>CM043119.1:3495637-4695637 GCA_023701765.1 Hylyphantes graminicola | reverse complement strand
CTGAAATCAAAAATTTATTAAGTTATTTGACATCTTATAATTATAGAGTTTTCTCTTTTATTCTTACTAAATTTTAAGTTTTAATGTCATTTTTTCAAGCACATATAAATACTACCTATTTTTTTAACAACTATAAAAAGTAACAAAATTGTTTGGTTAGTTCATTACCGATGATAGAAACTAAGTTACATTTACTTCCTGGAAGATCTAATGGCGTTACTTTAAAAAAGTAACTGTTGCAAGTAACTCATTACTTTAATCCTTGACTATAATAGATATTTTATATCTCTGATTTGTATGCTGCAGATAAAGGCAAATGTTTTTTCTACTTCCAGTACCTTGCTAGTGCCGTATTCTATCCTTTCCAAGTTGTGAGTCACGTCTGCATTGTGAATGATTGTGGGTTAGTGCATTTTCTTACTATTTCTTCTGAATAACATTCTTTAACCTCTTATAATATCTAGTTGGGTATCTAAGGCATTGGAAAAAATTATAAGGTCTAAGAAATGACCAGTGAAACTTAAATGTATGCAAATTTGTCGGATGGGAAACCAATTCAAATGCAAATTATTATATTACACTATAATTAAAATCTAATTTAAATAAATTGAACTTATTTTTCAAATTAAATGGTTTCTCCTGATGGATGGAAAAAAAAATGTAAGGTCGGCAAGTTTTTTTGTTGGATGTGCAAATTTTCTGTGGTCCAAGAAAGAAGGAAATAAAAAGGCAACATAACAAAGCATTTAGGGTTACTTTAATTTTCATCTGTACTATTGATATCGATGGCAAGGGCAATTCAATGGTCTGGCGTATGACGCAGGAAAATCCTTAGAATAAAAGTGTGTGGAATGAGTGGTGTAGTTATTTCCAGGCCTATCTGATGGTATAAAACGGTAGTCATTAGTAATATTTTAAAAGTGCCTTTAAAGTATGGTGAATGCAAGCTTGAATTTGAATTGCTTCCCATCTGACAAATTTGCATATATCCAAATTTCAGTGGTACAGTAGACGCCGCTTAATGTGATCACATCGGGGCGAACATGATTTGATAACAATAACCGATTGATTACAATACACGAACAAAAAGTTTAAACCAAGCATATTTTTTTTACATACGTATTAAAATAAAAATTACTTTTAAATTAGGAGTTGTTGCTGTAAAACTTTATAGTATTTAATAGAAATTAATGCACACTAAAGAAAGAAAATACTAGTTAGTATACTTACATATTTAAAGATGAACTGCAGAAAACAATGCAAAATACAAAAGGTTAATTATTAACTTAAAAAGAAATCATAAATTTTCAATTGTTTAGCATTCTTTCGAAAAGCAAGTCATTTACGAAATGCTCATAATCATAATGTTTATGAAAGTGTTCCACGTCGGCTTTGTTTTGCACACCTAGAGCTAAGATTCGAAGTGCCTCCCTCATCTGAGCAGGCTTCGGAATTTTGTCCTCGATAGCACTTTTGGGTTCATCATCGACAACAGAATCTTGTGACGAAGCTTGATCATACTTGACACATACGGCTTCGCAAATGTCCTCATCGGTTAACTGTCCTCATCAATTAAAGAAGTAGAGGTCGCAACCTTCTTGTCGATCTAAATTTCAGGAAACACTTTAAACAAAAAATAATCCTTGCTTTTATTGATTCCAGGAAAATAAAATTTACATATAAACTGATAACAATAAACGAACATTTGATTACAATAAATGATACTTTTTCAATGTATTTTGATATAATCGGACAGGACTAAGTGATTTTGATAACATTAAACGATTGATAAAATTAACCGTGATCACATTAAGCAGCTTCTTCTGTAGTTACTTCGACCTTATAATTTTTTCCAAAGCCTTATATATAGGGGAAAAAGGGACATATATAGTATAAGATTATGGTATCATTCAAGAAACCGCAATGTGAATGACATCTTTTGAATCAATTTAAATCCGATGTGTGCTATTAGTAGTAATTTAATTTGGCCTTCTTTAGCCAATAATTTTTTAGGTGGGAAATAAGTTTAAAATTTGGTAACTTTTTGCTTTGTTTGGGAAATAAAACCCCCTTTAATTAGTGAAAACGGAATTGTTTTTTAGAAAAATGGTTATTAGAAGCCATTTTAGATATAATAGGATATTTTCCAAAAATTTGTTTAAAAAAAATTGACTCATTTTACGCTGTTTAAATTACTATAGCTTTAAATTAATAGTTTCAGTCATTTGTAAAAAGTAATAGCTTTTAATGGACTCAACAACTAAAACAACAGTCATTTGTAGTGCCATTAATTTGTTATGCTTAATTTTTTAAAGAGAGAAATACCAATTTATTTAAAAGTAATATAATTATACCTATAAATTTTATATTTTTATCGCGTCATACTTGAATAATAAAGCCTTATTTTTTAAATTGTAATATCTTAACTAATTTATGCAAAATTTGTGTCTTTAGACTCAAGGCAGGCTTGCCTAGTAACATGCCAATATATGTAAACTGGTCCGACTGTTGGTCTCACTTAAGTGCCATAGTAAGTATCTTTTTAAAAATATATAATTTAGTAAATTATTGAAACATTAATTTACATAATTAAACCTTTTAAGCTGGAAATTGTGTTCCCTTACAGCATTATGTATGTGTCTGAATATTTTCTGGGAAAAATATAGTTTTAGATCTTATTACTTTCAATGACCTAATATGAAATATAAAATAAAGAAATTGTATTTTGTAATGGGTTTGAAAATCCCAAATGAAGATATGTGGTTTCGACAAGTTTTAAGAGTCTGTTGATTTTGAAAGAGTGGTTTTCGAACCTGGGTCCATCTGTAACTACTCTACAGCTCAAACTAAAATAGCTATGCACTTCATATTAAGTACTTGTTGTACGTCATAACAAAATTTTGAAGAACAAAAATTGTGCATGCACATTAGGGTGTATCGAAAAAGTTTTTGATATCAAATTTGTAATAGTGCAGAAAGTTGCCTTATGTTATTGTTAGTATCTGTGCAAAATTTTATTGATCTGAGTTAATATCTTCAGTTGCCTCTCAGACCATTAATTATGCAAAATTAGTTAATTTCATTTTTTTTTCTTAAAAATTATGAAATCGGAATCTTTAATTTTAATAGTGCGGAAAAGTTACCTTATATTATTGTTAGTATGCGTGCAAAAATTTGTTGATCTGAGTTAATATCTTTAGTTGCCTCTTGAGACCATTAATTATGCCAAATTTGCTAATTTTATCGTTTTTTCATATTTTTTTTTTAAGTTAAGAAATTGAATTTTTAAGTCTTACCAGTGCCGAATAATTGCCATATTACTCCTTAGAGCGTGTGCAAATTTTTATTGATGTTGATTAGATTCTTCAGTTGCCTCTGAGACCATTCATTATGCAAAATTCGCTAATTTGGCCAGATATGCAGCCCCCAAAGGCAACTGAAGAAAATAATCAACATCAATAAAAAATTTCACACGCTCTAAGGAGCACTATGGCAATTATTCGGCACTGGTAAAATTTAAAAATTCAATTTCTTAATTTTTTAAAAAAAATATATTGAAAAAACGATAAAATTAGCGGATTTTGCATAATTAATAGTCTCAAGAGGCAACTAAAGATATTAACTCAGATCAACAAAATTTTGCACACATACTATTAGGGGTATACCTATGAAATGACCTTATATGAACAGATGGCACTGCGCCCGGGTTAATAAAAGTGTGGAATCGTCCTACTAGCATTTTGTCAGACTACTTTTAACCTTTCACCTGCCAGGGGCATTAGTTACTGCTGTGTTTTTTTCATAGTCATTCTAGGCTTTAAAGATGTCATGTTTCATGCCAACAAAGGGTCATTTGCGGGAAATTTTAATCCATTACTTTATTTTGAAAAAAACTTCTGCTAAAGCTTTTCAAATGCTTCAAAAAGCTTATGGAGACAATGATCCGTCTGAATCATTTTGAAAATGATGGTTTGTTTGATTTAAAACAGCTTATTTTGATGTGATAGACAAAGATAATTGAAAACTACCGAAAAAATTTGAAGATGAAGAATTGCAAACAATTTTGGATAAAAATCCAAAAATGTCGAGGGTACATATTTCAGAAATGTTAAATGTAACTCAGAAATGTATTAGTGAACGTTTTCATGCCTTGGGAATAATTTGCAAGGAAGGAAAATGGGTATCACATGCTTTAACAGAGTTACAGATGGAGAACAAAAAAGTCACTTGCGAACAACTTATGAATCGACATCAAAGAAAGTGTTTCCTGCATCGAATTGCTACAGGTGATGAAAAATGGATATATTTTGACAATCCTGAACGAAAAAAAATGTTGGTTGATTCCAGGCCAACCCTGAACATTGACTCTAAGGAGAAAATCGCTTTGAAAAAGACAGTTCTTTGTGTTTGGTAGGACCAAAAAGGCCTTCTTAAGTATGAGCTACTTAAACCTGGTGAAATAGTTACTTCTGATCAATATCAACAACAATTAACCGATGTAAACCAGGAATTTATCAAAAAACGGCCAGAATAGGCTCGCCGACACGGAACAGTTATTTTGCTCCTTTGTAATGCGCGGCCTCGCACCACAAATAACGTTAAAAACGCCTTAAAAAACCTGACATGGGATGTTTTATTGCCCCCGCTATATTCTCCAGACATTGAGCTTTCAGACTATCACTTGCTCAGATCCATGGAACATGGTATGGCTGAGCAGCACTTCGCTACTTTTGATGAAGTTGAAAAATAAGCATATTCGTTTTTTACCTCCCAGGACGCAAAGTTCTATCACGAAGGAATCCATAATTTACCAAAAAGATACGCAAAAGTTACTGATTTTAATGGTACATACTTCGATTTATTACCCTCATCCAGTGAGGCAAAATTCACCGGTAAGTTTTCTTAAAAAAAGGGTCATTTCATAGGTATACCCCTAATAACAATAATATAAGGTAACTTTTCCGCACTATTAAAATTAAGGATTCCTATTTCATAATTTTTTAAGAAAAAAAATGAAATTAGCTAATTTTGCATAATTAATGGTCTGAGAGTCAACTGAAGATATTAACTCAGATCAATAAAATTTTGCACAGATACTAACAATAACATAAGGCAACTTTTCCGCACTATTACAAATTTGATATCAAAAACTTGTTTTTTTCGATACACCCTAATGCACATGGGTTAGCTGCTATGGAACATTATGTTTTAAAGTTATTGCCTTTTGTAAGCTATACAATAATCTTTACATCTTTGTATTGACATTTCGACCCCTGATTACATACTTTTAGTTAAATTTTTTATATTTCAAAGTTGCTGTAAAATGGGAAAACCATCAAAGCTGTATAAAATGGGTTTCTTTCAGAGTAATGTATCTACAGTAGTTATTTTGGCATAGACAACCGGAAGAAGTGTGATTTTTCATCAATTTCCCACTTGTTGATTAAGGGAGGCAAAGCGATTTTTTACAATTTGAACTGTTTGAATTGTTAACCTCATGACAGAACCTCAAACGTGTTGGGTTTAGAAAAGCGATGCTCTCCCCATTTCCTAGAAAACCAAGTGAAGGGATGGGGAAAGAAATTCTTTTCGAGGTTTGCCTAGTAAATAGACAAGGTATAGCGAAGGAAACATATGGAAGTTGGATTAAGGTGCTACCATTTGAAATTTCAAAAGATAATAGTTTGCTTCACGCTCAAAATGTTTTGAACAACTACTCGTTTATTGCAAGCTCTCGGTCCCTTCGTGCTTGTTTGACTGAAATTATAAAAAAGTCTGGTTAGGTGTCTTTAGGCTTAACTTTTAATAGGTCCTACAATTAATTTAATGTGTTATGATCGTCATTTGTCTTATATTCTGTTTATTTGGCTAACCATATTATTTAGATAAACTTAAGCAGAAAGCTTTTTTTTGGGCATGGCAAGAGCTTTTTCTTTCCAATCGTTGGGATCTGGAGAAACCAGTTGGTTAAAGTGTTTGTCTTGCATTCAGAAGGTCCCAGATTTGGATCTGGGCTTCGCCAAAATAACTACCAATCTATAAACGGCCCATGCATCCCATAAATGTCTGATGATTAATACCCTGTGGGTGTGCATGTTAAATATGATCCACAGTCCCATCACTGCATATAATTTTGTAGCTCTAATGCGAAGGTAATTGAAACTAACTTTAGTCTTGCCAATTGTCGTTTATGAAAACAGTCGGTTTAATAATCTTCATTCTCGTGAGCCCAGTCGGTTAGGCATTGACTCAGCATGCAGTCCCAGGCTCGGGTGCAGGCATCGCCTAAATTACTGCTGACTTATAAACGGCACCACATGCTGCCAAAAATTTCCAAACAATACCTTGTGACCTTACGTATCCTTCGGAGTCCTAACGCTGCATACAATGTCACCCTTGACGGTTGTGTTAGGTGTCGGCTCGTCATTTGACTGTGGTTCTAAAATAGGACCCCCATCACCAATAGCCCTCGTGTAGCTCTAGTACGACGATAATTCAAACTAAACTAAATAATCTTTCCAGGGTCAACTGAAGAGGGGATCCAGCATCTTATGGAGGTACTACAGCGGCCCATACATGTCGGCAACTCTGGGTGGGTCTTCAGGGAGGAGAGTCCATGCTCAGGCCTTCCCTTATAGCATGCAGAAGAGAAGTGAGTTCTGCACAAATATTTTATTTTATTTAATTACTTCTACCATGCAGAACAAGTCCCATTTCCAGAGGACTAAAGCAAGACGGATAAAAAAAATATAAAACACTAAGATTGAACGGCAAAAGAAAAACAAGGAATAAAAACATTAAAATAAAAAAAGTCAATTATAAAATAGAGATAAAACAGTGAAACCAGCAAAAAGTAAACAACAAGACATTAATCGGACAATGTATTAAATGTATAAAGAAGCATATATTTTTAAACTCAGTATGAGACATAAAAAATATTTGTAACTTTTTTGTGTACACTTTTGTCATTCTAAATAATTAAAATTGAACAAAATAAATTACTAACTTTAGCATTCTAAAACATCAGTATGACATCCATTGTGCTCAGAAAAAATGACATACCTATCAGAAAAAAGCTAGTTTTCAGAAGAATCATCTGAAGTTCATTTTTTCCATTGCATTTTATTATAGAAAAAATAAAGATGTTCTTTTTTTAATTAACAGATTTAAGATTTGCTCTGAACTCTGGGTATTTAAATTTTTGATATTAGATAGCATTTATAACTCAAAAAGTAAAATTTGTCCAATAACTCACTTTCTGTGTGCAGTGCGGTATGACTTAATTAAAGTAACCAAATGGCAACAGTATGCACAAGAGGTATAAAGGGTAATTTTTAAAAGATATCCTTAATCCTTAGAGAGAGAGATCATAGAAAAAATAAAATTTAATTTTTTCGTAGTTTTTTTCTCAATGCGTGGACAAACCAGTGTTGCCACCACATTGAGGAGAAAAATACTACAGAAAAATATAAAGTCAATAAAAATATGCCAAAATGCAGCTTAATTTTTATGTGTTTTTTTTTTTTTTTTGGAATTTTAGGATTAATTTTTTTTCATAGCACTTTTCTCCTTAAAGTGTTGGAAACACTGGCTCCATACCCTACCAATTTTGCTCTCCATGCACATCCCGTCCTTAACATTGGAGGTCATGCGATCTGCCACTCTAATACTTTATTTAACTATGATCTCTATGCTTTAACCAGTGATTTATGCATTCACTTGTAGTGAAACTAAACATTGATTTCTGTCTTCATTTCAGATTAATGTGTCGTGTCCATTTAGAATTCTAATCACTCATTGATTGAGGCAAGTCATGACTCGGCAGACTATTGTTCCGTAGGAAAGTGTTTTGTTCTGTAGGCTCGTATGTATGTCATCCTCTTTGAACAAGTCTTTTTGAAATTGTTTCCTTAATTAAGAGATTAAAATAGTATATCTTTTGTGTAAGAGTTGCTTGATTTTTTTTGTCTCTTCTTAATGATGAAAGTTTACTATTAACTTTTTTTTTTCAATTTAAAACATTTACATAAAATTAACGAAAAACAGTGTCTGTGTAACATGCCATGAACTTGACGAATTTTTAAAAATGAATGGACTGTTTGCAGACATTTCATTAAAATAAGCATGCAACACTTTCAAAATGATGTGTTAATTAGAACAGACATTTCTTGGTTTGGATTTTCAGTTTAAAATCGTACTATTGTAGATATTTCAGACCTAGTCATCAAACAAAGTTGTTTGAAATATACAAAGTTTAAAGAAAAAACTGGAACTTAAAGTATCTGTTTTTGCTATTAAAACAAGAAGTTCTAAAAGAACTAAAATAGCCTACTTTCCTGTTACTTAAATACTTACTAAAATTCTTATCTTGAAAAAACTAGGATCGTTACAGTAAGTGACATCAACAACCGTTTCTACATTAAATTTATATACAAAAGAATAAATTTCACTAACCACAGCATCTAGCTATAATTTCAACTTCGTAAAGCCATTATTTTCATTTATTTTCTATCACCAATAAAATAAATATTACTTATCGTCCGCATGATTTATTTGCAGTTATATATAAATATTTAATTTTTCGTAGAAAAAAAACCATAAAACTATTCCAAAATGCACTTAAAATAATAAATGTAAATAAACAAGTAGGTTTGTAACAGAATCTGTGACTTAACCTGCTTCCAAACAACAGTTGTGTTTAACAGGTAAAAAGGCGCCAAACACAGCATTAATTCTATATTAAACATTTACCAGCTAAATTCAGCTAGTTTCATTTATTTTATTTCGAGAATTAAATAATTATTATTTAAAACGTTTGCAAAAAATTATATTTCAAAGAATAAATATGTAATATTTTTCTCTTTTGAATAGAATGAAAACATTGCTTACCTACATACAGAATCTTGAAGTGAAATATATTTGACGTCATTTCAAACTGATCGATGTCGCAAAAATAAATTTATTTTAATTCATTGTCTAAAAGAATTAAAGTTTCTCAAGCGATTGTTGCCATGGCAATGGTGATTTATTTCTAATAAAATGGCTTCCTATGCTTTTTAAATGAGCATTAAATGTTAAAGTTTTTAAGTAATTGAAGTACTTAGAATTCGAATTCTTTTCTGAAATTTTCAATATATTCTCATTTGGATACGCTGAATTTTTTGACGTATATCACTTTTCTGTAGCATTTGTAGTTAAATTCAGCGATTTAAATGACTCGAAATCGAATTTCAATGCTAATTCAATGGGAAATTCGTCGACAAATAGGAGATTTATGTCCGTCCGTTCGTACAGACAGACGGACAAAAAGTATGAAAGTCGGGTCTCTGATGTCATAGCTTTCTAACAAAAAAAGAATTTTTAAGATCGGATGGATAGAACCGATTTTGGAAGGGGGGTACGGACAGACGGACGGACAGACAGACGGACGGACGGACGGACATCGACCGCATGTCAATACCTACTTTTTTATTTTTTTTTAATTCTTCGAATTAAAAAAAAAGAAAAGTAGGCTAAAAAACACTTGTTTCGGTGTTGAATCGTTCATAACACTTTTCTTAGTTTCAACAGATATATTGCACAGAATTGCATGGTTAGAAATTGCAAGCCAATGGATAAAAAGAGGCCAAGCATGATGTCATACGAAATTTTAAGAGGATTTTGAGAGTGTTCTTTACCAGAAGGGACATATTGCTTACTTTAAAGCTAATTACTGGTTAATTTAATTGTTTACTAGATTAATGCCATGGTTGATACCATTTAAATTGTTTTTAAAAGGACTATTAGTTTTCAAACAAATTTGAAATTCATGCAACTTCCTCATTTATAGGTTTATCATAAAAGTACCCTTTTTATTTAGGCCTAGGAAAATAAAATATCATGAACAAATAATACAACAAAAAATAAAGCCAATCATAATACAAATCCTCCCTTTAAAAATAGAATCGTATCATTATTACTTGGCCACCTGATAATAAAGTTTCAAACCAAGTTTTAAATGGATGAGCAGTTTTTGTACCTTTTATGACGAATGTATGTTTATTAACACTGAAATGGTCTGACTAAACAGTCAAAAATGTCCAACTTGAATAAGTATTAGCATATGTTTATTTAGAGCAGGTGAACATTCTTTTACTTGTATCAATCGTGATTGCTGGGAAGTTAGGTTCAGAATACTGCTTGAAGTTTTTTTACTTGGTAGGGAATATTTGAAAATAGTCAATTTTTTTCTTTTAATTCTAGGGTTTTGTTGTGAAACTATTTGTTTAAAGTTTAACGTATTTAAAGGCAAAATAACTATGACACAATAAGCCCATATTATGAGCATAAATAAAACTTTTTTTAAACTTCATTAAACCCTCAATTTTAATCTTGATTTTGTCTATTATTAGTTATGCTGTTTGTTGAAAATTGGGGAGAGGGTAGAAATACATAAAAGGTTCTGATTTTGAAAATATCCCAAGTTACATTATCCTTGATAAAATGTTACAAATTTAGATGACTCTCTTGTAATGTTAGCTTTTACCATCTGTATAACAGACTTAACTTTTCTTGCGTTATAAACGATCTGCTGTTGTAAATAGGTTATATATTTTGCATCAGTTTGAACAACAAAACGAAACATTTAAGTTTATATTTTTACCGAAATTTTTCTTTTAATGGCCGGTTGTTGATGGTAGAATTTATTAAGAAAATACTGATGGTTAAAATGGCTTGCAAATAGTATGTGTCTGCCCATAATAGTCCCCAACCCTTTTTTAAAAAAGAATCATAAATACAAAATATCCAAAATTCATCAAATTTTTATTAAAAATTCTTAAAAATGACAAATACACATTTCACCAGGAAATCTTAAAACGAACATTAAACAAAAATCACAATTATCAATTCAACACCACCTGAACAGAAGGCCTATAGGAACAATTACCATTATGGTGTGAAGTAGGGACAAAGGCCTTCTCTAAAGTAGGTGTTGATTAGGATCTGCTCTAGTATGTAATGTTTTGTGCTATTGGCTCGAATTTTGAGGGGGGGGGTTGGTTACTCTTATCTTAAGGATTGCCATCAAAACCTAATCAAAGTGAACACAAAATGTGAAAAGTAAAGTTTGCCACATCCAAATTCTTTCACTATTTGCCCACAATATAAATGCTCAACAGCGCCAAACATTGCATACTAGAGCTGTACCTGTTGATTAAGGTTTCGAGAATCTGAAGGCAACCCATGCCATGACCAGAGCCAGTAACCAAGAAGCTGGGAAATTAGGGGCCTTTGCTTTGTAGTAATTCCTACGGGTTGCCGCTCTGGTAGGGGCTGCCTCTGTGTCGTAATCATCCTCCTCGTTGGCGCACGCCAATCGCATAAAGTGGTCTTTAGGCGATCTCACTTTCTGGAAGAATTTAGCGGTTTCATCGCCACAAGTATCCTTCAGGACGTCTTTGCTGCACTGCAGGATGCTCTGCACGTATCTGGAATAGAAGTAAGTTTCAACTGTATTTGATAAACAAGGTGACAAAAAGTGGATTGTGTAAAATAGGGTCAGTTGGGGGTACTAGTGGTGTATAAAGGGGACATTTATAAACTAGAGCAAATGGGTGCCCAAAATCCAAATATGCTGGGGGGTTTTGTGAGCTTCTTTAAAAATTCAGTTCTGAAAAATTTTGAACTTTTTTTGTCAAACAAAAAGCTACTGATATGCTAAATTACGCTAAACGTTATTTATAATTGATAAAAAAAAAACCTGTATATAATGTTGATATTCATAATTTATTCTAGTCTAATCGAATGAGCTCTTTACTTTTTTTAAGGCAGCTTCCTTTCATTTTATAGTCAAAAGAGAAGGCACCACAAACTAACACTTTAACTGTCAGGTTGTGACCAGTCCAGATTTAGTGTGTAGCATAATTGTTACAAGTTTCACTAATCGGATATGTAGAAGTGATCAAAGCGCCTTCTACGGAATTTCGTTGATATTTGGAACTATATAGGGGGGAGGAGAATCGGACTCTGGTTTCCTGGACTTCTTTTAGATTTTTGGTTTCGTGGAGGTGGTGCAACTCAGCTACACCACCTGGGATTAGTAAGATTAGTAACAACAACTATTAGAATGGACTGTTAAATAAATCGTCAGCTAAGCTCTTACATGTGCTATCTCACTTTGCACAACGGATCAGATTAACTGTACGGTTACACTTGGCGAACTTTCCGAAATCGCGTCAAAAGTCCGTATTCTGACGACTTTTGACGTCAAAGGTCTCTATACTGCGCTAATAAATAATGGTCAGAATAGGGTTGCCGGAAAACGTCTACGTCATCGTTGCGAAGTCAAAGAATTCGTATCATCAGTCGAAGTCAGGCAGGTTGCCGCAAAAAATTATCTATCGCCAAATCCGAAAAAAATCGTGCCAAGGGTTACCGTACAGTAAATCTGATCCGTTGTGCAAAGTGAGATAGCACATGTGGGAACCTACACTCTTAAAACAAACGAGCGATTTTAACTCAGTCTGAGCTAATTTTTACTATTTTCGTTGTCGAAAATGCACTTCCCCTATAGGAGTGAATTGCACTCCTTTGTTTTAAGAGTATAAGTGTACGAAATGCTCACCCGCACGACACTTGACCGAGGAGCTCCGCCTTGGCGTCGTCGCTGTCCTTGAACTCCTGCAGGTAGGCCCCCCTCAGCGACTGTATCTCCCGCACCGTGGCAGTGCGGAAGTCCTTCAGGCACCTGGCAGTGGCCTCGGCCTTGAGGGCGGCGCCGTAGCACGCGTCGTGCTTCTTGTACTCTGGGGAAGATTAGATGAATAACCACGTCATTACCCTGGTCGAAAAGTCGATATAATATGATGTGATATCAATAGAATTTTGAACAGATATCAGAAGAGTCTCGAACTGATATCAGTGGGCAAGTGATGTCAATATAAATCCACCATCCCTTCGCTTGGTTTTCTAGGAAACAGGGGGAGCATCGCTTTTCTAAACCTAATGCGTTCGAGGTTCTGTTGTGAGGTTAACAATCTGAGCAGTTCAACAAACCCAGTTAGGGTGGAGAAAAACACGTTTGGGGATGGGGGGAGGAAAATGCTTTCGAGGCTCGCATTCTGGATAGACAAGGTATAATACATTAGTACACTGCGTTGCATAATGATAGAACCACCATGTATTTTCAACATAGCTTAAAATAATTTAAAGAAATCATTGGAATTAATACTTTTATTGGAAATATACGTAATAAGAATGAAAATAGCAGAATAAAAACATAATACTTGCTTAACTTTTCGTGTAATGAAATAAAAATGCAAATATTGTGTTGCAAAATGATAGGACCAGTCATAATTAATACTTAATAACGGAACCCTTTTTTGCTATAACTTCAAAAATTCGATCAGGCATGCTCTTGACTAGACGTTTAAGTACATCTGCATTAATATTTTCGCATTCTGTTATAATAGCGTCGTTCAATTCCTGAACAGTTGTATATTGCTTTCCGCTGGCATATACGGCCCTGCTTAGGTTACCACAAACGTTCTATTTTGTTCAAATCAGTATAACAAGCTGGCCAGTAAATAACCTGCTCTCCGTTATCCAGGAAACAATGAAAAGACGAGTTGGCAACATGAATACTGGCATTATGATGTTTGAATTTCCAAAATGGACCCCCAATTTTTTCTCCAAACGGCAACAAATTGTCTTCCAACATGTCTTGGTAGTCTTCTGTTTCCATTCGACCAGAGGGGAACACAATATTGGTTTGCCCTGCGCTTCTAAAACCAGCCCAAACCATTAACAATCGTCCCCCTCCACTGTCTCTTAGAGAAAATTCTTTCTTCATTTCGGAGATCCCTCTAATAGTACTCCCATCCATCAGGCCCATCTAAGTTGAATTTTTTTTTTTTCACTGAATACTATTGAAGCAACTGTTCTTTCCAAGTCATCTGTTCTTTAGCCCATTGCATAATATTTCGCTGTGGTGAAGCTCTGTAGGTCTCGGTTGTGTTTTCTTTTTCTTGTACACAAGATGTTCGTTCTGCCTAACCACTCTTGATAAAGTAGACTTGTGAACGTTGATTGTGGGGTCTCGTGATAATCTCGTCAATGTTTCCCCGACTTTTAGTTTCTTTACAGCTAATTTTTCTTGCCGAATTGTTAGCTTTCGAGGTCGTCAAGTTGATTTCTTCTTCCCATATTTTGATCTAAGATTGAGAAAGTTATTAACCACGTGCGGTGAACGTCCAATGTTTTGCTATATTCCGTGACGACAATCCTGCTTGGTTTAAAGCTGCAATTTGCTCATTTTCAAACCTGATAACTGTTTTTTTCTACCAATACTTAATTAACACCTTTTCAAATCTATTAATTTGACTTATTCACAATAAATGCAAACAAGGTTAGTTTAACTAGATAAAACAAAGCTTTTATAGCTAGAAATGTTTCCGGTTGCCTATTTCTCTCCTCCGTGAGGAGCTTTAACACACGCAATTTCGCCTTTTTTACTTAAAAGTAAGAGTGGTGCTATCATTTTTAACAGTAAATCTCCATTTGTTTTGAACATTTTCTTATTGAGCCAAACTCAAAACTTCTCACAGCTCGATATCATGCATTCTACTTAATTATACTATTCTAGTTTCTAGAAGTATTACAAACTTATTCAAAAATATATTATACAGTTTTTACTCAGAAGAAACAAGGTGGTGCTATCATTTTGCAACGCGGTGTATTAAAAGCCTAAAATAGTAACCCAACTCTAACCTGGTTTTTCAGCGAAGTTAGCAACTAATACATTAGAATAAAAGCCTTAGTAACTCAACCTCTTTTTTTTTAAGCGAAGCTTTTAGAACCTGCTATGCAGAGCCCATTGCGGCACAAAATAGACGTTCTTCCAGCGAGTACCTTGTCCGGCTTTATTCCCAGTTATAACCCCTTTTAAGGCAGCTTTCGATGAAGGAAGCTTCACGCCAACGCAACGCGTGTCGGTTATTTTTCGATTTCAGATTTCTCTACCCTGGTAATCGATTTGGAAGACAATATAACCTATTGTCTTCCAAATAGGAATTAGGAATCCAATTCCTAGGGCTGACTATGATACTAGGGGTACTACGAGGCTAGTAAGAGATTCTCCCGTACCTGTGTTGAGTTCCGTCCCCTCCTGGCACACGTCTTTGATCATCTCCAGCAGGTCCTGCACGTCCGTGCTGTTGTCCACGTGGCAGCGGACGGCCTGGTCCTGCAGACACGACAGCACGGACTCGTACGACCTGTAGAAGTTTGGTAACGAATAGAACATTTCAGATCTGCCAACAAATATTCAAATATCTAGGGGAAATAATCTATGCAGAAGGAATTATAATTTGCTTTAAGTTGCAAATTTCCTCATCGCCAAAAAAAAATGTATATTTTTTAGTTTTTCGGCGATACTTTTGTGACCAATCAATAAATAAAAATTACTTTAAAAGTATTTTGACAGAATAATCCTCGTACTTACGTGCAGTATCCCGGGGCTTGTTCTTTGGTAATGGGCATGTAGCATCGAAGAGCCTCGATGTACATGCACATGAAGTCGCCGTAGCCCACTGCGAATTGGACTGAAATATAATAAAATAAAACTTATGACGATTTAAGGTAAATATAACTACGACACTTTATTTGAAGATTAAAGTGATGAGTGCAAAAATATTTTTCATATGTTTGTTTAAACCTGGGTGGGTTTTCTAAGCTTCGTAATCGTAGTGTCCGTTTCGACCGACATGCTGCTTTGGATAATTTGTTATAAATACTCTTTCGATATACGCTAACCCTTTCAGTCCCAGTGATGCCATTTGGCATCATCATGTTTCTGGTCATAATTTAAAAAAATAATAGGGCTGACATCTATTGGGATTAATAAAAAATATTTTCAAAAAAAAAAGTTTGAAGAATCGAATGATGTGCTTTTTGATATCATAAATTACTAAAGACGATCAGAAAAAAAATTTGGAAATAATGATGCCAAATTGTCATTGGGACTGAAAGGGTTAATATTTCTGTGACATTATGTGAGTGGGACGGTCTATAACAATCATTACCTTAAGAAACAAAAGCGTTTATCCATGAACGACCATATATCATGTATATTGTATAATAGCATAGCTGTAATGCCGTGGATAAATAATCCGTCGTATATCTAATCATATATGACTTTCAATTGCTTGAAACTTACAACTAATTAGCAAGTATACTAATTATTCATTATCTAACTTAAAGGGTTCATTCCATTTTTGTAGAAACGCAGATTTGTGGATTATTTTTTCAGTTACAAACACAAATAATAAACAATTATTTGCGGACTAATAAATACAAAAAGCGGTTCCCCATAATGCAAAAGTATTACTAACATTACCGTTAAATAAGTTAACAATTTCCTCATAGTGTTAGTATTACATTAAGAGAATTCCGTATACCAAATTTTACATTTAATTTTAAATGAAATTTTATTTTCAATGAGACGATTACAACTTACAAACAATTACTTACAGGATAGCAAATACAAAAGGCAGTTCCCGATAATTCAAGTGTACTATGTATTAGCATTAGTGTGGCAACGGATCGACACACTAATGTTAACATTAATGTTAATATTAATAACGTTAACACACTAATGTTAATATTAATAATGTTAACACTGATGTTAATATAATGTTATTATTATTAATGTTATTATTAATAATGTTATTATTAGTACTGTTATTATTAATAATGTTATTATTAGTACTGTTATTATTAATAATGTTATGAAAAATAATGTTATTATTAGTAATGTTATTATTAATAATGTTATGAAAAATAATGTTATTATTAATAATGTTAACACTAATGTTAATATTAACAATTTTCCAAGCTGTCTTCCCACATTTTATTTTTAACCCTTTCAATCTCAACTTTTTATGTTTTATTTTTTAAAAAATCTAAAATTTGTGAAATAGACTCATATTAAGCATCCAAGATGGAATAATGAAACACAGGAAAAAAGCTTAATTTTTAACTAAAATTTGGAATTATAACTTTTAAATAAATTATAACAATAATTTTTTTGAAACTTTATTTGTTAAAAATAGTTAAAATTCAATCTTTAAAAGTTTAAAAATGCAAGCATGAAGAATTTATTGCCGATTTATTTAATAAAATTATATCAGAATGAATTATATTTTTACCATGTTTTTCATATTTTCACTTAACTACAGCAAACATTCTTTAATTCTTCAAAAAACATGATTCGTTACATTTAAATTTAAATAAAAAGTTTGGTATAAGGGAAAATGAAGGGGTATGGGAAATTTAATAAAATTTATTTGAAATAAGCGCGAGTTTAAATTAGTGAGGAAAAAAATTTCAAGTTTGATTATTCCAAAACTAATTATTTGGAGTGAAAAGGTTAATGGTTAATTGCAAATAATAAAAAGTATTTTTATTTATTTACGGGCTAACAAATACCAAAGGCGCTTTACCATAATCCAAAAAATTTGTTAACATTAATGTTAAATATTCGTTAACAATTTTCAATTTTCCTAACTGTTAATAGTTACATCAACATGTTAAGAGAATTCAATATACAAAATTTATTAAATAAAATTTAATTTTCAACAACGATTACAAATAATAAATAATCAATTACTTACGGGCTAACAAATACAACAGGAACATGGTCATCTTTGGTTTTGTTGCTGTTAACAAAAAACTCGAAACTAAATATCAAATACAAATTAAAATGTCTTATTTCACAGAAAAAAGTATTGGAATGCCTAAGCAAGAGCCTTTTTACATAGAGTTTGGCGTTAAAATGCTCTGATCGTCAACTGTATCGTGTATGCGGTAGCGCAAGTTTTTTCTCTTGCGTTCTTGCTTGTTAACCCGCCCACCCCCCTCTTTTTTAGGGTTGCAAAATTAAAGCCGATATTATGCTGCCAAATATCGCCAAATTAATTTTCGTTTGTAGATAATAGAATAATATCACGATGAAACGTAGGACGCGATCAGGCTTTTTTTTTATAGAACTATAATAATTTTGATTTAATTTACAAATTTAACCTTAACAAGTTATTAAAAAAATTTGAACGGAAGTAGGGTAGACTGACCAGTGAGTGAACAGGCCCCAGTGAATGAACATTTAGTAAATATACTTAAAAAAATAAGGATTGAAAATCATTCCACTATATGGATTGGCAACACTGCCTTCCTCCCATGTAGTAGGAAGCTATCTGACAAAGGTTGGTTGTCCTGGTCATTATATCCTGGCGTTCATTCAATGGCAAATGTGACGTCTTAAGCGTTCATTCACTGGTTAGTCTACCCTATATGCTGTGTTTAAACTTTTTTTTTTCTTTCCAAGAGAACCCAAGTCATGATTACTCAAGATATCTTTTACATGGCACGTAATCATATGGTATGCGTGCCGATGATTTTCCCATACTGAAAAATCTTCTACCGGAGTGATAGCTCTCTTGTGTAGCTCTAGTGCGACGATAATTCAAACCCACTTACCTCTGCCGGAGTTAAAAGTATTAAATAAGGAAAATTTTAAAATGTTGTTCAATTTCGTATTATTTACTAGTTAGGAACTCTATGGGTAGGAACGTTGCTTCAGGTTCCATCAACGCTTTTCAGAGTGTAAAAATTACCAATCTTCAACATCCAAAAAATTACAAGTTTTTTTTGTAAGTGTTAAAAGATATTACTAATTATAATCTTTCATATATTATAGTCATATAACCTCTGAAAAAACCTATATTATTACTAGTGTAAAAATAGTTAAAATGTTATATTATTCCATAATAGTTTAGGTTAAACTATTCCAAATGGAATTATTTGGAGTGAAAGGGTCAATGGCAATTTACGGCCATTACGGTCATTACCATTAATATGGTCATTTACGGCCGACACAGCCAATTATGCCACGTAATTTAGAACCCTAGTCAAGAGACGAGCTCTCTCTCTCTCTCTTTTTTTAAGGAAATCAAAATCCCATGGTCCACTATGCATGCTCATCAAATTTGGTTAGGTTCCGTCCAATACTTTACTCGCTAGAGGGCTCTGAACACCTCACGTTAATTAATAACCACCCTGTGTACTATAAGAAATACCATACATTTTCAACTGAAAATCAATTGTAGAAATAATACTGGAAACTGAGTCGCTTCCTCTGTGTTCTCCGTGTTTAAGAACCGGTTCCGTATTTGCGTTTTTGGAAATACCTCCTACCGTTGCCTACCTATTTCCCATTGCAATCCTAAAGGTTAGAATGAAATGAAAATGCGGTTGGTTAGAAAAACAATGCCAATCTGAGTTATCAAGTGAAGCAACTGGTCGCTTAACAAAAGTTATTACTTCGAAATATTTTTATGAAACAAGGTAATGAAAACATTACGGTGGGGTCAAAAGTTATTACTTCGAAATTTTTATGAAACAATGAAATAATTACGAAACGGTACGGTGTCAAAAATCCGCAAAGAGGACTTTGTGTTTCCTATAAGTTTGGGGAGGGTGCTGAACCAATTCCAAAAAGTCGGATTATAAGAGCCATGTAAGTCATCTGCATTTATCATTAAAAAAACTTTTATTAAAAAAATATTAACGGGTTTTTTTATATGACAAATGTAGTTGGCATCTAAGTTGTAGACATCTAAAAAAAGTTTCTACTAGTTTTGTTAAGTTTTTCCATAAATAATTCTACAAAATATTCGAATCGATTTCAAAGTGAAATTATAGAGACAGTTAAGCGACCTGCAGTTTAACGTATGACAAAACTCGTTTATAAATTTTCAATACAGCCGGAGTAACGTGGCTTATAAAATTAGTAATTTTCAATTTATTAACACAGAGAGAAACTTCGGTTTAGGGACTTGTATTCGTATTAGTACAAGTCAATATTGAGGGACTAACTTTGGCGACTTTCATTCGGCTTCAACTTTTTATTTTAGTCGCCAAGCATCTGCATATTCTAACCATTCTGATTTCATTGGCGAAGTGACCTCTGAAATAGCTTTTATTTGTTCTTTTAGCTGGTCCGGGTGGCATCAGGTTTCGGTGACAACAAAATAGAACGTTTTTTTTTTTTCTTTTTTTTTTACTATTCGAAAAAGCTGCTGATCCTTTATTACCGGAATTCTATTAAAAGTTTAGATTTAAATTTTTAAAAAATGCATTTTTTTTTATTTCGTTTTTAAAACTTGGCACGACCACCCATGAAAAAGGATTCGTAATGTCTGGGGGGGGGGGGGGGAAAAAAGCGGGCAAAATAAATTAAGTTTTGGAATGAAATTTGTATAAATTACTTACATTTAAATTCAAATATTTTTTTAATTTCTATAAATTTTGATTAAATTGTTACTTAAATAAAATTACACGCTAACTTGAAACAAAGTTTTTTTGCTTAAAATTAGATGAAATTTTTACTTTTTATTTAAGTAAATTAAAATTTAAAAAAAAATTTCAGTAACACTATAAATTAAAATCCTTACATTTTATATTAATAATTTTAAAACAGCTGAATTGCAAATCTACTGAGAAAATTAAATTAATTAAAATTATTTAAAGTTACGCGATTTAAACTTCAGTATGTAGTTGGGTTTTTTTAACAGAATAAAAATAGCATATCGGCGTGTCTAAAGATTTTGAAGGGTTGCTAGTTTGGCAAATTTATTATCGTTCTGCCAAAATCGACAATAAAAATGAATACTCTTTCTTAAATCATAACTTATTTGAGCTAAATTGTAAGTGGAGCAAAAAATCATTTGTACCTGGTCACGAATAACTATTTTTTTTTAATTTGGAGCAATTAAACAAATTAATTTTTACTCTTTACAATAGAAGCAAAAAAACCGATTATTTTTTCTATACTTTCTCACAATATTTGATGCTGCCATCTATTGAGAAATTATAAAAACAAAACATAATGTAAAGGAAACTGTACTTACACACCTGCAAGTTCTGTAATGTTGATATATTTCGATGATGTAAAATGTTGCTAATGTTGATTCTAATAAAAGACATTTATTAAAACCATTTTTTAAAAAACTTTTTTTTTTTAATTGTTCTTTCTTAATTATTTTTAAAGAATTTCTAGTGAAATATCCGGATCCAACTAATATTAAATTTCTTATAAACATTTCTTATGTCCCCTAGTGTAAAGCTATGACTTCAATTTCAAACTTGGTACACGATTTTCCAGTACCCGCAGGACGTCATAATAAGGTTTTTGACTGTATCGCGCATACGTGAATGGTAACTGCCTTAGAACAGTTTTTGTTTTAGAGTTATTGAAATTACTTTATATGGATATAAAATTACCTCTATGGTAATGTCTATATTGATTTCTAGAGTTTTAACTGAGAGTCGCATGGTGTTACACACACCTGGTTTTCAGTAAAAATATTCAAACACCAGGAATTACTTAGGTTTCTTATGTTAATTAAATTGCAATTGCGAGCAACCCCAAATGTTTTAACAAGTTATTCATAATAGTTAATAAATTATTCAAATCTAAACGCCTTTTAACCACAATTAAACGGGGACTTTAACTCTTAATTCCAGCTATCCGGATAGGCGTCTCCCCCTTTTAACCGGCCTTTTTTGGGTTAATTGACACTTTTGCGGTTAAGATAATACAAGGGTCACGAGACATCCCAGAATGCACCTGTCAGTTTTTTTCGTTAGTACAAAGGATACGTGACCTCGTAATGATGTGTCAATTAAAAAAATATCCTAAATTGTTTTACATTTGAATATTCATATATTTTTGGTAATAAAAATATTTTATGATTATGCTATAAGGATAATATTTCAAATAAAATTTATATCTATTGGATAGCAGATCTTTAACATAGCTAAATTATTTCTAGAGCTGGGAAGCCCAGTCGGTAAGGAGTTTGCCAATCATGCGAAAGGTCCCAGGTTCGGGACCGGGGACCGCAACTATAGGAACTGCCTGCCTATAAATGGTCTAAGCGGCCGAAAAAGTTCGACAAATAATACCCCGTGTAGAGGGAGTGCACTTAAAATATACCTCAAATTTCCGACACCGCGTACGATGTCGCAATTAAAAGTTGCGTTGGGCGCCTCCTCAGGTGTCGGCTTGTCACTTGACTGTGGTTCTAAATATGACGTCGCCAATTGACCTGGTGTAGCTCTAGTTCAATAACTCTTAAAACGAACGAGCGATTTTGACTCAGTCTGAGTAATTTTCACTCCTCCAGTCTGGAAAATGCACTTCTCCTCTTGGAGTGGATCCTTTGTGTGTTAAACCTCCGACAGGATCACTCCAAACGAGTGGTTTTAATTCAGTCTGATTTAATACTCACTCCTTTCCAGTGTCGAAAATGCAGCAATTCACTATTGCAAGAATCCAGTGCAGAAAACGCAAGAATTTCACTATTTGGTGCTTGGTTGAACCATTTTTAAGGGATTTTTTTTCACAAACCTGAAAAATGGTTTACCTAATACCAAAAATATAGTAATATAGTAGTAATATAGTAGTACAGCAACTACTAAGATTCCTTAAAACCAAGCACAAAATTTTTAACAATATGGAACAAGATATTTTTTTATAAATATTATCGCGAAATAAAAAAAAAAAGTAGATTAAGTGGACATGGGAGGCAAATTAATTTTAAGTTACAGACCGAAATGGATGACATTTTTTTTGTAGCTC
This sequence comes from Hylyphantes graminicola, assembly GCA_023701765.1. Classification (NCBI taxonomy): domain Eukaryota; kingdom Metazoa; phylum Arthropoda; class Arachnida; order Araneae; family Linyphiidae; genus Hylyphantes; species Hylyphantes graminicola. The sequence continues at coordinate 4,672,959 of CM043119.1, read as the reverse complement.
ATGGACATAAAATTTAATGAAAATACAAAATAATAAAAGATAAATATGCAATAGTGTTTTTATTTTTAAAAAAATATTTATTTTTTTAAAACGTTTTTTAAAAATGCTCCTTGCGATTCAATTTTGTTCTAAAATGTCTAATTTTTTTTATATAAGATATTTAAATATATGTTAACAAAACTGTGCATGGATTTTTTATTTGTCCTATTGGTTAACTAATTAGAATTAAAAATTTATGTTACTTGGAAATTTTTGATTTTTTTCGTGATATGCTAAAAGTAAAACTGAGTAAAATATTACAATTTTTTATCAGATTTCAAAATTCATGCACAATTATGTTTGAAAGATTATCAATAACAATTTTCCGCAATTTCAAAGCAATAGGGGAGAGTGTTGTACCTTGGGACGCTTGTACCTTGGAACACTGACAATTTCTAAGAATCTATCGGCAATGTTCATACATTGTTTATTTCTAATAGTAGCCTTAACCAACAGACATCATAATAAAATTTAACACTAGCATCATTGAATTGATGAATTGGTGACAAAAAATAATATTTCTTTACCTCAAAGTAAATATTTTTCTCATTCTAATATAATTTTTTACCTTAGTACTTTTACAAAAAGTCAACTGCATTTTATTTTCTTCATAAAAGAGAAGATTTTAAAATATTTTGGTTTTGAGAAAATAATGATAATGCATTTAGATTGGCCACTATCTTGCTTTTATTTAAACCATGTAGTGTATTGTACCTTGGGACAATATTAATAATTTTATTAAATTCTTAATAATTTGGATAAATAATAATATCTTTATTATTTATTTTAAGAGCAATTCCACAAAACATGTAAAATACAACTCAGCTTTGTTTGGGATATATTTTATAATGATTTAAGTTTGAAAATATAATTCTGGCAACACCTGATAAATCTTTTTCCTTCCATGTGATGAAATGTTCTAAAGAGCACATATTCTGATGTATTTTGAAATAAAGTTTGTTTCCTGACACAAATTAGTTCAAGTGTATGACTATTGACTGAATTATAAAGTATGTCCCAAGGTACAACATCATATTGTACCTTTGTACCTTGGGACAGTTTATCCTCCCTACTTTAAATGAGTGGCAATTTTTTGATTTCAAGCTGCCAGAATTTAAAAAAATATATTATCGGGGAATATATTGGTGTGTTGAAATGCTGATTTTAAATTTTTATTTGGACAATAATTATCGAACAGAAAAATTAAAATGTAAAAATTGTCCCAAGGTACAACACTCTCCCCTACACAAATTTTTGAATCGCAAGGAACAATTCGAATATACGACAAAACACTAAAAACACTTATGGAGAAAAAAGGCAAGTAAAGAAAATAATAACTTCCACTTAACGTACGATTTTCGGTTTTTCAGAAAACTCCAACTGTATTTCGAATTCTTTTCGGATCGTTAAAAGTAAGATATGTTCTTAAAGATAAAAGTTCAAGCTATAACTTTTTATTAAATTACCAAAATTGATATTTTTGACATTTTTTGCCTCCCCAGTCCCCTTAAGTGCATCAAATGAATATGACATGTAGCAAATAAGTAAAGTAGTTTATACTTATTATAAAATATAATAAGTCCGTCAACTTTTCTCCGTTAATTTTATGTCTTAACAACCCATGTAATCAGAATTCGTTCAAGTTTTACCACATCTGTATCACGAAGATGTTTCCAGAAGCAAAAAAAAAAGTGAAAGTTAATTACTCCCCACCTACGAAACAATCACAAAAGACTTTAAAGAGAAAAAAAATATTTCAAAAATACACTACGTTTAAGAAAAGTTTTAAAAGAATGAACACTCTGTTCTTTTATTCCTGTTTTCATTTTTATTTTCAATTATCCAACCTAAAATGTTATTCAGGTGTTGGCTCGTCACCTGACTGTGGTTCTAAAATACGACGCAAGTCGCCAATAGCCCTCGTGTAGCTCTAGTGTGACGATAATTCAAACCTAACCTAACCAATATAAAATGTAACAAAATGAAAGTACAGGGTGGTTATAAACTAACGCTCCCTATTCGTAGTGGTCTGTAGCTTGAATGAATAATCCAAATGCAAAAAAAACTTCGAGACACTTACTAATCAAGAAAAGGGACAAAGAATGGAATAATAAAAAAACAAACTCGTCACTGACCAGGGTTCAAAATTACGAGGCGTAATTGGATGTGTTGGCCGTAATAAGCCATAATTGACGACGCCTCGTAATTTAAAACCCGGTCGTTTGTTTTTATGATTATTCTTTTTTATGATTATTCTTTTTTATGATTCTATCTTTTTTATGATTCTATCTTTTTTATGATTCCATTCTTTTTCCACCTTCTTGAATAGCAAGTGTCTCAATTTTCGCTGCATTTCGATTATTCATTCAAGCTACAGACCACTCCGAATAGCGAGCTTTATTTTATAACCACCCTTTATTATTATTGGTTCGAAATCTTAAATGAATATTTTGTGTTTTTTAGCTCGTTTATGGAAGGTGCTGCCTTAAGTGATGTCTATAAATAATGATATATTTCTATAAATAATGACATAAACCTGTTAATTATAGTGGTTATAGTGTTTACTCTAAACAAACATTTTCTACCAATAAAAACAAATATTTACAAGTAGTTTTTCATTTTTTTTTGTTTAAAGTCACAATTTTGAACTTTTTTAAAACGCTATTCCTCTTTCAATTTTGAGAACAACTCCACCAAACTTTTATAGCTTGTTGTTTGAACTATTTTTTCAGGAACTATGCATGGATTTTAAAATGTGAGCTGTAGTTAAAAAGTAATATGGATTTATACTGAAAATCTCAAAAAATCACAGAAAAATTACAAATTATTGAATTCAACATTTAAAAAAAAAACTACACATAGTAGACCTTATTACATGCACAATTTTGTGCACCATTTATCTAAGAATAAAGGTTAAAAATTTCAAAATTCTAACTTAATTAGCAATAAAGCTTTAGGGATTTATTAGAAAATTAAGAAACTTTTTTAATTTAAAAAAATATATATGTATTGTTAAAGTCTTACTAAATAATTGACTGTGACATCAGATTATTCGCGATGGTACATGGCTGATCATGAAGAAAATGCAGGTAAAAAGAATGCCTGGAAAGTACTAAAGTTTTATTACAAGTGTAACTGTTTTCGAAAAAGAATCCTTGAAAAAAAATCATCCCTATCCCTGCCTTGCTACCGAACGCCCGCGTGACATCACACGACAGCTAACGCCCTCTGTGGCCGAGTTTCGAAAGCGAATCTTCCAACAAGTTATTCTTAACTTCCAGAAAACTGAGCACTTTTGTTGATTTTTTTTTCTTTTTGTGTCAAAATTTCGCTTAAGATTGACACCCATGGGAAAGGTTGGCAAAATAAGGGTCACAAGAAAGTGTCACATGCAAAAGCTGAGCGTCGGCGTCTAGTATAAAAAGGGATGACAATTTGACACAAGCATCACATCTCCATCTTCTTGGATTTACTTCAAGTTTTAGAGAATCAGCAGCCATGATCGCAAAGGTAAAAATGGAAACTTATATCATCCTAAAATATTTAAAAATTATTAAGTTTTTAAACAAGTTTTGCTAAATTTATCTTGAATTCTAAAAATTTAAAACTAAGTAAATAATTATCTCGAATTCAAATAATTCTTGATTTTGTATTCAATTTTTTTTTATAGTTTTTATATAGCTTGATTTTACTTCCCTTAAATTATCATTATTTAAAAATAAGTCAATGGCTTTTATCCAAATTCAAATTATTGATAAGTTTTAGTATTTATGCTCAACACTTAAAACTTTAAGAGTGCAATCATTGCGTTAAATTTTTAATTTTAATACTTACATATTTAAAAAAGAGTTTTATAATCTTATTTAAGACTTTTAAATAGTTTTATTTTTCTAATTTAACATTATTTAAAACTAAGTAAAAAGGATTTGTTTTTAAATTCAAATTATTGCTAACAATGAATATTTGCTTAACCCTCTAATGCACATTGTTGCCTTCTGGCAAAATACATTTTAATTCCACTTTAAAATATTATGAATGTTCCGCAACTTTATCAATTTGCCATCTATTGTAAGCTATGTTAATATTTTAGAATGAAAAAGTTAACCATATTAATTTTTAAAAACTATATTATGTTGGCAATTAAAGGATTAAAAATTCCCCAAATTTGATGCATTGTCCCCAATGATGTAATTATGTCAAAATTATAAACATTTTTAAAAACATTATGAAAATATAAAAATCCGAAATGAAATATTTATAACTTAAATAATAATTAAAAATAATAATTACTTGCTCTATGAGCAAAATAACAGGCGATTTAAAGGCGAAACGTGAAGGCAGCATTTTCGCATTCCCTTAAGTTTTATTTTGGTGCTGCCATCTTCCGGGTACTATTAAAGGTTTTTTACATTTGTGGTGCTGCCATCTGTCTGAAAGCTTTTTTACTAAAATATATCTTATAGATTTTAGAAATAATTCTGCTATCTTTATTACAATATAACAAATTATCTTATTTTGATATACTGCTCTCTGTCAAATAATTTAAGATTAAAACTATACATACTGAACTTTGCCCATCTAAAATTTGAAAAAAGATTTGCCCTTTGAAGCAAATTCTCTTCAATTCAAATTCACTTAACGGGGCGACTGTTTGATTGAAAGCCGCAATTTAAAACCCTAAGTACGGTTTTATCTTTTGTGGCACGCAAAAGACGCAATCGACTTAACATTTAGCTGCTTTCATCCGACTCCGTAAGTGCGGTCTTATATGTATGGTTGTTTTCCCTGCATTAAAGTCCTAAATAATTTTTAATATATTATACTTTTGTTTAGAAAAGCATATCTTGATTTTTTTTGGAGTAGAATAACTGTACAAATTCTTTCTTTATATATTTTTTTTAATTTATGTTTATTTCTAGAAAGACTGGTGTATAAAATACGAAAAAAGCTTGATATAACGCTCAGAAGTTTAAATTTATTTTATTAACATAAATTGTCAAGTTTTACAATAAAATAACAATAATTAGAAAATCAATAAGAATTCATTCCTCATAAATAAAATTTTGAAATTTATGGTTTTTACTAGAAAGACTGGTACATAAAACCAAATTCGGAAAAACATTTTTATTAACATCTATTTCTTTCAACAGGGTCTTTTGTGCGTTTTCCTCTTCGGGGTAGCTCTAGCCCAGAACTACGGGGACGACCAGGACACCGACGAACAGCAACTGTCGTACTCGAGCCAAGGCTACAACCCGAACCAGTACGACACAGCCCGCGCCGAGCCGTACGACTTCGGCTTCCAGTCCACCGATGAGTTCGGCACCATCATGAACAGGCAAGAGAGCTCGGACAACAACGGAGCCGTCCGTGGAAGCTACGGATACACCGACCCGCACGGAGTCTTCCGTCATGTTGACTATGTGGCCGACGAGTACGGATTCAGGGCTGAGGTATGGCATTTTGTACCGATAATTGGATTTAATTTCATTACTCTTTTACTGACATTTAAAAAAAGATTTTTATTTATTTACCAAGATATAGATTTATAACTTTTTCTTACTCTTAGATTTTGACCCATAACTTTTTTTTTAACTAATATCGAATGGGGTAACTTTCTCCCAACCTTTTCAAGCTTTTAATTTATCATTAAATGCATTGTTTAAAAGTGATCTTGCCTTTTTCAATACGTGGAAACTCTGCCTTAACCTATGAGTAAAAATATGTTCAAGAAGAAAATCAGTAATAGAGTTTTATGCTTCGGTCAAACTTACTCCATTCGACGGTACTTATAACATGACAACCCATGGATTTAGCTGCATCACTTTTTCTTACCCACCGATGTATTCAGATAAATTCATTCCATTTTAAAACTACCTATTCTTTAAATAATTGTTTCATCTTTCTATTTATTGGCTGTGAAGAAAGCAATATCTATGTATTTAATTTGTTCAAATACTCAGTTGGACCAAACATATGGTGTGAGGTTTTGACGACGTTGAAGATACCTTCTTTAACCTCAACTTCCATATCAAACGGCAGATTTGTAAATTTATTAACGTCCGCCTCTCTATTTCTAGTCTATTTTAGGAGATTTAACGCATTAAATCCAACTCTTGAGTTTTGCGTTGTAGATATGGATCAGTTAATGGTTGTATTAGATAATTAATTTTCGTGATATGCCTCCGTATGCCCTATAACCCTCTCTTCATCTTCCCCAGGTCAAATCAAACGAGCCCGGCTAATGTATCTTTTCATTATTATAACTTCGTAACTCCAAATAGAAGAAGCTAGTTAGAACATTACTTATAAAATAAATATCCCATGCCCTCCTACTCGAAGTTAATTTAGCCAAATCCATCTCTTCTAACCCTTCCTTCATCTTCCCTCAGGTCAAGTCGAACGAGCCCGGCTAATGTACCTTTTCGTTATTCGTAACTCTAAGTAGAAGGAACTAGTTAGAACATAACTTATAAAATAAATATCCCATGCCTACCTACTCGAAGTTAATTTAGCCAAATCCATCTCTCTTTAACCCTTCCTTCATTCTCCCCCAGGTCAAGTCGAACGAGCCCGGCATGGGCACCCAGAGCCCGGCCAACGTCCAGATCTACGCCGAGCCACCACCCGCGGGTGTGATCGTCGAGCGGGCCTACCACCACCACCCGCACGGACATGGACACGGACACGCTCAAGCTGCTTCAGGACAACAGGCGACCAGGAGGAACCCCTCTGGAGCTGGCAGCTCCAACGCGGCTGTCAGGCAGGTCAGGCCCTCTTCAGGGAGGTCCGCTTCATCGTCGGGAGCTTCTGTCACCAGGTGAGGGGGCTTTGTGATAGACGAGTTATACGCAGACCAGACGTACTGCATTGCGCAGTACAGTTTAGTTTGTTATTACTTCCCTGCTTAAACTGCTTAAAATTGCACACATAGGCTGCGTTTATTTGTTTATATAGTTTTTCAAATAAAATCCAGATAAATAAAATATGATTTGTTAAAAATTTATATTAATTTCATGGTTTAAATGTTAATCGCTCAAACAAATCTGGTCAGGCTAGTTATATGCCGTAGGTAGATAAACTGCAGTAACAATAACACTGCATTTGACCATTTTTGCTCTGAAGCAGTCAGTCTTTTTAGTATGTTTAATTAATATGTTAGAGTTATTGATTTTTTGCAATAATAACCAAGTCATTAGGCTAGTCTCTGCTGAAGTTTACCTGCTTAAAATTCTCTCTATCCAGCCTTACTCTTTATATCTAGCCTCCATTACTTTGCTCAATACGCAGTGCGTGCACACTTCGAGTTTTCATCCCAACCGGCCGATGAGAGTTTATGAGAGAAAACTTCCAAGTAAACGGAATTTACTACAGGATAGAAACCACAAATGTGCCAATTCTGGGGATTGGCAATTTTTGAAATCGGTAGGCTTAACAGTATCCAGTTTTCCATCTCTGTGTTCTTGAACTTCCGCGGGAACAGAATATACTACAGGATAGGAAGTCCTTACTTGACGGTATATCAGTATATTGAGCCCATAAACCTCCACAGAACGTTGGACATGAGTTATTTTGGCTTTTTTACAACTTTCGCTATTGTTAACTAGATTGCTGGTAGGAATAATCAGCGCCATCTACTGCCAGTCTTTATTTGGGCTTCCCACACCATCCATTTTGGTATTTCTACCATACTCTCCAACCATAATAATTACAAAAACTATCAGTTGTAGATGGAATAAAAACTAATCAAATATCGCATTTCAATCTTTTGGGTAGGTATCGAGAGCTATTATATCAGCCTCATGCAAGTGGAGAACCAGAATGACCATTTACTTCTTCTTTTGGTTCCCTAGCCCCGGTGGCACACTCGTTAGGAATCCGACCTTTGGAGCTGCTGGGGTAGGGTTCTAATCCCGGTCAGGCATGGACATTTGTGACCGTCAATAAATATTGTTATTTATCTATGTGTTTGTGTCGTCTCTTTCTTTGTGTGTCTCTTGAGCTTGTGTCATTTCTGGGGCTTAGTACAATAGACTTAAAGTCGCAGTGCTTGGCGATCTTGCCCCCCACCAAGAAAGTCATAAGTTTGGTTCCCTAACCGCTATTTCTTTACTCCAGAACCGTCTACCCCTACGCCCAGCCCCAGCAGCAGAACACCTACAGCTCCAACTCAGTGTCCGGCAACAACCAGTACCCAGCAACCGTGTCCAGCCAGTACGCTGCCAACTCAGCAGCAGTTGCATCCAGTGGCAACCAGTATTCGACTGAGTACTCCGCATCTTCGGCTGGAGCTTCGGCCGCTACTGGGTACCAGGCATCCGCCAGCGCTTACCCAGCCAGTGTCTACCCAGCAAGGAACCCGTACGGATCTCAAGGGTATGTAACTGGGTTGAGAATAGTAACTTAGTGCTTAGTCAGAAAATATCTTTAACTTTGCGCATGAAACATGAGAGTATTCTCGAAGGAAACAACGTAGATTATTATTAAAGCAAATAGTTTATTTGTCGACACAAATTTTACATGTTTCTGTGAGTTCGAAGCTCGCCTTCTTCAGAAAAAAATTACACACAACTCAAAGTAACAGTCAACGGCTTGAAGCTATGAAATATCTGAAACTACAATTGGAAAAACTTTATTTACTATTTTAACAATTTTTTTTTTCATTTACATTGATCAATAGTTTGAAATCCGGATATACGTATATGTATATGAACAACATTATAATTTTTCTCTATGACAAACCGTCAATTGCCAAATTATTTTAAAAACTGTGATAAGCTTTAAAATTGAACGTTGAGGAATATTGTTGTATTTGAATTTTTGACATTGGAGTCATAGGTACACATCTCCTCGATTAACCTTTTACTTAAGGGCGAATGATCCCGAATGCCAGCGTGTCGCTTTACCAAAGTGCTTCTGTGTCAATCCAATGGGGAAAAAAAGTTTTTCTTAGCCACATTTCTCATGCTGTAATGAATATTTTTGCAAAGATTTTTTATATGATAACTGAAGCTGACTAAGTTCTCCATAATCCCACTTTTTGAAATGGGTTCGAATACTTTTTTTTAATGTTTAAAAATTATTATTACTCAAAATAACCTAATAAGTGTTCACAAATTTAAAAAGTTATTAAACTGACATCATTCTTCCAGATACTCCACCCTTACTTCCACGCAATACGGCTCCTCCGCCGGCTCTGCCTCCAGCGGCAGCCAACAAGCGCCAATTGTCGCCAAGCCCTACGACGGACCCACCTACAAGATCGGCAACCCCCATGTCACCGAATTCAAGAGATCCGACAAGCAACACGGTGCCTCTTACCTGCTGCCCACCGTCGTAGCCACTGGGAACGCACCCACTACTCTCGTCAAGCACATCCACACCTACCCAGCTCAAGCATAAAGCTTATTAAAGCTTAAAGCTTTAGTATAAAGAACCATGCTGACTTAAGATTTGGACTTTTATGTTATTTTTGTAAGCTCTTATTTATTGCTATTTATTTGTACAGAGGGAGTAAAGGTACTTTTAAAAAAAAAGTAAATTTATTTTTGGGTGGAAGTAATATTATGTCATTTTGGACTTTGTATTGTTTTTGGAAATGAATAAAATTATATTTGAATTTTAAATTGTTTTACTGCTGTGTCTTCTTTGGGACATTTTTTTTTAAAGACTACCATGAAGACACGTTTACCTAGACATATGTTTGACGTCCTGTGCCACATCATGTAAACGCATGTAATATCGAAAATATTACATGCCTTTCAACTTGTGTGAACGATAAAGCACGGTTTTAACTGAATAAAGCTCACATCAAATGCATAGAATACACTGATTCGGTTTGTCTTTCACTATGGTAACCGATTTGTTAGTTGCAACTTTTCGAGTAACTAAAAAAGAAGAGTAAAATTTCAATGTTTGCCTTTTTTGTCTGGTGTAATATCCCATTAACCTAGACTTCATATCTCAGTGATTATCTTCGTGGGTTCTGTGTTTGTCTAGCCTTTAAAACAAGAGAATCCAAACCAAAAAGTAACGACAGTGCCGGGTACATCTGACTAGTGCAGGCTAAATCTAGTGCGGTTGAAAGTTCCTTTGTCCTCTATTAAGTCCATTTTCCTAAATTTGGTTTGTTCCAGGTGACGTCATTCGATTGGTGCTCTGCTTGCACGTGACATTGATTCCTCAATTTGATGTCGAGAAAGAATATATTTTCAACTTACAACCAAATTTTTCCGTTTTCGGTATTTGATTATTTTTGACCTAACCTGATGCTTATACACTCTTAAAACAAAAGAGTGAAATCCACTCCGGTAGGAGAAGGGCATTTTCGACACTGGAAAGGAGTGAATATTAACTCCGACTGAGTTAAAACCACTCGTTTGGAGTGCTCCTGTCGGAGGTTTAACACACAAAGGATCCACTCCAAATGGAGAAGTGCATTTTCGACACTGGAGGAGTGAAAATTAACTCAGACTGAGTTAAAATCGCTCGTTCGTTTTAAGAGTGTAGTGCGACTTGAATTCAACCAATCAAGCGATTTATATATTCAATTGCAAATATCTCGAATGCGCTAATATAGCAACTCAAAATAAAATAAACCAAAATCAACCAACATAGCAGAAATGATTAAAAAAAATAAAAGTCATACTTTGGCTATGTTTAAGATTTAATTTGGAGTAGAAAAAGTCAGCATAAATAAAGTTTTTAATTTGTTATTTTCGTATCAGGCTAAAAGACTTTTTTGTGTGAACAAACTAAAAAAAAAGGTAAGAAATTTAATTTTTAATCGTGTTGAAATAAATTTTAGTATTTGTATGAATGTGTAAATGAAACAATTAAACAAGAGTGTGAGCTGGCACCCAGCGGAACTTCTAGCGACGTCGTACACTAATGCTGGCCGTCGGGACTTTGCATTCGACAGATTTAACGAGCGTGTCCTTCCCAGTGTATTCGGATATTTAAGTTGGATTTTGGCTGCACATTTCCGTCTATATCCTCTTAAGACCCGAACAAAATCCTACACGAATATTCTTAATCGAAACATACTTTTCATACAAATATATGGCAAAAAGTATGATTTTCAAAGACAATTTTAAAAAATTATGTTTAATAGTTACTTAGGGACACGCCTAAAAATACAAATTTTTTATGCTATAAATGCAACAAAAAAAGGCTGTATTACTTATTTGTAGTTAACAGATTATTTCAACATTGTTTTTGATACAAAATGCCCTTAAAATTAACTACTAAAAGAACTAAAAAATTAAAAAGAAAGAAAACATTTAAATAATTATTTTAAGAACTCTAATATCGTATTGACCCTTGTTCAACTTCATTTTTTTTTAAAATAAATTACTGATATACCTGTAATCAAAGGCTGAAAACTGATATTTGGATCTTCTTCTATCGGACCATGTCAATTGCGGAACAAATTAACGTGTTAATTGTTTGTTTGGAAAATTTAAAAAATGTCCCCAAATGGGGACGTCAGTTCGCAAGAGGTTATAGGGAGGCAAGTGGTTTCCACCGTGGTTGAACCAGTGCCTAACGCCTGCAATCCTATCTGGGCTGATAACGTATCCAACGCTATACCAACTGGGCTCCTAAGTCCCCCACTTGCAATTTAGGAGGAATGGGCTCGCTGGACCGGGGGTCTCAAAACTCATGTGCCTCTATGTTAATCCAATGAGGAAAAAACTATTTTGTATGCCCCATTTCTCCGGCTGTATTTAATTTTTTTTTTTCAAACGGTTTTTTTTTAATAATTAATGCAAATAACTTACAGGTCTCTATAATCCCATTTTTTTTTTAAATGCTTCGAATACTTTTGTAAAATTATTTATTCAACATTTAAAAAAAAATTCGTGTCAATTTCAAAAAGTGGGATTGTCGGGACCTGTAAGTCAGCTACATTTATCACACAAAAAATCCGTTTGCAAAAATATTCAATAAAGCTGGAGATATGTGGCAGAGAAAAAAAAATTTCTCCCCATAACATTAACACTGATGCACTTTGCTCTGGAGACCCGCTATCCAGCGCGCCCATTCCCCCTTAAATCGTCGACTTGCGCAAATGAACAGGACCATATACCCTGTAGCCTCTTTACTCTACTTACCTTACCTAACTAGCGTGAAATATCAAGTCCACCGTTTACATTAGCATTGCGTAATATTCGTAATCTTGAAAAGATTTCTACAACAGACACGAGTTTCCGCTTCAGTTGGGACGTCCCCTACATAACATCATCAATTATCAGAAGTATGGCGATTAGACAAAACGAACTAAACGATTTTGTTGTTGTTTTCAATGTATTGTTCAGTAAAACTTGTACGTAAAGAGGGGGTAGGGGTCGGGGGGTTGGTGACGAATATGCTTAAAAACTATGCGACCGAAGTTCGAACAAATTTGCACAAAGATAGACTTATATCTGTCTCTCAAAACAGATTTTAGAAGTTTTCCTTCAATAATTTCAAAATCGAAAACACCGTTTTTCGAAATTCCTTACAATTACAAAGGGGTTGAGGAGCCCAGGAGTCGTGCATGCTAAAGGTCCCAGGTTCTGTTCCAAGTATTTAAAAAAACCTTCCGACCTATGAACGGCCTGTCAGACAAATTCCGACGAATAATGCCCCGAGAGAGAGAGTAGAGAGTGCACTATTATATATATGATATAAAGTACTAGATAGGCAGGTCACGTGACCTAAATTCTAACGACGGGACGTGCATGGAGACCCCAGAGGAGGGGCAATTTGGCCAGTGTTGCCACCACTTTAAGGAGAAAAGTGCTACGAAAAAATAAAATTTAATTCTAAAATTTTAAAAAAAGAAAAATGCAAGCTGCATTTTGGAATATTTTTAGTGACGTTAAAAAAACGTGGAACGTTTTCTAGTATTTTTATAATATTTTGTGGTAATTTTAGAATTAAATAATATTTTTATAATATTTGTTGGTAATTTTAGAATTAAATAGTATTTTTTCGCAACAGTTTTCTTATTAAAGAGATGGCAAATCTGGCCAAATTGCCCCTCTTATGGGGGTCTCCATGCGCATCCCGTCGTTAGCATTGGAAGTCACGTGATCTACAAATCTAGTACTTAATATGATATCTATGGAGTGCACGTTAAATATTCTACAAAGTAAAACCGCTACGTATGATGTCATCAATGATGCGTCCTTATAATTTGCGTTGGTGCCTACTCAGGTGTCGGCTTGTCACTTGATGGGGGTTCCAAATTATGACGCCCATCGCCATAATAGCCGTCATGCCACTTTTAAGCGACGATAATTTAACGATTTAAATTTTAAGAATTTTAGAAAATTTAGTCGTTGTTGTCATTTTCTATTGGTTAAAAAGTGCCTTTTGGTTTGCTATATTTCTTCCTTCAAAAACGGTTAGATCAATTTAAACGCATGTAATGTTCATTAAAAAAAATATTCGACCCTTGCGCCACATTTCTCGCTGAAGCAATTAAATTTTTATAGTACATTCAATACATTGGAAACAAAAAAAAATGGAACCCAAAATTTGATTTTGGTATTGTCAATTGGTTCTTTCTAGATAAATAAGATCCAATTACTAAATGCTAAACCAAAGGGTTTTTATCAGATGCTTTTGGGGACATCGCATTAGAATAGTCGTAAAAGTCTGATTTTATCGAGTGGTGAAATTCGCCTCAATCCATATTCGATGAGCTGCTGGACACGTGTTTCAACCAGATATTGATGATTATATATTTTACTGGTAAATTTTCCTGCAATAAAATTTCATTGAGGGTCTTTAATACGCCATAGATTTAATTTATCATAAAATTTGTTTTCAATTATGAATTCTGTACAGCATAGGACAATTTAAAATATTCCGCTTAATTAGGTATGTGATTTCTTTATAAAATATATTTCGAATATAACACACCCTTTCCGAACCAACAGTATCTTATGTTTCCATAGCAATACAAGAAAAATCCCTCTTTCCAAATGTAGCAAATATTAACCCTGTAATGCATGCAATTTTTTTCCATCCCGAAAAATATATATGTATCTTTGATACTCATACTATGGAGAAAATACTGAAAAAAACTGCATTGGAATTTAAATAATTTCAATTTTTAAATTTTTTTCCATGTGATAAAAACCAGCTACAAAATTCCAATTTTTGATAAGAATGACTAGAAAACTACTAAATCTATTTCAAAATAACCCTCTTTAACTAAAATTAATTTTTTTAAACAATTTATTTGTATTTAGTAGTAACTAAAACTTCAAAATGTAATGGTAATAGATGAAAAAAACACAGATTTGTCGAAGGGGAGCTCTACTTTAATAGAATAAAGTGGATTTTGTTACTTGTTGCCAGACGGCAACAGTATGCATTAGATCGTTAATGCAAAAATTAGTACTTAAATTTCTCTTTAGTTAGCTATCATAGTTAGCGACAGAAAAAATGAGCAATTCTTAGTATTGATTTCTAATGGCTCTAAATCATTTAAAAATTATGGTACAATGAAAAGAATTGTACCAAATTATAAATTCTACTTTTATTGTTATACTAGCAAATTTATACCCGTACTTCGCACGGATTAAAACAAATATCAAATCGATCCAAGTATGTGTACCATATAACCTGTTATAAGATCATAAACTTAAGTTATTCTTCCCGCTCGTTATCAAGTATGAAATCCCGTTTCATTGCTTTATAATTCCAAAATCAAAAATACGGTGTAAAATGCACTCATAAATGTCATCACAATTCCCTCATAAATACATAAAACCTTTTAACTCTTTTGGCATGTTTTAGGAAATAATTTGGCGACAAAATAGATATAGCTACAAACACACCCATTACACAGCTCTAACACAATGATCTTAGCATAACCAACCAATTTATAAATTATTTTTTAAAAACATTTTGCCCATTTGGCGGGTTTTTAAAAAATAATTTGGCGAGATTGGCATCATATTTGGCGAAAAAATAAAAAATAAACCCTGATATGCAGCTGTAGTGCGATGGCCTGAATTAACCATCACAGTTCAGTAATAGATTAACAAACATTTTGCCCACTTGGCGATATTGGCAACGTATTTGGCGAAAAGAATAAAGACATAATATCTTTATATGCTGGTCTAGTGCGATGGCCTTTATTAACCATCATAGTTCAGTAATAGCTTAACAAACATTTTGCCCATTTGGCGAGTTTTAATTAATAATTTGGCGAGATTGGAAACATATTTGGCGAAAAAATAAAGACATAAAACCCTTATATGCAGCTCTAATGCGATGGTCTTTGTTAACCATCACATTAACTATACATTTATTGCTTAAATATGCATATTTGCAATCAACAGAACCATCAATGAAGAAATCATCAACTAAAACCACAATAAATCCTGGAATGGAAACTGTATGGAACTACGTCACTTGAAACATGTCAATTATTTTCAAATAATGTATTTAGTTTCTGTGGCAACCAGAATATAATAAACATTTTCAATTTTATTTATTTTCGTTGAAAGTTTTATTTAATTTTTTTCATCAGATGGCATCATTAAAGTAAAAATATTATCGGATTTGAGCCAAAGTGGTGTAGTTTTTTCAGGAAATTCGAATTTTCTCTAAAAATAGAACATTTTGAGCTCTGAAAGTTCCCTATTCGTAACTTAAGTATAAAATACGCATTTGTGCCAAGTTACGAGTCAAACAAATGTCTAGTTTTTGAATCTATAAGACACACACCCACATACATACATACATACATACACACAAAACTTCATTTTTATTATTATAGATTTACACCTAAGAATCTTATTTTTAAAAATTTTTTTTAGAAAAAAGCCATCTTTTGAAACATACAATTACGAATGTTCAAAAATACAAGAATTTTTTCGGTACACTTTGTACAAAAAATTTACAACGAAAGCACATAAAACTTTTTTCAAATTCAAGTAAACAGTTAGATTGATATTGGTCACCTATTTTTTTACTAAAATAATTTTTTTATTTTATTTTAAAAACATTATATTCTACATTCATAAAAATTTTGATTTTCAACGAAGAAAAGTGTATAATAATAAAATATTTTCTTTGATTTGTAAGACTAAATTAGGTTGCTTAAATAGATCTAAAATGGTTTTATAACACACACAAAAATTATTAAGAAATATTTAATAGATTTGGAGACAAGTGCACCTATGTGCTGAACATTAAAGTTTTGAGAGAAACGCAAAAAAAAAACAAATACAGTCAAACACCTTTAAAACGAACTCGAAGGAACCACCGAAACATTTTTTGCGAATTTCCTGTAAATCATCAGGATTTTTTTTTGCATTGAGCCAGAGAATGGTTTTCAAATATCAACACAAAAAAATCATATTTTATAATATAATACATAAATAATACAAGCATACAATTAGTAATTCAAAGGGGCATGACGCATGTGTTTATTTTCATAATTTTAATTTTTTATAAGAAATAATTAACCAATCCATACAAAATTGGTCTCATTCGATAGATCGGGCTTCCGTCTATCAGAAAATAATGGTTTCAAAAATTCAATTATTTGGTCAAAAATTCATTTTTAACTATGATCTCCCCTTAATTAAGCATAAAGGCATTAATTTATTGATTGGTTAGGTTAGGGTTTCGACCCCCCTCGGGTTTGGTCCTTGTCGGGTTATGGCCTGCCGGTATTTTGTCTCCTTTGGGATTATGGCGTGTCGGGCTTTCGGCGGTCGGGTTTTAACTAAATTTTTAAATTCTTATTTTCGTATCCGGCTAAAAGACTCTTGTTTGAAAAAAAAATAAAAAAGGTAATTAATATTTCAGTTTTTATCATGTTGAAATAAACTTCATTATTTCTCTGTATGTGTAAATTAATCAATTAAAAAAAAGAAGCCAATTTCGAAAATTTAAATTCAGTTGTCGGAATTACGTCTGGAAACACTTTTATAAAATTTAAAAATCAGCATATGCGTGACGCATTTTCCAACTAATTTTGTTTTTATATACTTGATCATTTACTGTCACAAGCAACCTTTACTTTAACATTAGCAGATAACTAAGCATTTTTGCCCAGATAAAAGTATAAGAAACGTATTAATATTACTTTTTCCTCATATCATAAGATCTTATCATTTTCTCATGAATATTTAAATATCTAAATTCTAATTGAACTGTGAGTGTACCCTGATCATTTCTACCCAAGTGTAACTGCAAGATGATATTTCGCGATGGGAAAATTCGGGTCGTCTTCGATGACCGACCTTCGCGTTCGACGATCTCGCTGGCGATTGGCGAGTCACGCCAAATGACACTCTTTTTGGCGTCACGCGAATGTGGAAAGTGATGCAAGATGATGGGATAATCCATCAACACAAGGGCGCGAAAATGGTTTATAACTATATATGGTGTTGTCGCAGCAGGTATTAGCTAGTTGCACCCTTTACTTGAAAAGTGAAATGGATCTGAAAACACACCAGATGGCTAGGCGGCTAACACAAGCCTTAGGTGGGTTCAAAACAAGCAGTGGGTACAAACTGCGAACCTACCAACAGCACCATGGACCAACACGGAGACAATATAGGGTGACATGTGTGGCCCGATGGCCGAGTGGTTTGGATCGCAGGCCATAACGCTAGCAGTCCGCGCGCTGTAACGAGTGTGGATTTGATTCCCGTGTTTACCATGGGTGTACTTCCTTTCTCAGTATCAAAATTATAAATTTACTAGCACTTTTGCCACTCTGTTCGGGCTCCGTAGTGAGCCATGGCTGCCGATGGCAGCTCAGTACAAGTCGTTCCTCTACCCTACTATAGAACTATTTGGTTCAAAATATAAGTGAACCAAGTCCATTTTTGCCATTTCCGAATTAGCAATGCAATTGCAGGCTCTAACTATGTAGAATTTCAGTGCGATAATATTTTTTTTAAAAGTTCTAGTTCAGATACAGCCGTTAGGCAGTAGCAATTAAACATTTTTTTAACTAATTCAATTTTGCTATAAAGCTTTAAATTTAAACCTTTGTAACACAAAGAAGCTTTTTGTAGACTTGGTTCACTTGTTTTCTAAGCTCTCCATCATATGGCATAGAAAGGAGATAAGAGTGAGTGGGAATTGCTTTCAAATCTAGCGGAGACTAAGGGTGTGCATTTAGTCTGTGTTTTTTCTGGATCAGGTTATGCTCAAAGGTTTAATTTCTCTTGAGAGACATCTATAGCCCTCGTGTAGCTCCAGTGCAACAGTTTAGACAAGGTTAGCAAATTTATTACTGCAGCTTACTGTAGACTTGACGACGTACGCGGTGTACGTCCTGGTTGTTGATGATTGTATTGAGAGGACGTGCGCTGCGTACGTCCTGGTAGTAGAGGAGTTAAAGGCCAAACTTGTCTCAACTAAAGGTAATTCCACAACTTATCCTACTAAACGTTCTTAGAATGACGTCTTGCTTATTCCAGACTCCGTTTATTCAAGAACTTTAACGGCACCACAAACAGCGTCAGCCAAGCGTTCTCGATGCTCCAGAAAAATATTTTAACAGCCCTCTTCCTGGTTCTAACCGCGATAAAATAAATGCTGGAGTTCCGAAAGAAGTTTTCAAAAATTAAAAAGAACTTTCATATTTCCGCCATTTTATGGTTTCGAAACGCAGTTCTTTCACAGTGGGTGACGCCCGGTGCTAATGGAGGATCATGACCCAGTTGAAGTTGCAGTTAAGAATTCTCAGTCGATCAATTACATATTCTGCTAATGGGTCTGAGAGGAAATTTTGTTAGTAATTTAACAAACATATTTCATCACAGTGAGTCATTCTGAAGTAATTCTCCTGTTTGGTTAATTGTCATTGTTCCAATCTGTTTTTTGGAATCGCAAATATTTCACGGACAATTGGGTCTTAAGAAAATGGGATTGCTTCAGTTGACGACGAAGTCTATAATTTGCTCAATCTTATTTAGTACCTGGTAGCTCCGTAATATTTAAGGCATCATAAATTGGTTATGAATGACGTGATTCGGTTGTAGTCCATGGAAGAATGGGTGGAAGAATGCTTTAAGTTTTAAAGATAATATTTCAAGAGGCAATTTTGCTATATTTTAAAATATAGTTGTTCAAAATGACGTCTTTTCAAATTTTAATTATGAAACATCGTTATAAAATTAAAAAATATTTTTAAAATATTTAAAAGCCTGATGTATGTTATGTAAAGGGTATTATGAGAGCCTAAGACTAAGACTTGGGGGCATACGATGAGCTAAGACATCTATGCTCCTGAAGCATTTTGTATCAACATCAAATCCCCCAAGTGATGGCGGTGGAAGAAAACAATTAAAATGAGTACTAGAGAACTGTTAGGATAACACGCTTTATTGCCATTCCCTTTAGTCTAAAGAACAAATTGTAAAGATGGCTGCTACAACTATCAATGGAGTGAAATTCGTAATTTTGCCGTTGCGTGCTACAGGCCTTGTGCCAACAGAAACTACTTCAAATTCCTTTTAAATTCAAATTATCAAAAGAACATATTTAATGCAATAATTTAAAACAGAATCACGATTCCTCAAGTTTTTCTCCAAACACTCAATCGCTAGGCTACTGGCCATCAAGTAAGCCATCACCTACCGAAGCCACTTATTAAAAACCACCCCAAGAAATTTATTTTTACTTTCTCTTTCAATGACGAACACAATAAAACAAAAAAAGCCCGCCAAATAATCTTTTCCGATTATCAATGTTACTCCAAAAATCAATGGAGTGAGAATGTTTCTTTTTGAAAGTAATCCCATATAAAACTCTTAAGAGATAACACGAGGCCGGCTCATTGTCCGCAAGTGCTTCTATTCAAATGAGTAAAAATGGCCGCTTTTGTTGGCGGCATAGTGGTTAATGAACTTGGCGATAGCGATGAGTCTCGTTGTGTCCGAAATCTTGAAAGTTTAGGGTGTAAAGATGCGAGGGTTTGAGGTTCTTTTTGCGATAAATGTTTGTTTTTGTTTCAGTTATTTATGCTCTGGTTCGAACTAGGAGCCGAGTTGGTAAGGCGCTTGCCTTGCCTGCGAAAGGTTCCAGAATCTGCTCCGGGCACAGCTAAAATAACTGCCGGTCTATAAACTGTCTGTGCAGCTGAAAAATTCCGATGAATAATACCCGGTGTAGAGGAAGGAGGTTTAAATCTTCTCCAAAATCTATACGCCACTTATAATGTCGCTCTTGCAAGTTCTTTGGAACTATTCAGGTTCAGGTGTTTGCTCGTCCTTTAACTGTTGTTCTAAATTATATTGACCATGGGCTATTGGTGACGAAGGGCTGAGGTTAAGTGACAAGGCCGACACCTGAGTCGGCACCAAACGCAACTTTATAGCTACATCGTACGCGACGTTTGGACTTTAAACTACACACATTTAGCGAAAAAGTGTGCTTTAGTGTACTCGGAGTAACTTTTGGCTGCACAGACCGTTTATGGGTCGGTAGTTTTGGCAATGCCACGGTCGGAGCTTAGGACCTTCCTCATACAATACAAGCGAATTATCGACTCTGTTCCCCAACTCTTTTAACCCTTTGAGTCCCAGTGATTTCATTTGGCATCATCATGTATCTGATCATAATTTTTTTAAAAAAATAGGGCTGACATCATCGGGATGAATTAAAAATATTTTCTAATATTAAAAATGTTTGAAGAACCAATGGTGTGCTTTTTGATATCATAAATGGCTACAGACGATCAGAAAAAAAAATTCTAAAATGATGATGCCAAATTGTCATTGGGTCTGAAAGGGTCAAAACAGGGGAACAAAAATACCACATCGTTTTTGGCTCCGAAAAATGCTCTCCGGTGGCCGAAGATCACAACTACCACCGGCCGATAAGGTCATCCAGTTAAGAAGAAGATGGAGATAATTGGCGGGGGGGGGGGGGAGTGAAGCCATTAGAAAGTCGCCAAGCCACCCTTGTAGGCCCAAACAAACCGACGCCGACGGTTCAATGTTAGTCCATGCCAAAACTCATCATTTTAATGTAATAAATAGTAAATTTAATTTATTTTAATTTACATGACTATAATTTTTATATGAGAATTTGGTGCATTTATACTTTTATTATTATTTCATGTTATACTAACTAATCTAATTAATGCCGTGATTGTGAGTTAGATAAAAAGAACATCAAAGATAGTAAGTAAAAAGTTAGATAAAAAAAAGAACATCAAAGAATTCATTCATTTTTTTTTTCATTTCAAAGAAAAATTAAATATTATATTTAAAAAAAATTAGTCATAAAAAAGTATGTTTGAAAGTTCTTTTGGCTTCCACACTTACAAAGAGTCAATTAAAACTCATAAATGACTATTTGTGCAATTTTAGGCTGCAGCTGGAGATCCGAATTTGACACAAGAGGGTAGTATTTCAATTTCCTTCACATGTTTAAAAATGCGTTGTAATTATATTTTAATAAGAGGGTCAGAAATTGCCAAATAGATGTTGTGCTGTTGACTTATTCCTCTCGGTCCAGCAGCAGGCTATATCAAATCCACGAACTCGAAAGTCATCAAAAATCAAAGACGAAAGTGAGCTAGGACTATTGTCAATGCGAGCCAAAAATGCTTCCCCTATCCCTTCACTTGGTTTTCTGGGAAACGGGGGGGGGGGGGGAAACATCACTTTCCGCGGCGTCCCCTCGCTCCCCTCGCGTACAACAGTTCCTAACGCGTTTGAGGTTGTGTTGTGAGGTTAAAACCCTGTCCAAAAAGTTCTTCCTTCCCCCAACCTTCACTTGTTTTTCGGGAAAACGGGGGGGGGGGGGGGAAACACACTTTCCCGCGCGTCCCCCTCGCTCCCTCAGCGTACACAGTTCCTAACACGCGTTTGAGGTTTGTTGTGAGGTTAAAATACCGTTCGAGGTGGTGGGGAAAAAACAACACGCCGGTAGGGTGGGAAAAATGGGGGGAGCGCATACGCCGTTTCGAAATAGGCAAACTAGCATAGAAGAGGGGATCCGATGGTATAACAGAGAGACAAGGTTTAGAAAAATGTGGTCCAACAAATACAAAAATGTGTGGACAAATGCGGAGGAATGAGAATACAAATGCAAAAGCCTATGCATGGTTACGAAGCTAACAACTGAATACCCTCTGTAGGGGTCCCAGCGGTTGCCCAGTGGGTTAGGCATTCGCCTACCATGCGAAACGGTCCCAGGTTAGGGTCCGGGCATCGTCAAATAATACTGCAAGGACCTATAAACGGCCCGTGCACAGCCCAAAATGTCCGACGATTAATACCCCGTATGGGAGTGCACGTTAAACGCTGCATAATACTTCAAAGTCCTAACGCTGTCGTAAGATGTGTGTGCCTACTCGTTTGCGGGTGCCTGGTTCTAAAATCCACTTGGACTCCAATACTCGTGTAAAATACTGCGCCGATAATTCAAACTGAACTGTAGAATGGCTCCGAATCGTTCGCCAAGAGCATTTGTTTGGGCTTAACTACAAAGCGATCAATAGCTTCAATTGGCAATCCAATCCTTGTATTGTTTTTTTTAGCCAGGCAGCATTTCCATTCTCCTCTTAACTCTGTGGATAAGGTCAACGTCAGTGCACGCCTTGTTGGTTCCGAGATCAAAATCATCCGAAAGGAATAAACAGAAAACGCGTCTTTAAATAGGAGAGATTTCCATTTATAATTGTTCTCAGATTGGGCTTAGAAAGTGTTTTGTGTGTGAGCTATATTCGGATATATCTTCTTTTATGTATGTTGTGTTTTTGTTGTAAGGAACAATCCTAGAGGCTATTTTGAATGCGAGGACATTGCATTTTGTGAATATTAATGTGCTTTAATAGCGCATACAATTTGTAAAATCGTGCTATTTGCCACCGAAATCCGCAGCGCAATGGTTTTAAAATGTCATTTATATGCACTGTCATAGTATGGCTTGGTGACCGGGTGTCGTGAGAAAATATTGTTGTTGTTGTTGATGATGATGATGATGATAAGAAGGTTTTTAAAAGATACTTAATTCTACCACTTGGCACAAACTACACTGCTCAAAATAATTAGGGGAGCGGATGGTTTAAACCCTTTTAACCCCAAGAATTCCATTTGGAATCATCAGTTTGCAATTTTATTCTGACTAAGTTAAATACAAATACAAAAATTGTCGACCAACAGCAGGCCAGAGGCCCAGCGAGGTTGGTCCAAAATATATCTAATTCCTTACCAGTTTCCAATAGTTATCGAGATTCTTCTTAAAATCTTCCACTCTCTTCGAATACACAACATATTCTTTTAAAGCATTCCACTCATTGACAACTCTATTAAAAAATAATGTTTTCTTACCTTCGCATTAATGTATCGTTAGACGGAAGAATCATGTATTTTGAAGAATAAAATGATGTTCATTTTAATTAAATGAAACTATGAAAAACATGCCAAAATAAAAGTCACTCTGAAACAATTTTATTAAATAAATTGACCCAAAATTCTTTCGCTTCTATTGCTTTGCATGTTAGCCGTTTTTCCCCAGTTATGGAAATCAACATAACATAGAAATAAAAACAAATTTGAAACGGAAATGCTATCGAGTTATTTAAATATATATTTTTGAAATGCCCCAAAATATTCTGCAAATAGCAAAACTATTTTAAAACTTTATCAATTAATAATTACATAACCGGACGTTATTTTCATTTCAATTTTGCTTTAAATTAATATTATGATGATGCCCATACCTGCGATGAAAATGGGATAACATGACAAAGCAATTATTTTGCAAAGTTGGGATTTCAAAACTAATGCATTAGCTTTGTATGACTAACAGTCCCTCTTAAAGCACCAAAAAAATGTGTATTCTTTTAACTCAAAACCGCAATTTTGACTAAATTGTTGAATCCAAGTAATACTTACATAGTTTATAGTACTGTAGAATAGTTTTAATTTGTTTAGAAAATATACAGCATCATAAAAGAGCTCTAATTTTACGACACCACAAATCTTCGGTTGGTTTCGTGACAGAAAGCTTCACTTTTTAGCACTTCACGGATGGCAACATTTTCGAAATGATAGCATGCACGATTTGAAAGATGAAAGTTCCAATATCATTCAATGAAAAATAAGCGTGATGCGTTAGATAAAAAGCGGAAATCAAAAGGCAAAGACATTTTATAGACATTTTTTAGACATGTATATAAATCTTTTTTGATAAATTAATACATTTTAGAAGAAAAACAGGAAATCATTACTTTGTTTTGAATTCATAGTTCGATTAATTACTTATTAGATCTTATCTAAAAAAAAGGTTATAGTGCTTTTCTATTTTACGTCTCACAAATTAAGGTAAACAACTTTGTATTTAATGTTACAAACTTATGTAAAGTAATACAAACAAAATGTAATGCTACAAACCAAGATAATTACTATTTAAATATATATATAGAAAGGAATATATTGCAAACTATTGATGCAACTCGTTTTTACATGATTTTACACATTTTGAAAAAGAACATAAAAACATGGGCAGATAATGATGTGCAACATATGTGAAAGGGGAGGGGGGGGGGGGATAAAGCATCTTTTGTTATTCAAGTTTTGTTAGATGAATTAAAAGATGTCAACAAAGCACGGTAAAACGTCTAAATAAGGTTTTTTTCTGCAAAATGTTGAAATTAATTGTAATTAACATTATTTGAAATTGATTGTTACCTTTTCATAATGCTTTCTTTAATATTTTATTGAAGCCAAATTCTTGAAATTTAATTTTTATAATTTTTTTTTATTAATTTTAATCTTCGCCCTGTCGAAAGATATATTTTCGAAACTGTTGAGCTAGAAGACGGTGACCCTCCAGTTAATTTCCGAAGCAAGCTTAGCATTAATTTTTTGAAGGGTTGAGGTGCTGAGTGTACCCTTGACCAAACTACCCGACTCGTATGCGAACACGGGTAGACAGCATATGAATCATCTTAATCACTTACACCTCTATAATCATCCTCCCTCATTAAACAAAGCCTCTAAAAAGACAAATCAACCCGAGCAAGAAATCAATCAACACACTTCCCATTAAAAAAAACTCACTTCCAATTTCACTTTATTTTATCCAGTAATTAAAAGCGACAAAGAACTGCATTTAGAAACGAGGAAAAAAAACGCTCCTCAAAAGAATCAATCGAAAACAATCAAGAATCGCACCCCGGCGCATTTATTAATAAACACCTCAATTCACGCACAAACACTACGACTTCGACTGCCAATGACCACGGCACCGCCCCCTAGCGCTTGACCCAGTAACTGCATTTTCTCCACTCCACTGGTCACGTTAGGGTTCCTCTATATAAAGGGGCTCGAATCTCGGGAATAGCATCAAATGCATGGATCCTTCCTAACTGTGTTTGTACCGATTTTTTAAAGGATTATTGAAGACCCATCAATAAATAGTTAAAATGGCCCTGTGGCAAGTAAGTGATTTGTTTTAATTTATTTTTTAATAGTTATATGTTTTATAGTGTTTTAATAGTAAGCTATTTGTTTTAATTTTTTTAAATATTATAAATTAACTTACAAATGGCTGGTAAATGATTTAGCTATTGAATTATAATATTTATTTCCTTACCTTTAAAAACATATTTGACGCCATATATGTTTTGTGCATTTTTTTTTATTTTAAAAAATTTAAGCTAGAGATAAATTTAAAAAAAATCGCAAGTATAAATATAAAGTACAAATATAAAATCAAAATATATAATTATGGTGAATTTAATTTATATTAATTTACTTGACGATAATTTTTATATGATAATTTTGTGCATTTATACTTTTATTATTATTTCATATTACACGAACTAATATAATTACAGCCGTGATTGTGAGCTAGATAAAAAGAACATCAAATAATTCATTCATTTTTTTAATTTCAAAGAAATATTAAATATTATATTTAAAAAAAAAGTTATACATCAAAAAAGTATGTTTGAAAGTTATTTTTAAATTTAAAAATATTTCTGATCCATTTTATTGCAATGTGCATTTTTTGTTTAAATTTTAGTATGAGATACAATTCCATTTGATAAAGTTAAAATTTTAGTATACAGAACATATTATGTACTTACAAGCTTTATAAACCCTACGTTAAACGAGAGCACCCTTCATAATGGCGGTTTCTATATTCTGTAGTGTGTCATTTGTAGTTTGGGCTATGAAAGTGGACAGACAAAGACGAACATAGCCTTAATAAGAGCTTCCACATTTTACGTTATAAATGTTGTGTGGATGCTAAAAATAATGCTTATTAAAAATTTTATTTGTTGTTCCGAAGAGCAGAAACTTAGAGAATATTCATGGAATGCAAAATGAACCCCAACAATATTAGCAAAAAAATGACTTTGATAATTTAAAATAAAAATAATACTCGCCTTTGAAATTTAAAAAAAAATGCAGTTCAATGTTACATTTAAGTAAAACATAAATAAACTCGCCTTAAGGGGAACTGGGCGCGCTGGACCGGGGGTCTCCAAACTCAAGTGCATCAAAGTTAATCCAATGGGAAAAACTATTTTCTCTGCCACATTTCCGGGCTGTATTGAATATTTTTATGAACGTTTTTTTAATAATAAATTTAGATAACTTACAGGTCTATATCTTCCACTTTAAAAAAAAATTTCGAATATTGTGTGTGAAATTATTTATTGAGAATTAAAAAAATATTCGAACCAATTTCAAAAAGTGGGAAGGTCGGGACCTATTGGTCAGCTACATTTATAACATAAAAAATCCCTTTGTAGAGATATTCAATACAGCCAGAGAAATGTAGCAGATAAATTTGTTTCTCCATAAGATTAACACTGATGCACTTTACTTTGGAGACCCCCGGTCCAGCACGACCATTCCCCCTTAAAAGTAAAAAGTATATCTAACCTGAAATTAAAAAATTGCTACCGGTAATAAAAGTAGCGCATATGTGGCTCTTGAACAAAAACTATTCACTTTGTATGTGAAATATGAAAAAGGTAGGTTTTTTTAATGTAAAATTGAACACTTATTAACATTTTAATCCAATAAATGAAATACAAAGTTATGGCTATGGCAAATAAAATGTTTTTAGCATTTTCATACTATATAGCAATATAGCATTAAAGCATTTTTAAAATGACATTTTTATACTATATATCTATATAGCATTACAGCATTTTTATTATAGCATTATTTTACATAATATTCACATTATTTAATTGTTGTAATCCTAACTTTGGATTTTCAGATTTTCGCTTTGATGTGTGTTTTGAGCTGCGCTCTTGCGGTGTGCGCATACCCTGGATACGACAACGAAGTCCACGGATACGAATACAAGGTAACGAGTAACAAGTTTTACGCTTGGAAATGACATTTAAATTTTGTTTGCCACGCTTTACATTTCATTGGTCATCTATAATAATAAAAGAAAGAGTCTGTCTGTCTGTCGGTCTGTCTGTCTAACTGTGTGTATGTCTGTGGATCACAAAAGGCCTACTTAGACTGCTCTAAAAAATTCGAAATTTTTAATATAGATTCCTTTTAATACCTACGTGTGCACCTGAGGCTTAGTTTTTTCATATTTGATTGTCATTTTTAATTAATATATGTAGTTTAAAAAAAAACGTCATCCACGTGGATTGCGGGACCATAACAGGGCTTGAAAATACATGGACCGGGCCGAAACGGGGGCTAGCCGCTATTAGTTTGATTGATTGAGTTTGGTTGAGATATGCGCTCGCCCTAAGGCTGCCTCATCCTCTATTAGCGTTAGCTTTTTTAAGTTCGTATGCGCCAACACGAATTTAATTTTGTTTTGATTATGAATGTATTTCCACAAGTAAGCATGCCTCTAAAAGGAAGCAATGCGAAGTTAACGGGTTCCCAGTAAGGCGGGACCATACTGCTAGTATTTCATATGAAACGTATGTTCAGTAGCCCAGACGGTATGGTGTCTTTGACTCTCGTTTCTCAAGCGAGATGGCCCTGGTTCGAGCTCAGTTGCCCCGAGTACATGAGAAGAACGTGCTCCTGTGGGTCCGAAAGTCCTGTGAACGGTTATAACGCAGTTAACCCTCTATTGCATACTGTTGCCATATGGCAGCAAGTAACATATCCTCTTCATTCTATTAAAGCAGAGCTCCCTCTCGACAAATCTGTGTTTTTTCATCTATTACAATCCATTTTGAAGTTATAGTTACTAATAACCCCCATAGATGACGGTAGTAAAAGATGTATTCAAAATTAAAGAGTGAAGTTATTAACTGTTGTGAAATGACGTCTTTGGCAGTATTCAAAGTATAATAGTATTAGAACTACACTCTTAAAACAAACGAGCGAGTCTGAGTTAATTTTCACTCATTCCAGTGTCGAAAATGCACTTCCCCTATAGGAGTGGATTTCACTCCTTTGTTTAGTTAAACCTACGACGGGATCACTCCAAACGATTGATTTTAACTCCGTCTGAGTTAATTTTAACTCAGTCTGAGTTAATTTCAACTCCTTACCAGTGACGAAAATGCACTTCTCCTATATGAGTGGATTTCACTGTCTTGTTTTAAGAGTGTATATAAAAATAAATTGTTTTGAAAAATAATTCTAGTTCAAGAGGGTTATTTTAAAATATATTTAGTAGCTTTCGTGTCAGTCTTATCAAAATCGGAATTTTGTGGGGGGTTTTTTTGCCACATGGCAGAAATTTAAAAAATGGAATTACTTAAATTCCAATGCAGTTAAATTTTTTTCAGTATTTTTTCCATAATGTATGATTATTAAAGATACAAATATATTTTTCGGGATGAAAAAAAATCATGCATTACAGGGTTAATTGTGCAGAACTCCAAATTCAGAAACACCGGAGGTTTTCGATTTTTAAAAACCGCTGAAGTTTTGGCCAATTTCAGTATCGCTGGATATTCCTCACCTTAGAACCGTTTTAGAATTCTGATATTAATTTATTTTGTGAACAATAATTTTTTTTAGATATTTGTTTTTAATTTGAATATTTATTTATTTACAAACTATCCAAATAAAGGCAAAACACATATTGACGGCCAAGGGGAAACAAAACCCGTACAGACCATAGCAGAAGCTTAATAATACAGTTAAAAATTTTATATGAATACTAAAATAAATAGGAAAAGATAAAAACAAAATACATCCAGCAAACACAGGCTAAAGTATTCTATTGCTTCATAAATAAATAATACTAAAAGGCATCAATGGCGTTGATTTCACAGATAAAATTGGAGATTTCACGTTTGAAAAAAGCGACTGATACAATATTTTGAATGTGTAGAGTTAACCCGTTATAATAATGTGGAGCTAGATAAAAAAAAGTGTTTACGAAAAATTTCTTTGCTAAAATTAGGATTAACATATATTTCATTAGGTGTTCTTCGGGAAACACCTCGTTTGGTGTTGTTTTAAGTTTTGTTAGTAAGTTTTTTGGTGTTGATTCCTGGACGGTCGACTAACAGAGGGCTCTGGATAAAAGAGAGAGAGATAATCGAGTTTCTACATTACTTTCTTTTTCTTTCAGCACCCCCCTCAACCGTACGGTTTCGGCTACGACATCAAGGATCACCATGGCAACCAGCAATTCCGCAAAGAGCACTCGGACGGAAAGAGGGTGATCGGCAGCTACGGATACACGGACGCGCACGGAGTGCACCGATTGGTCGACTACGTCGCCGACGAGTACGGATTCCGGGCGAAAGTACGGACGAACGAACCGGGGACGGCCAATCAGAATCCGGCTCACGTTAAGATCACGTCTTCGGCGTATCATCCCGGAATTGGGGACTATCACTAGAGACAATTGAGGTAAGCGATTTTTGTTTTTCATATTCTGTTACGTCTTATACTATATTGGCTTGATTGTATTTTCCAAAAAAATGCCTTGCAGTTGAAAAACATTCATTGACATTTTAAACTTTTATTCATTGCCATTCCGTTTCGTTTGAATTTTTCTGGGGTATGAATATAGTAAACGATAATTTCAGTAGATGGCGCCACTACAAATTAACTTATTTTGCTCTATGTTTAAAAAAAAGCCTAAAACAATATTTATTTTTAAGAAAACTCACGGAAAATGGATTATGAAAATTTAAACCTGTGTTTTTGTACTTTTTATATGAAACTATGTACTTTTTTTACAACCTAGTTTAATTATTCATTTTAACTTCATGAGTGTGCAAAATTTTGCTTACCTTGTTCAAGTCTTCTCAGATTTGGTGCTGCCATCTGTTGTAGAGATTGTAAAATATCTTAATAACAATTTAACTTAAAATTTATTCCAGGATATAAACTCTTGTTGTGATTGTTAAATAGTAATCCTTAAATTATTTCAGAATTTACACACTTCAGGCCATGGAACATTAGATTGTACATAATAAAAGATGAAGAGCACATCCATTTTGTGGTAATGTAATTGCCACTACCAATTTTTGCATCATTGTTTTTTTTTCCTAAGTTCATTTATTGAATTATTTTTGTCATTTATTTTCTTTGTATATTTTTTAGTTCTTAAAAGTGTATTTGAATTTTTTTATTGCTTATATGTATTTTTTTTGTATTGTGTGAACTGTATAATGATTTAATGTGATATGTAAATAAATTGTGTCGGTCAAAGTCTTAAAAGTATGTGTCATATTCTTTTTATACTTATACTTTTTGAATCAAACATCAAATAATTTTTTAGAGAGTGCTTATACGCTACTTATTTCTAATTAACACAAGAATTTTTTTATCAAAAGGTTTTTTTAAGTGGAATATCAATATTCCTAAGTAAAAAAAAAAGTTGAAATAAAATATAATATATAACATAGCAATAGTATATTTGACTTGAACCGTAATGGGCATGTTTAACGCTGTGAATGGTAACCGTTCCAGCGATAATGTTTTCATTCTTGTCCTCCTGGAATTACATCTGTTTTTAACAATACAATAATATTCTTTTTCCTTAACTGAACAGAATGTTATGTACAAACTTTTTTATTAGAAGTTAGAACTAAAGCTTTTCTATGTTAGCGCATCGCGTTAAATTGCTGTCTCACAATTTTGCTTCATTTCTAAGCAGAAGACAACACCTCATCTAAACCGAAGTTTTTTGACAACTTTGAAGTTTTGGCAAGAAAAAGCAATGGGAATGTTTCTTGTGATGTCACACTCTTCTTACTGCTATGTCATTGGTTGTTTGATTTTTTTTTCCTTTATTACGAAAAACAAATCAATTGGTTTCTTGTGACGGCACGTTCTCTTCACTGCTATTCCATTTAATGTTTGGTTTTCTCTCCGTACCTCGTGAAACAAGCCCATTCTTGAAATTAAATGGAATTAAATCTAAAGTTTAATTAATAGTAGGAATAAAAACGAGTAGCCCGTAAAGAACTCTAAAATAAAACATAGCAAACGAGAAATTGCCTTATTTTGAGAGTGAAATCAAAACTAACACTGGAATCGAAGGAAATGCAAAAATGAACTTAAGAGGACTCCCTTGAAATTCCACATCTTGAAAATCTTAATGTTATTCCTATGGAAAAAAATCGCAAGTCAATTACCGCCACAATTTTAATAAAAGGTGACTAGTTTCTTGTATCATTGTAAAGAACGAAAGGAACTAAAAGGCTAAAATTAATTTGTTTTGTGAAAATCACATATTTAGTATTTTTAATAATTTTTTGAAGTTAGTAAAAAATGGAGTAGGCATAAAGTTCTAATTTTAAAAAATTATTAAAAATACTAAATACGTGATTTTCACAAAACAAATTAATTTTAGCCTTTTAGTTCCTTTCGTTCTTTACAATGATACAAGAAACTAGTCACCTTTTATTAAAATTGTGGCGGTAATTGACTTGCGAATATTCTCCATAGGAATAACATTACGATTTTCAAGATGTGAAATCCCAAGGGAGTCCTCTTAAGAGTAACATCAGCTGTAACCACCTCATTGCACGTAATCCACAGAAAGGATTCCCACAATTAAATTTGAAAGTGAAAATACAAGTTTGTTTTCTTCTTAAAAGGTTTGAAAAATGTTTGTTTATATTCAAATATATTATGTCTACTTCTGTGGTAACCGTGATCTCTCCGAACTGAAATGTAAATGAAAATACCCGTATAAAGCGAATGCAAAGGTGATAGTTAAGTTATTTACGAGAAACACTTACTAGAATTCCAATGTTCTTTTTACCAAACAATGCTTTTTTTTTATTTGCTATTCTGTAATTTCTAAAGAAAAAAAGTTTGGAATCAAAAAGCAGATTGATTAAAAATCGAATGATTTATTCACATAACTTACCAAAAAAATTAGCGTATTTTTAAAATTTTCATTTTATTTTTTAACAATATTCCGGCTGATTTATGACTTATTTTAAATAAAGTTTCAAATTTCAAAAACTAAAAAAAGTATTCTGTAAATATTTTTTTACAAATTATCGGATTTCGCATGTTGCAGATAATTCCTCATAATCTTTGTATAATCCCAAAGTGCAAGTAAGAGAATAATTCGTTATTTGTTTAGTATTCTTTTAATCGCAACTTCCGTTGTGTATTCCAACTCACAGTGTGATGATACTCTAGGGTGATGATTCTTCTTTCTCAGAATAGTCCAGTAACCAGGTAGTCAAAAGGGGGTGTTTCAGGAAAAAAATACAGAAATTGTTTTCTCAACGGTTTTATATGTTTTCGAGGATGCTGAATCCGAATATCAACTTTGTTAACAAATTCGGACATGGGAACATTAAAAAAAATTGAAAAAATCCCGAAATTTTACCTCTTTTTTTTTGGTTTTTTCCTTCTAGCTGGAAAAGTATTAATTTCTCAACAAAAACGTCAATACAAAAGTTAAAGTACTTTAAACAAGCTAAATAAAAGTCAATTACATTATTTATGTCAGATTAATAGCTTAGTTGCTACAGCGCGCTGAAAATTGGGCAATTCCTCCTGAATGTGAAAAGTCCGAAATTTTCACTTTTAGCACACACACACACGCAAAATAGTACTGTCGAAATAGAGTTAGGGGTGGAGCTAATTGAAACACAAACTAATCTTGTTGCAAATGGTAGGAAACATGCATCAAAGGAACATAATAAAAATCACAACCCGAACTGTCGCTCAAAATTTGTTTTTTAGCCGCAATCTTGAAATAACGTCAATTTTTTTTTTTTAAAGTTACAATAAACTATAATAAGTCAAGTTTGGTGTTAATCTAAAGGAAATTTTACGCTGAAAATGAATATACCATTGGTTTTAAAACCTTAATATTTACAAAGATTATTTTTGAAGGAAATGATGAGAAAACGGGCGAAAAATTTCCGGAAAACGGTAAAAAAATATTGAACAAACTCTCATGAAATGTTCGAAAAGAATTTAGAAAGAATGGCTGAAATTCAACATGGAACCTGGTTTAAAATCATTTGAAATGCAGTGAAATAACTTATGCAATGAGTTTGTTGACCAGTGTTTTCCGTTAATCTAACTCATGCAACAATGGTGAAAGATTTTGTATATCTAAACAAGGTAATGCGAACAATGTGCTCCATATATGTTATGTTTGGATTTTCATACCCATCAAATACTCTTATAACTTTTCCCATAAATTCTGTTGACATTATACAAGTACTTCCATGTGACATCCCCAAATGTTGTACAAGTGTTTCAGAGAAATTAATGCACAGTTATCAAGCACGTAGGAAATACTTTGCTGGGCACAAAGAGTCTATTGAATTTTATTATTATTAATGGAATATGATGAGTTTGCAATATATTTGTCCGTTTTATTCATTCGTCGATTGCTATGGTCTATAAATGAAGTTGGTAACGTTTATATAGCTCGTAATTGAATTTTTCGTACTGTCCTTTACTATCCAAGCAGATGTAACATGTAAGCTCGCATCCTGTATGTTAAAAGACTTGAATTTATTCGATAAGTTTCACCAGAAAGGACTAGTTATTCTACTCCTTTTTCCATAGTTTTATCGTAGCTGCTTAGTACTTTTTCTATTCCTAAGTTCCATCTCTAAAAGGTATGGTAGACTAGTTTATTTTAAATATTGCTTCAAATCATGTCACGTTAGCCTTGTCTGCAATATATATTATTCCATTAACGAAATTATACGAAGCACTTGAAAAATCAGTGGATGGATTGCCCACACACACACATTGCGGTCTAAATGTATTACCTTGTTAAGATCTACAAAATCTTTCGTCCTTCTTGCTTGAGTTAGATTAACGAAAACACTGGTCAGCAAACTCATTGTATAAGTTATTTCACTGCATTTCGAATGATTTAAAACCAGGTTCCATGTTGACTTAGTTATTCTTTCTCAATTCTTTTGATACATTTCATGAGGGTTTGCTCATTATTGCTTATTATTGGGGACTCCATGTTTTTTATTCACTGAAACATGG
Source organism: Hylyphantes graminicola (assembly GCA_023701765.1). Lineage (NCBI taxonomy): Eukaryota > Metazoa > Arthropoda > Arachnida > Araneae > Linyphiidae > Hylyphantes > Hylyphantes graminicola. Next base: position 4,638,529 of record CM043119.1, on the reverse strand, counting down.
CTCTGGGTCGCAAACTTTTGTTGTATATCTCAATAATGACAAGGAGTGCCGTGGCGTGCAGTGAAATTTTTCGGCCGTTCTCTCATCGTTTCCTTCTAAAATAATCTTTGCAAATATTTAAGTTTTAAAACTAAGTGTATATTCTTTGTCAGCATAAAATTTCCTTTAATTTGATACCAAACTTGACTTATTATGGTTTATTGTAAATTTAAAAAAAATTGATGTTTTTTTCAAGATTGCGGCTAAAAAACTTATTTTGAGCGACAGTTCGGGTTGTGATTATTAGTATGTTCATTAGAAGCATGTTTCCTACCATTTGCAGCAAGATTAGTTTGTGTTCCAATTAATTCCACCACCTAACTCTATTTCGACAGTACTGTTTTGCGTGCTGAAAGTGAAAACTTCGGACTTTTCCCATTCAGGAGGAATTTGCCCGATTTTCAGCGCGTTGTAGCAGCTAAACTATTAATCTGACATAAATAGTGTAATTGACTTTTATTTAGCTTGTTTAAAGTACTTTAACTTTTGTATTGACTTTTTTGTTGAGAAATTAATACTTTTCCTGCTAGAAGGAAAAAACCAAAAAAAGGGGTAAAATTTCGGGATTTTTTCCATTTTTTTTAATGTTCCCATGCCCGAATTTGTTAACAAAGTTAATATTCGGATTCAGCACCCTCGAAAACATATAAAACAGTTGAGAAAACAATTTCTGTATTTTTTTCCTGAAAAAACTACCTGGTTACTGAACTAGAAAGAAAAGAATGAAATCCGACTAGTGTGTGACGTCACCATGACTCATGCGGCTGGGTTCTGCGGTCGCCAACGTTCGCTCGGTTATCTCTTTATACCTAAACCGACCTTAAGTTTGCAGTATACAAATGTTCTACGAGAAAAAGGGTAAATAGTTCTCATTTTTGAGTGCGAGAATCGAATACAAAAAGGTATTTCACATTCAATAAACAAATTGATTTGTTATTTCAAGACATAAATTTATTATTTTTATTGGTTAAGCTTCAGTTAGAGTATTATTTTAATTATTTTTTTCCTTCCATTGTGACGTAACAGGGCGCACGAATATCAGGTCGAAAGGAGCAGCCAACAGAGTACGCGAAATTGCGGCGCCAGCCGGATTGTTTACAAAGTTTCCTCCGCTCAGTACATTTCTCTGCTGCAAACTTAAGCTCGGTTTAGGTATAGTGATCGCATTTTTCGTGCCAAGCAGCGTGTAGCACTCATTCAATTATAAACAGTTGAGTTGTAACTTTCAATTACCATTTTGGTAATTTTTTGTGATATTGCGATGTTGGGCGGAAATTTGAAAGGTAGTTTTATGTTTTCTTCACGTTTTTGAAGGGTGCTGATTCTGAAAAAGTGGTTTTCGAACATTGGTCAATGGTCCGTCCGTTTGTCTGAAAACACTCTACAGCACGAACCTCTTAAACTAACCCCAACACAGGTTCTAGTCCGGGCATTAACAAATAACTGCCGACCTATTAAACGGCCTGTGCAGCCAAAAACGTCCGATGGAATAATATCCCGTCTAGAGGGAGGGCGCGTTAAATATGCTTCAGAGTCCCCAACGCCGTGCACGATGTCGCCCTTAAAAGCTTGCATTGGGTACCTACTCAGGTGTCGGTTTGTAAATTGACTACACTCTTAAAACAAACGAGTGAAATCCACTCCTGTAGGAGAAGTGCATTTTCGACACTGGAAAGGAGTGAATGTTAAATCAGACTGAGTTAAAATCACTCGTTTGGAGTGATCCTGTCGGAGGTTTAACACACAAAGGATCCACTCCAAGAGGAGAAGTGCATTTTCCAGACTGGAGGAGTGAAAATTACTCAGACTGAGTTAAAATCGCTCGTTCGTTTTAAGAGTGTACAGTTCTTAATTATGACGCCCGTCGTTAGTATCCCTCGTGTATAGAGTGCGTCGATGATTCGACTAAACTTTTGTGTGTTTACACCGATAGTAATTTACACTCTGGGAAAGTTGCGTTGGGTGCCTACTCAGGTATCAGATCTCCTCTTGACCATGGTTCTAAATTATGACGCCCGTCGCCAATAGCCCTCCTGTACCTCTAGTGCTACTTTAATTCAACTTCACTCAACATCCTGGGTAAGCATGAAATACGATGTCAAAACCGCAGACGTGTGTCAGTGTCAACCATTTTTCCGAGATGGAAAAAAAAAATATTTATTCCCTGATAAAAATATTTATTCCGCCAAGACATTGACCCCAAAGGGTAGAATCTAACTTAATGAGCTAGATTAAATGAGCTGATATACAACAGCAGTTTATTCACAGACATTTTTTTTTTTTTTTGCATTTGCATTTGCGCTTCCATGTATTTGGTTGTGATTCAATTTGTGATGTGCCTAAATCAACGTACAATTATAAATAATAATATTAAATAAAGGACTGGAGTCCAATGTTTCTAGATTTAACATTGGTCTTTCTTTTTATTGAAGTATAAAGAATTCTTTTATTTTAGATTTAAATTGAATTATCAGATAAAGCTGTATGGTCTACAAAAAAAAAAAGGCTGGCCTCTTTCAAAGATTTTGCAATTTGTTTAATTGTCTTCTGCATTTTATTAAATTGAGATATTTTGTCCAGTCTAACTTTTACTCAAAGTGAAAAAATGCCTCTCAGTTCTGGGGAGTTATGCCGAATCAGCAAATAGGCTACACCTCCTAAAAAAGCAACCAAGTTTAGAAAAATCTTAATTAATATGAGTCAATTGTAATGTTTCATATGAAAAAAATATATAGTACATAAAAAATATATACTATAATTTAAATTACCAGAAAACTTTAAATCATATTTTACTGTGTTAATCCTCAGTTGCATACAGTTGATACACTTCTAAATTTAGTTTTTCAAAATATTTTGAAATTTTAAATCATGTCTTTTTTACATTTGAGCATATCACGGAAAACTGTAGAACTGTAGAGCCCGTAGTAAAATATTTTTTCCAGGATTCGACGTACCTAAAACAAATTTTAATTCCATAGGATGCAAGTATGACAAGCAATAGTGATAAAGATAATAGTTAATATATTTTTAGATATTAGATAACGTAATTTTATTATGGAGACTTTTGACATCAAAAAGTGTTGTCATCTATCAATGAACTGTTTTGAAATCGTACACTCTTAAAACAAAAGAGTGAAATCCACACTCCAGTTGGAGAAGTGCATTTTCGACACTGGAAAGGAGTGAATATTATCTCAGACTGAGTTAAAATCACTCGTTTGGAATGATCCTGTCGGGGGTTTAACACACAACGGATCCACTCCAAAAAGAGAAGTGCATTTTCCAGACTGGAGGAGTGGAAATCAATCAGACTGAGTTAAAACCGCTCGTTCGTTTTAAGAGTGTACCTTGACTTTCCTCTTTGATAATTGATAGAACATGTTTCAATTTTCCTTGTTTTATAAGAACGTAAACGTAGCGACTAATTTCTTTTTTAAATTTTATAAATGGTGATAAATCAAATAATGGATGACGTAGTAAATAGACCATAGTACTTTTTTTTTTAAAACGATGTCATATACTGTACAGTCGTCAGTTCAAGGAATTGAGTGGCTACAAAAAAAGTTAAATGAAAATAAATTCTGTCTCGAATGTTGAATCAATGCCACGTTTAAAAAAAGAGCACCAATCCGAGAACCGTTAGAAGGAAGCAGGAATGGAAACTGGAAGGAATGACGTCACCTGATACAAGCCAATTCCTGGGAGAGGGTTAGAGATTATCTAATTTTTATCACATTTTATTAACTAATCAATATATTACTTGACGGTTGTAATTGTGAAGTGGTATTCATTTCACCTAGTCATGTGTTTAAAAAAAATCAAAAAGACGAAGCCACGAAGCTGTTTACTTAAAAAAACTAAACCTATGTGTGAACTAAATTAAAGTTTTAATTGATTACTTATTTTTCCTGTTTTTTAAACCGTTTCAAAGACACAGCTTATTGAATAACACATGAATTTGATAGAACATATCTCTAAAGAAAATTAGTTTCTGTGAACCCGAAATATGAGAAACTGCCGAAACAAAAGGAAATGCTGAAATCCTGTTTCCTTCGTTCTTCGTTAGCATTTCCTTTGCTAAACGGATGCTAAAATCGTAACAATAGTACAAGTAACTTTGAAGAGAAAATTACAAACACGAACTCGAAATAGTAATACCGACAATTGGAATCTGTCACTTTAAGCACAAAAAAAAAATGGGCAATGCTAAATTTCATAAAACAGTTTAAATTAGACTTATATTTAAAAATTTAAAAACAAAAAATTTAATTGACATTTTTTTTCCAGTATTTCACTGTTACTACGAGAAACTTTTATTTGAAATGGAAATAAAACTTGAAGGACGTTTAAATATAAATATAATTGTTTGTTCGGAAATTGTGAATCCTAAATATCGATTGTCTGTTCAGAAATGGTAAATCCTTATTTGAAAAAATATAAAGAACGATATTATGATAAGTTTAGCTTCCATTTATCCATCCAATATGTAGTTAAGTGACTTTTAAAGAAAAAATTATATAATTTTTTTTTTCATGAAGTATTTAATTTTTAGCTGGGAACTCATCCCTATTTATTTTTAATACGGAATGAAATTTTCATTCTAAGATTTAATCTGAATTCAAATAAAAACATTCGTTTCTTTAATATTTTCCCATATACCCTGGAGTGCCAGACAGACACAAAAAGCGTCTGCTGATAAACATGAAATTCCTTTTCCATACTCGCATCTGTCCATTTGGGGAATTCTAGAATGAGTCAGTGGCTTGAAAATCGATCGATATCGTCTGCGCTTTCCGGGGGATATCGTTTTCCTGTTCTTTATTGTTGTTTATTCGAATAACTGAGTCACTTTCGTTCGAATGATTTGGGGGATTTTCCCCACAATCTGGAAATGGAATGAGGAATGACTGTTTCACTATCTGTTAGAGCGCCGAACCTTGACTTAAGAACTAAAATCTGTGAGTGCATTTTTAATTAATCAAGTATTTTTAAAGTATTAATCCATGTATCAAATTAAATATTTAAATATTAAACTTTAAAAATATATAATACCGGCGAGCCTTGTTGGGGTGAACTCGTTTTAAAACTTTTTGGTTTGCTAGGTTGTACATTTTCCGGATGTCTATTTCAAGCCTCCATGGGGCTTTAACGCAGCCTAACTAAGCTTCGTTAGTTTATGCAATGGTCAGGACTATGTTATAAGAAATTTCACTTTCAGAGAAAATTGCAAACACGAACTTGAAATAGTAATACAAACAATTGGAATCTGTCACTTTTAGCACAAAAAATTTCAATAAAAGTTTGAATGAGACTTACATTTAAAATTTGAAAAACCACAAATTCAATTGACATTTTTTTTCTTCACTATTCCACTGCTACCACGAGAAACTTTATTTGAAATGGAAAAAAACTTGAAGGACATTAAAATATAATTTAGATGATGGAATCTGTATGGAGTCGTAGGTCCCGAAGGTGTCCGCGTACAATATCGCTCGAAGTTCATTTCTGTGCACACTCAGTTGTCGAACTCGGCACTTGATCAAGGTTCTACATCACGAGGCGCAATTGGTGTTTTAGTACTCCATAGATGCTAGAAATGGACTGCCGTAAAACGTACAATCTAACAACTCAACCTAACAGTCTGCGCACTGCGCCGGGTGCGGGTTCGATTCCCGCCTTGTATAATTTCTCTCTCTGTGACAGTAAAAATTCTTTCTGTGTCTGTGTTACTTGACGAAGGTTTATAAGCGGGTCTCTGACCAAGCACACAAATCTGAATATATATGTCTACCAATCAAACAACCTTTTCGACCAAAATACGACTTACACTCTTGTGAAGCCGAAATAGGAGCTGACCGCCGCTGAACTGTCCACCGAACCGCGGAAAGTGCGTGAAGAGAAAGGGGCTGACCATATAAGTCCACGAAAAGTACGGGGAAGTACGGAAATCGGAACACGGGCAGCTCGGGTCAGTTGCCACTCATTTTGCGACCCTAAGTGTGTTGTTAACACTTTCAGCCCCAATGACATTTAGACTTTTTTTATCGTCTATTTATGATATAAATTAAAAAATATTTTTTAAATATGTAATAAACCCTTTCAATCCCAATGACAATTTTGTCTCATCATTTTCGATTTTTTTTCTGGTGGTAGTCATTTATGATATCAAAAAGTACATCATTCGATTCTTCAAACTTTTTTCTATTAGAAAATAGTTTTTTTATTTTTCCCAATAGATGTCAGCCCTATTATAATTTTTTAAAAAATAATGATCAGAAACATGATGATGCCAAATGGCATCACTGGGACTGAAGGGTTAAGATTCTGTTTTCGAATCCGAGTTGAAAAATATCTTATGGCTTAATACATTCGATTGATGCTAACAGAAGGATACAACAGTGTGTGTTTTTTTCCAACTATTATACGTGTATAAAACTTCTTTCCAACGTCTCTACATGCAATCAAACCAGAATTTAACCTTCTAATGCAAACTATGTATTTCCGTTTCACAACAAGTAACATAATCCACGTTATTCTGTTAAATTAGAGCTCCCTCTCGACCAATTTGTTTTTTCATCTATTACATTTCATTTTGAAGTTTTAGTTACTAATAATCCTCATAGATGATGACAGTAGTAAGTGTATTCAAAATTTGAGAGTGAGGTTATTAACTGTTGTGAAATTACGTTTTTGGCAGTATTCAAAGTATAATAATATTAGTACACTAAATACAAATAAATTGTTTTGAATAATTAATTATAGTTAAAAAGGTTATTTTGAAATATATTTAGTAGTTTTCTAGTTATTGGAATTTTGCATTCGGTTTTTGTAAAATGGAAATTTTTTTAAAAATTGAAATTATTTAAATTCTAATGCAGTTAATTTTTTTCAGTATTTTTCCCATAATGTATGAGTATTAAAGATATATATATTTGGGATGAAAAAAAAAATCATGATTTCAGGGTTTATACATTTAATTGATGATAACAGAATGATACAATAGTGTTTTATTTTCAACTATTATATGTGCATAAAACTTCTTTCCAACGTTACTACTGTGCAATGCAGCCCGGAATTTAAAAGTGCTCTTTAAAGAATCACCAGTTTTGGAAATGGTTGCTTCACAGAATGAGCTGAGTTAGAAAATCATAAAACTGTTTCATCTGTCTGCGAGGAATGCGTGTGCAAATTTGTGACATTGCTTCGTCCACCCACTTACTTTATCCGAAATGATAGTTTGACAAGAATGGCAGTGATTTTTCACTTGCTTCAAGTAAAGTTGAGTTCGAAAAAAGGATTTGAAATGGACAACTGGAACTGCCACGCCTACGGTGACGTCGCAGTTACGTCGACCGTTGTGTAAAACCCCTCAAACAAACCTTCGGACGGCGAATCCCTACTTGCCTAGAGAGAACTAAATTGTCTCCGAATAAAAGTAAGCTAATACGTCAAAACTACAACTTCGACTTGTTTGTGGGTTTTAATAAAAGTCGATATTGACTCGCTTTTCTCAATCAATTTTTTAAATATAATATAATTTTTTTAATAAAAAGGAATAATCTAAATCCAGAGAGAAAATAAATAATTACAAGTATGTCATCCCATTTCGGTTAACAAGACTTGGGCACCGTCCAACTCTTATTAACTCGGATTTATGCACACATTCTTGTTGAGATCACTTGTGTCCGAAAATGAGACATTCTTTGGAAGTTCGCCAAATGGACTGAGAATTTCGCCAAGACTCATGCATCCTCGCCAAATGCAAAAAATAAATGTGAAAAACTCAGAGAGGATTTTTTGTGTGTTTCGGTTGAACTTTCCACCAACTAAAGGAACACGAATAGAAATGGGATAGTATTTTGAACCGCGGCAAAGTGACAAGGCTGAGACCAAAACTGAATTTTACACTCATGGGACCTCGTCACTTGACCGCTGTTATAAATTCGAGGCGTTATTTGACTGTGTTAAAGACTCTAGGAGGCTAAAATTTGACAACCAGAAGCGTTCTGCTAACCAAACAACATTTTTGTTATGCTATGTCCACACTACGACAATAAAAATGACAAGAAATTGCGCGCGCATGGAAATACCTATACAAATTGGTCAGGCATGCGCGCTCACTTACCTCGAATGGACCAAATTGCATATACATTTCCATGCGCGCGCAATTTCTTGTCATTTTTATTGTCGTAGTGTGAACATAGCAGTACATATACAGGGTTATAAAATAACGCTCGCTATTCGAAGTGGTCTGTAGCTTTAATGAATTATCCAAATGCATAAAAACTTTGTGACGCTTACCAATCAAGAAGGGAGAAGAAGAATGGAATCATAAAAAACAAACTCGTCACTTGACCAGGGTTCCAAATTACGAGGCGTAATTGGATGAGTTGGCCGTAATTAGCCTTAATTGGCTATGCCTCGTAATTTAGAACTTTGGTCAAGAGACGAGTTTCTTTTTTATGATCCATTCTTTTTCGAAAAAAAGAAACTTGTCTCTTGACCAGGGTTCTAAATTACGGGGCGTAATTAGCTGTGTTGGCCGTAATTGGCCCTAATTGACGACGCCTCGTAATTTAGAATCCTGGTCAAGAGACAAGCTTTTTTTATGATTATTTTTTAGGATTCTATCTTTTTTTATGATCCCGTTCTTTTCCCCCCTTCTTGATTAGCAAGTGTCTCAATTTTTGATGCATTCTGATTATTCATTCAAGCTACAGACCACTCCGAATAGCGAGCGATATTTTATAACCACCCTGTATATACTGAATATTTGTGGTTTGTTTACATTATCTTCTGGGCCTTGAGTACAAACGATCAGTAAGTTATTAAACATATCATATACACATTAAAAGAAAACCTTTGCATATAATACAAAAAGGAACTGTAATTATTTTGAATTTTTCAAAAATTCCAAAATACTTAATTGGCTTATTTCAGAGGTGACGTATTCCTTCCAGCTTTTGTTCATACATTTCCTTCGATTGGTTCTCTATTACAACTTCACATTTGTTAACCAATCGAGGCTCGAAAATATATATATATACATTGTATTTTCCGTCAGCATTTCTGTTTCCACTCAAGAATCAAGAAATGAAACAGAGTTTGCGTTGGGTGCTTTCTCATGAGTCGCCTTGTCACTTGAACTCTTTTCCAAATTACGAGGCCCACTACCAGACATAAACCCTAGTGTAGCTCTAATGCAATGTTAAATCAACCAATTCTTTATTTTGACCCACTAGTTGCCCCATCTCGCCAATTTAAAAAACACAGCCAAATACAGTGACCCTTCATTCCTACAACCCCAAGACAAGCCTCCGAAAAATACACTTCAACTTTCAGCCGGTACTTTACCAAAACAGACGCTCGAAGTGACAGCTTGGTTCTTCGTTTACGAAAACTTGTTGATTCTAAATTAAATCAGCAGACTTTTAAAACTTGTCACGCTTTTGTTTTTGGATAGAACTCTTCTTTGTTCGATTTCACATCATCCCAAGCTATTGGTAAGTTCTTTTTGTTGTTTAGAATTCGAATATTATCGTTCGAAAATGTGATGACTTGTCCCACGGGTGGGGTGTATCCTGCAGACGCTTTTGTCTGGAAGCACAGATTCTTTGTTTTATTTATGCTTTGTAATTGCATAGACAACGATTTGATTATGTGTTAATTTTATTTTTTGTTCTATTTTTATTATGTTTGCATTGCGCGGAGTGTTTGTTGTTGAATTTTTAATGATTAATTTGCACATAAATTAAAATATTATTTGGTGCCACAACTTTTTTCGTCTAATACTTTAGAGTTGCTAGTTTTTTTTAATGCATAATTTTATACAAAACATCTTTCAGTTGTTTTTGTACAAATAACTAAAATTGTGTTAAGAGGTTAAGCGTGTTGTGTAAAGAGGTTAAATTCTCTCGTTATTTTGACCTCGAATAAATTATTTTATGAAACTTACTAGTGCAAGTACTTAATATGTTGTTTAAAAAATCTAATCATTTTTTTAAAAAAAATATACATAGAGAAACATTTATTCAAACATTTCTTACAAGCTAATTTCAAACATTTATTAAAATATCTGAGAAAAAAAAAGCTAAGGTAATATAAATATGAGACTCAAAGATTCAGATTAAAATGTTTGATTCAGGTAATGTTTTAAAATAATCCCTCAAGGGTTAATTAAACTAAGATTAAGTAAACTGAGAAGCAGCCTAAAAAACCTATAAAAAACGATAACTAGGTAAGCATGAAATTAAATCGATGCTTTTGAAGGGGTTCCTTTTTTATTTAATTCTTTATTCTTCTTAAATCATACGTAAAAATCTTCCTTATTTGAAAATCAGTCTTCTGTAAAGTAGACATTATTTCCCTTACAAAACCTACATTTGTTGTGTTTTCTAAATTTTATCTTAAAAAAAACTTCATTTTGATTTAGAAGTTAGCCCTATCAGTTCAGAATTATAAGCCCAGTGAAAATTCAATCACCAGCAAACACATTATATAAAGCATATAAAAATCTTTCGTGGTTATATTTTCCGTGTTATGATTTTGAGAAAGTTGTCACAGTGACTTTTGCAATTCACATTCACAATTTTGTATTTCACAATCTTCCATTGTTTGAGACAAATACATTAACGTAACAAAATAGCATATTTAAAGAAATACCTTTTCCTCAATTTAAATGTCAAAGTACTGGAGGTTAAGGTTTAACACAATTGAAAAGCTTAGTGGAAGAACGTGCTAAGTGACAAAAAGGTTAAAAGGAGATAATGAGTTTCTAAGTTTTTCGTTTTCATCTAGATCTGTTAAAAAAGATATTTGCAAACCATAAAAAATATACTAACTTTAAAGTTTATTAAAAAGGGGACACTTGTTATCGTTAAAGAAGATATCTATAGGTTTAGTGACACAAAAATTAAATTTTTTTCAAAAATGTCACTTAGCATGTTCTTCCACTCAACTCTTCAATTGTGGTTAACCGTTAAAATTGGTATCTGTTTCAATCTCAGAACCTAAACTTGCAATACCATTGACCTATTAAAAGTACAAAAAAAAAAAAAAAAAAAGAACCTGAATTACCTGGTAAATTCATTTTTTCAGTTTTATTCTTCTAAAATTTTCTTTATTTGTAATTTTCATTATTTGCTTGAGTAAAGTAAAAATATTTTGACAAATATTTTTTTTTTTTTTTTGCAATGTCTGTGAAAATAGATGAGCATGAACCTGCACTCAAACTACTTTTTTTCATGCATTTAAATCTAATATTTTAGACATGGCCAATGTGTCAAACATAATGCATACATTCTTTGAGAGATAACGATGAGCACTTATAATGTGAAAAGTAATTTTTGGTAATTCACAAAATTACTAACAAGTTAATTAAAAAAATCTCAAAAATAAAACAGTTACATAATATTTTATAGTTGCATTTAAGAAATTTACTTAACCAGGCAGGACTCACCTGGGGTCTATATGGACCCCAGTTAAGTTCAAAACAATAGTAAATAATAATTCCTGCTGTAATGGCTAGGTTGTGTAACAGAAGACAATCTCGGGGAAACTTTTATAAAACATTTAATTTCGTTGAACACAAAACGTACACAACACTAGGTTACAACAAATTCAATTAAAACAATTAAAGTTAAGTAAAACTAGATCAAAATGAAAATATTTAACTGGACGGATAAAAGTTAGATGTTAACAGTTCGAAAGCCAGGCCCTCTCTGATGACGCAAACACCAATTGGACATGACGTTGCTTGCCCAAATGGTGGTGCCCTCTTCCTGGAGCTAGGAGAGCGTTACACTGCTAATTGAAAACAATGTGCTCAAAATTATTGAGGTGTACGCCTTGCATGTGGAAGGTCCCAAGTTCGGGTCTGGGCATCGCAAAATTAACTGCCGACCAATAAATACCTGTGCAACCAAAAAAATCCCACAAACCAAATCTCGTATAGGGAGTTGACAGTAAATATCCTTCAAAGTCCGAACAATGTGTACTATGTTGCCCTTTCAAGTTATGTTGGGTGCCTTCTCTGTGCCTTGACTGTGGTTCTAAATTATTATGCCTGCCGCCAATAGCCTAGCACTAATTTGATGATAATTCAAATTCGACGTAACACTCTTATCTTAATGATAAGGATATAAAGTTACGAAAGATTAATCGTCAAAATCACAGAATTGATCCACCAATATGATGTCAGACATCTTAGTTCACCGGCCCTCTAATCTAGGTGGCATTGAATGCACATGCCAGGAAAGGGGAGTGTCACAGTGAAACCTGACGTCACAGCCATTTGCCTGATATTCTGGGTGATTTACCTGCACTTATCAAAATACCATCTGCAAACTTTAACAAAAAATTATTTTACATATAATTTTTAGAAAAGATGAAATATTACCAAGATAAGAGTTAACTTTTTTCATCAAAAAATTTATTTGGAAGCAGCAGCTTATTGGGTGAAACATTCGCTAAAACAATTTATTTTGGTACAAATAGTTACTAATAATCAGAATTGACAATTGGGACAATGTTTCCCCCCCCCCCATTCGAGTTATCCATTCATTAACTCCCATTTTAATATAAAAAAAAATTTCTTCCGTAACGTAACAAATCTAATTTTAATTACAAAAAATACATATGTAGTACAATAAGATCTTTTTATTACATATCAGGATTATTTTTAAAAACCTTTATAATTGAAAATATTGCTCGCTCAAGGTACACTTTCGACTTAATTTAAATATTAACTTATTCGATCATCATTGTGATGTTGTAACATAACTATTCGCCTCCGGAGACAGGAATTTCAAGTGATGACCGAATGCCGAAAGAACGCGAATCTTGTTTACACACAGAGAACGACTGTGAAACGTCACTTATAAATATGCATTGCAAAATGCGATACGGAGACAAAAGCGCAGCCATGAACACTGATTTTTGCCGCTACATAGAATGACTGGTTTGTTTTGTCGTACACTTGATGCCTGTTTTACACGTAACGATCCGGTAATTTTGCCGTACGTAAGGGACCGCAAGATTCGTTGTGGTAATGTCAAGTCAATTGGATCGTTCACGCCGAGTTTCTGAATTTTTTTTATCACCCTAATTTCAGGATTTAACGATATTACGGACGCTTGAGTTTGTGACTTTTTCGATCACCGTAAATTTTGGATTTTAACGATTACGGAGTTTCGCAATTTATACATAGATAGCCGAACTTGTGGCGTTGTTAATGCCGAATTTTTATGTGGATTTTATGATCATGGCCGAGGATTTTATAACTTTAGGATTGGGGGTGAAGATTTGCAATGGTTTCGAATTTTTAACTACTATACAGGTGGACGGCCGGTCATCACTTAAGGGGTCTAAGGAGTCTTAAAAATGTGCAAAGAAGGAACTACAAAGCATAGTTTGATCTTTCATGTCATTTTTTAACTACTCAATATACAAGTATAATTTTTTTTATATGTAATTCTACAAGATTTATTTATTATAAAACAAATATTAAAATTTATGAAACTTTAGCCAAAACTAAAATAAATGATATTAAACATAAAGCTATTTGAACACATTGTGATTAGGCTTGCGCGGCAAATTGTGAGGTCAAAATTGAAGACATGACCAAGAAAATGACTTTATATTGTACAAATATGTACAAACTAGAACTTATACCTAAATTCTCAGCTCAATTTTAATTAGAAATAATTTTAAAAAATTTTTAAAATCCAAATTCAAAAATTTGTATAAATTTTTTTAGAAAAAAGTTCTTAAAATAAATTCTAATTAAAATTGAGCTGAGAATTTAGGTATAAGTCTTTGTTTGTACATATTTGTACAATATAAAGTCATTTTCTTGGTCATGTCTTCAATTTTGACCTCACAATTTGCCGCGCAAGCCTAATCACAATGTGTTCAAATAGCTTTATGTTTAATATCATTTATTTTAGTTTTGGTTAAAGTTTCATAAATTTTAAAATTTGTTTCATATTAAATAAATCTTGTAGAACTAAATATAAAAAAATTATACTTGTATATTGAGTAGTTAAAAAATTACATGAAAGATTAAACTATGCTTTGTAGTTCCTTCTTTGCACATTTTTTAAGACTCCTTAGACCCCTTAACTGCAGTAGTAACCTATCCGCTATAACTAAAGCTGATAGACTACTGGCGTAATCATATCAACAAACCCATTCTTAAATTTGTATAACAAAAAAAAATTATAATAACCTAATTTGAATAACGGTATAGCTTTTCGTCGCAACAATGGAATATGTATTTCATTTGAGAAAACGGATGGAAAAAGCTGTCAATTTTAAGAGTAGAGTTTATCTTAGAACACGAGTAAAGATTTTAGCTTCTTTGGGTGTGTTTATCAATCAATGATCAGATTACTTCGATATTGACATTGTTCAAGATATAACGGCTTTCTACAAAGGGCTAGGTTTTCGATGATAAGAGTTGAGTAACGATCGTATTCTTATCAGAGAAGGAGGAAACAGTTAGGTTTCTGAGAATGTGAATTCATGAAGCACTGCCTTGGCTGTAATAGCTGTAGTTTAGGTGACATTGCGCATTAATTAATTTAAAGAAAACTCTGACTTCCTTGTCTTAGACTTTAAACCTTTTTTAATGTGCACAGCTCAGTTCTATAAAGTTACGAAATCGTAAACTTTATTCTTTATTTTCGGGAGAAATTTTTTCGTATTCTATCATTCCTCGCTTTATAAAGTTTTACTTTAAAAAAAAGACATCAAATTTAGTAATCCATAATTTTCTTATCCATTGAGTGTTTAAAAAAAAATATTTTTTGTATGTCGTCTATCTTTTGGGATGGAGTTGTCTTGTATGGGGAGGGATTCAAGTTCAACGATCTTTGTGCAGCCCTAGTGCAGCTTTATTTCCTCAAAAGTAATGACAGTGTAAGTTCTCGTGCGATTTTTTTTTTAAATAAAGAACATCCTTGCCGGCTGTCTTAACTATTACTATAGTACGTTGACGAAGTAAGGTTATGTTGGGTGCAGCTCAGGCGTCGTCACGATGTCGCTCCTAAAAGTTGCGTTGGATGCTTACTGAGGTACCGCCTCGTCATTTGAGTTGACTGTGGTTCTAAATTATGATGCCCGTCGCCAATTGCTCGTGTAGCTCTGGTGCTACTATAATTTAAATCAACTAAATTCAAGCCTCGTCATACGACTGCTACTCAGATTTTCGTTGCCTGTAGTCAATGACTATGGTAGCCTTCGCTCGATTTCTAGTTAATTCAACCAAAGTAATCGTCAATCTTTATAATTCCTAGACGCTCTTTTCTGATGAGAATAGCCGTTCTGTAGCTCTAATGCGTCGATAATTCAAACTACTCTAACCTTTTCTGATAAGTTCTATTGCCAATTGCCGTCACTTGTCTGGTTCTAAATTACGACGCCCGTCACCAATAGCTCACGTCTAGCTCTAGCACGATGACAATTCAACTCGATTCTCAATCAATTGCGACCAATCTCTCAACGAAGCGACTAACGACCTGTGTTGATCTGTTTAACCCTTCCAGACATGTTTATCACCTAAAAAAAAAAAAGAAAACCTTGCTCTTGAACTCAAAAGTAGGCGTCGTCGTCCAAAAAAACCTACGCAGGTTTTCGGTCCATGAAAGGCAACGGACAAACACACCAAAACCAGAACAAACGACGGCGTCACTGGAGCGCTCGTAATATCGGAACCAACGTTCTGCTAAAACCAGAAATCGTTCGAATTTTCTTTTATGAAGAAGTGAATCGAATTGATGACCACTTTGGGTCAATTCATATTGTGCCGCATGACTCACTTGATTTGCGAATAGGGTCAGCTTCACTAGGACCAGTTTCTGCAATTTTTTTTTCTTTCTCACGCATCAACGAGCTGTTTTGCACAATTACCTGCTCACTATGGGGAATGCTTATCAGGTAATTTTCATTGTCTTGTTTGATGAACTATTTATGGTGTTTGGTTATTTTTTTTATATTTTTCGGCACTTGGGTTACGGTTGTTGTTACCATGTTACCAATCCTCTCGCTGTCTAACTGCAGCGTGTTACCGTGAGCGGGTTAGGCTCCCATGCCTTACTGATCGATCTAATATTTTCTTATTTTTACTTGTACATCCTAAAATATTTTATTTTTACGAGATTAACTAATTGCAGGGGTAGAAGTTCTGTGCCAGCGAGTGCCACAATTTGTATCCTGTGTATAACTTATTATTTATTAATTTGCTGTCTATTTTGCTGTTGCAAATACTCTTATTTTTGATTTAATATAGCTAATTAGTGCTGTTAAAATTTCTTAATTTTTTGCTCCATAAGATAAATTTTGCTGGTCCGAAAATTGCTCCAAATTGGCTCTTGTAAAATTCAAACCCCTGTAATTGTATATGGCTATAAATTTATTCACTCTTAAAATGTCGTAGTTTAGTTGATTGTACATTTTGATTCTTGACTCCTACATAGCCTCAAATAACTTACCTGCTATTGAATAATTTATTTGATGTTTTAATATGAAGTTATAAAACAACTTTTAAGGCAGAGACTCCAAAGATTTATGAATCTAATTGTAAACATTGTCATAATTCTGTGTTTTATTAATGTCGACTTGCAGAAAACCCACAGCAATAACCGTGTCGATAACGTTATCAGATGAACTTTAGATTTGTTTGAGTTTTTATTTCTTTTGTCATGTTTATTGCGGCAGTTTGTAAGAAAAAGTCGTCTTTTTATGATGATTTCCATTGCGATAAAACGCCAGTCAGATAGACGTTAAAATCCCGTCTCATGCATTACAGAATTTAACTCAGGGCCGGATTTAAAGAATTGACGCCTGTAGGCTACGATTGATTTGCCGCCCCTGTCACAATATCCCCCCCCCCCCCTTTCAGGGAAAGGTAGCTGGTTAGCTGCAAAATAGGGGGGTATGTGCTGTTTAAAATATAGACATTAAAATCATCTATATACCTTTACACATTAAATCGAAAGCGAAATAGGAGATTTTTTTACAAACTTATCTACTATTTTTTTCCAACTTTGAAATCCGGGAGGAGGGGGTGCAACTGTCCTCGCAGCGACCATGTTTGCCACGAAATAGTAGTACTATGTATAGTAGTATATACGTTTAAGGTTTACGCATTAATGTAAATTGTTTGTTTTCCTTAAAAGTCTTTCCTTCTTTTCCTTAACAATATTCGTATCCTTATAAAAAAAAATTATGCCGAATTAAGCTTCAATTAAAGAGTAAAATTTGCCGCCCCTAAAAATTCGCCGCTCTAGGCTACAGCCTACTTAGCCTATTTAGAAATCCGGCCCTGATTTAACTCGTACTTGACCGATCAAAAGCCAACACCGAATCATATTCCCAGAACAAAAACCACATTTACGACTTTTTTCACGCTGTTTCTGCAAAAAACCTCATTTTTGTTTTCATGTGTGCTCAAAATGGAAAGGGCACCCAAGCCGCAACTCTTCCACTTGACATTAGTTGTGCTTCATGTTCTTTCATCTACGTAAAGAAATTGTGTTATTTGAGCATCTTTCCTTCAAGTTTTAGTCTTAAAGATATGCATTATGCTTGCCATTATGTTTAACTTGTTTATGTGTAAATTGTCTATAAAAGACAAACCTTTACTTTACAAATCGTGGTAGGCTAGCGTTTCTTGGGTTAAGCTGGGTCAATGACATTATCGACTATTTAAATTGATTTTCGATCACAAACTAAAAATTTTAATGAAACTCAATTTGTTTCTCAGTTCTGTTGGTCATCAATAAAAAATCGTCCTTAATCAGTCAAACTGCTTCTTTAGAATGATTTTACTCTAGCAAAAATCGGTTAATATATACCCCGGTTTGCAGTTTAAAGGTAATTTTTTTTTTATTTCTAGGGTTAATTGTGTACGGGTCACAAAATTATAATTTAACAACCAAACTCGCTACCAGACTCGTTAATTACTAACAGGCCCTTTTTAAAAGATAGATTGAGGCTCAGGCACCCAGGGTAAATTAAGTGACATATATTTCTCCCAGCTTGTCGGTTTCCTAACAATAAAAATCATTTTAATTTATAAAATTTAGGACTTTATCTAGTCGGCTTTAGGCCAAAAATATTTAATTTCAGTTGTTCATATCAACTTGCCTATTAGAGTTCACACACTTGACAGTGGTTCTAAATTTGCCCGTCGCCAATAACCCTTGTGTAGCTCTATTTTAGTGCGACGTTGTTTAAACTCGTTGCCCAACTATCATGCAGAGTAGCCTGATACAATTTGATATGATTCTGACATCGTGATATCGCAAGGCGATTATTTCAGGATATCCCGTTCTGCTATGGATCGCAGCTCTAGTACGAAGTACGACTTCAAATGCAGACATTAAGCAAAATAACAGGTGGTTGTCTTCCACTTGCCCATCAGGTCTCCAAGTTGAGATCCTCCCATAGTGAACTTATGACGCGATCGTCACACGTGGCCGAGTCTTTTCTTTGTTCTTCTCTCTGTGGGTTTTTGTCTGTTGTTTACGGCCTCTGAGTGGTGATTTAGTGGGACCGGGGTCATTCACCCCGCAGGTATGCCGCCGTGTCTGTGTTGTAGGATTAGCGGAAAAAGTAGTCATTGGTGTGCATTAAAGTAAAATTTAAAACAAACTTTTTTTTTAAAAAATTGAGTACACTCTTAAAACGAACGAGTGATTTTAACTCAGTCTGATTAATTTTCACTCCTCCAGTCTAGAAAATGCACTTCCCCTTTTGGATAGGATCCTTTGTGTGTTAAACCTCCGACAGGATCACTCCAAACGAGTGATTTTAACTCGGTCTGAGTTAATATTCACTCCTTTCCAGTGTCGAAAATGCACTTCTCCTAATGGATTGGATTTCACTCTTTTGTTTTAAGAGTGTAGCTGGTGCAAAATATCTCGTTCGATTTCCCCGAATAATTTCGTCGTTAGGTGCCTGGTCAGGTTTTACTCTCACCATTCTGCAGGGCCTGCTCTAGGAAATCTGACTATAGGCACAATCTATTTTGGGGGCCCCTTTATGAAAAATTTTGAGTACGATTTCCAGTAATGATGATGCTATAGACCTATGTATAACATTTTTATACATTGTTACTACAATTTTAAAGGTTTCCTTATAAACATCGATCAAAACAATCGCGTTAGGACAATTTCTTAGCCAAAATTGAGCAAAAAACAAAGTGGAGTATCAGAATTTTTTTAGGTTTACTGATATTTTGGGGATTTACAGCATTTAGCATAATAGAGCTTGACATTTAGGGGCCCCTAGGCCTGGGCCTAACGGGCCTTATGGAGGAGCAGGCCCTGCCATTCTGTGTTATTTCACCATTCAGGTGTTACTTCGCCATTGTGTACCCCTTCATCTGAAAGTTGCTTTTGCTTGCTATATTCCAACTTAGTTGAGGCTTGGAATGTTAATTTCAGGAATTTGCGGCCTGCTATTTGCTGAGACGGTGAACTGGCAAAAAAAATTCCAGTTATAATTGATGGCCGACTGTTTTTTGTCGACACTGAAAATGCTGTTCTAGATCACTGGTATAGCGAAGGTAATTACTAAATAGCTCCATTCGTGCTACTGTAACATCTGTAAAAATGACATGTCCCGACAACTTTTTTGACAGTTTCAGTCTTAGAGTTCAGACTTCACTCTGAATCTGTTCGACCTGCTATCGCTTCTCTCATTTTATCTATTCCTTGGAACAAACATTTAATGGTTGGTGTTTTTTACATAGGGTATAGACTAACCAGTGAATGAACGTTTAAGGCGCTGCGTTCGCCAGTGAATAAACACCAGGACATAATGACCAGGACAACCAACCATATGTCAGATTGCTCCCTACTAGATGGGAGGAACTGGGGTCTGTTCACTCACTGGTCAGCCTACCCTAACTGTGTCTAACTCTCTTCTTGCCTTGGTAGTAAGCTAAACATAGTTCGTTTTGAACGGGACAAGAGAGCCCAATTGGTTTGGCATTGGCCTTCATATTTTTTGGTCTTTAAATTCTGTACACAAATGGGCTGGAGACCCCGTTCGGTAAGGCGCTAGTCTTGCATGCGAAAGGTCCCATGTTTCTGTCTGGACATGGTCGAAATTATTGCCGGCCTATAAATGTTCTGGGCAACTAAAAGGTCCGACTCGTGTAGTTGGAATCAAGTTCAATATTCTCCAAATTCCCGATGCCAAGTCGCCCTTCAAATCTGCATTTAGTACCTACTCAGTCGGCTCGTCACTGGACTTTTTTTAAATATGCGTTCGTCGCGCTCGTGAAGCTGTTGTGCGACGATAATTCAATTCGTCTGTCGTCTATTTAGCGGAAAATTAGAACTTCGTTCTTCCAACCAAATCTCTTTAATTTTTGTGACAAATGAACTAAAAAGATTTAGGGTTGACTATCCAGTGAATCAACGCTTAAGCACAATTAGTTTTAAGAATATTCACATTTTAAGACAATATAGTTTGTAGGTTTATGTCTATGTGAACACATCTGTCGTATCTAAATTCTACGAAAAAAAAGGTGACTTTATATTGCATTGCTTTGGGTATTTTGGGGGTCCAAATAAAAAGTAGTACAAAAGCCAAGTGAATGAACAGTACTTTTACCAGTGAATGAACACAAATGTCCAGTCAATAAACATGTTGAATTTTAATTAATGACCAGGACAAACAATCAGATGTCAGATAGCTTCCTGCTAGATGAGAGGAAGTCGGTGTTGCCAATCCATCAAGTGGAATGATTTTTTAACCTTACTTTTTAAATGTATTTACCAACTGTTCATTCACTGGGGCCTGTTCATTAACTGGTCAGTCTACTCTACCACTTAAAAAAATTGTAGCAGCTTGCGAGCAGTTTAGTTAGTTTTAAATTAATCAAGTTTTAAATTAATCGAAAAAAAAACTATTCAAGAAAGGTAAATCAAGTAAGTATAGAGCAATAGGTATTTTTTTAGGCCTCTCGCCTCTGTATTTTAGACGGTAGACGTCTAGCTGAACTAAGCAGACCGATCACTTGATGCGAAACAATTGCGATTTATCCGATCCTATCTGCATAGAACCTGGGGCGTTTTGAATAGACACGCTTCGGTTATATTCAAAGGGCAAAAGAATGCTATTGCCATAACAGATGCTACTTTTTAGATATTTATCTCATAGGCGCATTTGCATTGCATCAGTAACCTTTACGTGCCTGTAAAATATAGTTTAAGTGTTAGTTATGTAACCCTTGAAAAGCATTTTCCAAAATACAAAGAAATAATACTTCTTGCGAGCAAGTGTAAGTATTTTCTTTAAGGTAGGCGAATACCCAAAATTTCCCAGAATTCTAAAATTTTTACTATCGCTTTAATCTTATCCAAATTCGGCATAGTGATTTCAAATATTATGAATAATACTATTTAGGCTTTTGTTTTTATTTAAATATAATTTATTTATTTTAAACGGTGTTTTTTTACTAAAAAAAGAGGTTTACGCCAACAAGTCTACCACATTGAATTTTCACCCTTTTAACATTTATTATGTGTTAAATTCTTCGTTTTGAACTGATACATGCAATGACCCTCTAGAGTTACATACAAATTACAAGAAAAAAAGTTATTAAGAAAAATGTTTTAAATTAACCACAAAAAAAGGATTTTTTTCGATTAACTTACACTTGGACATTTTTTTGAAAAAAACTTGTATACTTACACCAAATGTTAGCGGTTCATGGCACAGATATATATTGAAATAGCATCTGTGAAAATTTTCAGGTAAATTAATGTAAAACTTTTTATGCTAGAAGTGTTGGCGTAAACCCCTTTTTTAGTTGAAAAACACCGTTTAAAATAAATCAATTATATTTAAATAAAAAAAAATTGCCCAAAAAGCATTATTCATTATATTTGAAATCACTTCGCCAAATTTGGAAAAGATTAAAGTAATAGTAAAAATTTTAAAATTTTGGGTATTCGCCTACCTTAACTAAGTTTTCCATGCTGTATTTAAAATGCTTTACTCACGATTTTGCTGAAAGCGTCACTTTAGACAGGATTGCCTTCTGGACTTTTCGTGATTTGTTTTGTCGCCTAAAAGGTATTTACTTAATGATTTATTAATTTGTGCCTCTATATAGGTTATTTTTTTATAAAAAAAGTTTTTATAATGTCTTGATATAGCTGGATTGGGTTGAATTATCGTCGCACTAGTGCAATACGAGAGGTATTGGCTTCGCGTGAATCAAGTGACGGGTCGGGGTCGACTCCTGCGTAGGCATCTAACTCAACATTCTAAAACGCGACATTGCAGGCGGCCGGCCTAGGACTTAAGCCCCCCCCCCCCCCCCACCCCCTTCTACACAGAGTATTTATTATTCGCCGGATTTTTTTGGCTGCACAGACCGTTCATATAGATCGGCAGATTTGGTAGTGCTCGGACCCTTTTGCATGCAAGGCGCCTTACCAACTGATCCCCCCCTTAGATGATATAGCTGGGGGGAGGGGACACTTTTAGCATTGTTACTCACCACAATGTATAACGTATCTATGCCGAAGTCTGATAACTTCCGAAGTTTTATCATTTTTCCTTCTGTGTGTAAAACGTTTACTCACGAAAGGGTTACATCAGGCACCATTGGTTTATAGTCCTTTAGTGATTTTTTTTTTGTCTCAGAAACAGTTATTTGTGTTCGTAAAAAAAAACTTTCAAAGACTTGATGAGTTGAAAAAAAAACGTACTTCCCATTACTCTCGGGGAATTAAAGTCTAACCGCAGCTCCCTTTCTTTCAGCTGCTTGGGCTTCCTTTTTAAATTTATTCCAGGCGGAAGTAGAAAAAACCTGCGCAGACTGTGAAGTAATATAACAAAGTCAACTCTAATAAAGGCGGATGTCCGTTGAAAGATAACTTTTCCAAATTTGGGAGAATGTTTCGAAACATTTTTGTAACTTCATTCATTCAGATGGCGGCGTTCTGAGTCTCTTGAGCTTTTGTTGCCACTTTCAAGTTACAAAAGTATCGAACTTTTTTTCTTGTGGGCGTTAATTTTTGTTTTATTTGTTTAATTGATGTGGATTGTGTTGATAATTTAAAGTCGTTGACCTGATAAAATTGTACAGTAAAATATCATATCATAGTTAAGTTGTTTTGATTGATTAATCAATGGGCTTTTAATAGTCCTTGGCTACTTACTAGTACTTTATCAATCCCTGATTTCATATCGAATTGAAATTTTATTACTTGATAAGCTTCAGTATAAACTTATCACTTCAAATAGAAGCACGTGTTTTATTTCGAGTAAATTTAATTTGCATGGATTTTTTTAAGTCTAATAAAATTTATTGCTAGTTCGGCATTTCTATTTTTTAGACTTAATCAAAATTACAAAGTAATTAAAATTTTTGTGTTATTTGAAAAAAAAAATCTTGAAGAATATCCTATTTGCCTATGACTCATTCTATCACTCCTAAATTGGTTGTTTACAACGAATCCCCAAGCGTGTAGGCACAATTTGGTTTAAATAACAATTTTAGCTTCTCTATCGGATACCCACCCATAATAAGTGCTACCCCTTAATTATGAATCATCATCATAAACATGCATTTTTTTTATTATATCAACGTTTGGCGAATAATCGCCAGTTTGGTGTTCATTTGTATTTTGTGTCAGTTTGTGTCTATCTAAGGTTGAGGAAGTTATTGAAGTAATATTTTAACTAATAGAAATTTCCGATAAATTTACGGTTTTGGCTTAAAATCGAAAAAGGAGCAGTTACTTGAAATAATCTTGTATCCTGAATAGCTATAGTTATGATTTTACTGTAAAAAATTAAGTGATGTAATACTTTGTATAATACATCTGTTTGTTTAAAATAAAAAGTTGTACAAGTGTAAATCCCACTATTTCCCACAGTCTAGACGCCGTACGGTTTGCGATGCCACCCAAGCAGACCCCCAAAAGTTGCTTTGGGTGCCTACTCGGGTATCAACTCATCACTTGATAGTGGTTCTCAATTACGACGCCCTTCGCCAATAGCCCTCTATTGCGGCGATAATTCAACTCCTTTAGTTTGCAACTAGAAATTGAGCAATTATTACTCGGCAACACAACCCTACGCTCAAAAAAGTCATTATTCTAATGGGGCAGAGCTGAAGAGGCTATTTTAAATTTTAGATGCTGGGTGTGGCCGGGGTGAAGGGTGGTAACCCCCATGACTCTCATTTCATCGTTTGGCCTATTTTTAGCCAAACCGCAGGCTTTTGTGCTTTTTAAGACGATATAATTTGAAGGAAAATACGGGTCAAGTAACAAGTTTTTTTTATTGGTTTTGTGTTCGACATTTTTGGCTAGTGGATTGTGGTTGGTGCTTTGAACACGGGAAAGTTTCAAATATAAGGCTGTATTTTTTCTAATATTCTGGTTTATGATTTAAAAAAAAAACTCCTTATACGGCTCCAATCAGTTACCAGGGGTTGGGGAGCCCAGTTGGTTGGGCATTCGCCTGGCATACAAAAGAGCCCGGGTCCGGCCTCCGGGGATCGCAAAAATAACTGTTGACCTTATAAACGGCCCGTGCAGCCAAGTGTCCGACGAATAATACCCCGTGTTGAGGAAGTGCACGTTAAATATGCTCCAAAGTCCCAACGCTGCGTACGATGTCGCCCTCAACGGTTGCGTTGGGTGCCTACTCATGTGTCACGCTCGTCACTTGATCGTGATTCTTAATTACGACGCCCTTCGCCAATAGCCCTCGTGTAGTTCAAACCTACCTAAAACAACGTGTAATAGATCTCAGAAAGTTGAGGAATCTATCTGTGCGCGTCATTCATGTCCTGACTTATATCACTCCACTTATATCAATGTACAATCAATAGAGATAGACGAGGTTCGTTCAATTTTTTCTCTATAAGTGAATTTGATTACTTTGTATTTTTATTTTTTAACAAAGAAAAACTGAGTTTAATACTTTTTTAATTTCCGCAGACTACCAGGAACTGTTTATTAAAATATTTGTTTGGCGTGGTTTACGAGTTGGATGTCCTTGAATTCTAGGAGCATCTGTCAAGGTTAATACTTGGAAAGTCAAGGCTGGGTCGCTGAGTGCACTGCTTGTGTGCCCGGTTGAGAACGACAAAAATGGATTTAATATTCAAACTCATAATAATGACTAGTTGGTAAGGGAACAAAGATGAGTTGTGGTTTGACGAAAAGATTACTCTTTAACTAATCTCTGTCTGTTCAGTGAACTCCAAATAATTTGTATTTTTAAAAGCTAATTCAGTTCAATTCTGTTAACGTATGTAGCAAGCATTTTTTTTAAATGTACATAAAGAGTAATATTTCTAATAAAAATATTGATCCATTAAATAAAATATACTTTAAGCTAAATCATAAGATTTTTTTCAATTTCCTTCGGGTATTTCGCAGCACAGTTTAGTTTGTCATTCAACTATCAAGCTATAAAAAAAAAGTAGGCAAATAGTTGCGAATTTATTTCTTAAATAATTTTTCAAGTAGACAACTTAAATTAAATGATTTAAAAAAATTAATGATTTCATGATCGCTGAAATAAATCTAGTCAAGCTAGGTCTAACGTTGGACAACTTTTATGTCTGCTTATTTTTTCTCTAATGAGACTGCAATATTGGCGGTCAAGCCTTTGCAGACTCGGCATATTCCCCAGAACTGATAGCCATTTTTTTATGGCACCATCTAGGCAACTCTCGCTACCAATTTGGACGCTAATATTACAATGAATCTGAGCTCTATCTGTGGATGTTAAAGTATGCCGAGAGAACTCAAGCCAAATTGGCCCTCCAGGGATCTTTTACATGCCACATAATCATATGATATGATACGAGTGTCCAGGATTTTCCCATCCAAAAAATACATCGACTCAGCCGGGGCTCGATCTTGGGATTACGAGGCGGACACGTTAAACCTCTCAGCCACTGATCCGCTGTTATGTCTGCTTATGCTGCTTCGTGCCGTCCATTATTCTACTAAGTCTCTGGTAGCATATCAGACACTTTTGAAAGTCAAGGCTGGGTGCACGGCTTGTATTCTCTCACTGAAAGACTGAAACTTATCTGAGAGGGATCTTAAGCCTTCTTTTATATTCCCGTTTTTTTCAGAATAGTTTTTGTGAGTGGATGAGATAGTGATCTGTGTGTGTGTGCAGCCGTAGCCGACCGTAGCGTATGCGGAATGCCAATAACTCCTGGATCATTTTAGGAATTTATATACGCGTTGCTTAAAAGTGTTGAAATATTTGTTGGTCTGCAGATCTCACGGAGTCAGTGGGGCGACTAGTAAAAAATTAAATGGTGAAATTATTATATATTTCTACACAAGCAATATACTTCATGTAGCTCTGGTGCGACGTTATTTCAATTAAAACCCAAACCTTCATGATAGGCGATTCAAGTCGAAAAATTCCATCCAACATCTGACTAACCGTTGGGAGCTGGGAGCCCAATCGGTTAGGCTATGCGAGAGGTCCCAGGTTCGGGTCCGGGCATCGCCAAAATAACTGCCGATCTATAAACGGCCCGTGCAGCCAAAGATATCCAACGAATAATGCCCCTTGGGAGGGAGTGCGCGTTAAATATCGTTCAAAGTCCTAACGCTGCGTACGATGTCGCCCTTAGCGGTTGCGTTGGGTGCCTATTCAGGTGTCGGCTCGTTGACTGTGGCTCTAAAATACGACGCCCGTCGCCAATAGCTCTCGTGTAGCTCTAGTGCGACGATTATTCAAACCTAACCTAACTAACCATTTTAAATTACGCTGCCAATCATTGCTAATCACTTCTAGACACTGTAGTTCTAGTGGCACTTATTTCCAGTCAACCAATCCGATGTTCAATAACGTTAAGTTCTGTGATAATTAATGAGGCCGGTGAACTTAAATACTCCCCCTTTGACGTCATAACACTAAATTTAACAGCTATAAAACGACTTAAAACTAACAACCATTTTTTTAAAAAATAAAAACGTGTCGAAATGCATTTGAGCAAATGTTTAATGATATTACAACACGAGCTCTAAATGAATTATGCAACTAAACTTTTAAATTATCTATTTTTGAAACTTTTAATCTTAACTTTCGAAAATTGTTTATTTTGGGAATTTGTTATCTAAACTTTCGAAATTTTATTTTTTTTCGTAACTGCGCTGACGAAACTACCACAAATTGTGAACTATCCACCAAATAAAACTTGGTATTTTTGTGTATTTAATACAAGCATTGCATTTCATATAAACTTAATATTTCGCCTTTTAGACTTAAACTGAAATAAACTAAGCATTAGAAATCATATTAAGCTTCATATTTAGTCAGTGAAAATACTTTGATATTAAACTTAGCCAGTTTTGTAGTACTTGATTGTGTTTTTATCAGAATTTTATAATTGTTAAGAATCAAAACTTGAATACTTAAACTTCAAAATTTTAATATAAAAATTTCCAGTACTATCTTTACAATAAGTTACTTTATCTCTAAAAGTAATTTATTGTACAACAAATATATTAAACTTAACTATATCTAAACTTATCTATGCTCAAATTCTTGGAACACCTAGCGTATTCGGGCCGGAATGCTATTTGGCGACTTTTGGCGTTCGGCTAGTACGTTTTTAGCTACTTGGCTGCAAAAGTTAAGCCGCCAAGTCGAGATCGGCCCGAATACGCTAGCAGTACCAAATTCTCAGAAAAATATTGGGGCTTTACTGTAACCCTTTATGTCTTCCTTGCAGAAAATGTCTGGCACAACCGATTTACCCAAAGTCCCAGCCCCTTTGAAGGATGAATTGTCACAGTTTGATTCTTCCAAGATGAAACATGCAGAGACAACTGAAAAGAATGTACTGCCCTCAAAGGATGGTAAATGATAGACTTTTTAAGCTTAAAGTTTTAACTAGTTTTATAAATAATTTTATTGGTTTTGGCTTAATATAGTGTGCACAATTTGTGTGCGTATAGAGTTTTTATGATTAAGCTTTAGAAAAATGTGTTTGTTTCTGTGAGAAATAAAGATTTGTCGCCAAATATACTTAGTAAAGACAATTGTACATAGCAAGAGTTTCTTTCATATATTTGCTTGTATACACTATTTTAGGAACCCATAAGGTAAGTCCCTAACAAAACATTCAAATTGGGCTAAGTTCCCAAACAGTGTAGGGGAGTGTTGTACAGCTGTGGAAATAAAAAAGTACCCACTTGAGGTTATTTCCTCCGTTATTCATCCTAAAGAATCGGACCTTTTCGACATTGTGAACAATTAACATTCTGAGCTAATTGCATGACACAAAATTTGCATAAGGGGCCATCTTCATATTAAAAATGTTACTAACTTTAAAATTTCCAATAGCAAAACCCCTTTTTGAATCCATATTTCAAATCTCTGACCTATGTTAATACGAAATACCAAATTTTGTTAGTTTTTAATCATTATTAGAGGAGTTAGAGACGTGCAAAGTTTAGGTCCCATAATGTTAAATGAGTTGCACATAAAAAACTATCCCGATCTATAAATAATTAAGATAATGAAACGAATTTTTTACTGAAAAGAAATTATAATAACCCAAACAAAATGCGTTCAATATTGGGGTATTTAAAACAATTTTTATATTTTTAAATAATTATTATATTGATTTTTAAAAAAATTATGAATTGAAACCCCTTAATATTTTTAAGGAAATAAATTTAAGACAAGAAGTTTAAGCGAAATCCCAATTTTTAAAAATATTTATTCATAATTTGCTGAGTAAATCACAAAATACTTTATAATTACCCTTTAGGGGACTGTGTATAAGATCACGTGTGTAATTGATAAATAAAGACGGCTTTGCATGCATGCTTGCTTGTCATTTTAGAGTTGGTCCCCAAAAGGTCCACGAGTGATTCGATTGAATAACTCTTCAAATATTCATCCAAATGTAACAAAAACTTAGATTTAAGGGTTTTCAAGAGCGCTTAACATTTCTAAGTTATTAAAATTGGGTGTTGCTATTGGAAATTTCAAAGATCGTAATATTTTTAATATGAAGACGGCCCCTTATGCAAATTTTGTATCGTGCAATTAACTCAGAATGTTAATTATACACAGTCTCAAAAAGGTCCGATTCTATAGGTTGACTAGCGGATGAAATAACCTCAAGTGGGTACTTTTTTATTTCCACAGCTGTACCTTGGGATAATTTTTACATTTTAATTTTTTTCTTTGATAATTATTGTCAAAATAAAAATTTCAAAGCAGCATTTCAACACACCAATATATTCCTCTATAATACATTTTTTTAAATTCTGGGAGCTTGAAATTAAAAAATTGCCACTCGTTTAAAGTAGAGAGGATAAACTGTCCCAAGGTACAACATGATGTTGTACCTTGGGACATGCTTTATAATTCAGTCAATAGTCATACACTTGAACTAATTTGTGTCAGGAAACAAACTTTATTTCAAAATACATCAGAAAATGTGCTCTTTAGAACATTTCATCACACGGAAGGGAAAAGGTTTATCCGGTGTTGCCAGAATTATATTTTCAAACTTCAATCATTATAAAATATATCCAAAACAAAGCTGAGTTGTATTTTACATGTTTTGTGGAATTGCTCTTAAAATAAATAATAAAGATATTTTTATTTATCCAAATTATTAAGAATTTAATCAAATTATTTATACTGTCCCAAGGTACAAACACACTACATGGTTTAAATAAAAGCAAGATAGTGGCCAATCCAAATGCATTATCATTATTTTCTCCTAACCAAAATATTTTAAAATCTTTTCTTTTATGAAGAAAATAAAATGCAGTTGACTTTTTGTAAGAGTACTAGTACTAGAGAGTATGCTTGTATTAATTATTTTTTAGATGATATTTATAGTCTGAGTTTTCTTCAAAATAATTGGTTTGACACATTAGTTAAAAAAAATAGTATTGGTTCATAAGTTCTGTCCTGGGGCTTAGGGGAAAGCAGGTACTTACATATTGAATTCTTTGGCATTTAACTTTATTTCGTCTTGTGTGAGCTCTAGTGCCTTGTGTATTCTAGACAACTAGTCTGAGAATTAAATAAAAAATATAGCCTTTTATTTAATGTTAACCCTTTCAGTCCCAAAAATTTACTACATTACAGAAACATCTGATACTCACAAAATAAGCTTATTTTAGGTCAAATATACGAATTCCATAAGAAAAAAAATCCATTTAAATTTTTTATATGGTTTTTGAAATAATACCAAAATTCTTTAACTGTGGAAAACAGCAAAATAAAAATATATATATTACCTAAAAACACTTCGAGTTATATATTTTAAGGTATCTGACCATATTATTAAAGAAAAATTAGTAATTGTTTTAACCGAAATA
Source organism: Hylyphantes graminicola (assembly GCA_023701765.1). Classification (NCBI taxonomy): domain Eukaryota; kingdom Metazoa; phylum Arthropoda; class Arachnida; order Araneae; family Linyphiidae; genus Hylyphantes; species Hylyphantes graminicola. The sequence goes on along the minus strand of CM043119.1, from coordinate 4,608,125 downwards.
GTTTAAACTGTGTTTTAAATATGTGGAACTGAAGTGAACTTACCAAAAATCAGGGGAAACGCTTGTTGACAATTTTCTAAATAAAAAAAATAGTAGTTCTGACTTCTATTGAGATTAAAGTAAAATTTTGTCTGACAGAACAAAATGTGAAGAATCGAATGATGTGTGTTTGGATGTCATAGCGGGACATAAACATTTTGAAAAAAATATTGAAAGTGATGATGCCAAATGGCATCACTGGGACTGAAAGGGTTAAAAAGATTAGAGGAGGACTAAGAAAGAGATAGTGTGCAAAGGCAGCCTATAACTTATTAAAAAAGGGCATTTAAGAATTATTGCATTAAGAAATATAATTGGAAATTGTTAAATGCTTGTTGTGTTTGCAGATGTCCAGCAGGAGAAGAGGCACAACAGCATCCTGAACAGCGTGGAGGGATTCGAGAGATCCCAGCTCAACCCCACCGAGACGCAGGAGAAGGTGGTGCTACCCAATGCAGATGGTACGGTTCACTTTAATCGTTTCACTTTGAATACTGGGGGGGATTTAAAGAGTATCCTCTTTGCTCCCGAAAAAAAATCTTACAATCTTGTACATTCCTTATAGAAGCATTTTTCATACAATTATCTATTTAAAAAGATGTTTTGCAAGTAGTTTTGAAAAATCAATTGCGAAGGGGTATGTCAATTTAGTGGAATTTGAGGCTTTGAGCTAAAAAAGTACCAAATCGTTTTGTGTTGTGAATAAGCAAGAAAGTTTAACTTTTTTGTGTGATTAATTTATTTTTAATAATCCAAAATGTTGGATAAATGAATTGCTGAGAACTTTTCAACATCCTTCCAAATCTGCTTGACCCTCTTGGTGCATCATTTTATCTATCAGTAATAAATTGGCTGTTTTGGTAGCTATCAGTATTTTTGGAAAGCTTGTGCATTTTAGTTTCTAATAGGAAGTTAGAATTTTAAAAATATTATAGAATTCACTTCACAACTTAAGTTTACATAAGGTCCCCGCATGTACAGAAGTTGTTTCTAGTTAGGTTATTTAAAAGGCTGTGTTAAAATTATTTTTGCTGCTTATTTTTATGGCATTTTGACATTTGCATATCTAGATTATCCTTTGATGCATTTATAATAAATAGCTGACTAGCTATTATACATTTGTCAAATTAAATTTCTTTTAAACTTTTTGCTAGATCATAAGTATGTATAATAATCTGGTAATATTTCTCTAATTTTTGTTAAAATCTGAAATAAGATTTTGAATTTAGTTTTATGCATCATTATGAATTTTCATTTTTGTTCTTAAAGCTGTAGTTCATAAATTTCTGTGGCTGCTAAGTTTTTCCATGTTTTAAATATTATTTGTTTAGTTTGATGAATTCTCCACTTTTGTTAGTATCTTGCTTTGTGTAATTGCATTTGTTTTATGTACTTTCATGCGAAATTCAAAGGACATGTAAAATGCATCTTGACAAGTTAACCTCATTAATGTTTCCAGTGATTAATTTTTTAATGTTGATCCATCACTTCAGTTTTTAATCGTCTTAGCACTGATAATTGCTTAATTCTTCAAAAAGAATATACTTTTAATAGCTTCATTCTTTTTTTAAGAGTAATAAAAGTGTAAAATTATATCGTAATAGCAGTAGAAACATTTTAACACCCTACAATTTAGCATTAGTCATTAAGAGCTTCGGTATTATGAAATACAACAAATTGTTAATTTTTTTTAATTTAATTCTGCCCATTTTGTAGTTAAACTTTTGTCTTATAAAACTTTTAATTTGTGACTAGTAGTGGTTTTCACTTAAGAGTACAATCTTTGAAATCTGCTAATAAATCACTCAATGCATATATTTTTAAAAAAATTATTCACCCTTGTAGTGTTTGTAGAATTTGTTTTAAGAGGCTTTTTTGGTTTTTCTAATTTCTTTATTTGATAAGTTTCTGAAGCTTGAGTGTCAAAAATTTAAGTTTTTAACAAGACTTGCATTATTAATAAAACAAAATAAACTTAATATTTTCAAACAATACTTTGAAGGAAGTTCTAAAATTTAAATTGTTTCACTACTGTTAAGAATGCTTCAAATAAACTTTTTGTTTTTTTGCTATTCACTTTTTTAAATACTTTTCTATGTATCCTTCACATCATATTCTTTTTTGTTTGTAATATAAGTTAGATATACGGGGCAATTTATAGCAGTAACTAGTCCTGACTTCTAGACAGTTCTTGCCTTTGTAATCCTATTGTTCATTTATTATCGAAACTGTCCAATTATTCAAGTCTTGTGCAGTTTTGTTACTTCATGGTTATATTTTTGCTTGGGGAGAAATGGCGGGACCATGCCTTTACAGGTTCTGTCCTTGTCTTAGAAATTTTTTTAACAGATTGCTTTATTTAACAATAAGGAAAATTTACTAATAAATGTCATGGGATTGGTGCAGATTAACTCTTTAGTTGTCAAAAATTCTAACTTCTCATACATAAAGTGTGACGGTTAAATTCTGACACTATGTATGTTGCCGCCTTATAATGTGTGTTGGGCGCTTACTTGGCTGTAGCTTGTCACTTGACTGGGATTCTACATTACCATGTCTGTTGCCAATATCTAATACAAAGCTCTAGTGCAAAGGTGATTGTCGTTCAATGTCTGCAAGCCCTAACATTTGACTGCAATTTAAAACGATGAAGCACAGAATCAAAACTCTAAGTGTGAATCCTTAACTGAAAAATTTCTATTGAAATCCAAACATGTGGACATGTAATGTCCTGTGCAGTTATGTCTCTTTGTAGTTCTGTTTGCCAATGTCCTTGTTTTGTCCTTCGTTCGTCCTATAAATAAATGTCAGGTCTTGTCCCAGTCATTTAATCCAAGTTTTTCCAAAACCTAGATGTTGTCCAGGAGAAAAACCACCAGAATTTAGTGAGTGGCGTGGAAACATTTGACAAAGCTGCCTTGCACCATACCCAAACGAAAGAAAAGGCAGTTTTGCCAAGCACAGAAAGTAAGATCACGCAACTGTCGACGAAACTACTAGTCATTCAATGTCTGTTTTGGGGGTCAATTAACATGGAACACTAACAATTCCTTCTTGCGATGATCTACAATTAAAAGTGGTTTCTTAAATTAGGTTTTCTTTGTAGTATATAACCATGGATCTGTTCTAAAACCATTCTATAAAGTTAGTGGCCTTGGAAGTTCCTAAATGTTCAAATCAGTTGGTTGACTTGATTTTAGAATTTTACTCGAATCAAACACTTATAACTACAAAATTTGCACTGATGCTTTTTGTAAATGTTCATTCCGATGAAAGTTAAATGCATGTGTTTTCGAATGCACTTAAACAGTGATTAACCCATTTAACTATTTAATTTTTAAAGAAATTTTCTTTACTGAATAATATTTATTAATAAATTTGCCTCAATGTGGATTTTCAATAGTTTATTTAAATGCATGGACTATACATTAACCTATACATTAACAAAACTAATGATGGTTTTTAATAACATAAATAAGAATACGATTTATATTTAAAGAAAATTGAATTGTATTGTAGTTCTATTTCTCTTTTCTATTGTGTTTATATCACTTTTGATTATTATGTTTTAGTAGCGCTTTAATACAAATCAAACTGTCGTATGTTTTCAAATTTGAATGCATATATAAACTCCATATTTTATATAACTAATAAAAGCAATATTAACACAAAATCTCGGATAAAAAAAAAAACATTTTTGTAGTTGATGGCCTTGCACTTGGTTTTTCATTGTGCTTCTAATAAGTGACCTGAGTAATCCTTAATTGATCAGACTAAACCATTTACAATTAAACTTCTAATTAGTTTTTTTGTATATTAATATTTCTTTATATAATTAAAATGGGAAAGCTTATTCTAATAAAAGTACGCAGCACACTCGTGATTATTTTCTTAAAAATAGACTCTATTTAGTAGGTAAAGTGTTTAATAATTAATGTAATGGAAAATAATTGGAATTAAATAAAATTTCATTTTTGTTAGTTTCGTACACATGGTATGCTGAATCCAAATCTTTATCTGCATTTAAAAGTATTTCAGTTGTGTAACTTATTACACTTTTTAAGCATTACTCATCACTCTAAATTTTTTGTATCGTTTGCATACTTTATTCACAAATAAGTTTAAAAGTTCCCCATTGAAATTTTATCGATCTGTTTCAAGACCTGTAAGCCGTTTAATTACAGAAAAAACCCATTATCCTGCTCCCTATCTACCAGCAGTCTCAAATATCTGGAAAATTTAGATTTAGAGTGATATATAATTGAATTTTTCTGCCAAAAGTCAAAAGTGCAATTTCTCTCCAAATACAGTAAAAACGTTTAATTTTTTTCCCTAAAAAAATGAGTAACAATAACATTTAGTTGCACTTTCTTTTTAATGAAAAGTCCAATGTTGGGTATAGTGCTTCGATCTCTACCATCCTGTAATAGTTTTTTTCTAATTACCATAATTTGTTGATTTTTTTTTTTTGTTTTGTTTCTGCAGTCATTGAGCAGGAGAAGGGTCACCAGAAGTTGGTCCAGGGCATCGAGAACTTTGACACCTCCAACTTGAAGCATGCAGAGACCCTCGAAAAGAACCCCCTCCCCACGAAAGAAGGTACGCAGGGTTACCACTTTTTAATAATGTAGTATTTATAAACAATAGTTATAATCAATGTTGGTGACTACTTCCTACACCAGATGGGGGGCTGGGGAGCTCAGTCGGTTACGCACTTGCCTAGCATGCGAAAGGTCCCAGGTTTGGGTCCGGCATCACCAAAATAACTGTCGACCTATGAACGGCCTGCGCAGCCAAAAATGTCCGATGAATAATACCCAGTGTAAAGGAGTGCAGGTTAAAAATATCCTTCAAAATCCTAATGCTGTGTAGGATGTCGCCCTTAACGGTTGCGTTGGGTGCCTATTCAGGTGTTGGTTGGTCACTTGACTGTAGTTATAAAATAGAACGCCTGTTGCCAATAGCCCTCGTGTAGCTCTAGTGCAACGATAATTCAAACCTAACGTTTACCAAATGTGATTTAGATATAAAACAAATGATTGTGGATTGTATAATTAGAATTATTAGATAAATACTAGATGTAAGTACGCAACAAGTAAAAAAGTTAAAAATGAACTACAATACACACATTATAAAATAATTACATTGAAAAGGAACTGCATTATAAAATTAAATAAACAATGAGCAAGTTTAACGATGCGAGAGGCACCAGTTCAAGTTTTCACTCATGATCCTTCTGGAGTTGCATTTGTTTTGAACAATACAATCTGTTCTTACCTTACTAAAGTGAATGCCATGTACATACATTTCTTTCAGTAGAACCAAAGCTTTTCTCTGTTCTGAATCACTTTAAATTGCTGTCCCACAATTTCGCTTAAATTCTCTGCACAAGATCCCCAAAATATCATCTGAACTGAAAGGGGCTGGGGTTCCCAGTCGGTTAGGCACTCGCCTAGCATGCGAAAGGTCCCGGGTCCGGGCATCGCCAAAATAACTGCTGACCTATGAATGCTTTAGTTCTCTGCATAAGACAAAATATCATCTGAACCAAAGTTTCCCAACCCCATTGGCTATATTCGAAAAACTGAACTTGCATACCAAGTACACATGTTAGGCATTGGTTCAAAAAGCAACCCCCATAAAATTGCATAAATCCAGTCTAAAGCTCACTAAATAAGAAAATTTTACCAAAATTGCAAGCTTATATGAAATAAAAATGATTTTTTCTACATTATTTGTATTTATAAATAAAACAGATTAGAATTATTAAGTATACTATATCATATGCTTTGATAATGAATGTTGCTGAGGAAAAAAAATCCTTTTTGGATTTGTCTACTTAACATTGACTTGTTTGCACTCTGCGCCAACCTAACTTGGGTAAAAACAAAGAGTAAAAAGACAGAGGGAAAAGTGTGATTGGTCCGTTACTGGAAACTCTTGCAAGGTAATATTTACATAGAAAATGATCTAAATACAATTTAACCAAAATACACTTCATTCCAATGAAATTGCCAAATTTTCTCAAATAATATTCAATTCTGTTAGACCTTAAACGAAATTAATGTTTTAAACATGTTTTCTGGGTGGATTCACAAATTATTTATGGAACTCTACATATGCAGAAGGATCTTCTCCATAGCATATTTCTATTTACCCAACTTAGGTTGGCAAGGAGTGTAGCTTACTTTGACTCGTTTACTTAATATATTGACTAGTTTTCTTTACATTAACTCAAGTTTCCATTGATTTGTTTACATTTTTTTTTTTTGTTCTAGCTATTGCAATGGAGAAGAGCGCTGCCTAGCTCCCTTTGTATTTCTTGTTCCTGCTTGAAGCAAGCTCTCTTCTGTAGCGTTTTTGTGTATCCATAGATATTTTCTGAACCCGTGCACTACACCTTTCGACTGCATTAAACTTTTATAAATATACTGGGACCATTGTGTAACATTGTTTGTAACTTCCAGGCAAACTCGACCAATATGACTTTTTTGTATGTTTGATAACTTGTGTTATAAAATGTAAAAATTCTTTATAAAAACAAATGTATGACTTGACTAGTCTTTTCTATGACAAGTAACTTTGTATTACAGTTCTCTCTGAGTATTCCATATTCGAAAAAATAATACTGTTTCTATGTTAGCTTATACACCTTTTTTGATACTTAAAGCATATTTTTGAGAATATTTTGCTTTTTTAAAAAATTGTATTGTATCCTCAATAAAAGAATTATGCAAGTTAACATTTTGTGTTTTATTTTACTTGAACTTTAATCATTTTCAGGACACATTACATCTGAATAATCTCTATAAGAGGAAGTTATAAGTTTAAGAATCATAACTGCTATTTAAATATTACTAAATCCCTTGTTTTAATAATTATGTGTAAAAGGTCTTGTTTTTTCAAATTCTTGGTTTTGGTCACCAATCCTGCCAATACTAAATTTTATTAATAGTCATTATTAAAAATTAGAATCCTCTTTAGTTATTTCTAAATATTAGTTCGTAAAAGTTAACTCTTGCCGTTTCTTGTAGTTTTGTCAGATTTTATATGGGATTGTTACCCTTGTCTTTTTAAGCAATTTATATATAGATATTTGTAGTGAGGTTCTATTTCAATCGTCACTTGAATGTGGTTCTGTAGAGAGTTGAATATTGTTCTGTATATCCCTGGTGTAGCTCTTGTGCAATGTTCTTTTAAATCTAACTTTAAGGCACATTTATTGATTTGAAAGTTGTTTTATAATAAAAAATAATTCCTGCATTAAATACCTTAAGCAAAACTCTAATCTAGCCACTAATAAGCATAATAATTTATAAAATGTAATCATGTGATTCTTTTTTAATAATATGGAATTAGTTTTTAAAATGCATCGGTTGCTTATTGTCTGCTCTAAAATATGTATTGCTTTATATTGCTTCCAATAAGATTGTAAAGCATTTTTATGTGCTTAAAATAGGGGTAAATATTGAAAAATTTTACTTATGCGGATTAATTTTACATAATTTTTCTTTATAAACAAAATGGATGTTTTTTTTAAAATTTCTTTTCAGCAAGAAGGAAGTCATTTGAGTGTAAATTCTGTTTAATACATTAATCATGTATTCATCAGAATAAGTATTGATGAATTTAATTCTTAAGTTGGTTTTCTGGAAAAGGCAAAATTTTTTAACTAAAAACTAATTTGAGTGAAGCGATTTTTAAATGTAACAAATATAACTCGTTCATTATAAGCATAGAAGATAATGTTTACAGGTTCTCAACCAAGTAAGTAGGCCTAATTGGTGTTGAAAAAAAAATTTAATTTCTGGGTTTAATTTACCATTTCTCTATACCAGAGCATTTTAACTAAATGGCTTAACATTGGCTATAGATACATTTTTTAATGAATTCTTGAGCAGAAATCATCATTGTATTATTTTTCTATAATGAAATAATTACGGATTCGATTAAATTCGAACCATTTTTATATAGAAATTCTGAAGGAAGACTTCGGATTTAAAAAAATAATACATTAGAATTTTAAATATTGTTGACCATTGTACGATTCTCCTATATTATAAGCCAGTAGAGTAGAAATTAAAATAATTGTAACGGGGAACAAAAAAAAAAAAAAAAAAAAAAAAAAACGCTTGTCACTGACGATGACTTTAAAAAAAAAGTCTTCCGAAAAAAATCTCCATGTTTTGAACTTTCTGGTTTGTTCTCTGTGTTACCAACTAGTAAGAGCTAATTAAAGAGTAAATACTTTAAAATGCATAAAAACTCATTTTATAAAAATATTTATTTACATTTTGTAAATCGCTTTGTTTATTTTTGTTTTTATGAAATTTGTAGGACTGGTATAAATTTACAAATGCTAGACTACACTTAAAAGTTACGAAACACACAAAGCTGCGTTGAAATTCTTTTTTGCCGCTAGACATAGACAACTAAAACCGTCCGGAAAACAAAACACATGGATTTATCAAAGATATGGTTATATTTTTATCAATTTCCTTAAAAGATATGGCAAAATACGTTTGTATCTTAATTATAAATAGTTATACTCCTTTTTTTGAATGTTTTAAAGGTTCCATTAAGGATAAATTTATGGCTGTTTTAAGTTAAGGAAACTAAATAACTTTAACTATTCATTGTACTGTAGTATCCATTTGCATAAGCAAGTTGACACCTATCGTAAATTACGACTACACTTCAATTCAAAATAATATATATTTGATGTCAAATAAGCATGTCTATTTTTAAGTCTTTTCCCGTGAAATCAGTAGCTATTGCTACCGCGTTCGGACTTGTTGCTTTCAAATTAATGAGTTCTAGGCGCTCCAGTAATAAAACAGAACGATGCATTATAATTGAGAACGCCGATGACTGGGAACTATACGAGGCTGAAATCGCCAAAGAATTCGCCAATTCCAAAGTCATTGGCATAGACTGTGAGTGGGTCACAATTGAAGATAAAAGAAATGCAGTGTCTCTCCTGCAATTGGCCAATGTTGACGGTTTTTGTGTCCTGATCCGCTTGTCTTGCATTCCAGAGTGGTTCATACCAACCCTATTTTCCCCTTTGCTGTCCAACGAAAATATTCTGAAAGTCGGTGTTGGTGTGTATGAGGACGTGAACAAGCTCTACAGTGACTACGCTCTAGAGGTGGTTAATTTCTTAGACTTGCGGTACTTGGCCTACGATTTGCCAGAAATGCAATTGAAGAATCTTGGTTTGAAGAGCCTCGGACATGAACTTTTGGGCATCGACATAAACAAAAACAGAAGCGTGAGGTGCAGCAACTGGGATGCCCCCGTATTGACGCCGGAACAAATCAAATACGCGGCTGACGATGCCATCATAGCCGCCAGAATTTTCAACGAAATCAAAAGAAAGAAGTCAGGGTGGTTCGGGAACTTTAAATCGAATTTCTCCAAGGAACTCAGCAGCTTCATCGACATACCCTTTCGACAATCGTTGGACAGCAACAACAAGTCCAGGACCAGCAACAATGTTAACAGAGTTGTTAGATCCAATAAAACGAGATACAGCAAGCCTCGCCAGAAACCGATGTATGATAACTGCCAACTTCAGGCCCCCGATGGAGAATTACTCTGCAGTTGTGATCGTAGCAAAGCCCAGTGGTACGTTGACAAGGGCTTGGGAGAAAAAATCAACGACGATCCTTTTACCGTTCGGTTGAACTTTGAGCCCTCTGGTCGTCCCACATTCGACAATGTTTTCTACTGTAAAGAGAAACTCAACAGCTGCGTGGTTTGCGGGAAGACTGAGAACTTTCACCGTAAGCTGGTTGTTCCGTCCGAGTATCGCAAATATTTTCCGAATTTGATGAAAAAGAACCTGTCCCATGATGTTCTTCTCCTGTGCGTCCATTGCCACAAAAAGAGCAACATTCTCGACCAACATATGAGGTAATGTAAAAAGTGTTATTTCCAAATTTATCCCTGTTATTATACTGATATTTTTCTGTAAAAAGAAAAATTTCCCTATTTGCACCAGTACTGAAAACTATTTGTTTTTTTCCACTTTTTCTTATGTTTCTTAAATTGTTTTCTTATGTTTCTTAAATTTTGCCTGTTTGCTATGATGTTACCAAAGATTGCAACCGTTCTTGTCTTGCCAAATTAGTGATTTGCCAAGAAAGTTTGTTGGGAGCCTTAAAAGAGACTTTTTTATGCATATTTGGATGAATAGTTCATTATTTATCTATATGTGTTTGATAGTTTACTCGTGTTGTGTAGGGGGGGGGTAGGAACATATAAATTTTGCCTTGTCTGCTTGATCAGAGACAAGTAAGACATCAGAGTTCATCAAGTAAGACAGACACAGAAAGAATTTTTACTGTCACAGAGAAAGGAAAGTACACCCAGGACAAAGGCGGAAATCGAACCTGCACCCATTACTGCTAACTGACTGCTAGCGTAATGGTCCAAACCACACGGCCATCTGGGCCCCTCATGTAGTGTAGTATGGCTTTGTTTGCTGTTGAAGTTTTAGTTATTAGCTTGTTCATTAAAATCTATTGTATTAAGTAATGCATAATAAATGATTGCTTGTTAATTAGTACATTAAGTAAAATTCTAATTTCTGGACTGCCGACAAATGACAGATTTTGGTGACTTTTCAATGAGCTGTTAATGACATCAGTAACTAAAAAAGGAATTAAAATCTGTGGCTGTATGCACATTTGAAGTATCTGCTCATTTAAGGTTAAAAAAAATTACTAATTAAAAAATCATAGCCTAAATGATGGCGTCGCATGATTGAGAAGTCGGGATGTCACCAAGTTAAAAATGCTGCCCATTCAGGAAGTAGGACCAGCCTTTATAGTAATTTATTTCCTTTGTTATATTTAATTAAACTTTAATTTTCTTCTCAAACCTCTGAGCTTATATTTTTTACATTTAAATGGTACGTTTTTACAGGTATAAGCTTGCTGATATGTGTGATGCCCCTCTAGGCTCAAAGAAGAATGTCAAATACAAATTTGATCCGGAAATGGCAAGAGTATGTTAAATTTATGTGTTTGTGTTATTGCTACCTTCTTTTAGATGACAGATGGACATTGTTAACAGAATAATAAGACCACTCTCTTTCATAACTCCACTTGGGCAATTTCTTTGTGGTGTTTGAAAATTGGCAATTTTTTTTTTTACAAAATGTTAACCGTCTTTACACTATGGGATATGTAAATTAAAAAGTTCAATTTAATTTTTTTTGAAAAATTAAATTGCACTTCTGTGATAGATATTTATAATGTAAATGATAAGCCATAATTTAAATTGAATTTTTTCCCCTGTTGTTGGAAAACTTGATAGATGATGATTGAATGCGACCATATCTCTTAAACAGTTATTTTATCTTCACCCATTATTACTACTATAATGTTTTTAAATTGCATTTCTGGCATTTGAGAAAACTAAATTTAAAGGATTTATATTATCTAGACTTTCTTATGAGGTAAACGGGTTTAAATGAATAGCTTTTCTGATTTTGTTTGTGTCATTATATTATTGGTAATAAATAAGCTTTTTAAGATACCTGAATATAATTTATTAACAGAAATATGTACGTTTCCTAATATATTCAAACAATTTTTTTAAAATTAAATTTAATAACAATCTTGACAAACACGTCTGCCATTTCTAAGTTACAAATGACATCCTCACAGGTAAAATCAGCAGCCACAGCCCTGTTCACTTCTGGCCCCAAAATCCCAGAGCCCCGTCGCGAGGAACTCAAGCAAATCATCGGAAAATACTACAAAGTGAGCACTGTAATGGACGAGCTCATAGAAGAAGCTCGCACCATCGACACAAACTTCCTGAACGAGTCTTTTGTTCCTCATGGCCAGAAGGTGTACGAGTACTTTTGCGAGAATGGTGGTCTGGTGCAGTTTGAGAAGATGTGGAGGCAGCATTTCCTGGACACCATGAAGCCGCAGTTTTTGCCGGACATGTGGTCGGTGGAACATAACCACAAGCGGTTGGCTATGCAGGTTGGTGATCACCATTATATGCATTACATAGATGAATTAGAGTAAAATTAGTTTAGTTTAAACAACAACAAAAACATAACCTAAATTGAAAAGTGCAGGGGAAAAACCCTTTCATTGCATAGGAATCTGTCTGCATCAGGCCTCCTTGGGAACAATCTCCCAAACTGGTGTAAGGTAACTGGTTTTTCACTTGGTTCTTCTCTAGGGGCAATCCCGATTCACGCAAGACATGAGTCCCACGTTTGTAGGGCGAGAGAAGAACTAATAGAGAAACCGGTTTCCAGTCGCCAATGTCTGCCCAGCAGACCAGAAAACGGGAAGTCAATGGGTTCTTCAACTGGACTTTTAATTTTGTCAGGGATTGGGTACTCAGTTCACTCAGTTGGTATAATTCAGAGATTTGAGGTTTTGAACTGGAAGATGAAAATGCATGTCCTTTCTGTGTCACACAGGGTTCATACTCTATATGATAGTGAAATTTATGAGTTTCTATGGAGTTCAGCAATGTTAATTCAGGAGGTAACAGGGAATAAATTTGTATATGTTTGTTTATTATCGTATTAGTCTCTATGGACTACCGCACTTAAAATGACAAAACATAAGAGAATAAATTTTTTTAAGAGTTTTGTGATGCATTCTGGGACATTAACTATTGTCACGATGTCCGAACTCTATTTTTCTACTGCACATGCTCAGTAGACTTATTACAAAAAAAGTATGGGAGAAAAAAAGTCAAAGAAATGAAAAAATGATTCCCCAAGTCAAATTTTTCAGGAGAGAGAGAAATATATCAGGAGAGTTGACACAAATTTCAGGAGTTGCAAGGGCCCTTAAATAATGAAATTCAGGAGTTTTTCAGGAGGAACCGTGGTCACACCAGCAACTGGTAGAAATTATTTTTAAAATATATATATATATTTAATATGTAGTAAATTGGTATCAATATGTATGTAGTCTACATTGAAATCCATAAAAATTGAAACCAATGCTCCAAAATATGTTAATTGATGACTAATTTAGTTTGTGTAAATGTCACACCCGCAAATTTGGACATGGCGCTCTTTCTTCTTGCTCCTGTGAAAGTAGTGGGGTGATGTTTCTTTCTTTATTTGTTGCTGCTGTAATATTTCTGGGCTGGAGTGTTCAGTAGTAAGATTAAAACTTCAGAAGTAAGATTGAAACTAATTCCTTTCTTTTGTATGGATTACTTATAACTTCTCCTCATTTTACCCCAAGTACGATTTAGTGCAAGATGTCATAATTTTGGCCTAAATGAGGCCTTTTCGAATCACGTAGAATCATCTCTCTCTATCCTTGTTCTACGAGGAGTTATTGCTGATTAAAAATTATTTTTCCCTATTATCTCCGAAAGTTATCAAACTACAATTTAGTGCAAGATGTCATAATTTTGGCCTCAACGATACCTTTTCGAATCAAGCTCAACCATCTCTCTATCTTTGTTCAACAAGGAGTTATTACAGGTTCAAAATTTTTCTTTTTTCCTGATTATCTACGAAAGTTATCAAAGTATGATTTAGTGCAAGACGTTATAATCTTTGCCTCTACGAGACCGAATCAAGTTGAACCATATCTCTATCTTTGTTCAACACTGCAGGTTCAAACCCCAGTCCCCCTTGAAATGCCATTAGAGTAATGTTTAGAGTATGTAGAGTTTTAATTGTGTGGAAGTAGTATAGTGTTACACACCACTAAGTTTTTAAATTAAAGCTTGTTCTTCTTGTTCCAGGTTGTCAACCATGAGAGGGAAGTGGACTTTGATGAAAACATCCTTGGCCTCACACCCGACCTAGTCAAAGAGGTTGAAATGGAGAAGTAATTCTTCTTATGAAAAATAACAAAGTGCCTTAAACAACATATTCCCAATATGAAGAATGATTTACAATCTGTCTGTTAACTGAAAGGTATTTTTTTTTGTACAGAGTTCACCCTTATCTTGAAAGCATCTAAATTTTAAAAAGGTTTTATGGTCTCTTTAATAGACCTTAATTCCATTAAATCATTAAAACAGCCCTAAAAATTTGAAGTTTAACTTTTTTCGTAACAGGAAGGTTACATCTTCTTTGTACAGAGTTCCCATTTAACTTGAAACAAACCTAAATTTTTTTTAACTCCCTAAAGAATACAAATCTGACTAATATTTTTCAGAAACAAACACAATTTATAAATTATGAATCATATGATTTTAATAAATTTTAAAGTAGGGTTAAGTCATTTATAATAGTTTTAAACTGGTGTAGTGAATACAAGTATACACTTCAGCAAATTTGCTTATCGCTCAGACGGTTGTAAAGCTTTTATTAAACGCTTGAAGTCCCTGATTCCCTTCTAAAAAATTACTAATTTAACTGTTATTTTAAAAAAAAAAAAAAAGCTAAAATTCTGTTCTGATCCAACCTAAAACTAAATCTTATGATGCAGCCGAAATATGAAAGTCAATCATAAATCAGGATCATTATAACTTTATTCTTAGAATAACATTGTTAGGAATGCCTTATATTGAACTAAATAATTTTATATAGCCTTGAACCCCTAAATTTTTGAATTGAAACTTTTGGTATTCCGTTTATGTGCAGCTTGGTGCAAGAAATACCCCTTTGCCTACTTGGTACTTAGTTGCAAGTTACCACTTGAATATATTTATTAAGTTTGAATGTGAAATATTTTATTTTTTGATGCATATACAAGATTTATATGCAATTTATTAATTTTTCTACAAGAAATGTGCCTAAAATTGTACTGAGTTAGTACTCTGATTAGAGAGAGTTCAGAAATCTCTGATAATATTCTTGTCTTTTAGTATTAAAATGTTACAGAACTTTATTTCAACTTAACTTCTTTGAATATTATTCGTAGATAATTATATGTTTAAAAAACATGATTTGGTTACACTATTAACTTTGGCATCTAGATGTTCCAATATTGTTTTATAATGGCATGCAATGTTTTCGATAGTATATATTACAGATTGTGATATTTTCGACTAATTTATGATGAAAGTTATGTATTTTGATATATTTATTTGTATTATTACAATTTGTATAAATTTAACAATTTCTTTTTTTGTTTAGTATTTCTTTAAATTATAGCCAATAGTCTCGTGTAGTTATAGCGCAACGATAATTCAACCAAACCCTAAAGATTTTTTTAAAGTCTAGGAACTCTGTATTAATGTTTGATATTTTCAAAAGCTGCAGCTTTACAAAAGCTAAATTTATATATTAATATGACAGATTTAATTAAAATTGTATCGAAATCTAAATTGATTTTTTACATAAGAAATAAAACATAAAAAGTTAAAAATATAAAATTTATTTTTTCGATTTTTTGAGTTTTTTAGCTGAGGGCTCAACAGGCAGAGGAGCAACGCTGAATCCTGGGATCTAAAAGAGAAATGGGCCACGAAATTAGAATTTTTTAAAATTATTATTGCATAAAGGAACTTCAATTTAGAACACTAAAGAAAACAGCTTCAGTAAATAGCAATAGTTAAAAGTTACTTAATTCTAATTTAATATTTAATCACGGTGTCATAACATGATGCGAGTTTGAAAAATGAATAAGTATTGAAATTATTGTATCTTAGGTCCAACCCACATTTTAATATGAATTTTTAAAATCGAGTTTATTAAATCGAAACTTGTTATACTTCTTACGATTACACTACAAGCTTCGAAAATACTTTCTTCCCCTACTCCCTTATGTGGTAAAAGGGCATGGGCATCATGGTTTTCCTCAGGCTTGGACCCTCAAACAAAAGTAGGTTTAAAACAGATGCTCATGTCCTTTCATGGAAAACCGCACAAGAGGGCAGGAAAAGAAAGAGATTTCAAAGCTTGTGTTGTCATCATAAGGGGTATAACAAGGAGCAACTGAATAAACTATTTTGAGGATTCAAATTAAAACGTGTTTGAATAAAGATACAATAATTTTAATACTTATTCATTTTCCAAATTAACAGCATTTTATCACTCAGTGATTAAATATTAAATAACATTAAATATCCTTTAACTACACTACTTAAAACAATTAGGGGAGCACATTAGCCATACATTTACACTATAATGTATAACTAATGTGCACCCCTAATGGTTTTGTGTGAATTTTTATGTTATGCAGTACTTTCATTCAATAATAATAATAAAGAACATTTATTTTCTACTTTAAAAAGCTTTGGTTTCTAATTATATTCGAAAATTCACTCAACTGTCAAATGATTAGACTTTGCAGATCTGGCAGCAAGATGTTATATAATGAGGGTTTTTAAACACATTTTTTGTTGAATGCAAACAAATATATTTTTGACACTTAATTAAGTTGAAATATTTTAACAGTTTGGATAGTTTAAGTCTCAAATTTCTAGGCTGAAATGCTACAGATATAACAATCGTAAAATATTATAAATGAAGTATATTTTTGTAAAATAAACATGGAATAACAAAACAAGATATATATAAAAAAGTGTCCTTACATGTGGTTGAACAAGTTTGAGAACAGTCTTCTGGTGCTGCACATTTGTGTTGTCGATGTGGAGTTGAACGGTGACTGGATCAAACTGGTGCAGGGTTACGCCCTCTGCAGTTTGTGTCGGTCCCTTCAAGGAAATAAACAGTTTTATAAACTTAGAGAAAAAAAATGCTAGAATCTACTTTTACATGATTTTTAAACAAGTTTGTGACAAGAACTTTCAATTGTACTTCTTAGAATATTTATATACCTCAAAATTAGCTGAACATTGTATTTATTTACTTTTGTACTTAAAAATAAAAGTTACATACATACAATTTTTGTATTATTGATCAATAGTCAGTTAGTAACAAAGTACTAAAAATTAAATGAGGAAATTTATTTTCTGATAATATCTGACTACCTGAATTTTTTTTCCTTTTGATTGCTAGTGAAATGTTAAATAGAGGGGGAAAAAAATTTTGTAGCACAATGTTATGGAAAGATCAAAATTACAGTTACATACATATATACCCCACTTTAAAGCTAAAAAAACTTGGAGATTTTGAATAACAGTGCAAAATTCTTATACTTTTAGTATTTTTTTTACTATCAGGCTCACGTTTAGACCTTTGTCAGTCAGAATTGAGCAGTGCACAATATTACATGGAGTCAAGACTTTTGTGCATAGTTAACATGCAGTCCCTTTACACAGTGCACATTAACTATGACCCAAGTGGCCACCCACTGTATTTATAGGTCAGCAGTTATTTTGGAAATACACGGGCCTGACCTTTGGACCTTTCATATTAAGTGCAACTGCCTTACCAACTGGGAACTCCTGCCCCCAAGATAATATATGTTGAATTTTTTTTTCTCTTGACATGCTTTATATGCATTATGGTTAGGTGATCTAATTTTGGTAAAAATATTTTTTGTGTGAAGTTTAACTATGAATTATTAAAGGAATATTTAAAAAGCAGAGCAACAATCACCTGTTCGTCGTAAGTAAAAATATTCTCTTCTTCTGAGTTCTTGGAATGGAGGTAGAGGGTACATTCCAGCCCGAATCGGGGCAGAAGAATCTGGAGGGCATTCTCACGGATAAAGAGAATGTAACCTTCTTCTTCCACCGTCTTCTCCTTGAAGAATATCTGTAGTAAAAAAATAATAAGTAGTTTATAAAGATTTCTGTAAATATAATAATACAAGTCAAACTGGTTTATAATGGAATGTCCTTAAGGTCCGGTCCCTTGAATTATATAAATTATTATAATTTCCTGCTAAAAACAATTTTTAATTTACTCATCAGATACTTTACTAAAATTATGCCTATGTAATTATACAAATTGCGTTATAAAAAGTTTTTTTATTTCGTTTTCACTAGTTAAATATTATTTTGTTCGTCAAATGATTCATAAAGTCATCAATTGAAGGTGCCCTAATTTGTCTTGAAAAGCCACTACACAAATTTTTAATTTGATGCTTTCATACTTTGAGGTGAAGGAAGTTATTAGAATCACATGAACTTGCCTGTCACAAAGCCCATT
Source organism: Hylyphantes graminicola (assembly GCA_023701765.1). Classification (NCBI taxonomy): domain Eukaryota; kingdom Metazoa; phylum Arthropoda; class Arachnida; order Araneae; family Linyphiidae; genus Hylyphantes; species Hylyphantes graminicola. The sequence goes on along the minus strand of CM043119.1, from coordinate 4,590,067 downwards.
TACTTTAAATCAGAAGTACTATCGCATGTCCGAAGGCATAACTGTAGGCAATTCTTTAGGTCAGATTTTACGTGACATATATTGCATTTCTTTAAATCCTTTCTTTAGTTTTTTTTCTCCACAAGATATGTTGATGGAAAAGCTGTATACTTTTTAAGATCTTTGAATATTTCATTTGCATTTGAATAGAAAAGTTTTTTTTAAAAAAAATCCTGATATTAAATTTTTACATCAGCAATACTTGTTAATAAAAGGTAGTTATTAATAAAAAGCATAGCTTACATGAGTATACAGGTTTACTGATGCTCTTCCACAGTACTGAGCTTGTTTGTGCCTGTAGTTCAGATTGTTGCAAAGCTCCTGAAATATGTATCAAAAGAAAATCAGCAAGTTTGAAAAACAATTTTTGTAAAGGTAATGCAAAGAATAAAGTAAGCAATCCAATAAAAAGAGGTTATGTGTGTTATTTGTAATTGCTTATTTTATCTGATTAGTATTTTCAGAAAGTTTTGTTTGACAAAAAATATTTCTCAGAAATAATATAATTTTTTTTTTTAGAAATTCATAAATGCCCAGTCATTTTTGAACTTTAGGCATTTACCCGGGTCTTTTAGGCCACAACTTATAAATGCCTGGGCCTTTTACGTCTCTACTTAAAATATCAAACTATATCAGGTATTTGAATAATTTTTTGTAACACAGCAACTTTTTTGCTCAGACCTGTGTTCTCTTCTTATCGACTAAGTCTGGATAGGTGACATCTGCTCCAATCGCCACTGCCAGTAGACGGTGCACTATCACATCAGAATACCTGAAAATGATAATATACACATTCAATAAAAATTATTCAAACTGAGACACAGCAGAAAAAAAAAGATTTGGTTACATGAAAAGGATGGGGTTTTAACTTGTACTTTTTAAAAATATAATTCCGAGGGGGCGTCAGGGTGAGGTTTCACCATCTATTTCTTGCTCAAATTATATTTCCAAACTCATATTCTGAGTGTTCTGCAGTAAAAGCACCAATTAGATAAAAACTTGGATTTACCAATAAAAACGCTTATGGCTGGAGGGTTCAGTAGTAAAGGCACCAATAAGATTAAAATAACTTAAATCCATTAATGAAAATGACAATAAGATGAAGAATTTTTTTTTAAATTTCTGGTTAAAACCAATTAAAAAATAACGAATATATATATACAGTGGTGGCCAAAAGTATGGATATTTTTTGAAAGTTTCATGTTTTTCAACATTGTGTGCTTGTAGAATATATTAATTTTCACTTTTGGCAATTTTTATTACTAAATTCTACATTAAATTACCTTCAATTTAATGTATAATTTAATGTATTTAAGTAAAAATTAATATATTTTACAAGCACACAAAGTTGCATTAAACTTTCAAAAAATGTCCACACTTTTTGCCACCACTGTAGTGTTCCAACGTATATTTTTATATGATTTTTAGGGATAAAAATAAATAGGCACTCTTTACCGTTTTCTTGAAAATTATCCGATCGTTGAGCGGTAAAACCACATGACATTTTAAGACACTTCATACTAATAAATATGAACTGTTTATAGATGAAAGATTAGAACAACAGTTTAAAATTACAGTTAAGTTAATAGTTACAAATATATTGTTGTGATGCCCACCCACCTGTACTTACAAGAGTTAAGTAAGAGTAAGCTATCGAAGAAAAAATAAATAAGAACATAAAATATATATTAGTGATTTATAATAATACAGGGTGCGCAAATAAAAGTGGCCCCGGCAGAGACGGGAATGCCTTGAGATGCTTAGGGAGAAAAACTTTTGAAGAATTCTGAAAGTCTTGAAATTGAAATAAAAGATAATTCAAGAATGCAATGCCTTTACCAGGCATAAAAGTGCAAACTAATCAAAAAGGCTGAATACTGAATTTAATTTTTTTTTGCACCATCGGCGTAACAACGTAAAAACCAATTAAAAGTTAAGTTAGATTTGTTCCTATATACAATGCACGCAAAGAAAATGTTATTTAGTTTCACTTTAAATCTGTATATCGATGAAATATCTTATACTATAATACGAGGAATTGGACCCAAGTCGAAAATCGCCCCAGAATTAATAAACTCCGGTAAACTTAGGGGTCTGGGGTTTTTGGCCACGACGAATCGATTGGCACAGGTTTTGAAGCGCTACGGTCAAGCAGTTCGGAGTAACAGATAGGATATTTTCAAACTTCATTAGTTCGCCATAATGGCTACTTTCGTGATGCCATCTGCTAAAGCTATAAGCCTCTGCTTAAGCTATAAATGTTTAGTTAAGATTTTAATTTTTCAAATTTAAATAAATTCAACCTTGCTTTAAACTTTATTGAGTTTTACAGAAATGGTAACATGAATATTTTTTTAGTTCCAATCAGCAGACGATTTTAGTTCTATTCTGTTCATTGGCAATTTTTGGCGATCTTGAAAATTTAACGTATGGTTGCTATACCTATCGAGTTGAATGAAGTATGAAATGGAATGTTTACCACATTTCGACATTTTCGTTGCTTTTCAACGAAACGCCAATTATCAATTACATTTAATTTCCTATGACTTTTAAAACTTTACCTTTGTATAGAATAGTTCAATTTCCAAACTCTAACTTTGTTTACAATGGTGCACTTTAACTAATGTTACCAGACGTCCCGCTTTTGGCGGGACAGTCCCGCTTTTTGTGTTACTGTCCCGCGGGCCGAATGTCCCGCTTTTTTGTAAAAGTCCCGCAATGTCCCGAAAAACGAGGAAATTGTAAATAAAATATACCTTTTTTTATGAATAATCGTTGTAAAACGCTATGACGTCTTTAGAAATTGTTAAATGAAGTTAAAGTCATCAACAAATTGGTGGAGTATGGTTTCTGTTTGCCTAGAACCACTGCTGCTGTTAAAAGCGCCTTCCTTATCTTTCTTATACCAAGTGTGTAATTGTGTGAATGTGAAGGGACTATTATGTGCATAAAAAAATACTTAAAAAATACGCCGAGGGGGGGGGGTGATGGGGTGTCCCACTTTTTGATTTTGAAAATCTGGTCACATTAACTTTAACCGGTTATCTTTTCACCAATGGTTTCACAAATTTCCTTATGGTATGTAATGTTTTGATAAATCACAATTGAAAATTTAAATCTTCGAGTTAGCTTCGATACCTGTTTCCTCCGAGCAGAGCTCGGTCACCCGCTCGTAATGTATTTAATAGAGAAAAAATAATAACTAATGAATTACTCTAACTAGATAAATATAAAGTCTTAGCAACAAGTACCATTTAAATGTTTAGATCATCACATTATGGAATGCGTAGCAGTAACTGCTACACTTGTTTTGTCAGTTGATTATTATTATTAAGGTAGGGGGAGGTATGCAGGCGCCAGCTTTTCCAAAAAAAAAAAAAAAATCTTGACAGCCTCTTTGGCTCTGCTCCGCTTTTATTTTTCTGTAGAACTTGTTCTTCCTTTAATGCACTTAGTATGCAGTGTAGACAACATTCAGTGTTGAGCTCGAATTTCAACGTCTCCTTTCCCTTGATACTCTTCTGAAAATTTTAGTCGACGCAACGAAAGTTACGACAGTATCAGCATGAAAGACCAAATGACTATTTTAAAAAAAAAAAAGTACTCAATAGTTACAACTGACGAGAATGACTTAATAGCGTATCATCAGGGGGGGAAAGATGCGATTCAATTGAGCGTTACCGCTTTTCCAGGACATAACTTTATAGACGTGAATAAAACACGAATGAAAATTACGGCCAAACGTGAAACGTAACTGCGCAATGTCGCCAATTTTTAAAAAACGACGCTAACATTTACTCACTTCTAGGATGTTAGTATTTAATTAAACTATTTTTCATAAAAACAACTTCAAAATAATTTTAAAGACAACTTGTTTCTTTAAGTAGCGTAAATAAAAATCACACAACTAAGTTTTGAATCCAAATTCAAACTATCTAAAAAGGCATAGATAGACTGACACATTTGAAATAAAGTAACAAAGAAAGTATTGGTACTAATTACAAATTAAAACATAAAAAAAAACATTCTATTCATAAACAAAATTATTATTTTATCAATTAAATTTATTATAGTATTACTCTCCGTATAAACTCAAGTCAAAGTTACCATTGATAAAAGAAAAAAAAAGATTGTTTATATACACTTAAAATGATATTTTGAAAATGTCTATCGATATAATAAACCCTACGCATCATCCATCGATAATTAGGTGTACGAAGGCAGCTAAGAAATTAATTAAAATGAGAAATTAAAAATAACTTTCAAACAAATATCAAATAAAACGCCTTTGCAATAAAAAAAATTATCAAATATAGTAAAATATCTGATTTAGATTAACTTTAATTCGAAAAACAGCAGCTTTTCTACTGGAACTATCTATTCTCGCGGAAGTATATGATGTCAAGTGGCCATCTGCAGAGTACAAATTTCATCATTCTCGTAATTGCTGTCACTGACTAAACTTGCATTAAAATAAAAGCAAATAAAAGTTTTAAAAAACGAGAATTAAAATATTTTTTAAAAAAGGTTATACCAACCAGAACGCAATGGGCTGCAAAATATCGTAAGTTGACATTTATTTTAGTTATTTCATCATTTTTTTAGTATTTTTGAATAAGAAATGTATAAAAATAACCAGTCTTCTATGTAATCTGGATGGAAGCTCAATAAAAACTAGACGAATCCAGTTTAAACCAGACTCGACAAGTCTTAACTGGTTTAAATTTAAAACTCAAGTGAAATATATTGATTAATACACTAATATGAAACGTATAAAAAGTATTATTTCGGCAAGTTCATGTTAAATATACGGAATATTTGTAGAAAACATTCAATTGAAACTGATTTGAAATAGTTTTTATTGTTAAAACCATTTAATTCTGTTTTTTTTTAAACATCGGAACAGTTGCAATGCAGATGCCAGTCGTTTTTTGGCGTAATGGTTTGGATCGTAATTTTGGAATTTTAGCAGTTGGTTGACAATATTTTGCTTGCACAAAGTTATTAAACCATTATAAATAACAAAATTTAATAAAATTAAAAATATTGCACTTTTAAGACGCTTTTGTGCTCCCATTCCGGCAGCATTTTTAAGAAGTCAGCCAAAGCATTTTCGCCCAATTCATTTCTTTAATCAAGTTAAATTCCCTTTTAAATGCAGTTTCTTATCTCATAAAGTTTTAGGTAAAAGCAAAATATTGTTTTAATGTGATTCTAATTAAAACAAAAAAAAAAGAGCTTAACAGTTTAACATTTAAAAAAAAAATTAGATACACTTTTAACCGGGTCGCCTTTTGGATTTGCAGTTTTAATCGCCAAGATACCAAGGTTTAATGCAATCTATCGTATTATAATATGTTGTCATACAATTAATAAATATGTCTTCTGCCGTGGGCAAGGTTCAGTGCAGTTGCCACAACAATGAATGGGACAATTGTTGTACTGCAACAATCAACATCTTAGTATATTTTCTAATGAAACCAAATTACCCTTTTACGGCGAATGAGCTCGAATGGCGGCGGGTCTCTGAGTGCCTTATTGCCCCTCAAGGCGTGAAACATGCTTAGTATATACACATCAAATTAATTGAACTATTTATATAGCTCAAGTTGTATAATAATCTTAGGAACATATTTGATGAAATGCATACAGTAATGAACTAGTATTTAAACGATTTATCAATATGATGAACAAAAGACAGAAGAGAATAATTCTGTGATACAGTGAGCAATAGATAAGTGTTAATAAAGGATTAAATTTTAATCGTCAAATTGTTTCAAATATAAAAAATACTAAATTTTGAAAACCATGAATCTTTCGAAAACAGTTGGAATTTTTTAAAACTCGCCATGTGAATTTGCTAAAAAAAGATTTCGGGTGTACTTAATTTTTTAAAGTATTTCGCCAAGCTTCTGAAACGCAAAATATACTTACGCAAAAATATTTTAACTTTTGCGAAGGTGACTTGCGAAACCCAATCTTGCTAAATTCTAAGAAATACTTTTATTTTTAAGTTTCATACAACGCGTATAGTAACCCGGCGTTAAATTTTCGCAAAAGGTCGCCTCTGAACGAACCGGTCATAATTTCATAGCTACATCTTAAATAAATGAGCTCATTTAAAGTAAAATTTAAAGTATATTGGTTAACAAGATTTCAGAATTCGTATTTGATTACAAAGAGGCTGGTGAAAATAAAATTTAAAAACTAGATATTTGGAACATCTTTTAAACTTAACTTGAACTTCCCTTTTAATGTTCTTGCTTTCTATTTTTGTATTGGTGCAGAAAAATCTGAATGAGCGTAAAAAATCACTGTGTAATGTGTTGTATGAAATGTTAAGACTCCATGACAGGGATCACCTTTACTGTACGGCAACTATTGGCGCGATTTTTAGATTTGGCGATAAATAGATTTTTAAGGCAACTTGTCTGACTTCGACTGATAATTCGAATTCTTTGGCTTCGCAACGATGACGCTTTTCGGCAACCCTATCTGACCGTTATGGGTTTGACATCGCAGTATACGATCTTAATCTCAGGAACATATCTGATGAAATGCATACAAATTTCTAATTCGGCGCGATTTCCGAAAGTTCGCCAATAGTTACGGTACAGTAAATTTCTACCCCATGACAGGTTCAAGCAGCCAGGGTCTAGATATTGCCCTCGGAGGTGCCTGCATGGTTACTCTATCTCTTGCTAACCCGACTAACTTCTTCTCTTCCCTTTAGTTCTTGTTTCGGCAGGTCCGGTGTCGAGGAGAGGGAGGAACCCATCGGAGTCCACATGATCACCCCTCCCATGTACGGGGAGCCCCTGGAGCCGCCCTTCAACCCTTGGGCCCCGAAGGAGCCGGCCGCGGTCATCAGCGAGGAACCGAAGCAAGCCCCGGACGGTAAAAGGTTCTTTTTTTACTCTGGGTATGGTTCTGATGCCACTCGCCCCCTGATGGACCGCTCCGTCAGCTGCGGGGACATCGGGCGAGATCCCATCATCCGGGTCGAGCCTCGTCGAACCCGGTCTGAGGACGGGCTCCACTTCTTTTAGTTGGGGAAGCCTGATGAGACTGATTTCAAAATTCTTTTTATGGAGTGGTGTGATAAGTGCTCCCTTATTCGGATAATCTATTCTAAATTTGTGGAATCGAGCGATGTTATGCTTGGCAACATTTGGCTTTACGTGTTAAAATCAGTCTCTCTAGTAAGTTAAAAGTAGTATTTAAGAGTTATTAAATTCGATAGTATTTTAGTTTCATATTTGTATGTTATAAAATTTAAGTGCATGTGTGTGTTGTTAGTTAAATAAGGTTAAATCCTATCGTATATAATATGCAATATTTCTAAATAAAATGATTAAGAAAAAGGCTAGCAGTGGCATCTCAACTATATCTTTTAAGTGAACAAACATCCTCATCCCAATTAATGTTTCCTGACTATGATATTTGGATTGTGCCCCACAATTTCTATCGGCCAATCTTTTACTTTGACACGGTGACTTAGCTACACCTTTCCCTTAGAGCTTATCTTTTACTTTGACACGGTGACTTAGCTCCACCTTTCCCTTGAGCTTATCTTTTACTTTGACACGGTGACTTAGCTCCACCTTTCCCTTGAGCTTATCTTTTACTTTGACATGGTGACTTAGCTCCACCTTTCCCTTAGAGCTTATCTTTTACTTTGACACGGTGACTTAGCTCCACCTTTCCCTTGAGCTTATCTTTTACTTTGACACGGTGACTTAGCTCCACCTTTCCTTGAGCTTATCTTTTACTTTGACACGGTGACTTAGCTCCACCTTTCCCTTAGAGCTTATCTTTTACTTTGACACGGTGACTTAGCTCCACCTTTCCCTTAGAGCTTATCTTTTACTTTGACACGGTGACTTAGCTCCACCTTTCCCTTGAGCTTATCTTTTACTTTGACACGGTGACTTAGCTCCACCTTTCCCTTAGAGCTAATCATTTACAATGACTTTTGAGTTGTGTCGCAAATTTGCCATATGGTATTCTTAACTGCGATATATGAAATAGGTACAGCTGCGGAAATAAAAAAAAGTACCACTAGTGATTATTTCAGCCGTTAGTCGCCCTATATAATCGGACCTTTTTGAGATAGTGAACAATTAACATTCTGAGTTAATTGCATGACACAAAATTTGCATAAGGGGCCGTCTTCATATTAGAAATGCTTCTAACTTTGAAATTTCCAATGGCAACACCCAATTTTAACATGCATGCAAGGCCATCTTTATTTATCAATTACACATGTAATCTTATACACAGTCCTCTAAAGGGTAATTGAAAAGTATTTTGTGATTTACTCAGCAAATTATGAATTAAAATGTTTAAAAATTGGGATTTCGCTTAAACTTATTTCCGTAAAAATATTAAGGGGTTTCTATTCATATTTTTAAAAAAAAATAATATAATAATTATTTAAAAATATAAAAATTGTTTTAAATACCCCAATATTGAATATATTTTGTTTCGGTTATAATTTCTTTTCAGTAAAAAATTCGTTTCATTATCTTAATTATTTATAGATTGGGATAGTTTTTTTATGTGCAACTCCTTTAGCATTATGGCACCTAAACTTTGCACGTCTCTAACTCCCCTAATAGTGCCTAAAAACTAACAAAATTTGGCATTTCGTATTAAAATATGTCATAGATTATAAATATGGACTCAAAAAGGGGTGCTGCCATTGGAAATTTTAAAGTTAGTAACATTTTTAATATGAAGACGGCCCCTTATGCAAATTTTGTGTCATGCAATTAACTCAGAATGTTAATTGTTCACAATGTCAAAAAGGTCCGATTCTATAGGGTGACTAACGGCTGCAATAATCACTAGTGGTACTTTTTTTTATTTCCGCAGCTGTACCACCAGTCAAATGGAATTTTTTAATAAAATGCCTTTTTAGTAATGTTCAACATCATAAGTATCAAAAAGGCGTCTAGACAAGTTAATATCGAAGTGACAACCATAGAGATAGTAAAACCGGGCGCTATCACACACTTTCTAGACACGTAATGAAGAGGCGGTAGCCATGTTGCGGTTAACTTGGGAAGTTATGTATAATAAAACAGCACTAAACTTTTACGCTTTTTTTAAAAAAAAAACCCATACCAGGGTCTATAATAAGTAGCCATTTGATTTTTTTAAAGTTGTCGATACTTTTGTGATTTACTCAGTTATAAACTAGAATGATTTTGGGGGCTCGAGTTCTTTTTCTCTTCTGCAAATTTTTTTAACTCAATTTTTTTATCACAATAAACACTAATAAACGTTTCGCAAATAAGTATTAGTAGAATTAATGAAAAATAATTAAAATAAACTAAAAATTTTAAGGAAGTATTTTTAAATTTATTTTTTCAATGCAATTTTAGAACTGTTTTATTGTCAGCAACATTATGGGGATTTATTCAGAACTCGGAATGAAGCAATAAAATATCAAGAACAAAAGAATATTCGACTTAAATTTAAAATAATCTTTTTAAATAATTATTATTTTAATTTTAAATATTTAAATAATTTTTTTCTATGACTGCTTTCTAGGCTAAAATTGTTCTTTTTTTTAAACTGAAGCTTAAAACTCTAAACATAATTTTAAATTATAAAAAAAATAATCGTGACTAAACAGTAAAAATATTAATTATTTATGGTCAAAATATATTATTTGGGCGGTGTAAGAAATTCATTATTCACGTTAAAAATCTTTTACTTGGGATTAGAGAATGCTCCATTTTACAAACAAATCTACCATTTTAGCTGCTGCACAATTACAAAACGAACCCATTTAACAATTGAGGGAATGTAGATATTAACAATTTTACACATTAAAAATTAGTCAAAAGTCTTTTTTGCTCTAAAAGAGTGAATTTCAAAGTCATTAATTTATTGAAGACATGTTTAAAAGTTTTAAATCCAGCCCAATTTTTAATCCGTCTCCATTTATGAAGCGAATTCTCCCCATTAGAAATGTTAGGAGAACGTCACGATTGTACCCAAGATGGCGAACGATTGAGATTGTCGGCCAGATAGTATCCAGCGCTTTACCCGATTTACTATCTCTATGGTAACACAACAACAATTCTTCCTGTCTAAGCTAAAGAGAAGGCTATGAGATTAATAATATCCGAATATTTGACAGAGTGATTAAACATTAAAAAAAAACACGATTCCTGATGGAGAATTTGTACATCGAAAAGACAGCTTTATACTTCCATCCATTAGAGCTGTGTGACGAGGAGTCTGAAACAGGAGCGCAAACGATTATAATGGAGTTGAGGAGAGGTACAAGATGGACTATATATGGAAAGATAAAGAGTATTCACAGTAAATATATCCAGTAAATACAGGGTGAGGCAAACAAAACCGGCCCCGAGGTGGAGATAAGAATACGACAGAAATGTTGCCAAGTCTTAAACCCATACAAAAACAGGTTTGCTTACTGAAGCTATTGATCGCTTCAATATTAAGCCCAAACAAACTCTTGACGACTTATTTGCCAGCAACTACGCTATGCTTTTAGAAGCTAGTTGAAATGGAATATAAACAAGGTTAGTAGAGCTGATCGAGATTTAGTGATTATTTGATTGTTTCGGTTGTTATTTATCCTAGAGAATCGGACCTTTGTTTTGGTAATACAAAACATTCTAAATTGATTGCAAGGCACAAAATTTGCATTATGGGACTACTTCATACAGTACGAACTAAGATCTGAACTCGCCACTAGTCTATGAGTAGCTCTAATGTGAAGCTAATCCAATCCAACCAATGCAAAAACAGGTTTCAGGTGGCTTCAAGAGTTTTTCTCGACAAGCATTTATACGTATTCCCATCTCTAGAACGGGGCCGGTTTTGTTTGCCTCACCCTGTATAAAGATTCATGATAGTATTGGAGTAGTTGTATATCGGAAGGACACGCTCCATACTTCCATCTATCGGAGCTGGGTTTGCCATTGAACACCTACTTGGCAGACGGGTGCACTAGGGCTACTGGCGACAGCACCCAAAACAACCAAACGCACAGAAACTATTTCTACCTCTTTGGGTCTGTGTGGAAATGAAATAGAACGCCGATTTGAAGTACACTGCTCTAAACAATTAGCAGAGCAATTTGCGCACTTTTATTAACCCTTTCAGTTAAAACTTTAGATTTTATTCCAAATATATAAAATTAGTGTACTAGATTCATTATGCATCCAGAAGAAAGTAGTAAAAACTGGGGGGGAAATCTTATTTTTTTTAAACTTAAATGTAAGTTTGATAAAAATGGAATCGTAACTTAAAATATAACAATTTTTAAAAACTTTTTTTGTCGGATAATTTTATGCAACCCCAAAGTAGTATGATGTCTTTTCGATATAAATCCTATAAGAAATTTAGATTATCTTTCAAAATAGAGAGCTGTCAAACAGAAACAAGCACAACCATTGATTTTGTCACAGATTCAACATACAAAGGATCCACTCCTGTAGGAGAAGTGCATTTTCGACACTGGAGAAGTGAAAATTAACTCAGACAGAGTTAAAATTGCTCATTTGATCTAAGAGTGTATTTTGAGCATAAATCTCAGTTGCCCTCTCCATGCCCTTCACAACCAAATGACAGATTTTACCCTTACAATTTTTAATTTAAAACTAACAAGCCAGACAAAACTAACAGCCAGACAAAACTAACAGCCAGACCCAACTAACAAGAAATAAAAAATTCAAAATATAATTTACTTCATCCAATATCAATTTTCCGTACCTCCCTCTTATTTAAAAAGTTTTTTTTATCTTTTTCCTTATTAATCTGAAGAAAGTCACGTAGGAGGCGCGTCTCCTATCTCGCCCCCTTTCAAAGAAATCTACATCTACAGCAATGAATTTCGCAGAAATAGAAGTTCTTCGAGAATTGCAGCGGATCAAAATACAGAGGTTAAAACAAGATGGACGCTTGGCGACAGGAACAGTTATTTGAGAGTCACAAATTGATGCGAGACGTCCCAAGTAAAACCACACTAAAGGTTTTTTTAAAATAAGATTTATTTTAAGAATTTATCAATGAAACAAATTGTCGATTTGAGAAGTTTAGGAAAAGGAATAGCAAGGTAGGAGAACAATTTTTTTTCCAGAAGTTAAATTTTTCTTATTCAAAATTTATTTTATGACATGTAGTATATAATAACGTTGCTTTGTAATCCTAGGCAATGAACTTGTGTTTCCCCTGTACTCTTCAAGTATCAGGGATTGGTTTAAAAGCATATGGTCTATATTCTTATTTGCTGCCATCTCTAGAATTAATATTTGCTAAGTATATTTTTCGGGACTTCTTCATTTCGAAGGCGCAATTCTCGCCAAACGGAACACTTGGTGACAAACATAATTTTCTGGCGACAAATCACAGTGTACTCAATTAAGCAACCAATGTGTGGCGTAAAAGCTAAGAGGACACTCAACATTGAACAGTGCAGGGGAAAAACAACTTCATTGCATTGGAATCTGTCTGCAACAGGCTTTTTTGGCAGCAATAGCGAGTCATCACCTAAACTGGTGTAAGGAAACCGGTTACTAACTCTTTTTGCAGCAACCCTGATTCATGCCAGAGATCAGTAGACACAAGTCACGCATTTGTACCACAAAAGAAACAATATTTTACAGTACAATAGACCCCTGGTCGCAGTGCTTAGCTGTAACAGAGCCCCCCTCCAATGTCACCACAAAAGAAAACCGGTTTCATGTCGCCATTGTCCGCCAAGCACACCAGAATACGGGAAGATTCCTATGCCATGAAGTTGTTTTTTCTATGTACTCTTCAATCGATGAGCTTATTGGAAGAACTAAGTGACATTTTTGGAAGTTAAAGAGTGAGATTTCAGTGTTAAAGTACATGTTATTCCTTAGTTCAAAGATAGCAAGGACTCATTTTTTCATGAATTTTCAGTTAAGCATTTTTTTTGCCATTTGCAAGTACCGATTTTAATGGATTGGATCTAAGTGCAAACTAAACCCTTAAAGCCAATTTTCTTCTCGTTTTCACCTTTTTATCACTTGGCACGTTCTTCCACTAAGCTCTTCAATTGAAAGGTGGGGAGCTAACACTATCACCTTGGAACGCCGGCTCATCGGCACAGTGGTTAGTGTACTAGCCTTTGGAGCTGCTGGGCTCGGGTTCGAATCCCGGTAAAGGCATGGATGTTTGTGCTTGTCAATAAATATTGTTATTTGCCTATGTGTTTGTGTCATCCTTCTTAGTGTGTCTCTTGTGACTGTCTCTTTTGGCGAGCTGGGTAATGGGCTATAAAGCCTACACTCTCTCTTCTAGAGGACACATTCACTGTCATTTGTCATTGTCATCACTTTGGAACAGATATGAATCAAGACACATAATTTAAATACGTCAAAAGCTTATGTCAATTTTATTAAAAATTTCGTTTAAGCCTTGTGGCCTTAAGCCAGAGGTGTTTATACCCTTTAAAAAAATAATAATACCACCTATTCTGCATAATGAATAGAGTGTCTGAATCCCAACCAGCAGTTCCTGGATTCGAATCTCAGTTGGTAAGCGCATAAATGCTTGTCTTGTCAATAAAGGTTTATTGTCTATGTGTTGGTTTTGTCCTTATTATAATGACTGTAAAGCACATTGTTCTGTGTGAAATTGTAAATTGTCGAATTTTATCTGTGTAATGTGCTTGTTTTTATACACAAATATTTCGTGTTTGTTTTCCTACTTCATAATTGTTTTGTTCAATGCACAAGGTCCAATTCTCTAAATAAATGCCGGAATAAACAAACTTTTTTTGCATAGCTGCACAAACCTTTAGTTAATATTGCATTCCAACTAGCTTGCCAAACCATAGCAAACCATTGGCAGCAAATAATTCGGCAAGTGTTTGTTTGGGCGCAATATTGAAGCGATTAATAGCCTCACTTAGCAAACCTGTTTTTGCATCAGCTATTGACTTGGCAACAATTCTATCTCTTTCTTATCTCTATCACGGGGCCAGGGCTGGATTTAAAAGTTTGCCGCCTGTAGGCTACGATCGATTTGCCTCCAGACATAGTTTTCTTAACTATTTTTTTTCTTTTTACAGAATCATCTAAGTACACTCTAAATCGAAATTGATATAATAGGTGAATTTTTAAACTGTTCTAATATTTGTCTTTCAACTTTCAAATTAGTGGGGGAGAGTACAATTGCCCTCATAGCTACCATGTTTACTACCAAATCTTAGTACGATATATACGTTTACGAATTACACATTAATGGCCACTGGCACAATGGTTAGTGTGCTAGCCTTTGGAGCTGCTGGGCTCGGGTTTGAATCCCAGTGTTTGTCAATAAATGTCGTTATTTGCCTATGTGTTTGTGGCATCCTTCTTTGTGTGTCTCATGTGACTGTCTCTTCTGGCGAACGGGGTAATGGGCTATATAGCCTAGGCCCTTCCCTTCTAGAGGGCGCAATCACTGTCATTTGTCATACACATCAACATAAATTATTTATATTTTCCTAATTATTTATTAATGTTTATTATTAGTTTTCTTTCTAAAAAATATTAGTATATTTATAATAATTTTTCGTTTCGAATGCCGCTTTATTCGTAAAATTTTCCGCCCCAAAAAATTTTCCGCTCCAGGCTACAGCTTACTTAGCCTATTTAGAAATCCGGCCCTGCACTGGGCCGCTTTTATTTGCACCACTTTGTACATAACACTTACCTCCTGATAGGTGAGGTGAAATGGGTGTAAATGGGCACGGCTAAGCCATAGTGAAAGTACTCGGCGTATGGCAGCACTCCACTGCTGAAGTAGAGGGCCTGGGCCATACACCTTGTTGCCACCATACGCAACATCACGTTGAAGTATGGGTTGCTAGTGACGACGCATGCCTCAAGGGACTCAGCCAGTGCCTTGTTGCTGTCCACTTGCAGGTTAAAGCCCTGGAATGAATGGACATGGTTGGATTAATGAAAGCATATGGCAACCTGAATCAGCTTGTTGTTGTTACTAATCCTCTGCTTGTTTGATAGTAGTCAGACAAAATCCAAAAAGTTGTAGACAGGGTTGTAATTTTGACCAGGACACTGGTGTAAAGTGTTTAAATAGGCTAAAAGAGGTCTGAAACTGCTAGTTCTATATAAAATGTGTTGACTTATCTAATGGACAGTCGTGCCAGCTGTCCAACAATTGAGGGATAATTTTCCAAATTCAGATTAATCCAAAATAAATTAATTTAGTCTAAAATTAGAGACAACTACAAAACGTGTTGCATGCAATCATTGAAAAAAAAATAATAAACTGCATAGATGAGCTTATGAGAAAAAATATATAATTAAAACATCATTGGATCATATAAATGTTATATTCTTTCAAATGAAACAAAATCTCCTTATAATTAACTTATTAAAACATAAGAGAGGAACATTGGTAACTAATTTCTACAAATGAAAAAGCACAGTTGTGGAGAAACGACTTATTTTTAATTCTTCATTTTATAACAAGCCATTTTTAAGCTCAATATTTGTGCTGCCGGAATTATTGTAATAGTTTTACTTGAAATAATAAATATTATACTAAATACATCATAATTTTTGCACTTTAATACATCATAATTAAATATGCAATGAACTTGTTACATTATTATAAAACAAGGCATTGAGAAACAACCTTAAAATACATTAAGTTCTATGGCAGCTACCGTTTGTACATGGACAATTTTCTTGAAAACCTTATTATGGTGTCCGACAGGTACAAAGTCTCTTGTACCAAATTTGAAGTCTGTAGGTCTTTTAGTTAGAGTCATAGAGCGATTTTCAGAATGACAGGCAGACTGTCTGGCAGATGTTAGAAAACAACTGTTGTCAAATCATCGCCCTCCAAGACATGCAGAACACAGAAAATCTCAATTTCGGATTTTCAGACTCCCATCACAATACTTTCATTGCCGTCAGTGCGGGTAACTTTGGCCAAAATCATAGTTTATTTTACAAAAGAAGAAAAATTTAATTACAAAAACGATTTAAACACTTTAAAATCATTATGCATTCTAAGTATTGTACTTTTAGGAATAATTTTCAAGCATTTTTGTTTAATTTTATAAATTAATAAAAAATTGGTATTAATTTAAGAAAATTAGGACACTGTTAGGAGCTGGGCGGGTAACTTTGGCCACCCATGAAATACATAAAAAACATACTTTTTAACATCCTTAATGGCTGTATTAACGAATTAAATAGCAATATTATAACTTTTAACTTAAAATAACAAAGTTATACGACATATAGTTATCAAAAATGGTATATAACTTAACATTTACATTGCAGTGCATCGTGGAATGGCATTACACAATGAATACTAGTATTGTTTGTCGCTTAAAAGAAAAATAAACTTCTATTTTAATAATGGAAAACGAACTTTTTTTGAAGCAAGATGTAATAACAATTATATTTCTGAAAAGCAAACGATTTTATTATGAAAAGGGAAAAAATAATCTATTCATAGTTAGGAATCTGAAAATGTTTACCTTTCGACATTTGCGATTTTGAATGGTATACGTTTCTTGCGTTCTATCTTCATATTTTTAATGCTCAAAACTGTGATATTTAAAAAAAAAAATATCTAAAAAATGACTAATCATAAAAGTAAGAATTTTTCAAAAGTAGTTAAGCAGAATACACTTTTACATACATTTTTTAAAGTGCAAAGTTCCATAAAGAAATATTTACATCTGTGGCCAAAGTTACCCGCTTTCATCGGCAAAAGCTTCCCAATTACAAATATTTAAATACACCAAAAAAAGTATTCAACTTAGAATAAAACAAATGGTGTAATATTCCTCCCCATAAATAAAAGAATCGAATAGAGTGTTTTATTTAAATATTTTCAATATTTTTTTAAGTGTTCCAGGCAAAAGTTGGAAGAGATCGATTTTTGTCATTTTATGCTCGTAAGAATGAAAACAGCATTTGTATTATTGCCAGAATTAGAATGAGATTTTTTTTTACATGAGATGCCACCTTTCCAAAAATGTCAAACAATTTAAGATGAGATCATTTTATGAAGAGAAATTAAGAAACAAATCTTTTTCCGACGCGTGGCCAAAGTTACCCTCCGTGGCCAAAGTTACCCGCTTTGACGGTACCTTAAACTTTATACCTCATTTAATTGGAAGTAATAATACAAAAGTCTGATCCTACTCATTCCGCAGAAATTGTCCAGATGTCCAACTCACGCCTTATCACCCGGTTGACTGTCAAGCAATGGCTGCCCCTCTTTTTAATCTTGGCCCACCACCACAGGATATTCTTTATAGCCTGCAGGCCCAAGACCTGGCGACTCTTATCATCAATACTTTTGGCCCTATATATACCAAAACCGAGCTTAAGTTTGCAGCAGAGAAATGTACTGAGCAGAGGAAACTGGGTAAACAACCCGGCTGGCGCCGCAATTTCGCGTACTCTCATTTGCTGCTCCTTTCGACCCTGATATTCGTGCGCCCTGTTATGTCAAAATCGAAGGAAAAAATAATTAAAATAACACTCTAACACAGGGGTTCCCAACCTTTTTGCGTCTGCGTACCACTTGACTTTTTCAGAAATTTTGGCGTACCACCAAATCAAAATATATTAGTAAACTTATAATATTTGATTTTTATAAAAGTGTTAAAAGGCTTTTTGAATACGAACACGAGAAAACTTCACATTTAATGATTATGTAAAAAATTGGTCTTCCTTCAAAATATACTTTTATAGTGGTTAGTTTGAAACTTTTTGTTGTTTGCATGTGATTAAAACATCAACATTTGGAGTAGTGGAACTTAAATTCACTCTTAAGTTCTCATTATTCTGCTTCTATTTTTATTTTATTGTGTTCAAACAAGAAATAGAAGTTCAGAAAATCAACTTTCACACAAGTAACTCGCAACAAATGGCATCAAAAATAGTAGAGCTTTCCTGAAGATCAAAGGGTATTTATTAGTATTAGGTTTTACATCCGATCCAGAATTTAATTAAAGATTTCTCTTTACTATAATGTTAATGTTTTTAATAATGAGTAATATGTTTGCTACTGCTCATGCGTACAAAAGCTATTAATTGCTCACATCACTCACGCGTACCACCTGAAACATTCCCGCGTACCACTAGTGGTACGCGTACCACCGGTTGGGAACCCCTGCTCTAACAGAAGCTTAACTAATAAAAATAATAAATTTATGTCTTGAAATAACAAATCAATTTGTTTATTGAATGTGAAATGCCTTTTTGTATTCGATTCTCGCACTCAAAAATGAGAACTATTTACCCTTTTTCTCGTAGAACATTTTTATACTGCAAACTTAAGGTCGGTTTTGGTATAGTTTCATCTATCATGGACACAATAACAACAACAACAATACAAAATGTCAACAACCCCAAGAATAGCCAAGGTAACACCAAGTTTACCTTTGACAGGCCAGCCTTGATGAGAGGCTCGAAATTGGACAGTGCCGGGGCCGGATGTCTCCTGAGAAGAGCACAGTCTGGAAATTCCTCGTGGATTCTTTTGGCAACGGAAATGTTGGCAAGCAACATAAACTCCTCCACCATAGAGTTGGTCTCCCTGAAAAATTAAAGATTATTTTTTTAATCTAATAAGCCTTTACGAGGAAATGCCCATAAATTATGTTATACAGTTTTAATGATTAGTTTGACCTGTTTGATACATTTACGATCAATACATCTTTTATTTTTCTTGCAAGTATTTTTTTACAGTAATTCTTAAAGGCACATTAAAACAATTTGACAACAATTAAATATGTTCTTAAAGAACCTTTTTTTCACTAAAAACTATCTTAAAAATCAGCCACATATACAATTCATTAAACTGGTTAATAAACTCCCAATAAGTAGTTATTTATTTTTTTACAATTTTACGAAATTAAAAAGAGATATTTTATCAGTGACCTTACAACTCCTATCTGCTATATACAGTAAACTCCCGATTATCCGCGGAATTGGGTGGCGCGGCCTCCGCGGATAAGCGAATTCGCGGATAATCCGCAAAAATTAAGAAATTGCCTTTAAATAAAATTTCTTCTAGGTTTTATGAAAGTAAATTACAGTAATCGTATATAGACATGTACAAATTTACTTTCTTCAAAATGTCTATTACTGTCATTAGTCCTATGCCATACTGCAAGCACATTTGAATTTTAGAGGATCCGTTTTCCATCTTTTTAATGAGTTGTAGTTTGTCTTGAATTGTCAATAAAACTTTTTTTTTTAGTTTCTCACGCATTTCGCTAGTATTAAAATCACATAAAGCAATTCAATTAAAATAGCGGGTAATTTATTTTACAAGTGACGCTTTTTGACAAAAACTTGTTCGTGATGTGCACCTGGCAGAACACCAGGTTTCCTATAGTCAATCTTATTTTAATGTATTCGTTGTTCCTGTTAAATGTATTCGTCGTTCTCAGAATGGAATTCGTTGTTCTTGGAATGCATCCTTCCAAAAAGTTTTGAGACAAATAAAATTCATTTATAGCGTTTTTTTATATTTTTATAATTGAACTGAAAACTGGGAGGAGGGGGTTGGGATAGGGGCCGCGGATAATCCGCAAAGCGGATAATCGGGAGTTTACTGTATATATTTTTTCTTTATAGGTGTGTGTTTCATTCAATTTTAATGCTTTTATCTTATTCATTTTTAAATCCTTGTATGTCCAATGTTTGTTCGATTGTAGTGTCTTACTGCTGTATAATTGGAAATTTTCTTTCTGTATAGCAGACAAATAAATAAATATAATTTCAAAAATGCATTATTTTAAAAAAGAAAACTCAGTTACTTTAACTCTTTCTTTTCGACATCTATGGGATCATGGGTTTCTGTGTCCATGGCAAATCGAACTTCGGTGGATGCAAGCGATAGAGCTCTGAAAGAAAATGGATAAAATATTTTAATTAAAGCATAAACTATTTTATAAACTATTGAAATTGACAATTAATATTTTTAAATTTCAAAGTTGTTTTATAATTTAATAGTAACAAATACATAAAAGATTGAACTGCAAAAATTCTTAAAGAGAAACTGATATTGGTTGGAGTAAAAAGAACATGAAATAGATTTAATGTAGATAATTAATATGTGCAAATTTAAGGTTAATGTAAATAAGTGTTGAAAATAGTAGTTTTATGTTTCTTAGAAAAAGTACTGTGTCAAAATTGCATTATAGAGCATTACATTTTTTGGTGGGAAAACTACAAGCCAATAACATATGTAGCATAATTATTACTTACAAATTGGTTAGTTGTGGCAATTATAAAGTATGGTCAACTCGTTAATGGATAATCAGGTTATCTGTTCACAAATTATCATCAATCAACTCAAAAAACATCCTTGGAAACAATATCTGCACATTAAATTAGGGTTTAAGGATGAAGGCAAAATTTGAGAAGGTTGTTAATTTAGTTTAAAAGTAAATGCAAAAACAACACAAATGTATTTATTCAGCTTTGGAAGTACCCTTTGTGAATAATGTTTTGAAAAATAATTTGTGCTAGTCAATTCCCCATGATATGCAAATAAATTATTTTTTAAAAACCTGCTTGAAGTTTGTGTTGTAGAAGTGTTATTTGTGGAAAAAAAAGTAACACAACTGCTCCAATCAAACTACAATTGAAATTTTTTGTAACGAATTTTCATGATATAAATTACAGTTTGAAAAAATGTTAATTGGGATTAGTATCAACTATAAAATAAACCAATGCTGATACTAAAAATAGTTTTTTTTTTCTTATCTATACATGATAATTTCTAAGTTAGATCATCAAACTTCCAACAGTTTGAAAAGTTTTTTTTTATTTTGGACATCTGACTGTCTTATGATAAGTTTAAATTTCAAACTTTTATAAAAATAAATTTTTATTCCTAATGTACTTTTACCCATTTGGAAATGAATTTTAGATTATCTCTTCAAAAATACACATATTTTGGAATTTTTAAACAAATGTTATTTTTGATTAATTTAATTACAAAATTTTACTGTAAAAAACAACCATACATTTTTGTCCGTTTCCAAGCCGTTTGGAAGGTTAAGAACAGTACTTTTTGAAGCTCACCCATTTTCGATTCTCTGTCTCTTGAGAAGCTTTGCTAGAGTATTCAGCAGTCTTAAACTTGTGGTGACATCATCATTCAGCGATTTGTCATCGATTCGCATTTGGGCCTCTGCATATGTTAGGGCAGCCTAATAAAACAAATGACTTATTTATGAAACATCATTACTATGCAGTCCATTCGCTCAAAACTGATTTAATGGGTTGCCACCAAACACAAGTAATATGTGTGCTGTTTTTTTTTAAACTTAATTGATGAGTTACAAAAATTCTCTACCATTACCAGATTTCTTATGAACAATTAGTATTTTAAACCTGGACTTTAATAATAGGGGCTAATAAATATATATTATTCCATATTTGAGAGAAATAACAAAAATATCTTTCACATTAGAGTAATAAATAGTTATGTATGCTAAATTGTATACAATTTCGGTTTTATTGCAATAGAATGCATTTACAATATTTTAAAAATAGTACACAGGTTAAATTTTAAAGTCTTTATTAAATCAAGGTTGCAACATATAATTCAGGGGGGGGGGGATGTGAACAAAAACGGCATCTAATGCAAACAGGGCAAAGAAAGACAAAGGATAATATAAGACACAAAAAAGGAAAGGTAGAAAAAAATGAAAAAAAAGGGAGAAAAATAAAGGATAAACTGGTACATCATAAATGCAATAAAACTTTTGCCACTATTACAAAATTTAAACTCAAAGTAGCCATGTGTAGTGAACTCACTTTTGATTTGATAATGGACTTGAAGAAAGAAGACCGGAGTATCTTGGCCTCAGAAGTCATCTCCCAGATCACAGAAAAAGCAAACCTACACAAAACACACATTTATTTTAATTAAAATCAATTTCAATTTTCCTAATTCATACTAACAAGTGAGACTACTATTTTACAAAAGAAAAAAAGCCAGTTGATTAACTTAAAATCAAATGCAAAGTGAAAAAAAAATCAAATGAGTTATATGACAATTGAAAGAAGGACAACAATTTAAATGGCTTCTCCAAACAATTTGTCTTTAGAGAAATGTCATCATCTTTTAAAAAAAAAAGTTTTAAGGGTATCACTCTACAATACATTCATTACTATAAAAAGCATAACAATTGACAGGAAATAGTCTCAATAAAATTCATAGTATTGTAATGCACGCATAAATCACAAATTGGCAATCCCAATACATCATTTATTGATTTGAATATTTATTTTTATTTGTACCTTTCTTCGTTGCCCCTCAGAGAACACAGGTTTGAGCTCAAAAGTTCTGGAACCATGTCGATTCTCTGTATGGAAATGAAATTTATTAAATGAAACTTAAAAAAGATTATGTAAATAAGCAAAAGCTGCTGTTCAAATAATCATACGTTTTAGTAATTTTAAATGCATAGAAAGCAGATATTTTTTGCCTTTTTACCGAAACTGATATGTAAAAGATATTAAAATGCTTTTTAATATCCTGTACATATCATACGAAACATAACGAAATGTTACATAACGAAAAGTTTGCTATATACATATTTGAAAAAAAAAGAAAAATATTGAATTTAATTCAAATTTACATTTTTAAATCAACCGTTTTTATTATTGGATATTTTTTGCCACTTTATTGGATATTTTTTATTTTTGTCTTTTTTTTTAAATAAATAAAAACAAAGTACAGTAAACTCACGATTATCCGCGGGTGGATTATCCGCTTTGCGGATTATCCGCGGGTCATGATTCTCTCCCCCCCCCCTCCTTTTCCCTGCAAAATTAATAATTTAACAAAGCCCAGAAATATTAAATTTAGTTTTTTTCAATTAGTGTTGAAAAAATGCTTTCCAAGAACAGCGAATTCCTCTTAAGAACGACGAACACATTCAAGGAACGATCAATCTACTTACAAAAAATGAAGAATGCATTAAGAACAACGAACAACATTAAAATAAGGATGATATAGGAAACCTAATGTGTGCCAAAATGTGTTCGGCCTGGTGCACATCACGTGTAGATTTTTGCCGAAAATTTTTGCGTCTTTTGTAAAATAAACTGCTTGCGATTTCAGCGAACTGCTTTGCGTGATTTTGATAGCAAAATGAGTGAGAAGCAAAAAAAAGTTTAAAAAAATCTTCAATCACAAATAAGAATGGGAGACAATCACGAATAACATAAGAATAAGACAAACTTCAGTCACAAATAAGAATGAGAAGTTTCATGGCTAATAAACAGAGCAAAAAAAATTGACCAACTCTTTTGTAAAATTGTAAATCTTCATATTTCATAACTGTTACATTTTTTACCTTACTTTTATGAAAGCGAAAGCAATTTTGTGGATATTTTCTTTACTTTTGCGGCTTATCCGCGAATTCGCTTATCCGCGGATGCCGCGCCACCCAATTCCGCGGATAATCGGGAGTTTACTGTATTTATTCTATATAATGGTATAATAAAGCTATTTAGCCAACTAATTCATTTTGATACAACATTGCTCAGTTTTTTATTGATTAGATAAAAAGCTGTTTAATTAGAGAAACTATGTTCATTTCAATAATTAATATTGTATTGAAATTTTTTTTCATACTAAAGGTAGAGCAAAATTAGTGTACTTTATCAACTAAGTAAACAGTGGTCCCCCTCATGGCTGCTTCCAAGTCAATAGCCGTACCAGGTCGAATGAAATGAGAAACATCAGCAATATGTACACCAACCTGTCAAAATACAAACATTAAATATTCTGAAAACATTTTATTGTATATTATATTTGGAAATTATTTGGTATATTATTATGGAAATAGCTATATTAAGTTCAAATAAAAATGGATATTTTCAAAATTCTTCCCAACTTTTCATACAAAGTGAAAAATAATAAATTATTAAAAGAGTGTCATATTAAATTAATAATAACAAAATATTACAAAAATACCATGAATTTTTCTAACAGAAAATCTGCTACTAATATTTATTTTAAAATGTTCATTTTCTATAGTTACTTTGATATATCCATATGATTAACAAATGTACATTTCCTCAAACAAACTATAAATGTGGGAATGTCAGGATATTTAAAAAATTCTGCCTGACTTTTCATATGAAGTTAGAAATATTTTTTTTAAAGAGTGTACTAAACTATTGACTTAGCAAAATGTTATACAAATATTAAGAATTTTTCCAAAAACAAAATCTATTCATAGCTACTTCAAAATTTCCACTTTTTAGTTTCCTACAGTGTAGGGAGTCTATAATTCGTACACCCAACTTAGAACTTTTGAATGCTAAATATTAGAAATATCCCTAATTTTTCTTATAGAAAATCTGTTAATAGTTACTTCAAAATGTCCGTTTTCAAGTTTCCTACAGTGTAGGGCGTCATCTATATCTGTGCAGCCAGGGGGATCCACACTGCATACGGCAACGTCTCTTAAGTCTCTCCGTACAGCCACATCCTGTAACAAAAATAAACAATGAGGAAGTTTCACATAATGAGTGGCATCAGTTCCTGCAGTATCGTTTTCATTTTTCATTTTTGAACCTTTATAGAATTACATTAGTTTTCGTGATAATTTGATCTAAAACTTTCAACTTATTATCAGAAATATTGGAAATTCTAAATAATTTTGAACAGAGTTTGTTTTCATAACGATTTCTTTTGATTCTTTTCTCTTATTGCTCGTTTCGTCAGTGTTCTTTTTACGTTGTGTAAGTATTGTACTGCAATCTGTATAATAGTTTTATCTAAATATTTAAATATTACTGCAAATACAAAACATCCTCTAGTATAAAATATAATAAATATCTGCGGTTTCCACTTCACATTGAGATTGAAACTGAAACAACCAATGAAATCAGCAAAGAGAAATATGAAAATGGAAATTTATATCACCACAAGCATACCAACTCTAAAGCCGCTCAAAAACTTTCAGCAAAACAGAAGGTGATTTTCAAGGCCATTTAAGTTCTGTAGGGTTATATATACTGTTCATTCGAAGTGCTAAGTTATAAAATATCCTGATTGATTTAAAATTCCAATATATTGGCTACACAATAAAATCAGTGCTAGGGTTGAGTTGAATGATGGTAGCACTAGAGCTATGTGAGGGGTGTTTGGATTTTGAAGCATATTTAACATAACATACATAAAAAGGTATTATTCTTTAGACTTTTTGGCAGAACAGACCATTTATAGGCAGGCAGTTATTTTGGCACGCCTGACCTGGGAACTTATGCAAGGCAATCACCTTAACAATTGGGCTCATCAACCATTTATTTTAAAATGAGGAAGCATGCTTCACACTTACTACTAGTTTGTTACGGATGAAATATAAATACTATATTAGAAATATTTTTCTACAAACTCACTTTGTCCAAAATGAGCCAGGGCAGCTCTGGTAAGCAGTCGAGGACAGCCTTGCTAAAAGGCTGATGGGGAATGTCATGCTCCAAAAGTAAAACTTGATTTTCAGTCTCTTTTTCACCTGTTTCTCCCAGGCTTTGCACAAAATGGCCCTTGACAGACAAATGTTTTATTTGGTAAATAAATTGGATATATGTAAATAATAACTAAATTCAAAGAGTTTAAAAGATTTTTCAGTGTTTGAAAGCTGAATAGTTTTCAAGGTTTAGAGCAAAATGAATGGACTCGAACTGGATGATTGCTTTTAAGATCAAATGAAGTTAACATTACTACTAATACAAATCATTCACAAGTTTGAAACTAGTATTGCCAAGTAAACTAAAAAAAAAAAGACATTACTTAAACATGTGTTTGCAAAATTGTTCTTGCAAAAAGTATTTTCTGTTGAATCTAGAAAAACTAGATAAAATACTTTTGAAAATCTTAAATGAATTTGAATTGTTCTAAAAAATCTCGCAAACTAAAAATTATTTTTAAAAAAAATTCTAATAGGCATTTTGATAAGATATTACATTAACTCGCTTAATTTCCCTAACTGAGAACCTCCTGAATCAGTTCCCTATTCAGTTTGATTTTGTATGTATGCAAAGCAGGAAAGGTAATTTTAAACAAACTAGAAAGGATACACAGTTAAATCCTACACAATATGCTTTAGTTGAAAAAACAATTAAATTCAAAGTTTTAACCCATTAATGACAACAATGTGAATACTGAACACCATTAACACTTTCATTTTCCCAATAAAAATGAAAACTTTTAAGTATTATAAATCTCTTTTATGTGCAACTTAACTTTTTAGGACTATAGTCTTCACTGGTCCTATATTTCATTTAGATAACCTTAATTATAAAGCAAATTTTCCAGGCAATCATCATCAATGAGTTAAAAGCTGAACATATTTCAAACTACGATTTTTATAAGTTAATTTAATATTATGAATTATTAAAATCATATATACTTGAGGATACATTGAATCCCTTGGCCAACTGTCGATGGAGACAATGATTCGTTGTGATAGCAGCTTATCGCCTTGTCGAGTTTGTATTCGGATTTTGGGTATCCTTCTCTCTGAAGGCACAAACAAATAGGAAGTTCCTTGCTAAAAAAAGATAATGATTTTCTTAAAAAATTACAATAAAAGTTTTACAGTCTCAATGTAAAATGTTTAAAGGCACTACAAATACTGCTTTTTTTTAATGGAGTTGTACCACAATGATATTACCTTTGTTAAACGTCATAATACACTTTGACACATATGTAATGAAGATATTTTAAATATTTAATTTCTGAAATTAAGAAATTGTCTTGGCATAAAGTACACGTTTTTTTAAATGTATCTATAAACTTATATTATTTATTTAGAACAAAGTGTATGCTAAACATTAAATATAATAAAGCCTTTCTTTTAAAATATAAAAAAAATATTAATAATTAACTAATGACATTTATTATTCATCTTATTGTGAGATTTTTGTAGGTACACATACTGTTATATTTTCATGTTTATTATTTTATATTTATTATGTTAGAATAATGAGAAATTATAACTGTGT
The DNA here is from genome assembly GCA_023701765.1 of Hylyphantes graminicola. Classification (NCBI taxonomy): domain Eukaryota; kingdom Metazoa; phylum Arthropoda; class Arachnida; order Araneae; family Linyphiidae; genus Hylyphantes; species Hylyphantes graminicola. Next base: position 4,562,987 of record CM043119.1, on the reverse strand, counting down.
CTAAAAACTATTCGTGTATGACCTTATAATCCTTTTTTTTTTAAAATTACTTCTTCATTGCGATAAATTGCTTAAAAAATATACAAAAATTATCAAAAAACAAATACTAATAAATTAATAACAGTAACATCTACAGATTAAAAAGCTATTACAATATTTTATACAACTCATTTCAATTTAATCATTTTATGTTAAGTTTCATTATTATTTAGTAAATCTTTTAAATAAAAGTGTTTGAAAAACTCACTCCTTTAATTGAAGGGGGTTGAAGAATCCCACAATATGGCCGCCAGTTTCTTTTGATGACTCCAACAATAGCACCTGATAAAACTTTAAGGGAGGCTTTCTTTTTTAAAAGTTTTTCCTGCAAACACAAAATGTTGTTAGAAAAAAATAGAGAAAAATTAAGCAATGCATGCAAAATTATACAATTAAAATTGCATTATAATAAACAACACAGAAATAATACTGACTAAAATATACAATATTTGATTTACATACGACACAAATATTAAATTTATTTACAGTAGTCACTGTAAAAAATAAAGTGGATTTTGTTTGTGCATTATTATGGAGTTCGTGTAAATTGCAATTCCTTCAAATCTATAGAATCAAAAGACAAAAAGGAATACCACCAATGTTCATTTTGCTTTTTAGTCTTATTATACAACATTAGTAGAAATTGACACAATTTATACTTAGTCTGTTAATTATTTCAGGGTAAAATCTTATAATGAACTAATAATAAATCATTAGTTTCACTTAATGATTATTTTTAAGAAATATCAGATTAATTTCTAGCATAGTCATCATATGTAGATGGAATCAAAGAATTAACTTTTAAATCTTGATCGGTGAGGTTCACTTAGCTTTTCAACACTTCAGTGGGTTGATAAAATAAGAACCAAGCTAACTTGGGAACCAAACAATGTGCTTTTGTTTCAGTCTCACCAACTGAAAGAAACATGTGCCACAATGTATGCCACAGCACCCTGACCTCGTAAGTTGAAATTGTCACAGTAGATTCATGCCATCTAAAGGCTTTCAGAACATTTATGATACGATGCAATGTCCCAATTAGGTGGTTACCAAGCAACAAAAGTGGCAAACATTACCCTTCTTATTTTCGACTATACAATTCGATAAGTATAGCAACCCTATGTTAAGCTTGCCAAAGAACAGACTGGCTCTAATATCTTAGCTGCATTGTGCTGCCATGTCACTGAATAATGCTTAAATACCTTTTTCTTTCTTTTCAACTTACGTCGAGGAATCAGTCAGAGAGACTATATTCCTTTCATACAGCCCAATAAAAATTACCCTTTAAAGAAAAGTTGTCGAGGGGTAAAAAGTTAAAAACTGCTTCCGCTAAGGAAGCAACAGTGGTCAAATGTATAAAAGTAATGTTTTCTCCACTCGAACATATGGGGCAAACAGAGTTACCTTTGATACCGATTCTGAAGAAATGTCCGTTAAAGTAGTCATGTCCTATTAGAATTCTAAAATTTGAGAAAAGATTCTTCGGTGTAAGCTCATTGGGATCCGATTTTTCAATCAGAGATCTCCTTTTCTGGAATAGAACATTACCTCATCGACATCTTTGTCAGCATCTGGGTTCTTTGTCTTGTCTTCCAGGACCATGGAGGAGGGGCAGGTCCACTGGTCTTCAGGTAAGATCAGCACTGCAACAATGTCGCCGTGAACGGCTCTGTTGAGGTGCTTGCGACTCTGGATGAACACCTGCACAAAGAAGTACTAGTGTTAAAAAAAAACTTTTATTGCCACGAGTGGGTTTTACAGATAAACAATAAAAGTTTGAGTTTGATCTTATTTGGTTTTTGCTGGATTTCGCTTCAGCAACAGGCATAATTTATTTATATAAGAGGCAGGGATTTATTTTATTTTCAGGGAATAGTACAATGGATCTCTGGTTGCAGTGCTAGGCTCACAGAGCTCACTTTTAAATGTCATAGAGTTTGATCTTTGGTGTGAGCATAGAGATAGTAAAACTGTGCTCTATTGCATACTTTCTAGAAGTGAAGAGACACATAATGAAGAACTGCAAGGGTATTTTGTGCCTGCACAACAGCTGTTAGAAACCCGACAGGTGTTATTCGGGGAAGTCCCCTTTCAAACGGGGAAAATACCGTTTGAACGGGGAATCCCCTATTTAAGGGGAATTACCGATTTGTGCACATGCGCAGTAGCATGATTCATTAATATTTCTCTTGTATCTTCTTTGTCTCTTGTTAGAATCAATTTAGTCTTCTTAGAAGTAGGCTGCTTGCATGCAGCGCTCTAGATCATGTAATCGTAAATCTTCCATATGTTGTGTGTGCTTCATCTAAATAAACCAGTTACTACAAAGAAGCTTTAGTTTTTTCAACATTACCAAGGCAACGGGTAGTTGCCGCGAACCTAATTAGCAGATTTTACATAGTGGCGTCTTGGCGTGAGTATAGATCGGTGTGTTGAATGTCAAAATGGATGAACTAGGCAAGTTAGAAGCACAACGTAAAAGTCTCAGAACTGCATTTACGATCACTAACAAGGAAGTAGAAACTGAATTTGCCAAAAAAGAGGCAATAGACATAAAAAACTTATCGTTACTTCAAGTACAACTAACGGATAAGTTTCAAATACTGGATGTGTGTCAAACTGCAATTTATGAGTGCCTCCTCCAACAAGCGGACGGAGAAAACACTTACGATGCAGACTTCGCCGAGTCCGAAGGTTATAGAGACCGTTATTTAGAAAGTAACACCATGATAAATCAAGTTCTAGAAGAAACTAAGTTTGAAGTGGATGTAGAGAGGCAAAGATAGTTTAAACTGCCCAGAATGGAGCTTAAGAAGTTCAACGGCGATCCAAAAGAGTTTTTGTCCTTTTGGAGCCAATTTCAAAAAGTTCATGAAGACCGGACTATTTCCGATGAGGATAAAATGCAATACCTTGTCGCAGCTATGGAGCCCAAATCCAAGGCAGAAAGGCTGATAAGAAGTTTCCCTGCTACCGCGGCCAACTATCCAAGTGCAGTGTCCCAGCTGCGGGAGAGGTTCGGCCGGGAAGATTTGCTGGTGCAGATCTACGTCCGGGACCTACTTTCTATGGTTATGAAGAACGCCGTCTCGGGTCGAGTAAAGACGGACCTTGCAGGCCTCTACGACGAGCTGGAGGGAAAGCTGCGAGCCTTGGAGACCTTGAAGAGGACCCAGGAAAAGTTCTCCGATTTCCTGGCACCGCTCGTGGAAAGCTGTCTACCGGAAGAAGTCCTTATGGCCTGGGAACGGAGTAGAAACTACCAGGAAGACAACACCGAAGGGAGCAACAGGTCATTCAAGAACTTAATGATTTTTTTGCGCCAAGAAGTTCAAGGAGAAGAAATGGTGGAACTCTCTCGGACGGGGTGGTTTGCAGCACATCAACCTCGCAAACGAGAACAACAAGTTGTTCCAAATGATAACTGTCAATCCACAGCCTCAGCCCTGGTAAGCATGCCGAAACCAGGTAAGAAAGTTCCTTGTGTATGGTGTGAAAAAACCAATCACCAAAGTTTTAAGTGTTTTGCTGCTAAGAAAATGAGTGTAGAAGAAAAATTAAAAATTTTAACTAGTAAAAATGCATGTTTTACATGTTTAAATATTAAAGCAAATCATAGAAGTAAAAATTGCCCTTTTAAATCTCAATTGAAATGTTTCGCTTGTTCGCAACCTCACTATGAAATTATGTGTAATAAAAAACCTCTAGAAAAACCGACTGTAAATAGTGCACCCAATTCCGAAGTCTCACTTTATTCTAGTAGTATAAAGAATAGTTGTGAAAAAAGAGTTTATTTGCAGACTATTTGCGTAACGATCAAAGTTCAAGGACAAACAAAAAAAGTAAGAGCTCTCCTTGATTCTGGCTGCAGCCGATCGTACGCAAAAAGCGCATTAATCAGGGAGTTGGGTGGAAAACCACTTAGAACTGAGAAGTTAATTCATAGTCTGTTTGGGGGGAGAGAAACAGAAGCGAAGATTCACCCAGTTTACTCGGTTGAGATAGGCAATTTATTAGGTAATAAATTCTATTCGGTGGAGGTCATAACACAAGATACTTTGTGCGGCTTCATTCCTCGAATAAATGACCCAGATCTGTTGAAAGATTTGGAAAGTAGAAATATAGAAGTAAGCGATTCCTTTTCTGAAGAAGAGGAGATTAAGATTATATTAGGAGCCGATGTTATTGCTAGAGTATTGTCGGGTCGCGTAATAGATTTAAATAATGGTATAACCGCGGTTGAGACTGAAATTGGGTGGTCTATTTTAGGTCAAAAAAATGATACTTTGCATTGTAACAATAATATTGTGACTTCCTTTTCTTTACATGCTAAAAGTGTGTCTGTAAATGATCTATGGGAACTTGAAAAGATAGGAATAGAAAATCCTGTGGAACGGGATCGAAAAAGTTTTGTAACTAATGATTATTTAAAGGATTTTCAGCAGAATTTAACTATTTTACCTGATGGAAGATATAATATAAAATTACCAATTAGAAATGATTTGACCGAGTTACCCGATAATAAAAATTTAACATCAAAACGTCATGAAAATATGGTTATGAAAGCTAAAAGTAATAACTACCTTGAGGATTATCAGGCAGTATTTCAAAATTGGGAGAAATTGAATATCATTGAACGGGTTCCTGAGAATGAGTTAGATAATGGTTGTCATTACTTACCACATAGGCCGGTAATTAAATTAAGCAGCGAGACTACAAAAATTCGGCCAGTTTTTGATGCCTCTTCAAGAGAAAGAGGCAAATGTTCTTTAAATGATTGTTTGTATACAGGTGTCAACTTAATAGAATTAATACCTGACATAATTGATAGATTTAGGTTGTATCCCATAGGTTTAAGTGCTGATATTGAACGCGCCTTTCTAGAATTGTCAATAACAAATGATTATCTTAGATTTTTTTATCCTTCTGATAAAAAGGAGGTGTACAGACATTGTCGTTTGGTATTTGGTTTAAACGCAAGTCCTTTTGTTTTAAGTGCATCTATTCATCATGTTTTAGAAAATAGTGATCTTGATTTTAAGGATATTGCAGAAAAACTAAAGAGTTCCTTTTATGTTGATAATTGTGTGACTGGTGTTTATAATGTAAATGAACAAGAAAATTTTATTGAAAAGTCTAAGTTGATAATGTCAAAGGCATGTTTCAACTTACGAGGGTGGCAGAGTAATGTAGCCTGTAAATTAGTTTCTCAGCATACTGGAGATGCCTCGGTTTTAGGAATGTTATGGAATTTAGAAAATGATACCTTAAGATGTAATATTAATTTAGACGCCGTTACAAATGAGACACAAATTACAAAAAGGGTAGTTTTGTCCAAAATTCAAAAAGTCTTTGATGTTAATGGTATTTTATCACCAGCTACATTGCTTCCAAAATTATTGCTACAAGATACTTGGAAGTTGAAACTGTCGTGGGATTCAGAATTGCCTGACAATGTTGTACAAAAATTTCTTAAATGGTTGAATGAGATTCATTTGTTAAGAGTTGTAACTTTGCCACGTTATATCATGTTAAATGAAACATCTGAGTTGCACGTTTTTGTAGATGCTAGTAAAGTCTCGTATGCTACGCGTGTTTTTGTAAGAACAGTGGCAGGCGAAGAAGTGAAGGTAACACTCATAAGGGCCAAGTCTAGATTAGCCCCTTTGAAAAACTTGAGTTGTCCCAGATTAGAGTTACTTGCATGTTGTATTGGAGCAAGACTTACGAATTTAATACTTCATGCTATGAATTTGCCAGAAATTAAGGTAACTTATTGGTCTGATTCATCGGTAGCATTATGGTGGATCAAAAAGTGCGGAAATTGGTCTGTTTTCGTAACAAATAGGGTAAAAGAAATAAAAGAGATTACCAATGTAGAAGATTGGAGGTTTATTCCAGGACATTTGAATCCAGCCGATTTATTTTCTCGGGGATGTACTCCCAAGCAAATGTTAGAGACAAAATGGTGGGAGGGACCTCAGTGGTTGAAAGAGGGTCAGGAAAGTTGGCCAATTAGTGAAATTACTTATGACGAAGAAGTTAGTTTAGAAACCAAAAAATCAACTTTAGTTTGCGTGAATATTTTAGAGGAAGCTGACCCATGGTATTCCAACAGACTGTCTAATTACCACTCGATACTTCGTTTGGCTGGATGCAACGGTTTATTGACAACGCTCAAACTTCTGTTGAAAAGAGAAGATCAGGCGATCTCTCACCTGAGGAAGTGGTAGAAGCGGAAAAAGTACTAATTCGTTCGATTCAAAATAAGATGTTCCCATCGCTAAAATCGATCAAAATTGTGAATGCTTTTAAGGATGACGAGGGAATAATTAGGGTAAAATCCAAATTAACGGAAAGGGACGATGACCCGAGTTTTATTGCACCTATTTTATTGCCTAGTAAAAGTATTTTAACTACGAGAATTATTGAGTACTACCACAAATTACATTGCCACGCAGGCGTTCAAATTCTTATGTCCATCCTTCGTGAAAGATTTTGGATCTTGAAAGCGCGAAAGACAATAAGAAGTGTAGTTAAAAAATGCATACGTTGCTGTCGATTCAGTGCGAAATCTCCCGTTTGTGATCCAGTTAGCTTACCGGAAGACCGGGGTTAAGGATGCTAATATATTTTGATATTGTAGGGATCGACTTGGCAGGCCTCCTTTTTGTTCGTGATGGCAAAAAGGTGTGGATAGTGCTTTTTACGTGTGCAATTTATCGTGCTTTGCATTTAAAGGTCACAAGCTCCCTGTCGACAGAAAGTTTTTTGCTTGCCTTACGGAGGTTCATTGCCGGTCGGGGGAGACCAAACACGATTTATTCCGATAACGGTAAAAATTTTAGAGGGGCGGATAATAGTTTTAGGGAACTGGATTGGGATAAAATAACACGCGAGACAGAAATTCAACCTATCAAGTGGAAATTTAACCCTCCAACCGCCTCTTGGTGGGGAGGATTTTGGGAAAGGTTAGTAAGGGTTATAAAGGAGCTGTTAAGAAGAACTTTAGGTAGCGCCGTTCTAACGCACGAAGAACTAAATACTGTTCTATGCGACTGCGAAGCCATCATAAATTCTAGACCGTTAACTTATCTAGCGGAAGATTCGAGTGACTTAATACCAATTACCCCAAATTTGTTTTTGACAGGGAAAGCCGTTTTTAACCCTGTAGAATTAGATTTAAGTGAGTTCGCTAAGTTTCAAAGACGAATAAAATATCGTCAAAAACTATTACAGGATTTGAGGTCGCGCTTCCGAAAGGAATATTTAGGGTTACTAATTCAAAAACGCGAATCAGAAAAACCATTGAGAAAGTTAGAATTAGGTGAAGTGGTTTTAATTGGAGATGATTCGAAGAAACGTATGAAGTGGCCCTTGGCAGTAATTATAGAATTGATACCAGGCCGGGATGGTAGTGTCCGAACCGTGAAGCTGAAAACTCCTCATGGAACTGTTCTTAGACCTGTGCAGCGTATTTATCCTCTTGAGGTACGAGGGGACATTGGAACATCTAGTATTGAAAAGGCTATCCCCAAAAAACAAGCTGGCGTACAAAAAGAAAGTGTTATATGTACACGTTCAGGTAGACAGGTTAAGATGCCCGATAGACTTTGCCTGTTTAACTATGATGTAGTTTTGAGTGATGGCAATCCCTCAAAAGGGGGGGAGGATGTTAGAAACCCGACAGGTGTTATTCGGGGAAGTCCCCTTTCAAACGGGGAAAATACCGTTTGAACGGGGAATCCCCTATTTAAGGGGAATTACCGATTTGTGCACATGCGCAGTAGCATGATTCATTAATATTTCTCTTGTATCTTCTTTGTCTCTTGTTAGAATCAATTTAGTCTTCTTAGAAGTAGGCTGCTTGCATGCAGCGCTCTAGATCATGTAATCGTAAATCTTCCATATGTTGTGTGTGCTTCATCTAAATAAACCAGTTACTACAAAGAAGCTTTAGTTTTTTCAACATTACCAAGGCAACGGGTAGTTGCCGCGAACCTAATTAGCAGATTTTACAACAGCCATGTTGAGGCCCGCTCGAGAAAAGGAAACAGAGTAAGGGAAACAGTGCTAAAATTGTGCTTTATCAAAAGCTTCTGTATCAGAGGCTATGGAGGGTCGAGAAAAATATCAAGAAATCTCATCATTCAAGAAATCGTCTATCAAAAAAAAAATATCCTTGGTTATGAACCACAAAAGTACTAGCAATTTCTACACTAATTTTCAAAAAGTCACTAGACTAAAACTCTGATATTAAAGTTTGCTTATATATTAAAGATTATTGCTCTGATATTAAAGATTGAAAAGCTTGCTTGAAACATGTAAATAATTGCAGACAAGTTATACATCATTTATACTGTAATATGAATACCATAAGTTATAAATGATGCACACAATTTTATCTAAGAAATGAGAAATATTTACAATAATATTTTTATATAGTTTTTTAACTTTGTTTACCATAAATACCACCATAGGAGACCTAATTTTATTTTTCAATAATTTCCACTCACCGATTTCGCATCCTTCTCATCCTCTCCACCAATGAAAACATTGCCTTCCAGGTAGTTCTCTCGGCTTGCTTGGAACTTCCCCTGGGCAAGAGTTCCGGCTTTGACGCCATCTTGAATCTTGGAAAGCTTCCAGTGTTCAGGGTACAAGAATTTTCTTTTTCCAGCCACAAACTCATGCTGTATATTAAAAAAAAATATTAAGAGGTTTTAGTTATTTTATTTGTTTGGTTAAAAATAGTAATAATACAAATGGTAGTTGATATAATTACAATAAATCTAAATTTTGAAAACTATAAGATCATCAAATCAAAAATTAGCCAATGTATTATTCTGTAGCATTTTAATTAACATAGGACATAGTTGAGCTTGTAGAAGTTAGGTTGTAAAATTGCGCATTCTTCAACACTTTCTAAACAAGACACATAATGAAAAACTGAGAGGGATTTTGACCTCCAAACAACTCCTTAAGATGACCTCAAGATGGCAGGAGAAAGGAACCAGCTGTTTACCCTTGTGTCTCCTCTGGAAAGTGTGCAGAAGTGCACATTGTTACTATCCCCATGAGCCCAGTAACCTAAAGTAATGTATCAATTCTACTTATTATTTTTTAAGAAACCAAATCAATAAAGGTAACACACATATGCAAAGAAGTAAATTCATAAAGGAAATTAATTTTGTGTCAAGATTGCATTGTGCTAAACACTTAGAATCATGTCTTTCATTTGAAATGCTGTTTGTCCTATAGCATCTAGCATCCTACTTTTTTTTTTGTATGCTTGCAAATAATATATACTTTACATGACCAGCAAGTTAATGTTAGACAATTTGACTATATTAAAATTATACAATATCACCAAACTTTTATGGTTCAAAAGGATTAGTAAATTTTTTTTGTAGTAATGTGTTTAAAATAAGGTAAATAATAGAGAAATTTCAGTCGATGAAATGCTACAATATTATTTATAGCAACACAATTGCGTTCAACTTCATTACTTACTCCATCGTTCTTAGCATTCATGTTAACCTGGGCTAACTTGTCGACCAGAGATGGAAACTGTTTCATGCCTTTCACATAGTCTGCAACTAATGGTAGAGAAGAGTTAGTAAAAATAATATAGTTAATACAAAATATTTTGTTAAGATAAGGATAAATAAAAAAGTATTTACTCAAAAGGGATTTTATTTCGGAATATTCAAGATTTGTAATATATAATTAAACTAAATTTCAAAAAGTAATGAATACTGAATTTTATGTGTAGTTTAACAAATCCAAAAGCCTTGAAAAGTATAACAGCCAAGTCAACTGAAACTAAAATCAAATCAATACAATGAGGTAAAATACTTATTCACGAAACCCAAAATAAAATATTAGGGCGCAAAATTCATATTTTTTAGTAATGTACATAAATAATTAGAATTTCATCATATAGTTCTCTTTTGAAGTAAAACAATAGAAAATTTTGTAAGAGAACAAATTTAAGAAAAACTTACAAGTGAACACATTTAGACCCTCTTCCTCGGCTTTTTTAGAATTATCTTTGTCATTTGTAAGCAGAACCACTTTTATGTCTTCAGTAGGGTCAGATAGTTTCAAGTGATTTTGGTACCACTTGACTGCAACTCTGATCGCCCGATCGTTTCGGTCATTTGATGACTCTCCCGGGTTTCTTTCGATGTATGTATCCCTATTGAAAAAAAAAAGATTTCAGTAGATATTCTTTATTGTAGAATAAAACAATTTATTTTGATTGAATAAAGGTTACATTAGGGGCCATTGAGGATGAACATTTTGAGCAGTGGTCAAGTGACGAGACGATCACACAACACAATCTTACAACAGCGACATCGTACAAGGCATCACAACTTTAGACACAAATTTAATGTGCACCAATCCCATATTCACAGTGCTACTTACTGATGGAATTTTTTTCCAACACATTCTGTTCCTTATATGGCTAAGAGGAGGACAGAAACCTTAAAGCTAATCCTTATATTTAAAATTGACTAGATTTATTTATATTTACATTTAACTAGCTTTAATCAAACTATAACAAACTTCAAAAAGTAAGACTAAAAAACATAAATTATTAATAAGTTATTTCTTTTTCAGATTATAATAAATTACAATACAAGTTTTTTTTGCAAGATTAAGTATAAATTTAAGGACTTTTTTAGGCCACAAACAATACAATAATGTAATAGACTTCTTACAAACCAAAGACATAAGCAACCAAATTACATTAAGATCAACATTGATTAAAGAATAACAGTTTTTTTTACATCTGTTACAGCAATGTTTGTTTTGAATGTGGAATAGCTATGATATAACGGCCGGTATCGATTTAGGGATTTGTGTTACACTTCATGTTTCATACAACTTGATAGGTATAGCAACCCTACACTAAATTTTCAAGCTTGCCAAATCAAGACTGGCCATTATATCATAGCTCTACATCTACTGGAAAGTTAATTTAGCTTAGTTTTAAGAATAGCCTTGTTTTTGTAACATTCCTGCAGCACATGTTTGTTGTGAAGATGGAATAGCTAAGATTTCAAGGATTTGGCAATTTGCATAGCTTCATGTTTCATACAACTGAATGTGAAAAGCAACCCTGCACTACATTTTCAAGCTTGCTAAATCAAGACCAGACAGTATATCACAGCTTTTCTGTAAATACTAATTAGGCTTTTTCAAAACAAGTATGAGTACCTGTGATGTTCATTTGTGAATGCATAAAAGTGCCGATCAGCATTTGAAATTACTTCTCGCAGTTTGTTGTAGGCTGGGGAATGCAGGTGGCGCAGTTCTTCTAAAACTGTCTGCAGAATGACCACATTCTTGAAAGCGGATTCACCAAGAACATCTATCTGGAATTGAAAGAAAATTAACAACTTGTATGGTTAAAATGTGTCTGGAAAACAAGTTTTATGAAAAGTTACTAACTTTTCTGTTCTAACCTATTACCATCCTTACAATCTTATTTTTTTTTTTAATTACAGAACTTTTAAGAGATAGATGAATTTTCTGTTTAATAAGTCATTTAATGACAACACAGTTTTACCAATCAAATTACCCGATCAAAAAATAAATACTTATCTTAAACACAAAACTTTAAATATTTCGAAATTTTAATAAAAAATTTGTAAAATTTGACAAATACCCACTTCAATAAGAAGTTACAAAATCCTTGTACCTTCCCTTCGAATGTTTTTGGTTTTTAAATAAAACAAATATCTATAGTTTTAGAAATAAACTGGTTAAGAACGAAGTTTAGTGGTGTACATGGTCACCAGAAAAAGTTATTTATTGCATTTTAAAAACTCGCCACACTTTGTAATTTGGCGCCGGGCCAGCTACTAGGATTTTACCATGGGCTGTCCTAGGAATTTACCCTATTTCTTATTATATGCACTATTTAATAAAAGTAATCTCTGGAATAATTTCACTCACTTGATGAATAACAACGTTCGTATCAGGAACAATGTAGTGAGGACTGGAGCACAGTTCACTTTTGCTACTGGGGACGGCTTCCAAACATGTGCTCGGTTCAGGGCATTCCGTGCACACGGCTGATCCGCAGAGAATGTCATCCCTCAAGTAATGTTCTCTGACGGTCTTCACAACTGCGCCTCTCTTAGTTTTCTTCACAAATACTTTGGAAGTGATCATGATTAATATTAGTTATGTTTAATGGTCATTTAAAATTGTGAAGAACCGGCGCGTGTTTGTTTACCAAATGCGTTTTTATTTACACCGTGAATATGACAGTTACAAAGATAAGTTACGTAAAGTTTGTAATGAAGAAATATTTAAAATTTAAATTTAAAAAATAGTTGCACTAACTTTGATTGAAATAAAACAAAATTAATGAAACGTACTTATTTCATGTATTTCATTCGCAATACTCTCAATTTTTAATCCATATCGAAATTCAAGAATAAAAGAAACACTAGTATCCCACTCGTTAATACATTCTGAGTCGGGAAAATTTAGTATCGTGTACTTGTAGGACGCCAAGGAAATAGCATTATTGCATATTTTCAACGTGCGAATTTTACTTTAGAATGTGTCGAGAACATATTGAATTTCGTTCTCGAGTTGCTTTTCTTGGTTTCAGTATGATCTCTAAAACTGTCGCTCAGATGTTGTCGTGGTAATCATCGGCAGAAATCTTTCTTTTTGGATAAACCCAAAACAGTTCCTGAGATAATTTATGACATTCCTACAAACCAAGCCCCAAATAATTAAATATTTTAACATTTAGAAAATATACGATACAATCAGCAACAAAACAAAATATACCCAGAAATCATGCTTTCACAAGTCGTCATCAGCTGAAGTCGTTTGGTTTTATAATTTTGTTTGTAAATGTATAATAGAATATTCTAATTTAACTAGTTTTACGGTTTTACAAGTCTGTTATAAATGCGTTTTATTTTTACTTACAATTATTTGAAAGTTTTAGCTCATTCCTTTATTAATGCAGGGGAGTTTTTCCCCAATATTTTTAACAAATGTGCCAAATTAAAATGATTTAGCAAAAGTAAAGTGTGAGTAAAGTGTGACTATACTAATAGAAACTGTACTACAAATGAGACAGTGATGTATTCTCTCCAACAGAAGATTCAGAAAACAGGGATTAAATGTTCTTCGAATTTTTTCTGTAAGTTAATAAATCTTTTATATTTTTCTTATTGAAAATATTTTTTATTTAAATTTGTTTTAAACTGACGTCTGTTTGATCAATTATATGTGACTTCTTCAATAAAATCGAATAAATCGCATGGTTTAATAAGTTATTTAAAAAGTTTTTAGGCGCTATATTTCAGTCGTTATGTGTGTTACATTTATTATAAAAAATTTATTTTTTTAGTGATCATTTGCCTTTGAGATTTTTTCTTTGGAATTTTCAGTTGAACATATTGATGTTTATTGTTTATTAGCCCCATGCGTAGGTCTAATATAAGGTATAGGGCAAGATTCACTCAGAATTTCATCCCTTTCTGAGTCAATAAAACGAAGACCAATCATGTTGCAAAAATAAACACAGTTGGTTCCACGTAGGGTAGACCCCCTGACCGGAACATGTGCTTTGCCTCCCCGAGCCCTTGGTCCAGAGAGCCGTAATGATTAATGAACACAGCAGGACTTGGCCCACTACACTCTTAAAACAAACGAGTGAGTTTAACTAAGTCTAAGTTAATTTTCACTCCTCTAGTGACGAAAATGCACTTCCCTATAGGATTGGATACTTTGTTTATTAAACCTCCGCCACACACAGGATCACTCGAAACTTGTGATTTTAACTCGGTCTGATTCACTCCTTTCCAGTGTCGAAAATGCACTTCTCCTACAGGAGTGGATTTCACTCTTGTTTTAAGAGTGTTACAGGCTCGCCACCGAGTTTAGTTTATATTACAGGTTTCTTTTATCTTTTCCTCATTTATTGCCCGGAAAATTCGTCGTCGTTTAAGTGTTAACGTCATATGGTCAAAACTGTTCCGTTTTTGTAGGAATAAAGTAGCTTTTAAGAAATAGAAGTAAAATTGATTGATTGTAAAATTTATGTGTTCAATTGACGACACAAATCATGATCATGACAATTTATCCACTTGTTACGCCATATCGAACTATCCTATTTATACGCCTCTAGAAAACAAGTATCGGCAACTAGTAATTTTTTTTACAAATAATAGTTTGGAATAAAAATCGAAGATTCATATCGCAAACATTTCAGCGTAGAGGTGGCTAGTGCATGTTAAATCCTTAGTAATAATGCTATGAATCCGAAGATGCGTTGTATCCTTGATCGAGTTTTTAGATATAGACTCTATTAGCCTACAGGGAACAGGAATAGTACATTGCCTTGGGCCGTGAAAGGAAACGTTCGCATCTCCCAAATCCTTGCCTTGACACTTCTGTGTAAGTGTTCGTTCAAATAGATATTAGTTGTAGCGGAACGTTTATCCGCAACCAAACAGTTTGTTTACTTTTTTTTAGACGCGGCATTATACCTTGTCATCTTTAAATATGCCACAAAGTACGATGTCGGTCCTAAAAGTTATTTGGGTGCCTACTCGGATGTCGGCTCATCGTCACTTGACAACGGAACTAAATTGCAACGCCCATACCCAATTAATTTAACTCGACCCAAATTTTGTACACGAGTACTTTTTGGACGTTATAATAAAGTTTCCGAAAAATTCGCCCATGCGCAAAGAGGAGCGTTAGCTGCCCTAGAACCTTTAAGATTTTAAAGTTTTTGAAATTACCTTATGGAGCACATAATTACATTTGAGTGTTTTGATTTTTTGAGTGGTATTTGAAAATTATGTGGTGTTAGGCACCCCTAGTTTTTTAAAGATATAATAAATTATAATAATAATTTGTTATGAAAAGGTTAACTGGTTTTCACCTAATTACAAAGACTTGAGATGTACAATTTGCAACCATGCCTAACCGCGGGAATCGAACCCAGACACACAGTTCTGCAGTTCAGAGTTATAAACGACGTCACATTGAGGGATAAGCAAATTGGCTATAAAGTGTAAACTCGTTTTCATTGCATGAGATTTAAATTAAGTTTTTTAACTGAAGATTTAATTTCTTAGATTTTGTAAAACATTATATTTTTGTAGTAGATGATTGTAAAGGGATCCTCCGTGCTTTAAATTTTGAAATTTAATAAAATTATTAAATTAATATATATTTTTTAAAATTATGTGTTAAACCTGAGAGCCATGTGACGGATTTGTACGTTTGTATCCTTCAGAGGGCTAGAAGGATGACAAAGCATAGAAAACTCCAGATGACTTCCCAAACAAATGGTCTTTTTACCTATTATACACCACTTTTCTGCATGCAGTTCTACATAACCGTTCTATCTCAATAAATTAGAAGGTCGGTCCGTTTAACCACGAAGCAATTAAACACATCTCCGGCCTTGCCGTAATCGTCTGCATAATGACATCGACGGACCTTTAGGGTCTTATTATATCATTTCATCTGCATAGGTGGCATCAGTGCACTGACCCTCGTCTCGATCCTTCTGGAAGGATTCTGATTAGGTCCGCATGCAAATCTCATGGCGAATGATATTGTACATTTGGTTCGGTTTTTAACATTAACGATGCCGTTTGGGAGCCTGAATATCCAAGGAGCTGGCTAAGCAGTCAGAAGGTCCCGGGTTCGAATCCTGATCTATATAGGCATGAATATTTGTGTTGCATACTTGTCATCGGAAATTTAGATATCGGAATTGAATATCGGAAGGTTAGAACGGATATTTAAAAGGATATACGGATGGGGAGGACGTAAATGTCCACCTATATATCCTACTAATTATTTTAAAAAAATTAGGCTACAGAAACAGCAAAAAGAAGTGAGGTTTTATGCTTTTGCCAGAATTTGCAAGCTAAAGTTGCCTGATTTTAAGATTTTAGTATAGGTAAAAGTTACCGTAGTTTAAGATATGTTATTTGGTAATTCGTTACTTTTAAAAACTAAAATCCAAACTAAAATCCAAAACCATGTATACCTGTGTGGGGCTGGGGAAGCCCAGTTGGTTAGGCACTCGCCCAGCATGCGAAAGGACCCAGGTTCTGGTCCGGGCATCGCCAAAATAACTACCGACTTACACTCTTTAAACAAACGGGCGATTTTAACTCAGTCTGAGTTAATTTTCACTTCTCCAGCGTCGAAAATGCACTTCTCCTACAGCAGTGGATTTCACTCCTTTGTTTTAAGAGTGTATAAACGGCCCGTGCAGCCAAAAAATTCCGACGAATAACACCCCGTGTAAGGGAGTGCACTTTAAATATCCTTCAAAGTCTTAACACTGAGTACGATGTCGCCCTTTACTGTTGCGTTGGGTGCCTACTCACAGGTGTCGGCTCGTCACTTGACTGTGGTCCTAAAATACGACGCCCGTCGCCAATAGCCCTCGTGTAGCTCAAGTGCGACGATAATTCAAATCTAAATTCTAACCTAACCTAATCTGTATACCTGTGATATTGTAATTCTAACTCAAAGTTCTTAATTTGAAACGTTTTATATAATAAAATCGGTGTTCAGTTATACAGAAAAAATATATTTTATATTTCTGGTTGAACCCCTGAAGGCCTCTTTCGACAAGTGTTCTTTTAAGGGGCGGTTCTGGAAAGCCCCCTTCCAAACTGTCATCCGGGTCAAACAAGGCGTTGCCACTCTATATGATGGAATTCTACTAAGTCAATTTTGTATTTTCTTTATCATCACTACAGCTACGTTAAGTATTAGCATAAAAGTTGAATCGTAGCATTTTAATAATTTTATGGCCTATTTAAATCAATTTAAAAGCAGTTTTACAGATGTTCCAATGGAAATACTTTATCATGATGCTATTTTTAAAGACTGTTTTTTTATATAGTTGAATTTAAAAATTGATAGTTTGTCTGAAAAATGTCTATTACTATGCATATTATGGAGTCAAACAGTATTTAACTTAAAATTGACTACTTTAAGTGCTTTTGAAGTCAACTAGTTTTGAAAGTACTAGAACAGTTCTGAGAAATCCCTAAAAATATTAGAGGAATATTATTCTAACTCATTCCCAAAGGGGTGAAGTTTATTTTTTACTTGTTGAATATATAATTCTTACTTCTATAATTCTTACAAAAAATATGTTTATATACTTTGAATATTTATCCAAAAGTCGGTAACTCTCAGTGAATTATTTTTATAAGAGGGTGGAAATATGATTTCTATATATTTTCTTAATTGTTAGATTTCGTAAGTACTCGAGAGAGTGGATTATATTTTTTATATTTGAATGTTGTAAAGAAAAAGAATATAAAAACTATTTTTTAATGCTGTAAAATTTGAAAACAATGAAAATGTACTATGCTCCCGCTGTAAGAAAAAGACCGTATCTTAAAAAACCGAGTTTGAGAAAATGATAAACTCTTTTAATCCAAGTATAATGTACATTTATAAGTTTGATTGAATATGCGGATTTAATTATGAATAATATAAAGAGGGGGGTACCTTCTTTCTTGCAGCCGCAGTATATTTCCGCTTTATCAAAAACCTAACAACGAGTGTGATTCTTAACAAAAAAAATATTAAAAGCAACACAATACCTCCCATATTAAAAAAAAAAACCCTCACCAAAGTGAATTTTTATTTTATTTGAACAAAGTGTTTTTTTTTTCAAGTTTCAAACGCAACCTTAAAGCCATTCGAGCGTTTACTTAGGAAAAAAAAGCCCTTTGGGCTTGAGTGCACTTTGTCAATGTTTCAGAAAAACGCTCAATTACTAACTGTAAATTACCAAAAGCCAATTAATTTAAAATTCAATACACCCTTGGAAACAAGGACGTACCCAGGGATTAACTTCGGCGGGGGTCTAGACCACATTAAATTTTAGGCTTAATAAAATATTTATTATCGAAACATTTGCGTCGGTAAGTGTGGTAGAATTCAACTATCACACAGAAAAAAAAAATTTAAAAAAATCCCCATGTAACAGAATATCACTTATTTTCTTTCAACAGTTTTTTCTGTAAAAAATAACTGTCTTAAGTAAAAGAAGTTTTTCTGTTTTTATCCGTGTAGAGAACTACACGACCAGCGACAAAGTATTTTAACAGTTTTTGGAAATTCTAGTTAATTTCTAATGGTCTGGAGAAACGACGTACTTGCGAGAGCGTCGGACTGATAATCTGATAACAGATTTGCTGTAACAGATTTGTTTACATCGAATTTCTGTAGTTTTAGGGAGCAGAATTCTTTTACAGGACAACAACTGGAATATTATGTTTTTTTTAAACTGTTTTGTAGATAAAATAGGCTCGTTGCAGTTTATTAAAAAAAAAACAGAAACAAGGATCCCTTTCAAATGCATCCCATTTAAGGATATAATCTTATTCCAAGAATTTATTTTTTAAAACATTAATCGTGCATTTTCAAATAGTACTACTAGGTACACAAATTATTACATAACCTATCCTTCTTCCTCGTTTCATTTGTTATTATTCCAAAGAATACATTTTAAATTTTCAGATGAATAGGAATATAAAAAATGCTCTAGTTTTTGAGATCATTCTGTTAAAAGCCTTTTATATAAATAGGTAAAGATTTGTTTTTACACCTGGTCTAACTGTTTATATTATCAATTGAGCTTTCATATTCAAATAAGTTTCATTGTACTTTTGACAATTATTTTAACTTTTTTTATGCATTCCATGTTGTATTATTTGTACAGATCAAAGTGTTAAGAATGTCGTAACAAGTTTATGTTACCAAATCCTTTGTAATCGGATTAATAGCGAATGGAAACAAAAATACATTTGAAACATGAAATGTAGAATGTAGAACTTTCCGAATTGTGTTAAGAATCGTGACCTTTCCTTGTATGTTTCGAATTAGAATTAGAAGTAAACATTCTGAATCACACATATAGAATTTTTTTATTTAGTTTAAAGGAGGTTTTTTTATAGATATTAAATTAATTACTTAAAAGGATATTTAAATTCCTATTTCCCTAAAACATGTCATTGTGTATTTGAAATTATTTTTTATATGCGAAGTTTTTTTTGTCATTCAGTAAGTTCTCCATAGGACTCAACACAATTTCAATTATTCAAAATGGATTGTACTAGTATATTAACTTATTTTCTACTAAAGTAGTTTTTTCTTGTTGTTATTCTAATATATTTAAAATCTAGCTTGATCAACAACATGGTCTTAATATATCTGATTCAAAAATAAAACATTGTAAACAATTTATGTAATTAATTTCAAGATTAAAGTCATTAAATAAGTTTCTATTTTTTTTAAATTTCCATTTAAATATAAGCGCTAGATATCTGGATCAATCTACTGAGCAATCGAAATTCCTAAAATACCTTTCTTAATCTATTTGTGAATTAATAACACAGTCTGGAAATTGCATTTTCTTTACTTTGTAGAACAAAAAATTAAACATACACTATTTTTCAGGAAATGAATTATCCATTTATGTGCAGATAATTAAAAATAAAGAATTTTTTTAAGAGAATAAATGAATTGTAACATGTCTAGTGTGTAATTGACATAGGATATGCGACATCACGTAACCGCATTTTTCCTTACAATCGTCGACCGACATCGCATAAAAAGTTGCCAAAAATTCAACTTAGTTCAATAATTGAATCACATCCACCTTCCGTTTCTTTTCACTGTCTTGTTTTGAAATGGCTGTAATTAACTCTCGATTTTGATAATTAAAGTTATTTTACAATGAAGGCTTGTTTCAACGATAATAATCGTTTTTCCTAAAATTATTCACTGAAGACGATAAATGTCGATGACGTAGGCAAAAAAAAAAAAAAAATGTGGTACATTTTATTGGATGGTTTAAAAATTTTAGTTATTCCTGACTTCAATATTAACTACACTCTTGAAACAAACGAGCGAATTTAACTCAGTTTGAGTTAATTTTCACTCATTCCCGTGTCAAAAATGCACTTCCCTCATAGGAGTGGATTTCACTCCTTTGTTTAGTTAAAACTCCGACAGGATATATCCAAACGAGTTAGTTTTAACTCAGTCTGAGTTACTTTTTACTCCTTTCCAGTGTCGAAAATGCACTTCTTCTATAGGAGTGGATTTCACTCTTTTGCTTTAAGAGTGTACGAGCGTTGAGGGCTTTAGTGCAAGTGAAATCCTAATATGTAAAAAAATTTATTATGATTACATGAAATTATTTTAATTCTATACAAATGAATATTCATAATTTTGGGAACCACAAAACATTTAATTTTAAATTTAAGTTAATTATGTAATCAATTAATTCATATTTTGCTTTTTAATTTTCCAAAATGCCGCCCTTGAAATGTGACGCGCCGGACAAATGTCCGGTTTGGCTTTCCCCTGAAGCGGGATCTGCTTGTTCAGGCGTCAACTTCATCACTTGACCGCGTTTCGAATGTATAACCCTGTTGCAAATGCAAAGCCTTTATGTAGCTCTATCTGAAGTTAATATAATTGAATTCAATGCACTTAAGTTATGAAGTTAATTAGTTATTATTAACTTATGAAGTTTACAAATGACTTAATTTACCTTATTTATGCGTAAATTTTGTGGATTTGGCTAAATATACTAGTTCTAAACAAAAATGTAAATTGGAACGTTGTCATACTACCAACCGCGTTTGTCGACAGGTAAAACGTGCAGGTGCGTAATGTATTATATACAAATTGATGCGGGGTTTTCTATGCTTATTTCATTCATACATTTTTTGCTGAAATTTCAACAAACTAGTGAAATGTTTCCTTGCAATTGATGATTGTTCAATGTTCAGTCACAAAGTTGTCAAATTTGATTTGTTGAATCATTTGAGATAGTTTGTTAACTGAATTTTAATTCTCTGAATTTTTACAACAAAACAAGTGAAATCGAAGTCCAAAAATAATGACTTGTTTGAAGAAGCTAATGATGTTAAAGAGACGTCAAAATAACTTAAATATTTAAGACTGCTTTTATTCTGTTGAATCACAGGGATATGTTCAAGTTTTTTTTTATCGAAGAACATAAATTTTGTATGTAAAGGTGTTTAAGATCGTGTATTTCCCATTTTCTTTTATTGTGTAAAAATGTGCCATTTAGATTGACTTCTCTAGAACCCCAATTTTAGCATTTTCCAAGTTTCAATTTTTTACGAAAGTTTTCCCGACGTTTTTTGCTATTTAGACATATCTTGCAAATAGGTCAAGTTCGAGAATTCGTGTACAGCTCGTTTTAAAATGAAATTAATGTGTGTTTTAAAAGTCAGTTGTTATTTTATTGTTTTCTTGTTCAGAATACTGAATGATTCCTTTTTGTTTTGTTTTTGAACTGTTTCTTTCTCTATAAAAAACTATACATCTTCTCTATATTTTCTCTATTTCTCTATTTCCTCTATATATTTCTATATATATTTCTCTATATTAGCCGTTAAAAACTGTTTCTCAAAAGTTTCAAATTGTTACATATAAAATAAACGGATTTTCTCTGTAAGCAGGGGACGAGCTTCTGCATGAGAGTCACTTTATTGAGCTCCTCCGTGAATCATCTACGTTTATTTCAAAACGAACTTTTAATGAAATATAGGTAGCAATAAAAATTGCAATTTTAATCGATCTTATTGCTACAGTGTTGGCTTTTATACAATTATTTATCCAAAGTCATTAATCATTACTTATATACCCTGAATTCACTCCTCAATAAATGTTTACAAATGAAATATAAATTGAAAAATATAAGGAAGATGTGTGTATGGAAACGACACTAGAAAATCAAAAATCTTTAAAATTACATTTTAATACCCAGAGGATATTTTCCCTTCAAATTTATTTTGTTACTATTTTGATACAGTAGAGTACCGTTTATCCGAAAATCGGTTTATCAAAAAAAAAAAAAAAAAAAACGAGCCTTTCGGTTAAAATAAGAAATGTATACGCATAAATAAATACACACAAAAAATTACGTTCTTTTACAAGGTTGGATTCTCAAAATATTCAGTAATTTTTATTTTTTTTTTTTTTTGCGCTTTTGGTTCCCCCGTGCCTTTCGGAAAACGAGATTCCTACTGTATAGAGTACCGTTTATCCGAAAATCGGTTTATCAAAAAAAAAAAAAAAAAAAAAAAACGCCTTTTGTCGGTTAAAATTAAGAATGTATACGCATAAATAAATTACACACAAAAAATACGTTCTTTTACAAGGTTGGATTCTCAAAATATGCAGTAATTTTATTTTTTATTTTTTCTGCTTAATTTTGGTCCCGTGCCTTTCGGATAAGCGAGATTCTACTGTACTTGAGGAAAAGTGCATAGACTTTTAAGTAATGTCTTGGCAGATATTTCAAAAATAAGCCTTTAGTTCTATTTGTTTGAAAAATCATATATTGCTTGTTACGTCACTTTTATTTTGACAGAGCTCTATGAAAAATCCCGCCTCTCTATCAACTGAATGAACATTAAGCGGCTTATTACAATATGTTTCACAACAAACCGGCAAAGGGGGAAAAATCCCAACTCTATAAAACCCAAGCCCGAAACATCAACAAACTCCACGCTTGCAGCCACGGGCATGAAATTCTGACACCGCCTTTCACTCTTTCTTTCTTGAAAAAATTACAATCAAGTTTTCTTCTGAAAAAAAAATTGGGATTTAGACGTCACTTATGGTTTAGGGAGGAAACAATGAGATCTCTTTAGCCTGTTCCTTAAATACGAAGAACGGCGTGCTATGAAAATAACAACGCCGTTAATATTACTTTTGTGTTTTATTAATATGCTTAATTGCATTCGATTGTAATAAATTGTGCAATTGTTCAATAAAAAAAAATACTTCTTTGATCAGAAATTTTTTTGTACGAAAATAACAAGTTCTTCCTACTATAATTACAAATGCTGTCTTCACAGCTAAGTTATTACTTGTAAATACCCTTAAAAATGTTACAATAATTTAAGATGTTTAACATAGTTGCAAAAGTTATATGTAGCTTTTTTTTAATGTAAAGTATTTCATTGCAGTTTTGGATTTTTAAAATATATTTTTAACCTTAATTTTTTTTCTGTGAATTTGTATTCTTTTGATTGAAAAAAAAAAAGCATTTTTTTAAAAAATTATATTTTAAAATAGTTTTAATGTTTAAATATAATTTTTTTTTAATATTATGTGTTATAAATGTATCCCACAAATATTGCCGCGCATATGAAACTCGTGTTAAATCTGTCGTGGTCCAAAGTCCCTAGCTTACGAACGATGTCGCTGTAACGATTAGCATAAGCTCAAGTGTCGGCGTCCTTACTTGACCGTAATCCAAAAATACGAGGCCCTTCATCAATTGCCCTCTTGTAGCTCTAGTACGCGCTACTTTAAATTTCAGTTAAAAGCTAGCATTTAAAAAATGACTTAAACTTTATCCGATTACATATGCGTATTTTTGAACCACGGTCAAGTGTCTAGGCCCTTCGTTAATTGTCCTCATGTAGCGTTAGTGCGCGTCACCTCAAACAAAAAAAATGTCCTTAAAAAGACTAGTATTTAAAAATAACGTTAACTTTCTCCGCTTACCTGCGTTTCTCGACCAATGGGAGTGCTCCGTGACGCACGTGGAAACCGGAGCGGAAGTGCTGACCCGCGCATGCGCATTGGGCCCTCTTACCTGTTATGATTTTTCACCCTTTTTCTCCATTCGCGATTTCCATTCATAAGACGATTGCGGCTCTTTTGAAAAAGATCTTTTCTTGTCCATCTTGCGGTTGCGGCACTTCATCTAAAAATACTACTTGTTTCTTAAGAATAATTCTTTACTGGTGATTAAAAGAGGTAAGTCTTACATAATTTTTTTAAGGTTTAATTATTGTGAAAAATATTTTTCATTTGGGGTTGTGAATTATTTATGTTTCAATGCAATTAAATATTGATAAAAAACATATTAACGAGCTTTTTTGTTCAAATTTCAAAAAGCATTTTTCAAATAGTTACAGAAATAAAAACATTTTTTAAAGAAGCATTTAAAAAAAAAAAACTGTTTTACTATTTTTGGATAAATAATTATTTTTTGTTGAAAATGTTTTTAATTAGCGTATTTATTGTATTTTAAAGAATTTTGTGTTTAAATTAAAAAGAATTAATAATCTACAGTTGCATTAAAAAACTTTTTTACGAAATGTTTTTCAATTTTTTTTGCTGGAATAGCTTTATTAAATTTAAATATAAAAAAAACCGTTTGAGTATTAAAGCTTTAATGGGTTTTTTTTTTAAATATCTAATTTGGAGGATTACTTGGGCCACATAACTATTTTTGTTTTTTTTGTTGACAATTTATTTATATCGTTTTTTTAAATAATTTTTAATGGTTTACATCATATGAAAAAATATTTTACCGTAATTATTATACAGTATTTTTTTTTTAATTTAATGGTACTACTTGTTATTTAGGTGGAAGGGCTAGGTCTTTTAAATGAGTGAAAAATACGAAGTGAAATAATTCAATGAAATAAAACTAAAGATATTGTGTTTTTAGTATAATTAGAAATATTATTGTGTTCAAAATTATTTTTTTCACCGAAAGCACGTTACTTGTTTCATTTGAAGAGTAATTTTGTTTACATTTCAACAACTTTTTAACGTGTAAAATTAGTAAGGCTGTCCTTTTTTGTTTATTACTGTTAAAGATCAAAAGTATTTTATTCAACAAAGATAAATCAACAAAAGAATAAAATGCGATATTTAATTTTTTGAAGAAATATTGGAGAGAAAAATTAGTTTGATGGGACGAAAAGCGCACACAATTAATTTAGATTAATTTTCTCCTTGAAAATATATATTTGAGAAGAGAAATCGATATTTTATCACAAATAAAATACCGTTAGATAATATATTGCCCAAATATTAAAAGTTGGGTGCTAAAACTTTGATTAAAATACGTCAAAATTTCATAGTTTTTCTTTGTAATACCCCTAAAAAACAACGAACAATGTTGCACCAATATTTAGTCTATTTGCTGGCTATGAAAAGCTCATATGATCATCAAAATAACATGTAAAAATACGAATTCTAATACAACTCCTCGTCATAGTTTAGTGCATGCAAAAATTTTAAACCTTTACACTTTTTGTGGCTAGATAACTTCGTCAATATCTATGTGGATTCCTCCTACTTATCGAAATAAATCCTTAATTTAATTTGAACCAAATTATGGCCAAATTTGAAATATTCACGAGCTTCAAAATTTCGTGAGATTGTGCACTATTTTACTCGCAAGCAAATTGATTATCAATTTTAGTGCAACGTAGCCTTTTATATTTACAATGTAATTTTAAAAATACCCTTTTCAAATTTTCTTTGAAATCTGAGATTTTATGCAGGGCCTTGCATTGGCGAAGGGCGTCTTTGGTTAGTGAATACTAAACTGCAGTTTCGCAATATTTATTTTGAAAAAATCTTTTCACGATGATTTTTGTGGGTCACTTTGTCAAGAGAGAAAACTGCTATTGACGAAATTGCGGTCTCTAAGTCAAGGTGAAGAAAACGAAAAGAAACTCATCTTTTTTTCTCTCTCTCTTCAAATGTTAAGAAACATCTGTTAGATGAAACATATCTACCGATGAGAGGTTAAAATATTGTAAATGCACGTTTTCGTGGGTTTAATAACTAGTTTCGCGGAAAGGAAAATTTTCCTTTTAACTTTTTTTTGTCGATGTTCTATTGTTGTTGCATAAGTGATTGTGCTGACCATTGTTTTGCATTACCGCATCTGTAATTTAAATAATGATACCTTTGCGTTTTTATTTAAATCCACTAGCTATTTTAACTAATTTTTTTATTTTTGTCCTACATAGTTTTTATTTATATTTTTTTATTCAATTTAAAATGCACATTTTAAAGATTCTTATACATTTTAAATAACTTGCGTCGCTGAACTCTGGAAGAGAATAAACTTTTCATTATGGAACTTTGAATTAAATTTTTTGTCACTCGTGTGTCTTAGGTTTTTATTAAGTTAATGTTATATTTTTCTACATAAATAATATTAAAAACATTGTATTTTGATTTTTGTTCTATTTGTTGAACATATGCATGGTAAAGTGGGTTTTTTAAAACTATAAAATGTTTGAATAGAATTTAAATGGGTGTATAAAATTTGAAAGAATGAGAGATTTGAGAGTCTTAGGGGGTCCTTAAAATTCGGAAGCACATTTTGAAGGTGTCTATAAGGCAAATTTTAGGTATCTGAATTATGTAGAAACATTGATCTTATTTACGACAGCATAGGTCGTGGCACCGTGCACGGAAAAATGAAATATCAGATAGAGTTATAAATTCTAAAACATACTAAATTAATATCTAGCGATATTATAGCAAATTTGAATTAGATTATTAGAATAGTTAGAATACATTAGTTAGCAGAGATAATTATTTCTTTCTATAAATGAAATGCAATGGAAAAAATAATTTTCAGACGATTTTTTTTTATTTTTTTGAAAAACTAGCTATTTGCCTTTAGGTTACTTTTTCCGTGTACAATGCTATATATCACTAAGCCGAAGTATCTAACACGTCCTCCACAGATCTAGTGCAACATTACCCCAAACAAAGTTGTGTTGATGAGGTTTCGGTGCTCTACCGTCCGGGCCACCTAATGGCAAAGTAAGAGTAATAACTTATCCGAGTGTCGACCTCTTTTAACCACCAGTGACGTCAATGCGAACTGGCCCACGACACATTATGAACAAAACGTGATATTACTGTGAAATTACCAGCATCATTAACTAAAAATACAAAAAGTGGGTTTTGTCAGAGACAACTCCTAAGTCAAGGTATATCTTGCAAGATGTTTACTGTTTACGTTGAGTGTGTCTGACTCTATCCAGGTATAGTTTTGCATATAAATTAAATCTATGTATGATATCTATAGAAATCTACGAATAATAAGTTTTCTTTTTTTATCATTGCATAAGTTTTCTGTTTCTACTAGTCCAAAGGATTTATCGTGCTTATTTATGTTTCATGCTTCTTGAGGTTAGTGGCTAGCCCCTAAATGCCGCAGCGATACATTTACAGCAAAATGCGAGTCAAATTATAGGCTTTACTTAAAATATCTAAAATTTTTTGTGTAACTCTCGTGTACTTAGTGTTAAAAAACACGAGTGTAATAAAAAAATTTAAATGCATTAGTCTCGAAATCTGTATAAATTAGCGAATTGAAATAAATTAAATTTAATTGAAAGGAACTTCCTTATGCAAATACACGGCAAAATAATACATAATTTTACGTTTTAAACAAACTATTGCATAGTTTTATCTCGCAAAATAAAAATATGCACTTTTGCATCATTTGTTTGAAACTGATTTACATAGGAAACCTCTTACAGTGTTTTTAAGTCCAGCAATGAGGAAAGGCACCGCGTAAAAAAACAATTCTGTAAATACTCGAGCAATCAGCCACAAAGTGAAATTCCCGGTCACTTCAATAGTTTATTTCGGTGAAACCAGATTTTTGGAGATTTTCGTAGCAAATCAAAAAACCTTCAAGTTTTTGAAGTTTGTTAATAAAAAAACGTTTAGTAACTTTTTCTAAAATGATCGTTTCTATAAGTATTCTCACGCACAGACAAATCAGTAACAGGGAAAACTTTCACATATCTATCCAATTTTGTCCCAACTATTCGTAATAGAGTCGGCTGTTAATATACGTTATTTATAAGCCGAATGCCGCGTGTAATCATGTGTAACCATTACTAATTTTATATCTCTAATTTTCTCTGTCAAATCTCTGAGAGGCAGAAAGAATTGGGCCGAATGTTTGGTAACGAATCTATCATACCTTATTGTTATTGATTTCTTAAGAGTGTGCAATATCATAGACCTGGCTCTGCTGGGCAACAGGGATCAGCAACAACATAATAATTTTCTTTATGGTAGGGTACCTAAAAGACCACTCGGAATATCATCCACCAGTAAACCAGCAATAGAAAGGTAAGCGGTCTGGATAGATTGTTTGTTTTTCATCAGATGATACCAATTCTTTATTCTTTTTTTTTATCTTTGTGTACTTGCAAACTGACTCGGGGAATTTCCTGTATTTTACTCATCCGGAAATAGATTCACAGATTTAAAAGATCCATCAACGAAGTAAATGCTGAAAGACAAGTTGGCAATTCGAAAATAAAACCAACCTTAGGAATTACCCTATCATAAAGAGAAATTCACGGTAATGAATTCACGGTCACCTTTGGCTGATGAGTAGGTAGCAATCAACCTCAGGGGGTATTACCGATTGCTGCCCCGGAGCATGGGTTTTCCTCTCCCCTTAGCTATTGCAGGAAATCCAGTCGGGTTTTCTAAGTAATCACCATATACATAAAAAAAAGAGAAGCGACAGGCAGTCTGTCCAGACTACTTACCTTTTAATGGATGGTTAATGATGATATTCAGCTTGGTCTTCTTCTTGTGATCTTTTGGCGAGGTCCGTGTCGTTTGAATTCAGGCGCATTCGTGGTTTTTTAGAAAATGTTTTGTTATAGGAATGATATTTTCCTGAAATCGAGTTGTTTCGAATCGTTGACCAAATAGCATTTTTTTGCTGAATGGATCTTTTCAATTTGTGTATCGATTTCCAGGATGGTTGAAATGCAGGAAATCCCCCTGGAAGTCATTTTGCATAAAATACACATAAAAAAAAATAATGAGTAAGCATCATCAGAGAGAAGAGACAAGCTGTCTCTCCAGACCACTTAACCTTTCTTACTTTTTTATAGATGGTACATGATGATATTCCGTGTTGTCTTTTTTATGCATCTAAATTTCTATGTGGCGCAGTTCCGTTTGAATTGCATGGGTTTGTAATTCTTTGCAAATGTTATGATGGTTATTTTTTTCTGTGGATCTGATTAGTTTTTGCTTCGAAGCGCTAACCAAATCGTCACGCATTTACTTGGTTAATGAATGTTATAAATCGGTTAATCGATTTTGAGGATATATAGAGGATATATTTTGAGAATGGGATTTTTAGATGGTTAGCATCCTATCTTACATAAGTTTTCATCAGGATTAGTGAAATCATCTACATAAGTAATGATGTGCAAATAACGAACAATCGATTGCTTCTCCGCATCGAATGGGTTATCCTTTCTTGAGTAATTTATAAATAAATGTTCTATAATTATGACTTGATTTCCATTTTCCGAAAAGTTACGAGTGATGAATGAAGTATAATTAATTTTTGCTAATACATAAATGTGAGGGCTACTCTAAAAATTAGCGGGTAAAATGATAAACAAAGAGTCGTATAGGTTATAAATTGACAAAAAAAAATCCTTTGAGTAAAGTTGAAATACTAACTTTAATTTTCCTAAAGTTTCTTTCAAATTCAGTCTTGATGGTTTTAAAATACAAAACTTCATAAGGAGGCATTTTAATATTAACTTACCTCAATGGAAATAGTCCCATGTAATATAGCGTCGACATTAATAAAGTGTTTTCCATACTAATTTCGTTAATAAACGGTTCCAAAATTGTAATTAAATTTTGCGGCTTCCCGTGCAGCGGTAGTGTAAGTTCTTCCCTGCCAGCCATTCTCAGAAATTATTAATTTGTTTACCACAACTTCACCTTTTCTTACAACCCATACATAAAAATATCAAAATAAATAGAGTTCAGAGAGAGAGAAGCGACAAGCAGTCTGTCCAGAATTCGCTAAAGTGTTGCTAATGGCATTCCAAAATGTCTTCGCGTAAGTGCGTAACCGGACTCATTTTCCGCGAAGTTATAGGATGCTGGAGCTTTAGGCGACTTTGGTCTATCTTTCTTTTCCAAGTTCGGTTCCACCTTTTTATAAGAGTGATTTTCAAGCAAGGATCTAAAATTTGTGATATTTAAGACAATCCAAACTATTACGGCCAAGTTTAATCTGTGGAGTCGAATGTCCCGACGGCGTTAGCGGTACGATGTCGCTCAAAGTTCCGCTGGGCGCCCGCTCAGATATCGGCTTCGTCACTTGACAAGGGTTCTAAATTACGAAGCGCAATTGGTTGTGTTAAAGCTTCTAATGGAGGCTAGAAATAGGCTGCTAGAATCGATTACATTACATTTCGATCAAGTCTGCTTTTGGATCATTCCGTTAGCATTCGATCTCTCAACGAATTTTGCATAGCTGTTTTAAATTAACGTTTGTAAATTTCGTGACTTGGGAAACAAATAAAAAATTTTGAGTTTAGTTTCATCAAAAATATGGTTTCCAGTAGCTGCAACGTTTCTGTGGGGAATTTTTTCACCATATTTTTGAACCATTTCTCTAGATTTTGTTTTTAAAACATGAAAATGGTCCAATCGCATACCGAAAATATGGCAAAACATTTCACCACTCAGCCACTGTAGCTATTAGGAACCATTATTATGGTGAGACCAAGCATCAAATCTTTAACAGTGTAATTTAGTTCTTAAGATTAGATTATCTCAAAATGGAAAATTAAAGACTATGAAACAAACTAATCATGACTAAAATAATCCTGTAAATTATGTCACCATACCATCAAAAATGATTTTCTGGTCCTCTTGAAATGTAGTAGAATAGGAGGTTCACGCGCCATTTTTGCAAACGCGCACTGCGCACTAATATCAGTTATTTCGTGTCTGACAATAAGAAAAAAGCTGATTCTAAATGCTTCAGTTTCAAAAGTATCTCAATAATTTAAAAAGAATTTAAATATTTATTAATAACCAGTAAATGAATAATAGCAGACAAACTCTGCTGGACCTTGGACCTGTTTGAGGTCTTCAATCTTTGTCAAAATGTCTGTAATACGAATACTAAGATCGATCGCGCAAAGCATTTAAAAAAATATAATTAGTATAACAAAACTTTCATTCTTCACGGCAAGATAAATTTTTGTTTACAAATATTTAATTGATATTTACAGACATTAATTAGCTCCATGTAAGAAAAAATTAAATCCATGGTATTTTTTTTTAATAAATTCTTTTCTGTGTCAGTATTTTCCATTTAAAATTCACAATAGAAAAACGATTTTTTATTGAACTTAAGATGTATGTCGTAATATTGTTGAAATTTCATTCGTTTCTTGATTTGAAGTCATTATGAATTTTTGTATAAAATAATCAAAGCTTAATACGCTCCCACCACATGAACCAATTTAAAATTTTAAAAATGCACCTCTAATGTCATTACGTAATAACCATTTGATCAATTCCATTTATAAAACACTATCATTTGACTACAAAACAAAGTTTACAATATATTTAAATTTAAAAAGTAATTTACAACTAAATAATGACCATTTTATAACGTCTTGAGTTACCCGGGTTTGTGTACACTCAAGTTCATTCACACCCATCCAGGAAGTTTTTCAATCCCATTTTCTCTCCACACGATACTTGTATTCTAGTCGCATTATTCTTCTCATTAATGTAGAGGGTTAAGGTCACAGTCAGGGGTGAGCAATAATTAAAATATACAAAGGCAGGTCTTTGGTTTGACTAAGTTCCAACTAGCAATTTTTGGGTAAATTGGGTGGGAGCGATGAAATCCGTGATGAAAGTGTTAAATTCACCAGCTTAAGCTTGATTCAAATGAGGGTTCACTACGGAGAAAAATGTCCAAAAGCTTTTCAGAAGCAACAACAGTTTGTAGACAGCAAATTCAATGATTTTTTGTGAAAAAATTGCAAGTTACAATATTGTCAAGCTATAATATAAATTTAAAATTAGTAGGGAATTGAGTGCCAATACATTGAAATGAATGTGGGTTAGGACATATAGTTTTCTGTAATTGGCGAAAATTGATTTAACTTCCGCATGGCCCAAACTTTTCGTCGCAGCATCCACGTTTCACCTTTAGCCCTTTTGTAAACTATCACGCTGGCATCTTATTACAACTTTTCCGGCCCTACAAAAAACATACTTCTTAAAAATGGTTATTAGCTTTACTAAAACTTGTTCAAGTTTTATGTGAGAACTTGTCTTAACGAAGATCAATGCTGGAGTAATGGATTAATGTAATTATGCTAATGTCTCTCCAGTGGATTGATGCCTCGACTACATTCTTATTCCACAATTACTTAACTCCAATTCGTCACTTTTTCGCGGTTTAAAATTGTGATACCCATATGACTAACTAACGTATCTCTACTGCAACGTTGGTGTAACTAAATTTTATATAATTTTACACCTCATTTTTTTTTAACTCATTCAATTACTCCATAAGTTCCGCTTTGAATTCTTGAGATCTTTCTGACCAGTATTGTCATCTTTTTAAAGATATATATTTTTATCCTTTTACGCCTAGAAGGCCTAATTGGGCGCGCACATGTCATCTTAAAGGATTCAGAGTAGTTAAGTTTAAAAATTTAATGAACGGTAGAGGGGGGAAGTCCATTTTAAAATGTATTTGTTAGCATTTCTGGACTAAAGGATTGAACCCAATTGACGAGCGGCATTTGTTATGAGCAAGAACTTTAACTATAATCACAGTTCATGTTAGTTATATTTGCCCCATGTGTTATTACACGTAATTTTATAGAGATTACTCATTTGCCTTGTTAATTTTACCTAAAATATCATGCATTCCTATGTCAGCTAAATGATGAATGTAGGACAGAAGTCATAAAATTTACATTCGAAATCAGGGAAACGAATAAAAAAAATCCAGAGCTGCAGGTTTTTAAAAGCATCAATAACATCTTGAGGATCCTGGATCTTTTTTTTGCTTTGCATATTTCTACGACCCACTTAGTATTTTTCTAACGTTTCCTCGTAAAATATCTCCTATTGCATTAATGAATGACATTTTGAACTTGCATTGATTTACTGGCATTTTCACGGGCGCTTAATTTTTTACGCCATTTTTTTTCTATTTCTGTAGGTCGCGGGAATTGTTTGGCTATTGTATTGTAAAAAAACGGACGGTGGGGATTTTTTTTTCACACGTGAATTCGCTCCTATTATCTGATCATGCCTGAAATGAGCGATTTAATTTCTTCTTTTTGGAGTGTGAAAGTTTATTTATGGAATACTATCACCATGAATAATTAAATATGAAGTTTTTAAAAAAGGTGTCTTCATATAAATTTTGAATTAATATTTTGCTGTTTTAAGGGAGCGAAACTAATTTAAAATGGTGACCATCAAGTAATAAACTGCTAAAATGAAATAAACATGGAGTAAAACGTACAAGTTGTTCCCGTGAAAAAAGTTTTTTAAAGAAATGAAATAATGTAAATAAATTCAACAATGTTATATATTGCACCGATAATTAGTAATCGAACACAGATAAACGAATAAAATTCACAATTCAGACGATTTTATTGATATGTTATTCCCAATTTGCATTGTATAACAAAAATTATTTCGACAATTGAAAGGGTTGGGAAGAGGGTAGACTATAAATTACTATCAAACTCCAAAAAAAGGTGATAACAATATTAGTATAAATTACATTGAATAGTTAATTTTTGTTTAAATTTGAAGAGCACTTTGATTCCATTCAAACTCATTAATGAAAATTTTATAACCCTGTTTCTATTCCAATAAAATTCTTATTCCTAATAAATATTAAATTTCCATGTAACATTTGACAATTTCGGCGTTCATTAGGAATTCCCATGGTGCTTCAAAAATTCTAAATAAATTATCTTGCATTTCTATTTTCTTCATGAAAGTACTGGTTTTTCATAAAAAGAAGTTTTTGTGCAATTACTACTACCGAACACTATTTATACATATCTTAAAATAAAAATCACCTAACATGGCCGTCAGCTATAGTTCTAAACTTTTAAAGCTAAAAGTTAGGCATTTTAATTAGTTTTCCTTCGTAAATTTAATTAATAATCTGTATTTGTTTTCAAAAAATTGTTTTTGAAGTTCGAACAATAATAAAATGTGCATTTTTTGCTGAGAATATGGAGTGAAACTTAATGTTAAAGAATTTTCTCTGTCGCTTTCCTGACAAACAACTTTTAGTGACGTATTTCACTTGTTTGCGATATAGCCTTTATAAAAGCTTCCACTTTTTAAATTATAAGCGTAGTGTGAAAGCTCAAAACGGACTCCTAACACAGTTAAACTCGTGTTTTTACACGCTTCACATGAATGAAAAACATTAAAATATAATTTTTACATAGATTTCAAGTCTATAATGTAAAGTCGTTTATAGCAAAATATTTCCCCAAAATAGAAAACAATTCTTCAGTTTACCGCTATATTCAACGATATTTCTCAACAAATTTAAATGGAAATTTCACTTTTTGTGTGTGAAGAATTACATTCTTTCTCCGTCAAAATCAAATGCTTGACAAATTGCATTCTTCCATAGAAATGTCATCATTTGTATGTCATATACAGGTAATTTGCAGTATCTTGATTAATGACTTGGACCATTGTTAAAAGCACCAAACAACTCTAAGCTAAAAGAAAGTATACCCAAAGACTGAATATTTTAGGGCCAAAACGGTCCAATTCATTGTTGTGGTTGCTGCAGTTTACCTATAATACTAGTATCGTAGGCGGGAAAACTGATGTTTTTACAAAGCCGACTTGGACTACTTGACTTCAATTCTGCAACCAATGTCAAAGTGTCTAAAGATTGAATATTTGAGCACTGTAATGGCTCAAACCTTACGTTTATATGAAGTAGTTTACCTGCCAACGACACTACATGTGTGTCTCGTGCTATGGCATTATTATAATTTAACGAAGGTCGTAACAAAAAAGATGTCCGTAGTTAGTCATAGTTACTTTTCCACTCGTCCGTATCTCACACGAAATGTCAAAAGAGGCATAGAAGAGTTTTGGTGTCGAAATTTCGTTTTTTTACTTAATAATTTTGACCTTACGTTTTATGCTTGGAGGAAGTTAAAAGCCAAGTAAAGTGAGACAAAAAGTTATTTTTAAAACTAGCTGATAAAAAAAACTAAAAGCTTTTTAGAATACAATGCACTCTTTTATCCCTTTTCACTGAATAGTGTTTAATAAGGTGCAAAAATGGTTTTCCTTTGTCTATTCTTTATTTACATGCATTTTTATGGGAATAATAACATATTCTAAACATTTCAATGCTGCGTATCGTTTACATATTGTAAATTGTTTCCATTAATTTAAAAGCTGTAAGATTATTACAAAGAAGTATTATTTAATTTAATTTTGAGTGGAGGGCAAGGAATATTGTTTTCACTTACGTCTAAAAGAAAATCCATAGAATTTGACTGTATAAAGAGCGAGACTGTGGCGTTCTCCCGTTTTTAAGTTCTGTAATATCCATCAGATTTTCAAATTATTTTATTGTTTGAAAGGTAGACATCAGATACATATCTTTTTTAATTTTTGTATCTCCGTACAATAGCTTTGTGATCATTAAAGAAACAGGAAAGTAGACTATTATAAGTTCTTTTAAAACTCTTATTTTAAATTTAAAGGTATAACTTTAGCATCGACCTGACTTGTATATACGTAAAGTATTTAACATACATACACTCTTAAAACAAACACTCCTAATTTAACTCAGTCTGAGTGGATTTCACTCCTCCAGACTGGAACATGCACTTCTCCTTTTTGGAGTGGATCCTTTGTGTGTTAAACCTCCGACAGGATTACTCTAAACGAGTGATTTTAACTCAGTCTGAGTAAATATGCATGCCTTTACGGTGTCGAAAATGCACTTCTCCAACTGGAGTGGATTTCACTCTTTTGTTTTAAGAGTGTATAGAAACGTGTAACTGGAGTATGTTTGGATGTAAAAAACTCGCAATATTATTAGTACACTCTTAAAACGAGCGAGCGATTTTAACTCAGTCTGAGTAATTTTCACTCTCCCAGTCTGGAAAATGCACTTCTCCTCTAGGAGTGGATCCTTTGTGTGTTAAACCTCCGACAGGATCACTCCAAACGAGTGATTTTGACTCAGTCTGATTTAATATTCACTCCTTTCCAGTGTCAAAAATGCACTTCTCCTACTGGAGTGGATTTCACTCGTTTGATTTAAGAGTGTAAGTAAAGCTATTAACAAATTGGTCAAACATCTTTAATAATGTTATACATATATATTAATGTATATACATTACATATTTAATGGTATATACAATTTTAGTTTTTAGAATGATTTTTTTTTTAAATTTTGAGATCATCTCCAATGCGCTTGTGTACCACACGTGATATCATTAATGTTATTTCATTAGGCATGTTTTTTTAAATTTATCCCGATTTTTAACGCAATTTTATCCCGATGACATAACAAGTATCAAGTGATTCACGCATAACAACTCATTACGTTAAGTCTTATCCTGATTTATACCAGGATTCTTGTTGACAAGTGTGTAAAATAAATCAGGCTTTCGTATGACTTCAGATGGGAGGATGTAAAACCAGAAATGCAAGTAAATCCATACGAGGGATAATGGACTAATAAGTGTGGATCAATCAAATGAAATATATGCGCCTTAACCTTCGACAGAAACTTATCCAGTAATCACCATCTGTTAAAGTTTTCACATGTAGTAGAACTTAATGAAAGATCTTCAGCGAAATATCTGGCAATATTAAAATTTGTCTACGCTTCTCATATTATTTAAATACGTCGATTATTTGGCCGCACCTCTCCCTTTATACATCTCATAATTTTTCCAGACCGTTTAATATGCTCAATTCTGCTTTTTTCTTCTGATTTTCCGCATTTGTTTTATTTCAAACTTTAGTTTGATATTTTTTTATTTAATAAATGTATATGGAATTACGCATCCTTTCATCCCTTGAGTGGGTCGATAAAATGGGTACCGAGCATCTCGGGAACTAAACACTGGGATTTCGGCGTGAGACTGACCACCTTACCGGGACCTGCCTGGCACTCCAGAGTCCTTGGTCACGAAGGCTGAAAAGCGCACTTCAGGGCTTGGCCCAGTAATGGGCTGCTGCGCCAAGGAGTTTAGTTTATATGGAATTATGATCCCTTTGAATGTGTTTTAAATAATTTATTTTAGGCTAATTTCATGTAACTGTAGTGTAAGTCATAATTTAAGAGATTATAAGCTTTTTAAATTTGAAAAATAAATCAAATTAAATAAAGCAAGTTACGTTATTTAGTTTTAATAAGTGTATATAAGCTATTCAGCTAATTTTTTTCATTCAATGTTAAAAACTTTTGTGATAATCACATTTACAAACGTGATTTGCGTCTTGCACTACAAAAATGATAGTTTTGCATGGAATTATCCTTTTTACTTACTTCGAACGTTGTTCTGAACGAGATCTAATTTTCGGTTTCAGGTAGCTTTGCGATAGAATTCCTCGTTTTTGGGATTTTAGGATCGTCTGAGTTTCCTGATTTCAGGATTGCTAAATATCCGAATTTTGTAAAAAAAATAATTTGCTGGAGTTTTTTGATTTCAAAACCACCCTAGACTTTAGAATTGCCTTAGATTTCACATTTTTGGATTGAAGTACGTATTTTCCTTATTTTATGAATACCCGAATTTTTGACTTTAGAATTACCAATCCTTGTGATTTTAGGAATATCTGTTTTGGTTTTTGAATCATTCGACTTTCTCGAATTAAGATCGCTGGAGTTCCACAAATTTTGGGTCGTCCGAGATTTTCGATTTTAGAAATGCCGGGCTTTGCGATTTGGAAAAAAAATCCAAGTTTGATATTGAAAGTGGTTGAAGTATGGACATATCTGCAAACGAACTAAATGCTCCCGCTTATGCTTTTTACACTTAATGAAAAATTAATATTGAAGACAAAACGGAACTTGTGGCTACTGTGCATCCCTCACAGCAAAACTTATCTAAAGATCCGTTAAGCAGCGGTCCAGTGTTGCATTTTAACTAAAAAGATCCAGCCCATAAATATTTATTTCTGGTTTTTCCATCGCTTATGTGTCTACCAAATCCCTGCTAAATCAATTAGTGACCTGGAAATTAAATCGGAAAAAGTCTTGCATTGAGGTCAACGAAGTTGAAATGAACCGGTGGGATACCAAAAGTTGGCCGCTTTTAATGATTTAATTACATATTTTATTTTATCACTGCAGAGTTTTGATTTGTAAATTGTTTAAGTGAACCACTAATTGTTTGAGATAATTATTGTCATTATAAACAATTAATTTATATTTGCCAACTTAATTTGTTGTCAAGACAGTTGTTGTCGTTGTATCGAAATTTATTCAAATTATTACTTTTTTCACTACATAAACTTATTTGATCAGTTTAGAGTTCATCAAATAATTTTAACGCTTCGTAATTGGTTTTAATCCATTAACGCCATAGAGCGCCGACTTCGTGAATAAAATTAACCCTTTCATATCCGAATTAAAAATGTTACCGTTAGTTTACCTACATACATTTTTCTGAACTATGGTCTCCATTTGTCTTACATTTTATTTATTTTGACAAAATTAAACAGAAAATCATTTTTAGGGGCAAATTTTCTTGCTAATTTTCTTCGTTAATGGATTTTTTAGATTTAGGTGATGGATTTTTAATGGATTTTTTTAGACGCTGGCCTATCATTATAAGTATTCTCAACCTAGATGTCTAGATCTTTTAGTTCGAGCTGTAGAGTGGTTTTAGACAGACAGAATAACAGACTGTCTGAGAAATGGACCAATGTTTAAAAACCACTTTTTTCGGATGTAGCACCCTCCAAAACGTGTAGAAAACAGAAAAACTCCATTGCGTATTTGTGTACCCCTTATATTTCATATTTGGTAATTGGAAGTAAATAAAAACTATTTCACAGGGTAAATATTTTTTGCCTAAGTTTTATGTTAACCCTATTGAGCAAATACAATGAAAATGCAGCTCTGCTCAATGCTGGATTTCTCAATAGGCTGTAATAGGATTTCTAAGTAGGCTGTAGCCTAGAGCGGCAAACTTTCGGGGCGGCAAATTTTACGATCTATTAAAGCGTCATTCGGCAATTTTTTAAAAAAAGATACTAAAATTTTTAAAGAAAGAAAACAAATAATTTATGCGTAAATCATAAACGTATATATGTAGTAATGTAATATTTAGTAATAAACATGGTAGCTGCGAGGCCAATTGCACGCTGTCCCTCTCCCGCCGTATTTGGAAGTTGAAAGAAAAATAGAACAGTTTGAAAAATCTGCACATTACTTCGCTTTCGATTTGGAGTGTAAAGGTATATAGATAATTTTAATATGTAGAAAGAAAAAAATAGTTTTGAAAACTATATATGGCGGCAAATCTTTAAATCCGGCCCTGGCCCTGCCCTATTTAAATATAGTCTCATTAAACGGTCGGCCACCTTCTGTGCTAAACCGAATCCGTTATTTATCGCTCAATTAAATGAGGGTAAAACAAACAATTCCCATCCTTGGCATTGTATTACTCTTATCAGAGGTCAAAACAAGCTCCATGAAAAAGAAAACAATAGTTTTATATTGCATCCTCCAGAATCAATTGAAACGAATTTTAACTCGCACGTATACCGTTTCGATATCATCCACAAAAAAAAAAAAAATCGCATCCTCGCTATATAAGAATGCAAAAGCCCAGTTTCATGCTACGGTTCTTGTAATTTTTTCCTGACTATCTGTGCCGCATTATCGTGCTTGCAGAGTTTTATAGACTATTTTTTGTTAAGTAATAACGATTCTAACCATACCTTCTTTAGAGAAGGCCTCTACACAAGTAATGAAGTGGGTGAAGTAGTTTGATCTAGAGTCGATCGATGGATAATCGAGTTCATCGAGCGACCCTAGTTCGATCTAAGATTCACAAAAGCGGAAAACCACGAAAAGACAAATGTCTCCAAGTGTTTTAGAACTACTCTTGCTACGGCATGCGTAAAATGGTAACCCGTGCAGATGCTTTGGTTACAGGAGATGTTATGTTAAAGAGGGCTGGACCGGGGGTCTCCAAAGCAAAGCGCATAAGTGTTAATCCAATGAAGAAAAAAAATTCTCTGCCGCATTTCTCCGGCTGTATTGAATACTTTTACAAGAGGATTTTTTATGTGGTAAATGTAGCTGGCTTACAGGTTCGACAATCCCACTTTTTGAAATCTATTCGATTTTTTTTTAAATTTTGAATAAATAATTTCACAAAGTATTCGGAGCAATTTCAAAAAATGGGATTATAGAGTCCTGTAAAGTATCTACATTTATTATTAAAAAAAAAAAACCGTCTGTAAAAATATTCAATAAATCCAGAGAAATGTGGCAGAGAAAATAGTTTTTTTTCACATTGGATTAACATTGAGGCACTTGAGTTTGGAGACCCCCAGTCCAGCGTGCCCATTCCCCCTTAGTGAAGATAGTTCTCTTTAACTTGACATTGCCACTACTGGAGAAAGAATACTTGACAAAAACTTAGTAAATTTTATTTCTCGCCTTGAGTGACAGCAATATAATTGCGGGAATAGTTATGTGTGAAACTGGCAATATTTGTTATGGCAATATAGAGCAACAAATTGTACTGTCGATGTCAAAATTGACAACACTTGTAATGTGAAAGTTCCAGTTGTGTGACTTAGCATTGCCCCTATATAATAATACTCGACACCGCAGGTAAGATATTTTTTGTGCTGTGAACACACATAGAATATCGTACCTCCTACCCTATTATAAGGACCTAACCTACTAAATACCGCTTGCATTTCATCAGCAAAATATAACATCCTGATTTTTACTCAAACAAAGGGAGAGAGGGTGATGAAAAAAAAGTGAAGCTCTCTCGCTCCCTGACCCATGAAAAAATCCTTCGCTTTATTCGGGTTAAACAAACTCGCTCGCTTTTTTGCCGCAAGTTTATTTTGTGGGGGAGGGAAAAGAACAATAGAGCGGTGAATCTGGAATGTTTTTGACCACGATTGACTTTGTTTTGAAGCAAGTGCACTGGGGAAAAAAATAAAGGAATGCTACTGCAAGTTTTCATAAATCGATCAGCTCAAACTGTTTTGGGTTTTGTATTCCGTATGTAGGGATGGTTTGTCTAAAAGTGTATTTTTTGGCCAAAGCTTAAAATACTACACTCTTAAAACAAAAGAGTGAAATCCACTCCAGTAGGAGAAGTGCATTTTCGACACTGGAAAGGAGTGAATATTAACTCAAACTGAGTTAAAAATCATCGTTTGGAGTGATCATGTAGGAGGTTTAACACACAAAGGATCCACTCCTCCAAGAGAAGTGCATTTTCTAGACTAGAGGAGTGAAAATTAACTCAGACTGAGTTAAAATCACTCGTTCGTTTTAAGAGTGTATGTACTAACTTTGTTGATTCTTATTTTGTTCTTGTTAGTCAATGTAATATTGTCACTAATTAAAGAAAAACATCGCCAAAATTTTCTTATTTTCGGCTCAATGTTTGTGAGCGACTGAGATGTAGAAGTATGATGACAGCTTCCAAAAACTAACATAGATTTACATATTTCCGCACCATTGTAAGGCTATATCGTGTGTAGGTCATTGAAAATGCGCATGGCTACCATATGTAGAAAATTATCAAGGGCTTAGGACCGTTCAAAAACTCCATGAATTGGCAGTTATAAGATAACACAATTAAAAAGCCAGTGAAATATTGTAAATCATTTGGAATTTTTTGAAAAAGGATTATGCAATTATATCTGTGTAACCCTTGTTTTAAAGTCATTTTTTAAAGGATTAGTAAACAAAGAGTTGTAGAAATTAGCATGAAAACTTCCAAAGTTTTAATTTTTTACCTCTAATTTCATCACATTTTTGTTTTTATAAGTACGAACTACTTTGTCATAAAGAAACACGTTTTAAATGTTTGTGTAGATCATATTTTGACTTCCTGCAGTTCTGGTTATTCTATTTCAAAATTTATGGTAGTATGTATAATTAATAATTTTTTATTTGTGTGGTTGAGTTATCTTACCTTTCGCATTCCTAAAAGATACCAAAGAAATGCAAATAAAAATCAAACAATGGAATCATCTTTCAGAGCAAATATACAAGATGCATTTTTCCTGAAAAGCAACATGCCATTGTTTAGCAATTGAAAGACCCAAGAGATGGTTTGAAAAAACATTTTGTGTTTATTGAATTTACGTCGAAATAAATCTCCAAATAGAGAATTCTATTCAGAATAAAATTTCCAAAATATTTTGTCTAGTTTTACACAAAGGTTTTAGTAAATTTTGCCGTAATTTAGGTATTCCATGATTGCAGTATATAGCAATGCATGTAAATTGGAGCTTTCCCACGAAGTGGGAAAAATATCATACTTAGTTTTTTTTTCGAGATTCGCTCAGGTAGAGGCAATGTTAACTACACGCGCCTTCTGAAGTGTCAATGTAAAACAAAATATTTTACTAACTAATCTACTAATATCTAACTAATCTATTAATCCAACTAATCTACTAATATGTAAAATTTAACACACTTTCTATTTGTGGAAGTATCGATAATATATGGGGGGAAAACAAAGAAAGTACGGTATTTTTCTGTTTCGAATGAAATCTTCCATATCCTTACGATGGGTACTGCGACTATGCTTCTCCGTAACCGCAAGTAGGGGAAAATTAAATTTAGCTGTTGTAAAACGGATTGAATTTTATTGTTTTGCAGATTCAACAATAACCTAATTTCTAAGTGAATTTAGAGTAAAGCATAAGTGGTTTTTGAAATTAGGAGGGTTTTAAAAATATTTCGAATAAGAAATTGGCCTAAGACTGTTCTGAAATTCATTGTATTCTCTTACCTCATTTCTCAAAATACATTCTTCTCAGCAAAACTGTTGGGCGGTCTTTTTACTCTCTCCAACTTCTTGGTTCTTTTTTCTAAATCCAATATTTGTGGAATAAGAAGAAAATGACCTAGGTTCGTCAAGAGAAACTTTCATTTGTCGTAATTAACAAAAGGCATTTTCCAAACTACCCGCCAAAAGTTTTCTCTTTTCTGATTAGTGTGTCAAACTAATAATTTCTTTTATTTGAATACATTGGGTTTAAGAAATTTGTTTAGTTGAATGAAAGGCGTTGAATTATAAAGACATACTCTCGTTTTAAAAGAACGTTGTTAAACAATAGCTTTATTATGTGGATAGTTTTGTTAACTTGTTGCTGGTTGACATCATCTAACACAGAAACAAAAGAATGTGCTTGACTTCCACCTAATATTTAAATTTTGTTTGCTGTTTACTGTTTTGTGATACATTACTACAATATTTCATGCTCAATTGAGTACATGAATTTTAAATATTTAAAGTTATATGAGAGAATCACGACATGTTAGTTGCCTAATTACTATTGGTGTGATTTTGCTTTTTCTAAATTTATTCCCAAGTCATTTCTGACAAAGCTCTAATTTAATTTACTATTTACTTTCGTAGTCTTTTGAAACAGTTACAAAAGAAACACAAGCTAAAATACACGTACCACTATTGATTTTCACCAAAACTGTTTTAGATAAAAAAAAATTCATTTATACGCAAAACAATTACAGAAATAGTTCGTTATTTTTTTTAATGAAAGGTTGTTTTTTCGTTTCATATCTTGAGAATCTTAAAAAAAAAAACCGAATCCTTAAGGGGTCATAGGAGTCTTAAAAATGTGCAAAGAAGGTACTACAAAACATAGTTTGATCTTTCATGTCATTTTTGAACTACTAAATGTATAAGTATATTTTTTTATATGTAATTCTACAAGATTTATTTATTATAAAACAAGTTTTAAAATTCATGAAACTTTAGCAAAAACTAAAATAAATGATATTTAACATGAAGGTACT
This sequence comes from Hylyphantes graminicola, assembly GCA_023701765.1. Lineage (NCBI taxonomy): Eukaryota > Metazoa > Arthropoda > Arachnida > Araneae > Linyphiidae > Hylyphantes > Hylyphantes graminicola. Next base: position 4,519,198 of record CM043119.1, on the reverse strand, counting down.
TGAACACACTGTGATTAGGCTTGCGCGGCAAATTGTGAGGTCAAAATTGAAAAAATGACCAAGAAAATGACTTTATATTGTACAAATATGTTCAAACAAAGACTTATACCTAAATTCTCAGCTCAATTTTAATTAGAAATTATTTTTAAAAAAATTTTAAATCAAAATTTTTAAATTTTTATCAATTTTTTTAGAAAAAAGTTCTTAAAATAATTTTTAATTAAAATTGAGCTGAGAATTTAGGTATAAGTCCTAGTTTGTACATATTTGTACAATATAAAGTCATTTTCTTGGTCTTTTGTTCAATTTTGACTTCACAATTTGCCGCGCAAGCCTAATCACAGTGTGTTCAAGTACCTTCATGTTAAATATCATTTATTTTAGTTTTTGCTAAAGTTTCATGAATTTTAAAACTTGTTTTATAATAAATAAATCTTGTAGAATTACATATAAAAAATTATACTCATTTATTGAGTAGTTAAAAAATTACAAGAGAGATCAAACTATGCTATGTAGTATCTTCTTTGCACATTTTTAAGACTCCTGTGACCCCTTAATTAAGCATACGAAGGAAACGAGAATCACCTTAACTGTTTATCCAAAACAAATATGTTTAGTCTCATTGCATTCAAATCATTTATCCAAGTGTATTGGATTTCAAAAATATTTTTGCTGATAAGTAACTCCAAAATATTCCCTATTACATCTGCTTTCATACCGAAATATAGAACACCTGAATGTATGCACAACTGCACAAACCACGACGCATTTTTTTTTATTAACAATCAGAAAAGAAAAACTTTTGACAAGCAGCTGGTCAATCAAGTGAATATGCATAAAACGTTCAATTCCAGACAACCAGTGAGTAATACTGCCGTGGGCAGATAAACTGCAGAATCTAGACTAATGAATGACTAGGTCCATTTTTGCAAGCACTCAATAACTGCAACCTGTAAGAAAGTATACTGTAAGACTAATTATTTCAGTGCAAAAATGGTCAAGTTTATTGTTGTGTTTACTGCAGTTTACCTGCTGACGTCAGAATACTTGATGCCACGACTGTCACGAAGTCGTCAGTGTTTTTATAAGGTTCTCCCATTGCATCTCTAGATGGAAAAACTAGTATTTATGATGACAAATTGTGAGATTGCACGTGTAAAAACCGTATTTTATTTTAATACTTCGGAATGTGGTTTGAATACATTTATTTTGATGTGATCCTTTTGGGTTTTTATACTTTTATTATGATAAAAAGCTACGGCTAGTTGTTGCTCTTTATTACACGTGTAAAAAGCGTGATTTCGTACAAATACTCCAGACTCTAGCATTTATTTTTCTAAAATAGCTTTACGCCTGCTTTTTGTGGTCATTTCATCTGGGAAATTAACTAGATGGTATCGTTTTTGGAGATGTAACGGACAGATGATAATAAGTGAAACGTGCTATCATCAGAAATTCGAAAGTTTGTAAATTTAAACAGAGTTGATTTTGTCGCTTTTGCCGCTTTTTTTTGACGCTATTGTTGCATAGCATTAAAAATTGTTGCATAATTTTTTTTAAAATTTTCTCAATAGCCGTTTATGTTATGTTCGCTATCATTTATTCATAATTTTTCATTTAAGCTATTTTTTATTTATTAAATTTAAATTCAAATAATTTACTAAGAAAAAATAACTTGTAGTAAATAGGTACATATATAGAACAAAGAAAGTTAAAAAAAAAAAACACTTGATCTTTAGATTGAATAAATAAATTTTAAGTTATGGAGTGATTACCCTCAATAATTGTTAGGTTAACTCATTCCAAACAGTAATTTTTTAAAATAAATTTTTTAAACATGGTCTTAAATTCTATATTTATTCATTTATTTCAAAAGCTCTGCAGATGATTAAGAAACTGTTAGGGTAGCTTCTCCTCAAGCCTTTTGTGCTTGAATTCTCACCAATTCTATTTTAGAAGTCTCGCTTATTGCTCTACTTATTCTGCTATAGGACTGTCCCAATTTTTGTATTTGAGAGGTCTCATTTATTGTGCTTGATGATTTTTACTTATTGTGGTTGCAAGTCCCACATTGCATTGGGAGAATCTTATTTACAGTGCTTGAAATGTTCCATTTATCGTGTTAAAGGCGTTTTAGCGACATGATGGTCCCATCGAATATGAAAGTACATTCTTCGACCAACTGTTTCACTTCGATTAGGTTTTTTTTTACCCTTCGCTCTTTTTAAAAACTCAATTATCTTGAAAACTCTGGGAAAAAAAGTCATAAAACAACACTTGCAACCACTTTTAAAATGCAATTTTTTTTTATTTTGATGACTCACAATTATATATTATAGCTTTATTTACAGTTTTAAATTAGTATGAAAAAGCATAAAACAGTTATCTCAATGAGATAAATGAAAATGACGGGAGGAGGAGTTATGAAACATGATTTGCAAAATTTGCTTAACTTATCTTCGAACAATGTTTTACTTACTTCGGTATCGATTTTTAACATCTTTCGAATGATGAATTAAATTCTGAATTCGATTATTTCCTCCAAATGTGTGGTTATCTATTGAGGACAACCTAACGCATTTTATGATTATGAATTCGCCCTGATGAACCTTCCCAATTTTCAAATTTGGGGGCCCTTTATTGAAAATTTTGTATGATTGCTCTTAACGATGATGCTAGTTAAATGATTTATCATATTTTTGATGCCATTTTATAGGCTCTCTTATAACATCGATTAAACCAATGACGTTAGGTCAACACTCTCAGAAATAACACTTTCATTTTTGACGATTCATTAATCCTCAAGCCTCATTTCGTTAATTTTGAGGATTGTTTCGTCACACTATCGCGTGACTTTTGAGTAAACGCGAATCCTCAGTTTTACGATCGGGGGCTGGGGAGCCCAGTCGGTTAAGCACTCGCTTAGCATGCGGAAGGTCCCAGGTTCGGGTCCGGGCATCGCCAAAATAGCTGCCGACCTATAAACGGCCCGTGCAGCCAAAAATGTCCGACGAATAATACCCCGTGTAAGGGAGTGCACGTTAAATATCCTTCAAAGTCCTAACGCTGCGTACGATGTCGCCCTTAACGGTTGCGTTGGGTGCCTATTCAGGTGTGGCTCGTCACCTGACTGTGGTTCTAAAATACGACGCCCGTCGCCAATAGCCCTCGTGTTGCTCTAGTGCGACGATAATTCAAACCAAACCAAACCAGTTTTACGATCGTGATTTGACGATTCTGTATCTTGATTTTGAGGAAACAGAATCTCATTGTTGTACTCACATGCTCAAAAATGACGAAATATTTCTTTAGATTAGACGACATTCAAATCCCCATAAAAATGACGATTCAAATTTCCTCACTTTGAGGAAACGAAAACTCGGAGCATTTGACAGTAATGGAATAGTCAAAATTAAGAAAAAATTCGTCGTTTTTGAGCATTCCTTTTTTAGAGTGAATGTCTGACTCAAAGTCAAGCTAAAAATAAAGTGGGGTCCTAGAAAATTTTAAAATTTACTGAAATTTCGGGGGCCTACAGCATTTAGCATAATATAAACAAAAATTTAGGGGGCCCTGGCTCTAGTCGAAGATAATGTACATCGGCCCTTTTAAGCATTCTTTTTTTTTTCTCATCAACTGTTTCTCTTCCTACGTAGCCGCCGATCCCGTCTTATCGAAGAAGACCAAGATGGCGACGTCCAAAGAGAAGTCGGTGATGGCGTTGGACGATTCCGACGAGTCCCTAGCCCCAGACGAGGTACCAGAAAGGGGACACTGGACCGGGAGGTTCGACTTCCTGCTGGCCTGCCTCGGTACAGCGGTCGGACTTGGGAACGTGTGGAGGTTCCCTTACTTGTGCTACAAGAACGGAGGAGGTGAGGACTTAATTTAGCAGTTAGTCGCCTGATACTATCTCTGACTATGCAAATTACATTATGCAAATATTACGTAATACATAAATTATACGCTTATCAGACAATGCTTGAATTGAGAACTCGCGAGAACTTAATTTATTATTCGGTCAATACTACTATCTCTGGCTTTGCAAATTACACAATACATGAAATAGAATAATAGCACAATACAGTAATTATACAGTTATTATACACCATTACATAAATTATACGATTATTGTACAATATAAAATTATATAATTACCGCATATTACATAAACAATTATTACACAATGTATAAACTATACAATTATTACACAATACTACTTATTTCATGCTAATCATTAGTTACACTGTAAAAATATAATCCGTATAATAACGTAATATAAATATAAAACATAGAGGAATGAGTTATAATAACGTATATGGAATTTTGAATTTGGCTGCATGACGTAAAAAAATCCTTCTAATTTACAGTCGGAATGTGATGGTAAAAAGTGCTGTCATCACCCAGTGCTGTAAATTTACATAGGATGTAAATTTAATTGTGTGTGACCTGCTAAACCATTTCCTTCACTGGCACTTATAATTTAGTATTGGATGCACCTATATTCTCTGGATTAAGTTGTTTATGTTCGTCGTGAAAATATATATTTGCTGTAAAACAAACATTACAACACTGTGATGTAAAAATAGCCCCAAAATGTCCTGTAATTTTACAGAATTTGTTTACTGTGTAACTGTTGTAGGTTGTAAAGATAGTAAGCTATTATAAGTGAAAAAACTTTAATCAAACTTTTATGCATGACTTTATTTAACTATTACTGAAACTGCATTGATATTTTCTCTCACAGGCGCGTTCGTGGTGGCCTACGTTGTAATGGTGTTCCTGATCGGCATGCCCGTGTTCCTTCTGGAGCTGACTATGGGGCAGTACAGCGCATTCGGGCCCTCCAAAGTGTTCAGCACACTGTCCCCGCTGTTCAAAGGTAAACTTTCAACTTTTTTGTAAACTTAACGTGGCGTTGTCTCCCACACATTTCCGTTAATCAGCAAGAATTATAATTAGCATTCAGATTTCATTATCTTTGAATAGAAAAATAATAAATTGTGGTTCGACATAATTAATGTCGATTTAATGTAGAGTCAGTTACAAATTTTGCTTTTAGTGGCAACAGCAAAATTTCAATACAGGTACTATTAAGATGGGGTCAAAAATTCGAAAGGAGGATTTTGTTTTTTTTCTAAACGTTTTGGAGGAAGCTGGTTCTAAAAAAAGTGGCTTTTGAGCATTGGTCTATCTGTAGGTCACCACTCTACAGAAATAATTCCACCACTCTTCCGTCATTTGGTACATATGGATCTAGGACGTTTTTGAAGTCATTACAAGTTTTCGAAAAAATTGCGCAGGCGCAAGTGGTAGCTGTGATATAATAAAAGCTTAAAGGTTTGGTTAAAGTTATTTAAATTACTTTATAAGGTATACAACTACCTTTTAATGTGTGCATTGATTTATTGATTAGTAATTGAAAGTCGTCTACGTGTTATACCGCCACCCCTATTTATAGTTTAGATACTGTAATATTTTGTCATGCCTTGTGTGTTGTGTTTTAGCGCTCATATTCGTTTTAGTTAAGGTAAGACAATATTGTATTGTTCAAAACAAATGTAATTCCAATCGGGCCAAAAATGAAAACAATTTCGATATAACTGATTCCACTCACGACATGAAACATTCCCACATAATCATTGTGTTTTATAGTTAGCTAATATGATATTTTGTCGCTCTTTGTGTAGGTGTGGGCTACGCCATGGTGATCGCCGCCTCTCTGGTGTCCATCTACTACAACATGATCATCGCGTGGACACTCTTCTACTTCGTCGACTCTTTTAGAGGGGACGTGCAGTGGCAGTACTGCCACCACGAATTCAACACGGACAGTAAGTTGAAAAGCTTACTTTTTATACTAATTAAATGTTCAATTTCAAGTCGCTCCACAATGGCAGGAACCTCAAGATTAAACACCTATTACACCAAAACCAAGCTGGCCAATTCCTGGTTTAGGTTTAGTTTGAAGTATCGTTCGCACTAGAGCTACACGAGGGCTATTGGCGACGGACATCGTATTTTAGAACCCCAGTAAAGTGACGAGCCGACACCAGAGTGGGCACCTAATGCAACCCGTTAAGGGCAAGATCGTACGCAGCGTTAGGACTTGGAAGGATATTTAACGTGCACTCCCTATATTCGTCGGACATTTTTGACTGCACGGGTAGTTTATAGGTCGGCAGTTATTTTGGCGATGCCCGGACCCGAACCTGGGACTTTCCGTATGCTAGGCGAATGCCTAACCGACTGGGCTCCCCAGCCCCCTGACAATTTCAGCTGTCCTGCAAAAAAAAAGGGACAATTTATAAGATATTTTGCATGCGTTTGCACAATGATAAAAAGGACTATTACTTACAAAAAATGACAGATTGCTTGTTTATTCAAAGCACACAATAAAATGCGCATTTTTAGAACTCAACCCTTAAATTCCACTAAATAGACGTCCTCACACCAACTATTTAAGGCTAATTTTAATTTTTTCAAAATTCATTACAAAACATACTTTTTAATAACATTTGTTTGGAAGATGTGCTTTGATGACTTATGACTTTCTTGGTGGGGGGCAAGATCGCCAAGCACTGCAACTTTAAGTCTACACTCTTAAAACAAACACTCCCAATTTAACTCAGTCTGAGTGGATTTCACTCCTCCAGACTGGAAAATGCACTTCTCCTTTTGGAGTGGATCCTTTGTGTGTTAAACCTCCAACAGGATCACTCCAAACGAGTGATTTTAACTCAGTCTGAGTAAATATGCATGCCTTTACGGTGTCGAAAATGCACTTCTCCAACTGGAGTGGATTTCACTCTTTTGTTTTAAGAGTGTATTGTACTAAGCCCCAGAAATGACACAAGCACAAGAGACACACAGAGAAAGAGACGGCACAAACACATAGACAAATAACAACATTTATTGACAGTCACAAACATCCATGCCTGACCGGGATTCGAACCCGACCCCAGCAGCTCCAAAGACTAGAATCCCAACGAGTGTGCCACCGGGGCGGCATGTGCTTTGATAAAGAATACATGTGTAGAATTTTGCTCAGGTGTGGAGAGGTTAATTAGGAACTCACGGCTGTAATCGGAAAATTGTCATTCGCAATTGATGGCAAAGAGAAGAATGAAGTAAAGAACTTGTGCAAGTGTTGAAAATAAAATAACCATTAAAAACTGAATAATTTCCTATTGTTATATTTGGTGAAAATTGGTGTGTGAAGATCCGATGACATCAGTGCTTCGGGCGGTTTTTACCTTTGATGAAATTTCATCCTTGGGAGTAATAAATAGCATTCATTCTGGTTCTGTAATTTTACTACCGTTTCAGTTTCACTTACGGACCTTGAAAACGAGAATTTCAAACAATAAAAGTATGCAAAAAAGGCGATATTTTACCTTGCTTGCGCAATTGCGGGAATATAAGTTTCATAATTTATTTTACGTAGAGAGGGGCAATACAGAATATTAAGTATTCGAAAATGAAAATAAAGAGCAGTTGAAAAAAGAATATAATAGTTCATCAAAAATAATAGGCAATTAAAAATATTGTACTCGAAATAAAAATGCAGCTCCCTACAAAACGGTAATAAATTGAACCAGCGAGCATCAAATTTTGAGGCAGTCACAAAATCGTGACATGGGTTAAGGAAAGAAATACTACGCTTATAAGCCTGAAATTATTTTCAGTTATTATTTATTAACTACAAATATATTTGTCGCTAGAACTTTTGGTAGATTTTTGTTCAAATTTATATACAGTTTATTTGGATCTTCTTCCAATTCTTGTTTTTTTAATAAAAAAAGAGAAGATAGGATATATTATGTGTATTGCTGCTTGAAGATGACAGAAATTCTTTATACACAAACTTACTATTTGTAATCATTTATACTGCGAAATTTTTAAAATTTGCCTAGAATGCGTTATCTATATACAGAATTATTCTTCGTTAAACTTCGTTAAAAAGTGTTTAGAAAACGTAAAATGGTACGTTAAGAAAAATGATAGAATCTTTCTTGAATTGTTGCTCTTTTTCTAGGCATTAATTAATATTATACTTTTGGCGTTTGCAGTTTTTTAACGAATTAAAAAAATCTACATAAAATTCATCGAAAAATAAAAGTGTTTCAATTATTCATATTTTGATAATGATTGTAATCAGAGACGAATTTTAACCCAGTACCTTCACGAACTAAATGCCTTTTAACATATAGTGGAATCATAAACATATGTCCTTCATTGAAATGGGAAAACTGGCCTGCCTTGCTTCGGATTTAAAAAAAAAAAAAAAGTTGAGAATCGCATCCGGCTTCGGAAATTCGAGTGCTTCACCTTGATCAAAAATGGCTGATAATGGGTTTAGGGATCAATTTGATGCGATTTCACATAGAATTTAATTGCACAACCAGTTTGGGATGGAATATTTGGTTTCAATTTGATTGTGCTTTTTCTATGAATGCTGTAAAATAAGTTTTTTTTAATGCGTGTGGAGGTGCACTATCTAATCGCTCGGCTTATGTATTTAAAACACTCGGGGGACATAGAGACAAATGAACTGTAAAAAAAATGGCTATTTTTACAGAAAAAATATATCAACTGGAGTTGCAGAAAAATACCGTAATTTACAGAGAAAATCTGTTTATTTCATGCGAACAATTTGTAATTTTAACTCGAAACCTGTTTTGTAACAGACGAATTGTAAAGAAAGAAGAACCCAATTAATTATCTGAAAATTTAAATGTAGGGACGCGTGTAGTAAAAAAAAAATTACTTCAGCCTTTTGTTAATCTCTTAAAAGGTTTTCTGAAAAAATAATTGCGATTTTACAGTTATACTGTTCTCTGTTTTGGCTCTAAAAGCAATTTAGAGTGCCGGTATGCATCAAATAGATTTTTAAAAAAAATTAAAGTTACTTTTTTTTCGAAGTTGATACCTGTTAATGCATTCACTATGAATATGTGAAAGTTCCGGACACACCTGCATCAACAAAAGAAAACGCTTTCACGCTCTGATTCTGAATCAGATTATGACAAAAAGTCAAGCTTTTTTTTTTCACTTTTACCTGCCAAGGTCGTTTGGGATGATATCAGACAATAACCAGTCTATTTTTTTAAAACTCCGTTTGTTGTGATACACCCAATTGTGGAATGCACGTTTTTTTCTGCTAATGTGCCTGAGGTGCATAACTGGAACTTTTACTTGTGTTTTTTTTATTATTATTATGTTGGGGTGACCGAACGGTTGACGTAAGGATGAATTTGTTGTCAGATAGGGCTTATTTTTTTTTATTTCTTCTTTGATTCAACGAAATGAAGTTTTTGAAGGGTGGTTATTCTAAAAAAGTGGTATAATATATAGTCCCGTTTTGATAGTCCGTAGTCTGTCAGTCAGTCTTTCTGAAGCCACTCTGCAGATCGAAATAAAAGGCTTTTGGTACAGTTCTTGGTACCTGTCGGTGACATTCCAATGGTTCGGGGTCTACCACGAGAAATAAAAGCCTAAAAACAATGCTTTACGTTTCCAAATCCTGAGCCAAGCATATAAATGCAACGCAATGTAGTGTGTGTTTGTGTGTGTGTGTGTGTGTGTGTGTGTGTGTGTGTGTGAGAGAGAACTGAGTGATTGCCCAGCAGGTAAGACGCTTGCCTTGGATGCGAAATGTCGCAGGTTAGGGTCCGATCATTTGCCAAAATTACTGTCGACCTTATAAACGGCCCGTGCAGCCGAAAACATCGATGAATAGTAGAAATAACTATGTGAAGGGATTGCTCATTAAATATGATTGAAATTCCCGCCTCCGCGTACAATGTAGCCCTTTAAAGGGGCATTGGTTGCCTACTTAGGGGTAGCAGGCTTGTCACTTGAATGTGGTTCTAAATTACGTCACCCGTGACCAATATCCTTCGTGTTGCTCTGGTACGACAATATTTCAACTGAAGCTACGGTTATTATGAATAGCTGAGTAGTGCACGGGCTAATTCTAGCAATTTGAATTAACATTGAATATTAGTGCACCATCGCTCATTGACCACTGGGAATGGGGTCTACTAGGAGAGATAAAAAAACAACTTGGAACAATATTTTATGTTCCCAAATCCTAAGCCAAGCATACAAATGCAAAGTAGTGTTCTTTTTTTTTTTATCAGTGCCCATCAGGCGGTAAGACGCTTGCTTTGGATGCAAAATGTCCCAGGTTAGGGTCCGAGCATTGCCATGGTAACTACAGGTTTGTGTTGCCAAAATCCCGACAAATAATACCATGTGAAAAGAGGGATTGCACGTTAAATATGATCCACAGTCCGAGTACGATGTCGCTCTTAAAATTCGTATTAGTTGCCTACTAAGGTGTCAGCTGGCTACTTGATTCAGCTGGCTGCTTATTTAGGACACCCGTCGGCAACAGCCCTTGCGTGACAATATTTCAACTCAACCTACAGTATTATGTACTGTGTGTAATGCAAGGCGTAACACCAGAAAATTTCATTAACATTGTAGCATCAACGCACCTTTTAACCATTGGCACCACCGTTCGGGGAGAAAAAGAAAACCTTAAAACAATTATTTATGTTCCCAAATCATAAGCCAAGCATACAATGGCAAGGTAGTGTTCTTTTTTGTGTGTGTTTTAAAGTGTTTTGCAACTTTCCCTGTACGTTTTGGAGCGTAGGTTTACTCTCTCTTTGAGCATCCTTGAGGACGGTTTAACCCGGAAGGCATCCTTGGGAAAAGATTTGCATGGCGAAATACCTTGTTCGGCGAAAAACACGTGCTTTCAAAGTGCAAGTAAATAAAGCTTTTATACAAAGGAAAACTGTTTTAAAACTCTTTGTACTGTTTCATAGAGAAAAAATGCTTAGAAATTTGTATGGTAAACAAATTTCGAAACCAGGAGAATACGAATAGGGCAGAAATTTTGTTTAAAAATGCTTACAGGAGTCAGGAACTCTATAAAAAAAATAAAATGTGGTTTTCTCTTGTAGTGCTTTTTGGTGGCGCTGTGTATATGGGACTGGTGCACGTAAAGTATTTCTTGGTCCAAAGTCCTGATTGCGTTGTCACGTAAAATGTCACAATACCTGTTGTGTTATGTGCCAGCTCAGGTGTCGACATTTCCACTTGCCCATGGTTCATAATTACGAGGCCCATCGCCATTAGCTTTCTTCTATATATAGCACTACTTTAATCTGACAATACCAAAACTAGAACTGCAAATGGGAAGTTTATATGACAGACCACGTAACTTTCGAACATGATCTTAATGGATCTTTGTTAGATACGGGCATCTAACAAAGTAGTAAAGCATCAAAATATTTAGCTACAAGGAAATTTTAATTCAAAAATCGTAAATAGACGTCATTGAAATGAATTCTTGAATTGAAAGAATCTCATCAGTTTTAATCACAAAAGCTTACAAATTTTTCAACGAATATAGAATAGTATTATATACACACCATTTAGGAAAGTAAGCTATTCCCTTAATCTTAAACTTTAACTCATAAGATAGTTATTTTAGGGGAAAACATTGTTATTCGATGACATTTATTGACAAATGGTAATCCATTTAAAAATTTATGGAGATAAACTCATGAAAAACGTCATTATTGTTTTGAAGTCAATAATTTAATTAAAAAGGCGGTCGATATAAAGATAGTTTTTTTTTATTATTTTGAAACATTTTTAAAACAGCTGTGTAATTTACAAACAGTAAAACAGAAAATATTGAAGTTTGTGGTGCTGCCATCTGTTGATAAAATTTAAAACCCAAAACTGACCCGAGTTTACTGCCTGTCAATATGAATGTAAACTTTAAAATAACCCGATTTCTTTACAGAAAGTATTGTTTTATTGATAATAAGGATATTACATCTCATTCAAACATTATTAATTTTCAAAATGTAAGTAATTGGCAATACTTTCTTGAAATCGGACTTAAGTGGTATTATGAATATCAAAGTACTACCAAAGTAGTTGATAGTGCTGGGAAAAGAGCTTAGTTATCCTCTCTTCCTACCTTTTCAGATTGCTTCAGTGACGTGGACTACCATTCGTGTAAAGCTGCCAACGAGAGCAACGTGTTCAACTTCCGTACGTGCTACAATGAGACGTACGCTGCCCTGCAAAACATCGCCGACATACCCGACAGTCAACGAGTGTCAGCACCTGAGGAGTACCTCAAGTGAGTGCTTTTTCTCTTTTTTTTTGGAAAAATAATCATTTTAGAAGACTCGGCAATTAACCAAAACCGAGGGCCCTTTGTTTCATCATCTCAGCCACCAGTGGACAATTCGAACAGGATGGAGCGTGGCAATGCTTGACATAACTGTGGCGTCACTGTCCTTCCAATTTTCCATTTTGACGTTCAGATTACAATTAATTTAAGCTCTCTGTAAATGTTAAAGTATGGCAAGATTTAATTTGGCCAAGAGAACCTCCCAAACCAAATGGGTACTCAAGGGATCGCTTACATTCCGCATCATCGAATGACAGGAGTATAAACATTTTTTACATCTTGAAAATATGATGTCTCAGTTTCCCTAAGCAAGCAAATGAAGTACCGTGTACCGTACCAGAGATACCACATAAACGTAGAAAGGCACAGAAACTTGCGAATTTTAATATGACATACTTCTGTCAAAAAGGTTTAATGTTTACAAAATTAAAACTTCAGTAAGATTTAATAAATTTTCAAACAGATCTACAATCGTGAAAAGAAAATATGATCGATGTGATAAAAGCATAAGAGTAGGATAAAGACAGTTTCTATCAGTTAAAGTACATAAAGTAAAAAAAAAAAAAAATTAAGAATCCTTTTTAAAAAAAGAAACATTTACGATCACTTGCGAAAACGCAAATCTTATAGTATAATAAATTTTTAATGTAATATTTGAAGAATGGTTTCTTTTCCGCAGCCGCTACATGTTGGGCAAGAGCGACAGCTTCGACGATTTCGGAACTCTTCGCTGGCCGCTAGTGGTCGCTCTCTTCGCCGCCTGGGTCGTCGTTGTTCTCAGTCTTATCAAAGGAATCAAAACATCAGGCAGGGTGAGTAAACACACCAACACTTCTTATTAATAAAGACCGATTGAGTAACTGTTTTTCAGAAAGTAATTGCTAAGCCATAGCTTGCTCAACTTTAGGGCCACAGTAGCTCTTCGTTACGCAATCTGTCAGGTTTGGACTAACGGCTTTTCCAAAGGAAAAGTACACAACCCACTCTCGAACGACTGGACTATACTTTTCAGGTTTCTTACAGATTTTGCCATCTCTTTTGGAAAAGTTTAAAACCCGAACCAGTAGTGTGACATCAGAGTTCTTCTCTGGCCTTATCAGTTGAGTCTGACTTGGCTAAGCAAGTCGGATAGAACTAAAATATATAAAACATCTAGATATATCTTATAGGACAGGAGCTAGGTTGCTCTTGAAAAGCTTGACAAATATAGCAGGCAGCCAAAAATATAGTTTATGGAAAGTTGAAAGTTAGTCTTCACATTATATGGTGAGCTCGAAACTTCGATGGCCTTAAGGAGAAATTTGCAGTCTTCATTTCATCCTCAGTATGGCTATAGAAGCTGATATTGTACAATTATAATTTAGGAAAACAGTTCTTCTTACTTGGTTTTGGAGTGCGTTTTTGATTAGTTATTCATTTACCACAAGATGTTGGTAAGTTAATAACCGAATTGTATACCGGCTGCCTGGCAAACTTGAAGGGCAGATTTGAGGAGCCTCAAACAGTACAAAAGCTAAACAGAGAAAACTTTGGATAACAACTAAGAGTTCAAACAATCAATTAGATGCATAACATTATGGACTTCATATATCACAGCCCAATATAACAGGAAAGGATGTGGCTGCAATTTAATGGGCGTCGCACAAACTGGGAGAATTGAAAATTTAGTTTCTCATATTAATAAGTCAGATTTTTTCACGTCTCATGCATTGTTATATTTTTACTAATAATTTAATGAAACTTTTTTGTTCTCTCCAGGTGGTGTACTTCACAGCAACGTTTCCCTACGTCATCCTACTCATCCTCTTTATTCGTGGAGTGACGTTAGAGGGCGCCTCAGACGGGATGTATTTCTACGTTGTGCCAGACTTCGAAAAGCTCATGCAAATATCGGTAAATTTCATTGCACATTATTTTCCAAATTACACATAAATGAGCATCCAAACATGTACTTATCTTATATTTCATACTAGCAGTATGGTCCCGCCTTACTGGGAACCCGTTAACTTCGCATTGCTTTCTTTTAGAGGGGCATGCTTACTTGTGAAAATACAGTCAAAATCAAAACAAAATTAAATTCGTGTTGGCGCATGCGCACTTAACACTAATAGAGGATAAAGTAGCCTTCGGGCGAGCGCATATCTCAACCAAACTCAATCAAAACTAATAGAGGATGGCGTCAAGCCCCCGTTTCGGCCCGGTCCATGTATTTTCAAGCCCTGTTATGGTCCCGCAATCCCACGTGGATGACGTTTTTTTTAAACTAATTAAATAAAAATCACAATCAAATATGAAAAAACTAAGCTTCAGGTGCACACGTAGGTATTAAAAGGAATCTATATTAAGAATTTCGAATTTTTTAGAGCAGTCTAAGTAGTTTTTTTTGCGATCCACAGACATACACACAGACAGTCTCTTTCTTTTATTATTATAGATTAAGCAATTGAAAGTAAAAAATATGACTTTTTCTCCCATCAACAGGTGTGGCAGGACGCTGCTGTCCAGGTGTTCTACTCGTTCAGCATCGCAGGGGGCGGCATGATCACCTACGCCAGCTACAACAAGTTCCACAACAACCTCGTCAAGTGAGTCGCCGAATGCCTTATTGGCTCTTCACTTTATGGGGCTGGGGAGCCTAGTCGGTTAGGCACTCGCCTGTAATGCGGAAGGTCCCAGGTTCCGGTCCGGGCATCGCTGAAATAACTGCTGACCTGTAAACGGTCCGTGCAGCCAAAATGTCCGACGAATAATACCCCGTGTAAGAGAGTGCACGTTAATTATCCTTCAAAGTCCTAACGCTGCGTTCGATGTCGCCTTTAACGGTTGTGTTGGGTGCCTATTCAGGTGCCGGCTCGTCACTTGACTGTGGTTCTAAAATAAGACGCCCGTCACCAATAGCCCTCGTGTAGCTCTAGTACGACGATAATTTAAACCTAATCTTCACTTTATGTACTCTCATTGCAATTTTCGATTAACATTTCTTTATTATACCTTTTAACCTATTCACTCCTGAGCAAAATTGGCCCAGTCGGTAAGGCGCTTGCCTTGCATGCGAAAAACCGGTTCAGGACCGGGCATCTCTAAAATAAAGCCAAAATAAACGGCCCATGCAGCCAAAAATTTCCGACGAATAATACCCTGTGTAGATGGAATGAACATTAACCCTTTCAGTCCCAAAAATTTACTACACTACAGAAACATCTGATATTCACAAAATAAGCTTATTTTAGGTCAAATATACGAATTCCATAAGAAAAAAAATCCATTTAAATTTTTTATATGGTTTTTGAAACAATGCCAAAATTCTCTAACTGTGGAAAACAACAAAATAAAAAATATATATATAACCTAAAAACACTTCGAGTTATATATTTTAAGGTATCTGACCATATTATTAAAAAAAATTAGTAATTATTTTAACCGAAATAGTTTAAATTGTGTTTTAAATATGTGGAACTGAAGTGAACTTATCAAAAATCAAGAGAAACGCTTGTTGCCTATTTTCTAAATAAAAAAAGTTAGTAGTTCTGACTTCTATTGAGATAAAGTAAAATTTTGTCTGATAGAACAAAGTGTGAAGAATCGAATGATGTGTGTTTGCATGTCATAGCGGGACATAAAATTTTGAAAAAAATATTGAAAGTGATGATGCCAAATGGCATCACTGGGACTGAAAGGGTTAAAGGTGCCTGTACTCATATGTCGGCGCGTCACATTACTGCGGTTCTAAAATTATGACGCCGTCGCCACTAGCCCTAGTGTAGCTCTAGTGCAACAAATTTTTACAATAATTCACTCAATCTGAGCAAAATCATGCCCATATATTCTTTATATAACATGTTTTTCAGATCTGTCCGTTTTTTTGCTCCCATACTACGTTTATAATGTAAAAAGTGGAATATAAAATTTAATAGTTCAGTCCGTCGCCAAGGCTCCTAACTTAATGCTTCTCTCATTGTCAAACAATAGATTTATGGTTCTGTCATTGACATTCTATTAAAAAATTTTTATTATTGTCAAAATACAAACCTTCCATTGAATTAATTAGAAAATTTGATCATTTAAAAGTTGCTTCCCATTTCGAAGAAATCCCCTTTAGCAATACTAATTTAAGGCTAATTCGAATAAAATGGTACAAAAGTATCTATTGCTTTGTATAGTTTAAATATTTAATTTTCTGAATTGGAGTTTTTATACCTGAAACGTATATATTCTAACTGTTTTCTTAAGAGCTAAACGAAAGCTTCTAACTTTATGCAGTTTGAAATAAATTAAGTTATCAATACAAAAATGACTCGCAACCGAAACACACAATTTTACTAACTTACTCACTTATTTTACCTGAAATCCTATTTAGTACTTCCGTACCACAATATCGTATTCAATTTCCGTAGTGCTTGATGGCTTCATTCCGCATACTTCCGTTTCCCACACAACTTATTTTAATCAAAATTTTCAACTTTATTATTTGCAAAGGTGTAAAAATCTTTAAACAATTTCCTGTACATTGTACGTCTTTCAAAACCGCAGTCTGAGTCAGGTTCAGTAAGTGATTCTGGTTACTCTTGTTCAATGAGGCATATCCAGTATCCAAATGATTTCCTATTGCTGGTTTCATTTATTTAATGACATAGGTAAAGATAAAATTAGACTGAGTAAGAAAGTATAAGATATATAAATAATGTGTAGCAATACCACCTGTTTATCGGCCTCATTTTAAGTATCTTTGGAAAATTATTTTAAAGTTATCAAATATGGTTGGAGAGTTTTTTTTTCACATGTAATTGGTTCGAATAAGCATTTATCATTGTTAGGAAGTTTATATAGTCAGTAATCATTTCCCATGTGACAGATCAAATATTGCTGACGCTATTTTTGGTTCATCACTCTCGTTTCCGGTCATTCGAGTAGCGTGAAACAAAATTATTTAAGTCAATTAACTCTTATCTTACTTATAACCCATAGAAATAGAAAAACCGTGCGCTCACTATCTAGAGGGGAAACGGAGGGACCGGCTTCCTGCTCTCGCTCGCAGGTGAAACATAAATAAGATTATGCGCCAGCAATTAAAAAACAAATATGCAGCACTTTATAAATGCACATGAAGTAAAAAAAAGTTGCTTAATTTATCTTTTAATAATGTGACATTCTTTAATCCAGTGATGTGCGAGCCTAGCCAGAGGTGCCAGCCTCGGGGCGACAGCCCCTAGTAATTAATAAAAAAATAGACGGAGTAATATTAGCAAATTAACTTTTTAATAAAAGAACCGGACATTATCTTTATTCTTTAAGCACATCGTGTTTTGGCCGGTACATCGTGGCCACTTCGTTTTTAATTGACTTGAGTTTTTAATTGAAAAGATCAGTGAATAATTCTACTTTGGCCGAAATGGCCGGC
Organism: Hylyphantes graminicola; assembly: GCA_023701765.1. Taxonomy (NCBI): domain Eukaryota; kingdom Metazoa; phylum Arthropoda; class Arachnida; order Araneae; family Linyphiidae; genus Hylyphantes; species Hylyphantes graminicola. Next base: position 4,501,571 of record CM043119.1, on the reverse strand, counting down.
CAAAGTAGAATTATTCACTGATCTTTTCAATTAAAAACTCATAAATTTGATAGGTTTGAAAAGTTGAAGCTGAAAAAAAAACTAATAAAATGATTTAATATTTCAAACTTCAACAAAGCTAGTTTTTTTTATTGTACTTTCGACGTCGTGCAGGCGAATCTCCGATGTTAAATAATTACAAAAATTGTATGCATTTATGCGGTTGTATAAAGATATAAATTAATTATTATAAAACATGCTTTAAATATAAAATGTAATGAAAACAGAACAGAAATTCCTGGATTTATGTAAAGCATTCAGGCAAAAACAATGAAAAGATAGAAAAAATAGCGCAGTTTCTTACATACGTACTCATATCTTCAGATACTTTAGAGTAGAAATTAAACTTACAAATATGTTGCTATAAATACACTGACATTCAATCTTGATCTTAAGAAAAGAATACGATAGGAAAAAACCTCAAGAATTTGCGTAACTTCCAAAATATTCTGTATAAAGACCCAAGTGGCAAATAAGAAAACGAAAAAAGGCTTAAAAATATTACTTATTTCGTCTGTTGTATCAACAAGAAATTTGTCCTCGAAATTCGAATGACTATCATAGCAATTCAATTGAAACTATAATATTTTATTGATCTCTATTGAAAATATTATTTTTCTAGTTTAGTCGTAGAATACAAGATCGTTATCTTCCTTTATTTAGTCAGCTTTTCGATAATATTTAATAAAATAGGCTTACTTCTCAAAAATCCATTTCGAAACCAATTCAGAATAGGTTTACATTGCAAAATAATGATATTAAAATACGCGTAAACCAATTTAATAGATGTTATATATGAACCACTAAAGTTTTTTCTTAAATTGAATTATGTTTTATTTACGGAAACAATACAGCTGTAGATTGAATACTTATTTTTCATAAGCTATACTATTTTTAAAGCCAATATAGCATCAAAAAAACTTTTATGTAGGAGTATTTACCGTCATTTCTTGGAGGAAGGTCAATTTACCTTCCGTTTGTGTCCACGTACCTTCATCCTATGTATCCTATGTTTATTCAAATATTGTACACTGCTCAGGGACTAGGGTAGCTGGCTTACATTGCTCTATAATCCTCATTTTTAAAATGTTTTCGAATTTTTTTTAAAAATTTTTTAATAGATTATTTTATAATAAACTATTTGAACCAAATTTAAAAAGGTTGATCATAAACTATGTAAGCCAGCTACCTTTATATTAAAAACTATAAAATATTTAATACACCCTGAGTAATGTTACTTGGAACTTTTTCTATTAGATTAAAACAGACCCTCCCTTCTTAACCTTGAGGGGGAATTGGCGCGCTACCGATTGTCTCCAAACTCAAGTGCCTCAATGTTAATCCATTGAGAAAAAAACCCTTTTATCTGCCACATTAATTCGGCTGTATTGAATATTTTTACAAACTGATTTTTTTATGTGATAAATGTAGCTGACTTACAGGATCCGACAATCCTACTCATTGAAATTGGTTCGAATTTGTTTTAAATTTTTGAATAAATAATTTTACGAAAAGTATTCGAAGCAATTTTAAAAAGTGGGATTATAGAAACCTGTAAAGTTATCTACGTTTATTATGTATAAAAAACAATTGTAAAAATATTCAGTTCATCCGGAGAAATGTGGCAGAGGCCAGTCGGTTAAGTTGTTTGCCATGCATGCGGAAGGTCTCAGGTTCGGGTAAGGGCATCGCCAAAATAACTACCGACCTATAAACGGCCTCTGCAGGCGAAAATGTCCGACGAATAATACCCCATGGGGAGGGAGTGCACGTTCAACATGCTCCAAAGTCCCAACGCTGCGTACAATGTCGCCCTTAACGGTTACGTTGGGTGCCTATTCAGATGTTGGATCGTCACTTGACTGTGGTTCTAAATGACGAGGCCGTCGCCAATAGCCTCGCAGCTCTAGTGCGACAATATTTCAAACTAACCTAACTTCCTAAACCCTCTAATGCATACTGTTGCCGTTTAGCAACAAGTAACATAATCCACTTTATTCTATTAAAGTAGAACTCCCTCTCGACAAATTTGTTTTTTCATTTATCACATTCCATTTTGAAGTTTTAGTTACTAATAATCTTCATAGATGACAGTAGTAAAAGTGTATTCAAAATTAAAGAGCGAGGTTTTATTAATTATAGTTAAAGAGGGTTATTTTGAAATATATTTAGTAGTTTTCTAGTCATTATTATCAAAATTGAAATTTTGTGGTTGGTTTTTGTCATATGGAAATTTTTTTTAAAATTGAAATTATTTAAATTCTAATGCAGTTAACTTTTTTTCAGTATTTTCCCGATAATGTGTGAGTATTAAGGATACATATATATTTTTTCGGGATGAAAAAAAAAATTCATGCATTAGAGGGTTAAGCATGATTTTTTAGAAATCCCCATATAGTAATCGTATGTATGCTTCCAGGGACGTCCTGATCATCGGGATCGGGGACATGTTGACCAGCCTCTTCAGCGGCTTCGTCGTCTTCTCCATGCTCGGGTTCATGGCGCTGCAGCTTCACACCTCGGTGGCGAACGTGGTCTCCTCAGGTGAGAAACGACAATCCATAACATTCGATTGTTTTCGGGCCATGAATGACTCTGATGTGACGGTTTTCAATTACAGTCAAACCTCGATAACTCGACTTCCTCTAAGTCGAATAATCCGCTAACTCGAACTTTTAATCAAGTCCCGAATCATTTGTATACTTTTCTTTAAAAAACTGTCTCAATAACTCGAAGTGAACATCTTCTAGTCGAAGATTTTGTGATAAATTTCCCCTGTAAAATGGCAATATGAGGAACATTCGATGTAAAATTAACGTCAATCAAATAAGTTTTCGACTGATAACAATGACGTCTTATTCATAACGTCATTTAGATGACAAAAAATGACGTCATTAAAAGTTTCGTGAGTTTTAATAAACCTTTTAACACCATTCTTATCTTGTTGTTTACATAGGCTGTTAAAAATTGAAATGCGTAAAACTATAGTATTAGGACACGTATCAGTTCAGTAGAAAAGAATGGGCGGTATCTTCAATAACTCGAGCTTCGGATAAGTCCAATATTTTTTGGGGCCCCCTGGGACTTCGAGTTATCGATTATAGACTGTATATGAAGTTAGTAATGATGTAACATAAATAACAGTTGTAGTGTTATAAAGATCTCTTTGGGTTTAATTTGCTCTAGCTACATCTTTATTTAATTTTCCAATTGACATGTTTTAGGAAGGCTTAAAACTCCAATTTAAAAAATATATATATCGTTGATTGTGGGAAGGAAGACAATGCTTGGTAATTGTCACGTCAATGTAGGCGTGACAGTTTTGGTTGTTCATTTACAATGGATGTGCTGAACATAATTTTATTTTCACAGGCACAGGTCTTGCTTTCATCGCGTACCCCGATGCTATCGCGAGAATGCCGGTGGCCCCGTTGTGGGCCCTGTTATTTTTCTTCATGCTATTTCTGCTGGGCATTGATTCGCAGGTATGTTAAATATATACTTTATACAATAATCAATCAGTCCATTTTAAAAGTTACGTATTCACACGCACAAATTAAAAGTTAGTCTTCATTATGCGCTGAAGAGGGAACTTCGTTTAATTCCGGAAACAGATGTATGCTGTTAAGGAGAAAAAATTCATTTGCATTTGTGTGACTACGTTGCTTTTTTTAAACACTTATCGATAATGTAAAGTTTATTATTATTAAAGTTAAAATAAGCATTATCGTTTAATATTGTAAAAGTTTATTAGATATTTTTTTATTTACTAGTCATGCGCATAAAAATACATTAAAAGAAGTTTTGTTAAGTACATATATTTTTGAAGCATGTTTTCGAATCAAATTTCCACATTGAAAAATATTTTTTCTTAATATGAACACACTTTATGTATAAAACGAAAGCAAATTGAAATGATTTCCATTAGGAATTGTTTACCCCCTTACGTTGCTTACACTGTATAGAACCTCTGCTTGCAGTGAAACGGTTTCTACAGAATCGTTCTCAAGCGACAAGAGGGAAAGAGATTTATGTACTTTTTTTTTTTTTTAAGTCAATGTGTTTTTGTTATTAAATTTTTTAATTTTTATATTCCCATAAAAATATATGGTTGAAATTAACTATATCAATATAAAGAGTATAGTTTATTCTCGTTAAATTTTATGTAATGTATCTTGAATGCTTATTTTTTGGCTTTAACCAGTACGTAATTTAATTTTTGGCACAGTAAGCTCTGCGGATTAGAACTTCATGCTAGGGAAGATACGTTCGTAGGTTCTGTTGTCATCTTGAAAGCCTATGAACTTATCGTTCTTGGGAAAAAAAATCTCCGAGTTAATACTTCCGTGTTTATGAGAATGGTGCAGGTTACATGTAAGGCATCCAAAGTCCTGACACTTTGAACAGAGTGTCAGGGAGATCGCGTTGGGTTCCAGCTTAGGTCTTGGTCTCATCCCTTGATCGCGGTTAAGTACGAGGCCCGTCACTCTTAGCTCAAGAGCGACGTTAATTCAACAAAAACCAAGGGAGAAGCGTAGTTTGATTGATTGAACAAAGATAATATAATCCTTCTAGTTTACCCTAACTAGCAACCGGGAGCTTGGGTTTATGACAACGTCTGACGTAACTGTGAAATCACTGTAGGCGTGGCCGTTGCAATAATCCATTCCCTTTCCAACCCTTCTCTTCTGTGTGTTTCAGTTCGCGTCCGTGGAGACCATTCTGACTTTCGTGTTCGACCAGTTCCCATCCACGAGACAGAAGAAGCCGCTGGTGGTGTGCGCTGTCGGCATTTTTCTCTTCCTTCTCGGCCTGCCCCTCACCGCCCAAGTGAGTAGATTTAAGGGTATCTATTATTATATTTTAGCTATTATTTTAGCAGAGCTTTGTTAAAGAACGTGCTAAGTGACAAAAAGGGGGGAAACGGACTTTCCCTCTTTCATAGAAACGACAATTACAAAAAGTAAAATATATACTTTATTTAAAGTTTATGAAAAAGAGGAATCTTTATCTTTAAAAAAAAAGGTAAGAATAACATGTTCATTGACATAAAAATCTTAATATATTTCGAAAATGTCACTTAGCACCTTCCACCATACTCTTCGATTATTTTCTTCGTGAGGTTTTTCATAAGAGTAGACAAGTTTTTATATGTAATAATAGAGTTCATAATTTTTTACCAAAACATGTTTATTCTTTTCTTGGGCTGGGGAGCCCAGTCGGTTAAGCACACGCTTAGCATGCGGAAGGTCCCAGGTTCGGGTCCGGGCATCGCCAAAATAGCTGCCGACCAATAAACGGCCCGTGCAGCCAAAAATGTCCGATGAATAATACCCCGTGTAAGGGAGTGCACGTTAAATATCCTTCAAAGTCCTAACGCTGCGTACGATGTCGCCCTTAACGGTTGCGTTGGGTGCCTATTCAGGTGTTGGCTCGTCACTTGACTGTGGTTCTAAAATACGACGCCCGTCGCCAATAGCCCTCGTGTAGCTCTAGTGCGACGATAATTCAAACCTAACCAAATTTATTCTTTACTTAAAAACCTTTTTTTTTTAAAGACTTTTCTCCAACTGAAAATTGGAGGAACTTGTTTTACCTAAAAGTTAGGAATTATTTTATAATGTTCATTCACAGACCCTTTGTCAGTGGAATAAACACCTTCTGAGGTGAAACGCTAATTTTTAACTCATTAGCTACGACTTTGGGAGTATCATTAACACCTAATTTCTGAATAAAAGCATTAACTTTAAGTTCATTTTAAATTCGAATTTTCTTGTAATTTAATTTGACCAACATAAATTTTTCAAAATCAGTACTACGGTTTTTATGTGCTTATATTTTGTTTATTTAGATAATATCAAACTTATATTTCCATTGCAAAATTTTCTTGCCGACCGTCATTAAAGAGTTAATAAAAGCACCACCACGCTAGTTACTAATTCACAAAATTGAAGTCACTGTACCATTGATTTATCTTTTATTTCAACGACATTTAGTCCATCCGTTCGTCGATTTTAAAATGTATAAAGATACATTTAATTAAAGCGTTACTCTGTGTTTACATATAACATTTCACCCTTTTTGTAACATCATCTTGTATATTACATAGGGCGGCGTCTATCTACTGGAAGTGATGGACACTTACGCTGCAGGATGGCCGTATCTCGTTATAGGGCTCTGTGAGCTGTTCGTCATCGCCTACGTATACGGTAAGAATTCCTCTACTGTATATCAGTTTATCAGTTTTTCACTACAGTAGTAGAACTCTTATTATCCTAAGCAATTCGGACTAATTTATATTCGGATAATTTGAATGTTTCGGGTAAAAGCGCAGATTTCAATCACCTTTACCCAATGCATTTGTTAGACTGCGAGTTCCAGTTTCGGACTAGACAGTACTCGACTTTATAGTTTGAGTTTTATCCTTTAAATGGAATCCTTTAAATGAATACATAAAATGAAATTTATATGCGACTTCTAAATTGTGTTATACTCGGTCTATCTGTTGCTGCTCGTCCATGTTAGAAGTCATGCCTAGAACTTATTTTTTGATTGGTTCAAAAAGAATAAAGCTAGGCCTTCGTTTGGAGTTATAGTGTATTCCACCATTCGCTATACGTTGATAGTGTATTACAACCAAAAGGCTAGCTAGATTATCGCCAAAAAACATTCTACTACTTTTAAATTATTTTCGCCAAAATAGCAAGCTATAATTAAATTTCTTTGCTGCTGCCAGGTTACTTCGAAACAGTATTTTATACCTTTCATTTTCTATACTAAAAAATGACCATGAAAATAAGGCAAAAATGGAGGTAGAGCTTCCACTGATTAAAAGAGGGTGAATAAGAATACTGAACGCTCAATAGGGAGGAGTTCGCTGACGTCTTGGTTTGTAGTAAAGTTGTTCTATTTGACTAAGCTAATATTAACATAAAAATGTATGACTTTATATATTCTTTTCTTCAGGAATGAGTCGGTTCATGGACAACTTGGCCGAGATGACCGGATGGAAGCCCGGCGTGTGGATCCGGAGTCATCTGGTAGTCACCATCATGACCATCAGCCCCATAGTCATCGGCGTAAGTGGAATTAGTTTCATCAATTAAAAATACAAAGTTGTAATAACTGTCACAGAAAATTCTTACTCGCAAGAGATTTCGAACATTTTAAAAATGAAAAATTATGTAACCGTAGACACTTAAACCTCATGTGATCATATTACCTATATTGACCGTATCTGTCATGAATATTTTGCGTCTTATTGCAAATTTTCCGGGAATACGGATGATATTAATAAAATACATTAAAAAAAAGTAATTTGTATTCTAAAGTATACTTGTTATATACAATATAAAACGAATAAGATTTCTTTGCAAGACAAGCATCAGTAGTTGCAACACTTTAACGATCGACTTGAAAACTTCGAGACCTTTCCCAGTAAGAAATAAACACCAAATGTGTGGATTTTATTGGGATTTAAAGCAAAAAAGTTGATACCAAGTATGAAAAATAGTTTAAAGAACCATTTAAAAAAAAATAGATAACAAAAATTAATCAGCGCGATAATTGTCATTTTTTCTAATATTTATCCATGCGGCATGTTTTTCTGTCACATATTCAAGCTCTAATGGACTTAACCTTGGCACTATGAATCATGCCCTTGCTTATATGGGGCTGGATAAAACTTCACTTGGCGGAGATTCCTTCGGGATTCGTGTCCGGGTATCGTCAAAATAACTGTCGACCTTATAAACGTTCCGTGCAGCCAAAAAGTTCGACGAATAATATCACGTGAAGAGGGAGTACACGTTAAAAACATGTTAAAAAGTCCAGACACTGCGTACGATGTCACTTTTAAAAGTTTACTCTGGTGTCAGCGCGTTACTTGACAGATGTTCCAAATTACGACTTCTGTCGCCAATATTCCCCGTGTAGCTCTAGTGCAAAGATAATTCAAAGCTAACCAATAATATTCCTCCAAAATGCAGGTGATCCTCCTGATGAGCTGGATCTACTTCGAGCCCCTGAAGTTAGGGGACTACGTGTTCCCCACATGGGGGAATGCCATCGGGTGGACCTTGGCCATGATCCCCATCGCCTGCATTCCCCTGGGCGCGCTGTGGCAGGCAGCCACCAAGCACACAGATCTGCCCCTGCTCAAGGTAACTACAGATTACTCTTATTCTCAATACATATACAGTGGTGGCCAAAAGTGTGGACACTTCTTGAAAGTTTCATGTGTTTTAACTGTTACCTGTGCTCTTGCATCGATTAAATTTCGCTTAAATACAAACGTTTAAATATTAAGTTGAAGGTAATTTAATGTAGAATTTCATTAAAAAAAAAACAGAATTAAAGTATCTGTATTACAAATAAAGTTATGCTCATTTTAGTTAAACAAATAAGCACAATCTTATGCTGAAATTCCAATACAAGTTGGTGGTGGTTCAATGACTTGCAAAACTAAGACAGATCATACTATTACTAGTTGCATATAACATATGTAAGACAGATAGTGTAATACTGTATTTTTAATTCTACATGAAATTACTTTGATGATGATGATGTTGTGTCCATGGATATAGATTATATGGGACCAAAGGTCTCATAGACGGCTTCAGCTATCTGCACACTGTGGTCCTCATAAAGATTAAATTACTTTTAATTTGATACACAATTGTTTAATTTGAAAAAACAATTAATATATTCTGTAATCACACAAAGTTGAAAAATATAAAGCTTTCGAAAAGTGTCCACACTTTTGGCCACCACTGTATGTTGAGGCCCAGTGGCTTAGTGATAGTGCTTTGCATTGCCACGCCACAGGTTCAGGGATCAAGTCCTGGATTGGGAAAGGTTGACTCATTCTTTCACCCCTTGAAGTGGGTCGATAAAATAAGTACCAGCCATGCTTGGAAACTAAACACTGGGGGTTTGGAGTGAGGTTGACCACCTAACCGGGACATATGCCTAGCCTAGCACCCCAGAGCCCTTGGTCACATAAGCTGAAATGGGCATGGCAGGCCTTGGCCCACTCATGGGCCGTTGCACCGAAAAGTTTAGTTTAATTTTATTCGGAAATGAAAGTATAAACTGTATTCACACAGTCGTTTCAATAAGTTAATGGTTTGTAGTGTTATAGATTTAGCTGTAGAAACTAGTTAAGTTTTTGATTTATGATTCAACAGTAGATGGCAGCACCACACATTTTGTTTAAATATTTAGTCAGTTTTTAGAATATAGATGGCAGCACCACAAATCGTAGTATCAGAAGGCAATATCAAAAATTTTAAATCCCTTTTGTCGTGAATATATGCTAACGAAATTTATCTTTTTTGCGTTATTTCCGATCATAGAAATGGCTTTTGATGAAAACTTAAGAGAATATGTCCAAGAATCCAAATTATATTTAACCATACCGCGATAGCTATATAACATACAATAAGATCCATAAGTAAATCTGAAGCATTTTGGAAACAATGACTCAAATGACATTTGACTTTAGATTACAAACAGAGGTTTTAGATAAAAATGGCCGCCGGAAGCACGATTTATAACATTAAGGTCCATTATTAAAACATTAAGGTCCATTATTATAACATTAAATTAAGGTCCATTATTATAACATTAAATTAAGGTCCATTATTATAACATTGAGATCCATTATTATAACATTACGGTCCATTATTATAACATTAAGGGTCTATGGGCAATTAAATGTTACATTTTAAACAAGCTGTCGTTGTAACCAAGTGTGACATTATTATTCCTCCACCCAGCGACTGCGCAAGCTGACCCAGTGCACGGACAAGTGGCGCGCGAATGCCAGGGCCAACACCCTCCCGCTGCAGGGGCGTAACGGGGCGCTCAACGGCTACGACAACCCGGCACTCACGGAACCCCCTCCCGTCTACAGCCTGTCCCACCTATAGTCGTATTTATGCTATCTTCAACAAGTGTAGCCCTTTTCATCAGTGTTGTCCAAGCAGGTCATACATTCCGCCGCATATGCGTCCGTGGCAACGCGAAGTTTGATAAATGGATTGTAGTCGACTCCTCTGGTGACTTGTTTAAGTTGTGAAACACCGATTAGAGTATAATCTACAAGAAGTGCAGTTGTATATTAGGCGAAGTGTTTTTTTTTTTGCCCTAGTGAGGAATAGTTCTATACTGGTAGTTATACCACGTGTAAAGAAATCGTGAAATAAAACATAGTTACTGGTTCCATTTTGTCCGTCCGGGTGAATGGTAAATTTACCATGGTAATGTTACTTACCAAAAAATACTAAATGTATTGTCCAGAGATAAAACGGCCTTTTAGGGTTCTGAACACATACCTTCGGTATATACAAAGGTATTTTGATTATTTCTTTGTGTAGTGACCGAATGACTGGATTCAACAAACTTTCAAACAACACATTTCTTTTCTTAGCTACTTTATTTCGAACAACAACTTTACCTTTAAAAGACACAAATTCCAACAAACTAAGCGTTTTCCATTTTCTACCACAACCAGACTGCCACCATCGCATACAAGCTTATACACACTCGTCTGCACGTGCTTAATTAATTATCAATTATTTATTTATCTGAGCGTGACCCTTACACCTCCCCCCTAAAATCATATTATATCCGAAGATTTAATATGTTAAAATATATAAAGGGTCACACTTTACATTACAATTACTATCGACACACACTTAACTACTTTGTGTCATTACAGTCATAAACAACTCCAACAGTCTGAACTCTGGCCCTGTACTCTCTCATCTTGTTTACATGGAGTAACCTTAAATTACCTTCAGGCATCTGCAGATAATACGAATTTGGTTTCGCCTTTCTTACCACTTTAACTGGACCTATCCACCTGGCATACAATTTATTAGTTGAGTCGGGTACTAACACAAGCACTTGATCTCCTGGTGCAAATTCCCGATGTTTCCTTCTACTATTATAGTATTTGGCGTAATTACTTTGCTGCACTTCACTTGTTAATTTGGCATTTCGTGTTGCTACTTCTAACTTCTCTCTTAGTTCTTGCAAATAATTTTCTACTGAACCTTTCATATTCAGAGGTAATAATACTTCTCCCGTCCAAACTGATTTCAGTATAGACAATGGACCCTTTGGTTCTCTTCCATACATCAGCAGAAAAGGTGGTACGCCTGTAGTTGCATTTGGAACTTCTCTATAAGCCCACAATAAAAAAGGAATGTGCCTGTACCAACCTCTACCCTCTTCTCTAATAATATGGTGCAACATATTTTTCAAAGTTTGGTTCCATCTCTCAATTAAACCATTTCCTTCTGGATGATACGGTGTTGTAAATCGTGGACAAGCTCCTAAAACTTTCAGAAATTCTTGCGTCAAACTAGCTGTAAAATTTGTTGCATTGTCCATCACAATTACTTCTGGTACTCCTGTCCTACTGAATATTTCAAGCAATGCTTCACATGTACTCTTAGCCGTTAGAGATTTCAATGGGACAGCTTCTGGCCATCTTGAATGTTGATCCATCAAACACAGAATGTACTTATGTCCTTGTGACGACACCGGATCTATGGGACCAATTAGATCTACGTTCACCTCTTGAAACGGTAGTTCAGGACGAGACACAGGTGTTATCGGGATCTTGTCAACAGAGCGAATTACCTTTCTGCACTGACACCCATGACAAGAACTACAATATGCTTTAATCTCCTTGATCATTCCAGGCCAATAAAACGTAAAGTTGATTCTTTGAATAGTTTTATGGGCTCCTAGATGTGCTCCGAATACTGACTCATGAGCTATCTCCAATATTTTGTTTCTTCTGCTTTCAGGAATCACTAACTGCCTTATTCTACTTCCATACATATTCTCTTCATGGTAAAGGATATTTTCTTCTACAATATACCCTCCTTTATTTTGCTTGGCCAATTTCCATGCCTCCTGAAGAGTAGTGCACGTTTGTTGTTGTTTCCTGAAACTCTCTGGTTTGCTCCCGTCGTCCTTAGCATCATTTTCTCTTATTGCTGGCTTATATTCTTCTGTTTCAGTATTCACATTATCATTCAACTCTTCCTTTTGAGTATCCGATCTTAATTTCATAGTAGCTATGAAGCTAGGACTATAGATTCTCTCCTGCTCCAATAAGGCCTCATAAGTTTCCATGTCCAACAAGATGTCCGCATTCAACCCGTCCACAGTTGCCACAACCGTTTTAATTACCGGTGTAATATACGAACTTGTCACCAAACCAATTTCAACTTCTTTTAGTTCGGCTTTCAAACAATCACCAAACGCAGGCTGTAACATAATATGTCCTTTGTAGTCAACTTCTTTCCCTACTACGCTGCTTTTAAACACACTAATCTGTGCACCAGAATCTACAACTGCCTCATATTCTGCTCCACCATATGAAATTTTAACTATTTTCAGATCAGACATTTTCGGTTGAACTGCATTCCCGTTCTTATTCTCCAGTACAACTTCACTGTTGCATTTAGCAATGACCACTTTGCCTTCGATCTCCTTTACTTCCACTACTTTGACTCCAGAGACATTGACTTCTGCAAGCTTTACTTCAGAAACTTTAGCTTCAGGATTTTCTCTTCCTTCTTTATTCTTATCTCTGCAAAACCTTGCTAAGTGCCCTGATCTTCCACAATTAAAACATGTCACTTGCTTTTGGAAGGAATTTCTCTTATCAAATCCTCCACGGTTGTTATGCTCATATCTATTTCCTTCATAAGATGAATTATTTCTGTTATTGGACGTGTTGGGTTTTCCCTGATAGTCATTCCTGTATGGTTGAAATGAAAGAGCTTTATTGCACTGGTTATATTGTCTCACATTTTCATATTCATCTAATTTCTCAGAAAGAGCATCAACTGTAATAACTTTACCCCATTCATCAATAAAGTGTTGCTGTATATCGCTTGATACTTGTTCCTTCATTTGCTCTGTAATGACAAGTTGTTTTAGACTTTCAAAATCATTGACTTTTAGTCCCATAATCCACTCATTAAAATAATTCGCCAACTCAAATCCAAAATCTCGCCAAGTGTTTTCAGATGACTTACAGTGCCTCTTAAACTTTATTTTAAACGCTTCCGGGCTCAACTTAAATCTCTTTAACAGCATATTCTTCACATGATCATAATCATTGGCTTTTTCCTCTGGCTCCCTGGCAATCAAATTCGCCATTTCTAACGGCAATAGTCCAACAAGATTTGTCACCCAATCCTGTTCCTTAATCTGCACTCTTCTTGCTTGTCTTTCAAATAATATAAGGAAAAAACTAATATCACCTTCTTTAGGATCAAATTTACGCATTAATTTTTGCAATCCAACTTGAGCTTGTTCTTGCATTCCTCCATTCTGAGAGATCATTTCTCTTCCATCACCACTTCTGGACATCGATGCTTCAATCTTCAACTTTTCTAATTCAAACTCATTTTCTTTACTCAATTTTGCCAATAAAAACTCGTTTTCTTGGCGTTTAATTTCTTCTTGGTGCTTAATCTCTTCTTGGCGCTTAATCTCTTCTTGGCGCTTAATCTCTTCTTGGCGCTTAATCTCTTCTTGGCGCTTAATCTCTTCTTCCTCTCTCTCACCAACTATTCTTTCTAATACGTCCTTCACAAATCCTTCCTCATACTCGGCACTCTTCAAAATAATATTTCTTAATTCAACCACTTTCATATCCTTCGTCACATTTTCACCTAATTCTTCCGCCAAACACCTCAAATCTACTTTCTTTGCTTTTGCTAAAAACGACATTTCTTATTCACAACTCTTCAAAATAACTTCTTTTAAACTCAAAAACTTAAACCAACTTCCAAATTACTCAAAATAACCTTGTTAACTAAACTTTCATAACTAAATAACTTCTACAAATACTGTTCGAATATAAATTTCAAATTGATTAACTCACAATCAAGCCGTTGGGTATATTCTCAATCATCACAGTTCTTCAAAATAATTCGAAATCCGTTGGGGTTTCCCCGCACATTATGTAGTGACCGAATGACTGGATTCAACAAACTTTCAAACAACACATTTCTTTTCTTAGCTACTTTATTTCGAACAACAACTTTACCTTTAAAAGACACAAATTCCAACAAACTAAGCGTTTTCCATTTTCTACCACAACCAGACTGCCACCATCGCATACAAGCTTATACACACTCGTCTGCACGTGCTTAATTAATTATCAATTATTTATTTATCTGAGCGTGACCCTTACACTTTGTAATTCAAAGGTGCTGAATCCCAAAATGGTTAATGGCTAAACCTTACCAGTACATAATTCTCTACACTAGGGCAAAATCGAAGAAAAAATTAACGCTCCGTCCTATCTTTTATCAAACAAGGTATTGTCCAAGTACATTAAATCCACCTCGTGTGTCCACGGAAACACAGCATAGACTGTAATACACGCCTCGAGACTTATTTATAACGTCTTCAAAAAGTGCAGACTTTCATCAAAATATGTGGGGCTGAGGTCATGCAATCGGCCTCATGTGTCCATGGAAATGTAAGGATTGACCTCGGACTGGAATTTTATCAACTTCAGGAGTAAAAAGACTGTAATACTTTGGAGAGAGAGCTTTCGAACTATCCTGCTTGCTGACCCTTTACACACGATGGTTTTAAACTATAGTGGTCGATTTGCGATTTTATTTTATTGTAATTTAGACGTGCTATCATACATAAGATTTTAATCAATGACTTTTTTTAAAAATGGATTATTTTAAATGACCGAGGTTTTAAGTAAAATATAATCATGGAGGTTGTGTTAGAATAATGAAACTTTTAGATTAGGGCCTCGAATCGGTTTAAATTTGAGATTCATTCTGCGTAATTCGAAAAATTTAGTACATAAATATAAGAAATTTCAAAAGATATTAATTTATCTGGGCATTTTCAATCTTGGAAGCCATACACCAAGCAAAATCTGCCGGTTCAATTCACATGTGCATCACTTTTAGTTCTGGCGTGTTTTCAATGAATATTTTAAATAATCATAATTGAAATAAGTAGTCAATTTTAAATAAGTACGTCACTTTAAATCTATGAATTTTTCATTGGTATCTATTATTAGCTTGTAATGTATAATTTATTTAAATATGACCTGCAAGCGTTTCAATAACGAAGGTCTAATCAAAGTTAAATTATGACAAACTATCAAAATTCAAGATTGATGTCAATAATTTTAACTCACGAGCTTTGGTCTATATGGATACTTCATTGATATCGCATCTTCTTGTGAAGAGTTGAAAAATCGTGTACAAGGAAGCAGGCAGGTGGAAACTTGTAAATAGCAGTTTATTTTTATATATAGTTTATTATTTTGTACTGTGTACTATACTTTTTTGTGTGGTTAAAATAAAATATTTTGATCTTATGTCATACCTATTTGAAGATTTGTGACTTTTTTTTTCTTTTTTAGTGAACCAGAATCGTTGCCTATAGCTCTTTTATACCTTTTTCTTCTGCCTCTTCTCTAACTCTATCCATTCAACTTGTTCTCTGCAGTAAGTAGTCATTATGATCAGGGCCTGTTCTAGGAAATTTCAGACTATAGGCACAACCTATTTTGGGGCCCCTTTACGAAAAATTTTGTTTGATTTCCAGTAATGATGATGCTGTATGACCTATGTATCAAATTTTTGCTGCAATTTTATAGGCTTCCCTATAAACATCAATCAAAATAATCCCGTTGGGTCAATCTCTTGGTCAAAATTCAGCAAAAAACAAAGTGGAATATCAGATTTTTTGGTTTTTTACAGCATTTAGCATAATAGAAACTGAAACTTAAGAGCCCTAGGCCTATGGAAGAACAGGCCCCGATCATGATGCCTTTTTCTTTTACTTCATTGAAACTTATTTTTCAAAACTAATTTTCTCTTAATGCTTATAATTCTTTATTAAGATTTAATATATAATCTTTCTTTTTGAATTTTTGCTTTCGTGTATTTAGGTTTTATAATGGATCCTAGAATGGAAATGCATATTTTTCTGCCTCTACTCTAACTCTATCCATTTAGTTTATTCTCTGACGTAAGTAGTCATTATGACATTTTCTTCTACTTTACTAAAACTTTCATTCTTTATTAGATTTGCTTGGTTTTTCTGTACTTTTGGAATTTAAAATGGAAGCATTAGAGCAACAACGACCAAGCCCATATTTTTTTCCTTCTGAAACTCCCACAGATTCAAAGTGAAAGTTAAAACCTTAGATAAGTATTTTAAAACAAAATTGTCCAAGTAGAAAAGCTTTAAGTCTTTGATGCTCAAATTCCCAATTGAACAACACATAGAGGCTATTGTAATTATTAATTACATTTCAAACAATAAACATTTTAATGCAATTCAACTTTTGCTGGTTTACTTTTTCAAGAATTAGGCAAATAATTAAGTGGTAGGGTAGATAGGGGCAGATTTGGTACACAATTTAAAATTCAATGTCAATTGCTTGTTAGCCCATGGGTTGATAAAGAGATAAAATGTGTTTTCTTTAAATTTTTATGCTTTTCTAATAAATTTGTTTTTTTTAATAAGAAATTAGTCATAACAATAGCATGAATTTTCATGGTGTGCTAATTTGGTTAAGAATTTCTATTTTAACATAATTCAATTTCAATTTATAAGAAGTAATTCAGTAGGTAAAAATGAGACATCTAGATGTACAATTCAATAACTTTATTGAACCAGTTCACCTGATTGTTATACAAGAGCCCCTTATACCATAGTGTGCGGCCAACAGAAGGCATTGGAAACAACACAAATAAGCTTCACACAAAACACAAAAATCACTCTTAAAAATTCTCACTCGGCCAAATAGGCATGTAATACACTTAAAAAAAGGAATGTTAAGAATAAGCATCATTGATCAATGCTAATATACAGGTCAATGTGTCTAAAAATGTACCAACAAATATTCAATTTAAATTTGGGACTTTTTAAAATCTACTAAAAACACTTTTTTTTTTATAAAAGAAAATGGTCTAACTTTTAGCAAAAGAAATTTGATACTAACAAACAAAAAATATTTTTTAGACAACTTGTAACACATATAAGAAATTTAACATAAAACTTGATGAGAAATATAAATATACACAACTTTCAAAACTTCAATTAAAATACTCAAATCCTTCACTGTAAACAAGTGACTTTTTACACAGTCATAACAAAGAAAATAGCTCCAATAACTTACTATAATACTGTTAGCAAAATCAACAACAAAAGCCTAAAAATAATTCTAATAAGCTATTTTAATTTTTCAAAAAGTTATACAAAATTAAGTTAGCTATAACTAAAACATAATATCCACAACAATTAACCACCTTTCAAACATTTTGCATGTTATGTGTTGTTTGATTTTCTATTATTTAATTTGTCACTATACTATGTTTTATATCTAGTTTTTACAGCTAACTTTCAGTTCAACTGGACTGAGTGCTTCGGTATCAGTTTAAATACTTTAGCTTTTATTTTAAAGAACGTTTAAAGTTTTAAAAATAAAGTTCCTAAGCATTAGCATACCTTTTTAACTACAATACTAGCAGATTAAATGGCTTTTCTGGGTTTATTAGTTTACCAAATAATATTCTATTTTGATTGATAACTCCCAATCACCACTTTTGAAATTTTACACAACTTTTGACAACTCAAAAATTCGAACAACTTTATATTTAACTGAAATTGTCAACTATTTTATTACTCTTGTAAGTACAAGCCTTGTATTTAATTTTTTTAGACTTCAAATTAAAAAAAAAGTATTAGCAATACATATAAAAGTGTATTGCAAAATACATTCTCTAAAGTGCAGCTAAGATATAGGGTCTGGTTCGTTGACTGCAACATTGTCTAACTGAATTTATTTTGTTGATCCAAGAACGGTCCTATAACTTAGTTATTCTTTGGACTATTGAGGGTTTTGCAATTAGATCCTTCATTTAGTAGAAAAATACCGCACAATCTCTTTAAACTAGACTTTACTGAAAACCAACTAAAAATAGTTCCTTACATAATTTCTGGGGAAATATATATTAATTTTGAACTTGGATAAAAAAAAACATTTCTTATTTTGCTTATTTTATACACAAATTAAAGTTAACAAATTAATTAATCATTGTTTAAAAAAAAATGCTAATTAATGTGTCTTTACTGCATAACAAGTCTTGATTTAGTTGCTTAATAAACATTCGACTGTACACATCAATGAAAATAAGCATAATATCTTTTTTTCCAATGCCCCTCAGATTGACGCACAATGTTATAACCCTGGAAAGCAGCGTGACTAGAAACGGTACACTAGGAGGGAGATAGATAGAATATAAGAACGCTACAGAAGAATCGAATATGATGGTTTTTGAGCCGAATTTTGTTCTGTTTGTCAAGAAAGTGAACTAACATTCTCATTGAGCAAGGCGGCCTCGGCCAAAAGTCATGGCAATGGCACTTTTGTGGGAGAAATGAGGTAAAATTTAATTTTTCAATTTATAAATGGAAAGGAATTTTTTAAGATAGTTATGGGTGTGCTACAAATTAACTGATTTCTAACATAACTAAAACAACATTTTCAAAATATCAGTGATCATAAAACACATAAGGTTCTTATTGTAGATAAATCACGAATATAAAAGGTGTTAAATTATCATTTTTAAGTGACATGTGCAAGCATATCTAACTTTATAAATATGTGCCCCTAAATGTAGCATTTATCGATTAAATGCCTAAGAATTAAACAAAAAAATGTTTTAAAAAGTTAATTAATAGTGATAAAAAAAAAAGGGTCAAAGCGGTAAAAATAAACTTACATAAAAAGCAACTCCAGTAATTTCAAGTTTTTCAAATTGTTAACTATTACAACCAACTAAAATATTATTTACTTTCAAACCTACTGTAACAATTTAATTAACTTAAAATAATTTCATACATAAAACAAACTTACTGTATTTCCCCACAAGTGGCCAGCCCCAAAACTTTTCAGCCGAGACAGAAATGGGGGAAGAGAAGACTAACAGACGATTGCAATGTACACCCCGCGGGTGGATTTTAAGTCTAAAAAATGTTGGCAATCTATATACTTTATCTGTTTTATTCATATATAATATATTCTTTTCATATTTACAACTTTTTTTTGGAGGGCCTCTGCGCTTTGGACGTCCTATTTGCATCTGTACAAGAGAGCACAGGGTTCGGACTTGCTTTGGAGGCAGCAGAGCAATTCCTCATAAAATACTTTAATATTTTTCAAACTTATTCATGCAATATTTTGTCACACAATAAGAGTTCCTATCCTTATAGTCCGTTAGATCAAAACACAAGCTTCGAAATCACATTCTTCCCATTCATGTGGTTTTCTAGGAAACCTGTATGAATTTTGCAGTTTTTGGTTTTTCTTCACCCTACTTGGGTTTGGGCTGGGCAGAGGAATTGCCATTCACCTCAACAGAGCAAGGCCTCAAACAAGGTAGGTTTAAAACAGTAACTTTCATACCATTCCCACACAAGGGGTAGGGACAAAAATATCTTCAAAGCTTGTGTTGCAATTAGAAAAACTATAAGCATAGATGATCACTTCACAAACCTTAATGTAGATCATGGTTGAAGCATAGTAGAGATTATACTAAATTACATTCAGTCTCCTCATGTTTGATACCAGATCATGAACTATGAAATACCTTTATAGTCGCCAATCACACTATGCTTCAACCCTTCTCCAAATTTGTGTTTGCTCAACAATTTGCGACAAGAACTTCTCTTTCTGCGGAAAACAGCCTCTACTATCTACATTAGTTAGTCAAATCAGTCGAATTCACAACACTAAACTCTGCATTAGGTTTCAAAACGGGTAGATTTTATTTCACGTAAATTGCTCTGCCGCCTCTTAACAAGCACCCTATGCCAACAACCAACAATAGAATCCCTACAAATGCACCTAGAAAGATAGGCTTGAACGATGTACTAACAGATCAATGAATTCTGGAGTATGTCATTTTTTATATCATATATTTCCTATCAATAATGATTATTGAAATTTTTCACATAGCCAATTCAAATAAAAAAATTAGATATTTTCTTTTGTCGAAACACTTGACCTTATAGTTGTTAAAAAAAGAATTAAAACTGGCTTCTGAATTTAAATAAATGCAAGATTCATGTAATCTTAATAATGCATTATGTAGGGATTTCGAAAATTTGAAATGATTTCAAAATTACAATAATACATCCCTAACATTGGCAAAATGTTCATGCTCCCTCGTTTATATAATATTAGGTAATTTTATACTTCGATATCAATGCCACATTTGTCAACTTTTAAACATTATCAACAACCTATTACAAATCATCGTTCAAGCCTACAATAAAACTTCAAGAAAACAAAACATCGTTTCTTCTCCTTTTGACGACGGCCAAACAAAAATCCAAACCCAAAAACTGCCGTCCGGAATGATTGAAGTTTAGTCTTTTTTAAACGGATACATCTCGAAAACTGAATTTTAACGGACATATCTCGGAAACTGAACGGGGGGAATAGAGGAGGTGCGTGGAATGTCACATCCAATTTTTACGTGTGGCCGGTTTCAAGAAGTTCAAAAGAGACGCTTAAGTCTCTTTGTTGTGGGAGTGACGGGGGCAACAAGCGAGCTCTCCAGTCGAAAGGGACGAATGCTTGTGTACAAAAAAAGTCTGTTTAGTAGCGTTGCTGGAATTCGTGGTGCCACCGGTTGAAATCTATGTAGAATACGGTTACGGATCCGTTGGACAGACCGGCCAGAAGGAATCTGTGCAGAAAAAATATGAGTTAAGACAGTTTTATTGTAGTAGTAGGTTAGTTTTTGTTAAATTTGTTTTTTTAAAAATCTATATTATTATTTTTATTAATTTTTTTTTATCTTCGTAAATTTCAAATGATAATTATTGAGTATCTTTAAAACCACTTGCAAAACTTCACTTTTATAACTTACAATAAAATTAACTAATATCATGCAGTCATCCATTAGCTTTTTGATGACACACATCGTCTGGTTATTAAACTATTATTTTGCAAAATTTTGAAACGCCCCCAAATATTATACAGAGAGTGACACTATTTTTATAACTTTATTAATTGATGATAAAATAACCAGAGGACATTTGCCTTTCAAATGGCTTTTCTTCTAATGTAATGACAATTTTCATACCTGATGAAAATGTGACGATTAAAACAAAAATGCTTTGTACATGGCAAAGCAACATTCTTGCAAAGATTAGGATTTGAAAGCTAATGCATGACCTCTATTAGGACTGACCCTTAATCGCTTGATACTTACTTCTGGTCGTGGGATAGAGCGAGGGAACGCACAGCGCTGTCGCACGTCGAGAATGCGTAGAGCAGCGCGAGGTTGAACGTCCGCCACACTTCCACAACCCCCTTGTCACTGCCAGTCATCATGTACTCCCCATCGCGACTCATGCAGATGCACTGCCAACACAAAAACACAATAGAGAGAAGAAACTGAATAATTTTATTAAGGGACCTCCTTAATGAAAATTAAAGGAGTAATTTTAGGAGTACAGTATCACAAATTTAGGAGATTACTAACACAAATTTAGGAGATTACTAACACAAATATACTTATTGGATACCCTTAAATTAAATATTTAATTAAGCTAAAATAAAGCACCCAGTTTTCAAATGCCGATAACAAATATAATGCTTCAAGATTGAACAATCAGTCATTGTAATGATTGACAATTTAAGAAATTAGTATTTTTGGCAAATTGTATCAAAATATTGATAATCTCAAAAGATCAACCATTTTAAAATCTGGATCATTGATCAACAAATTAATGAACCTTAAGGATCAATAAATTGCTATTATATGAATATCATAAAATTAAAATTGAAACCAAAAAAAATTTAGATCAACCAATTTCATTTCCGTGAAGATAAAACAACCTTAATAATAAAACATTTGCCAACAGTCACTATATAAAAATTCTAAAACTTTCAACACGTGAAATCTCATGTTTTTAAATAATTGGATCCTACACAAAACCCCCATCTCTTATTACAAGTAGTAGATAATTTTCCAAAAGACAAAAACATTTGATTGGAAATGCAAAATTAATAAACACAAATAAATCAAAATAATTACAAAATGAATGCCAGGACTTATAAGGGCCCTTAGACATAAAAAATATAAAATCCAGGAGTTTTAAAGGATTTTCAGGAGGAGTATGAACCCGGGCAGAAGGCATTTCACTGGCACTAAATTGTCCGAAATGGCGAGAGAAATCATTCACTGAAAAAGCCAATTGCCTCAACTCTTCTCCAATTATTATACCATTTCTGGCCAGAATGTAAGCTTGGAAAAGACTCTTCACCCATCCTTCACTGGGTTTTCCAGAAAAAGGGGGGGGGGGGGAACATCGCTCATCTAATCCTAGCGCGCTTGAGGTTTACAATCAAAACAGTTAGTATTTCCCCATGTAGGGTGGGGAAAAAACCCGAAACAGCTATAAATCCTCTGCTTCCAAGACAACCGCTCTCATGGATGGGGGGGAAGAAATGCTTTCCAAGCTTACATTCTAAAAAGACCTACTATAGTACAAGTTGATGTATAAACGACCCTAATCTACAACATATAAAGAGTCCCATCGTCCTCACCTGTATGGAGTTGTGGTGCTGCTCGTGCCTCATCCTCCTTCCGTTGATTGTGAAGCAGCACAGGTGGTGCGTGTCGTAGCACACCACCACCAGACCTTCCCTGCAAAGGGCACATAAAGTGGGGGACCTGGGCGCCCCGGGGGGCCCCTCCAGGGACCGGAGCAGCTCCCCATTGGTGGTGTGCACCAGCACCGGGCCATCTGTTTGGGGGGTACAGAAGATGAGTTAGATGGTGTGAGATTTGATTCGTATGAAGGAGTAGTTTTTGATTACTAAAGAACCCTTAACACATCAATGAAATAAAGCAATATACCTTCATTATGTAATTCGAAGATCTACCAACCTCATTAACTTGTTAGTACAAACCAGCTACACGATTTTGCCAACTACTGTGCTGGTTTGAGCATTTAAAAAGTAAATTTGGACTTCAGCATTCTCATCAAATGAATTTTTCTGTTATTTAAAAGAAAACATTAAAAAAAGGCTAATTTTTCTCCCAGTTTCCGGAATCTAACTTTTTTCTGTACCAATTTTTTCCAATAAATTTACACTAAACAAATTATCCAAAAACAATCTAATAAATTTAGAATTCTTTAAATCTTATTATTGAAAAGTGGTATTAAATTATGATCTTAAAACAAACATCCACACCATCATTATTTATTTCTTTCTATGACTTTCTAAAAAGTTTACCATTATGCAACACACTTTGTACATCAGTTCACAGTATGCCTAAAGCTGGGTCAAGACCAGGTACGGGAACTTTCACCAAGTATCAGCACTCCTCTTCTTCTAAAATGTTACATAAAGCATTTTCACTAGTTAGTGATTGGTTTGCACGCCATGTGGCCACACAAAACCAACCACTGACAAGCGAAAATACTTTCAGCTATGATTGGAGGAAGAGTGTCAATGCTAAGTGAAGGTTCACATGTACTGATCCTGGTCCTATCCCTCTGTGTATGCACAGCTTCAAAAGTTATGCTTCACAGGACATATAGTCCAGTAAAATAAAACATGTTGGTATACAAAAGGTCAAGTAGTTCTGATTTTTGGATATGTTTTAAATATTGGAGGTTTAATTAAGAATCCAAGTTTGTGACCTTGGGGCGCCGCCGCTAGCTGCGCCCCAAGGTCAAACGTGGGTCTTTTTTTAGTTTTTGCAGATTTACTCCATGAACGATCAGTTTTACAAAAAAGTAATGAATGTAAGAATTAAAGATATATAAATATGCTACAATTTGAGTCCAAGCTTGTGTTTTTAAGTCTAATAGTTCCTGAGATACAGCTACTCAAAGTTAGTGTAAATTGGAAAAAAATTGCCATTTTCAAAATTTATCAATTTTTTTCTCCAAATTATTGATTTAATAGCAAGGTTATATCAGTGTAATTAATATGTACACGTTACCAAAGGGTAATTTAAGGTTTCGGATGCTTTTTTATGTTTATTTTATTTTTAAGATCAAAAAAAGCCTTGCCAGTGCGCCCCAAATGGAAAATTTGGATATCGCGATTCAATGTTCAGTAAATCTGTCGTAAAAGGTTGTTACCTTACAAGGACCAAGTAAATTTTATTTTTGAATATATTTTATGTATTGAAGATTTAATTGAGAATTCAAGATTTTGACCTTGGGGCGCCACCCGCGGTGGCGCCCCATGGTCCAGTAAAATGGTTGTATACAAAAAGCACGCCCCTAATGGAAAATTTGGATATCGCGCCCCAACGCTCAGTAGACCTGTTGTAAAAAAAGTAGGTTACCTTACAGGGCTCGGGTAGTTTGGAATTTTTTATATGTTTTATGCATTGGAAGTCTTTTTGAGAATCCAAGTTTAGACCTTGGGGCGCCGCCGCGGGCTGCTCCACATCAGAAAAACGGCAAAATTTTCTTTTTTTTTCATATTTATTCTCGAAAAGGGTAGTTTTACAAAATTGAAACAAACAATTAAATAGAGATAACTTCCACATCTTCATGTATAATTCATTGGACATTGAATCGTTCTCATTTTCAGCGGCGTCAAGCACAATAATATCCGCAATGTTTTCACAAGCCTCACCCATGTCACAGCTGCATAGGTAGGAACATAAAAGTCCTGCTTTTCGACACCCGCAAGCATTCTTGCAGCCTTTTTTACAGTTGCAAGATATCTTTAAGGAGGGATTCGGGAGCTGCATCCCTTTCCATTTTGACGGGGGATAGACCACATCCCGTGCGTTCCCATCCCTATTCGAGAGGATTTTTTTCATGCCCCAACCAGTTCTGTACTTGAAAATAGGATCGCAAGGCATGAAACCGTGCTGCGTCTTTTGTTGGAGGCAAGCGTTCAGGACTGAACCTCGCCTTCGTAGCTGATTTTGTGAAAAGTTGGTAGCGCAAGTCATTAAGATCGCAAGTGGAGTTTTTAGAATTACCTCCATACAAATTAATTAGGAAAATTTCGCCTGCCTTTGCCACTTGATCACTAGTAGCTTCAGGAACATTTGTAATTCAGTTTGCAGAAATTGGTGTTTTTCAAGAAGTGAGCAAAACTTAACTTTCCCTTGACCGAAGAGGGCACTAGTGGTATCACACCCACTGAAAGCGTTGATGAAAAGTATCATTTCACTGCATTTGTATTTAAATGAAGATGCAGAGTATATAACATCAGGCATTCCACTTTTTCCACATTTCCGAAAGTACAAGTTCTGTATCATTGGAGCCTCCCCATGACCTCCCCAACTATAAAAATGTTGTCATACTGAGATGCAAATGAAACAGCAGTTTCCACAATTAGTACGTCTGCATCCTCAAATGCTTGTTTTACTATTACATTTGCTTGACTATTGATCTATGTTTGCCCATGCAGAATGTTTAGTCTTTAATAAATGCGCTATAAAATTAATTTTACAGGGGAATAATCCGCCAAAATGAAGAAAATTTCAGATTTTTCTCAATTCCCAAATTGTGAAGAGATGTTTTACCAAAACTATCAGGGTAAAAAAACCAACTTACATTAAAATTGTAGCATATTCTTTCCTGTTTAATTGTTGTATTCATTACTTTGTTGTAAAACTTGCCTTTCATTGAATAACTCTGCAAAAACTAAAAAAAAGTCCGACGTTTGACCATGGGGCGCCCAATGTCAAAATCTTGAATTCTTAAACCTTCAATACATAAAATATATCCAAAAATAAAATCTACTTGGCTATTGAAAATTCCGACGTTTGAACATGGGGCGCCACCCGCGGTGGCGCCCCAAGGTCAAAATCTTGAATTCTTAATTAAACCTTCAATACATAAAATATATCCAAAAATAAAATCTACTTGGCCCTTGTAAGGTAACAACCTTTTACGACAGATTTACTGAACATTGAGGCGCGATATCCAAAATTTCCATTTGGGGCGCACGCGCGGTGGCAAGGCTTTTTTTTTATCTTAAAAATGAAACGCAAACATAAAAAAGCATCCGAAACCTTAAATTACCCTTTGGTAACGTGTACAAATTAATTGCACTGATATAACCTTGCTATTAAATGAATAATTTGGAGAGAAAAATTGATAAATTTTGAAAATGGCAATTTTTTTCCAATTTACGCTTACTTTGAGGAGCTGTATCTCAGGAACTATTAGACTTAAAAACACAAGCTTGGACTCAAATTGTAGCATATTTATTTATCTTTAATTCTTACATTCATTACTTTTTTGTAAAACTGATCGTTCATGGAGTAAATCTGCAAAAACTAAAAAAAGACCCACGTTTGACCTTGGGGCGCAGCTAGCGGCGGCGCCCCAAGGTCACAAACTTGGATTCTTAATTAAACCTCCGATATTAAAAACATATCCAAAAATCAGAACTACTTGACCTTTTGTTAGGTAACCCCCCCTTTTCACGACAGATTTACTGGACTAATACATGTTCAGGAACAAAAGGTATACTTGATGTGCCTCAAGTATAAAACCCACAAAGATGTTTGGATTTAGGGGAGAGTTAACTTTTTAAAAAGCCTGTGTTGGTTCAAGACTATCTGTTAGCAAACAGTCTCTTGGACTTGGTCTATCTAGTGTCGAGAATTGATGACGTTTATTATTCTCACCTATACCTATAATATTTATCTTGCTAATTTTGTTATGCCGATTGGCAACACTTTCTTGTTTTACTGTTTTAGAGTTTTTAACATGTGTTAGTTGTTAATAAAAATGCCTTGGTGAAACACGTTGTGTTCTTCTCTTAGTCTTTTTGAATTTGATGCCTTAAGCAATGCTGAACGCTCTTATCTTATTGGAGATTTATTTAAACTTTAACTGAGTTAGAATTAGAGAATGTCCTATGTGTGACTTTGAGTAGTCTTCAAATTGAATTCAGAGTAATAAAGAGGTCGGTAATTTTCGACACAAGATCAAGTGGAATAAGAAACAACAACAAAAGCGAGTGATCCCTCACCTTTTGACCCGCTGACGACCAGTCCCAGCTCAGCTGACACGACGATGCACGTCACTTCGCTCTCGTGGCCCGTCAGGGTGGCGCGTGGCGTGGGGAGGTCTGCACCCACAAAGAAAGAAAAAAGGACATTGCCCAATTTATACCTATCTGCTTTTAGATCTTTCATTTCAATGCATTGAAATCTCATGTTTTATTGAAATTTACAACACTTAAATTAACATACAGTGGTGGCCAAAAATGTGGACACTTTTTAAAAGTTTCATACTTTTCAACATAGTGTGCTTGTAGAATATATTAATTTTCACTTTTGGCAATTTGTATTACTAAATTCTACATTAAATTACCTTCAATTTAATGTATAAACGTTTGTATTTAAGTGAAAATTAATATATTTTACATGCACACAAAGTTACATGAAACTTAAAAAAAGTGTCCACACTTTTGGTCACCACTGTAACTTAACTACATATTAGTTATTTTTCAATTATTAGTTTATTATCATTAGTCCTGTTACATTAAATGTGCCTCTGTTTTAAAATTAGGGAAGAAGAGTGCCATATATTAATATTAATAAACTTATTTGAAAATTCTGTTGGGGAGGAGTAGCAATGCTATGTCAAGATTTTTAGTTGTAAAAATCTGTCTTTTAGAAAGGCACCTTTTTAACTACACAGATGAGCAGGCATCCGGCTATGCATTGGATACGTGCAATCAAGTGTCAAGGAAAAATTATACAGTTATTGTATTTAGTAGTTAAAGAGAAGTTGGAGGTATATATAGAAGTTCAAGAGACTATACATCACGCAAAGTCTTTAGCCTTCTTTTCATCGTGACATCCGCCACAGTAACCTAATGCTTTGAAAATATCCTTAAAGATTCATGAAAATGATGTTTCTGGGCATGAGTGTTACATTCAGTTATGTACCCTTTCTTAGCAAACATTTGTTTAAGAGCTTTATTTTCGTGAAAACCAGAAGTTTGTCGAATGTGTAAGCTTCGATAAATATCTCTAATCGGGTGTCACCATGAAAAGAGCCGAACCTAACTGAACTATTGACTGGCAATGGTGATATACAGAAATATGAAAATGGCCTTTTTATGCTTTTCAAATGGTTACTAAATTTTTCAGTTTTTAAGCGCTGCATTTTTGTGGCACATCACACTTGTCTGTAGCATTCATAGTTTGGATTATGCAAGTGTTTAACAGACAAATGGATGAACATAGCCTTTATAACAGGTTCCACTTTTTACATTATAAACATAGAGTGGAAGCTGAAACAGCCAAAACCTAACAGAACTATTGTGGGCTAAACATGGTTAAATCAGAGAGATATGTGAAAGTACCTGGGCAGTTGAGCAGGTCCCCTGCTATGCACTGGGTGCGTGCATTCCAGTGCCACAGGAGAATGGTGCAGTCCTCGGACCCGGAGGCAATGTAGCAATCCGAGGTGATGTTGCACTCGGATCGGGCGAGACAAGTCACCACCCCAAAGTGGCCGTACACTATCTGCACTATCTTGGCTGAAAAGAAAAAGAGAAGGATTGAATGAGAATAAACTTGCATGGATTTTTCAAAATTGGAGAAAAAATGAGTAACAATATTTTTAAACAATGAAATACAAGTTTTAAATATATAATAAAGGCCAGTTTATTTGAAAAAAAAAGTCAAATATTTATGATATAGTTTAAAATAGCTTAATTGGTACTTATGTTATCGATTTATCAAAAAATTAAGGAGAAAACAAAATGAGATGTAAAAAAATTAAGGATAAATAACTTAATATACAAACATAGACAAGGAACTTATGTAGTTAATTTAACTGATTCTGGATCATATAAATGAGTGTTAATGAGATTTTTGTTAATTTCAAAATAAAAAAAAGCACAGTATTGGTTTCTAGAACTTTCCATAAATACTTTTTGTAAAAGTTCTTTTCATAGTCACGTTGATGGCAATATTGATATTTTATCTTAAAATAAAACTAACATAAATTAGAACCACCCCTTAAAAAGATGTAATTTTTGACGATGAGTGAAAAATTATTTTCTATTCAGTGGGCTCATAAGCAAACAGATTCAATATTTTCAAAGATTAAATACAAAATTGACGGCATTTTGAATGCATCTAAAATAGTTTTTTAATGCAGGTCACTTACCTGCTATCCTTCAAGTCAAATATACACACTAATGTAGTAAGCACAGCTAGCAAGATACAGGGTGTCCTAAAAGTTCCCATACTCCAACTTTAAAGAATCATTATCCGTGTTTTATTTTTCAAATATTGAATTTTATCGTCTGCTTATTATTTCAACAAATCTTTTGTTTTTATTGCTTAGTTTTTTTTCGTGCTTAAGTTGTTCTGCAATAAAATTCTATGTCATTTTGTTCTTCATTGCAACATGATTTTTCACGCATTTATATAAATGCGCTGCTTGAAGCTCATTTTGGATGTAAATCATAATGAAATATTTAAAGAATTTTGGCCACATAAATATCCAGTTGATGCTATACCGAGTAAAGATACTCTATATAAACTCGTCCAGAGATTTCGTGCGACATCAGGCTCAGTGAAAGATAACACAGAAGTGGCAGACCGAAAATTGTTACACCAGATTTTGTGCAAGAAACTCAACGAAGGATATTGCAATCTGTTTTTCGAGTCAACTGTTGATGGAACTGTATGCAGAGAACTTATCCAACAATTTATTGCATTATTAGAAGTGAATGAATGAGATTCTTGGTTCCAACAAGGCGGTGCAACATGCCATACAAGTGGTGAAACCATAGACATGCTTCAACATTTTTTTGGCGATTGACTCTTCTCAAGAAATCTTAGGCCACCTCGTTCCCCTAATTTGAGTATACCTGACTTTTTTCCGTGGGGATATTTAAAGAACAAAGTTTATGAAAATAATCCACAATTAATAGAGGATCTAAAAAATGCCATCATGCTAAGGGTACAAGAAGTCACTCCCAGCATCTTAAAACGCGTTTCTAAAAATATGCTCAAAACGCCTTCAGGTGTGCTTCGATGAAAGGGTGGGACATTTGATCATTTAATATAAATGTAAGTTCCAAATTTTTTCCTACGTTTTGTTAAAAGTGCTTTACACCATTAGCATAAAAACAATGTTTTAAAGTTTGTTGTTTTGTGTGTAAAAAATTCACGAATCGTCAGTACGGGAACTTTTAGGACACCCTGTATAATAATAATTAGTAAGCACATCCTACCTGATTCCGTGGAGAAGACTCTAAAGCTGTTGTCCCAGAATCCGCAGGCAATCAAAAACCTGCTGTCTACCGTGGTCACGAAACAACACGATCGCATTTTCACCCTCTGGCTGAAGTTGTCACCCAGGTGCCGCTTGTAAGGGGCCACGTTCATGACTGAAACACAACACACAAGCAATATTTGAAGTACTAGCAGGTAGATGAGTCCAATTTTAATATTAAATCAACATAGTATGAAAATGATGTTATTGGTCATCAACTGTAGTAAAACAATCTTAATTTAAAATAAACAAATAGGTTTGTGACAATGGCTAAAAAAAGTTTCATAATCCTTAAACTAAAATTCACCAAAAATTAATTTACCTTTGAATTCAGATTGGGTACCTTTAACTTATTTTCTCTTGCAAATTTAATAAATATTATAGTTTGGGGCACTCATTTGAAGAGCTTAGCGGAAGAACGTGCATTTTTGTGAAGTGACATTTTTAGAAAAATTAAAGATTTTTGCGTTAATAAAAATACTTTTTAACTCCTTTAACGATATCAAGTTTATACTTTTTCATAAACTTTAAAGATAAGTATATTTTTTACCATTGACAAGTACTGTTTTAAACACATCTGAGTGCAGACGAAAAAACTTTAAAGCTTATTTTCTTGTTTACACCATTTTTTCACTTAGTATGTTCTTTCACTAAACTTTTCATTTGTGATTAGAAAATTATATCACATGCATCTTTTTTGATGCTTCTGGCATTTTTTAAAAAAAATATTAATTCTTTTTATGAAATATATACTCAGTTTAACTATGGTCATTCGGTAATAAATCAACATCAAGATTTCATTTTTTAAAAAAATCAATAAGTTAGTAACTTAAATTCATTTTGTTATTTGGAAATAAATATTGACTACTATACACAAAGGAAAGTAACTGGATTGGAAATCTCTCACTTACTGAGCAGTGGATCCATGGCCAGGGGCAATTGGGATGGAGAGGTCTGTGAATTGTCGGAGTAAGGAGCCTGGTGAAGGGGACCTGGAGAACGACAAAAAAAATTTCAATTTTTGGCAAAGTTCAGGTTCAATGAGGTTTATCAGAACTTACACAAGCATACATAACACCAAATATTTCAAAAAACAAGTCAACAGACTTTAAACTAAGAAAATACTTTACCTATCTATAATATAACATAAAATTTCTTCTTACAGCATGATATCCTTATCGATATGTATGAAATACCAAATGTGAGCATTTTTTTGCTTGGTAATGTAATGCTATTATATTAGATTTCTTTCAAACTATACTTTTCTGATCGCAATGCAAGGTTCAGAAATATTTTCTTCCCTTACTCCAAAATTCCCGGAAACATTAACATTGCTTTTTCTACCTTGTTTGAGGTAGAAAATGTAGGAGGTATAATGTAGAGGAGGTAAATTGAGGTATAATGTAGTACTACCTTGAGGCTCTGCTATGATTTTAATTGTAATTGCTTTCCAAACCCAGGTAGGGTGGAGATAAACGAAAACTGAGAAACTTGCGCCATTTCCACGAAAACCAAACAAGGGGATAGGAGAAGAAAGGGCTTTCGATGCTTGCATTGTAATCAGAAGGAGTATAACTGTTAAGTGCCACATACCAGAGAAGCATGGGTTCCACCTATTGAGAGCAAAGTTCTGGTTGCAGGACACTGTGACCACAGAGGGCAGGGGCAGCTGGGGGTATGTGTTGGCAGAGATGTGGCACACGGGGGAGTTGGAAAGGAACTTCATCAGCATGCACACTTCTTCGGTCAAGGGGGAGAACATCATGGGGCTCTGGAATATGGAACACGTTTAAATAAATGATACAAGGCAGACTGAGTATGAAGACACGTCAAAAATGTTAACGGGATTCAACTGAAAGTAAGCTTGATCAGTTGATTGACAGTGTCCTGTGGTTAGGAGATTATATTGATTTTTTAGCATTTGCAGGATGAAAAACTTTTTAATTAATTTTTACAACATAATTTTTTATAACATAATTATTTTTTATAAAAAAAAATTATGTTGTAAAAAAATTAATTAAAAAGTTTGTTTCATCCTGCAAGTGTGCAAGTTTTATAACATATAATTATTTTTTGAACAAGCACACAAGCTGGAATATATATATGTATCATACCATACCATACCAATTATTTTTTATAAAATAAAAAGAAATTGTATTAAAAATAATTTAATTAAGGCCAACTAAAAATTAACTTGATATGCTAGCGTAATATAAAAAATAATTAAGAAGTAACAATAGCAAAAAGAGATAATATAAGTATAGAAGCAAAATAATAAAGCTAGTGCTCGATAATTTTCAATTCAAGTTTTGTTAACTATGACTTTACCAAACTAACTACCAAACTTTAAACAGAATTTAGTAGGAACTCCATAGAAAGTTATCATGAAAATATATTGTAAAAAATCACTTTAACAATCATTGATGAAACAGGAAAGAGCACTCACAATATGCATTGCTGAACTTCTGGGTGGGTGAGGCTCCATCAATAACTGGGAAGGGGTTTGGCCAAAATTACGTATTTGATTCTCAATCGCCTGCGAAGGATAAAACATAAATCAAAATAATACATCATGATAAAGTATTAAACAATTACTGATAGCTAGATTAGCTGTTTTAAGCACTTAAGGAAAATTTAAATCAAATTTAAATTGCTAATTTAATTTTTCATATTTTGTTTTTGTAGTAAATGGCTTTTTTTTAAAAAAAAAAACCCTCTTAAATAGAATAACTCGTAATTTAGATTTAAAAAAAAATTGCATGGTCCTTGAAAGGTTTACATGCCTGAATCTCTTGGATGTGGATGTTATAATTTTATTTCTTAATAGTTACAACAAAAATGAAGATCAAACAAAAAAAAATATTCAAACAAATATCATGTCGCCTATCTATTAAATATCACCTACCTCTTTCATGACTAGATCTTTCATGTTCTCTAGGTCTACACTACCCTCATATGTCAGGTAGTAGAATACATTGGTGGCACGAACTGCCTCGGGACCT
Source organism: Hylyphantes graminicola (assembly GCA_023701765.1). Lineage (NCBI taxonomy): Eukaryota > Metazoa > Arthropoda > Arachnida > Araneae > Linyphiidae > Hylyphantes > Hylyphantes graminicola. The sequence continues at coordinate 4,468,191 of CM043119.1, read as the reverse complement.
GAAGAAACAACACAACTTGTATTTAGACATTTTGGATAAAAGTGGGGCATTAGGCAATATACTTAGCATTGTTTAGTTTAACAAAAGTTTAATTACGTTACCTCTTTGTTTGTAACCAAATATCAAGTCGATCCATTGATGAAGCTGGCAAGATACAAATTCTGATTCTAAAGCCTAAAAAGAAAGAACAAATATGTACAATTAGTATTTGAATAGTTTGCAATTTGTTTGAAGGAGTAAAAAAAAAATTAAAGGTAATTTGAAAGAAAAAAGGAACTTTAGGTTGTTTTACAATTATAGTACATTTATACACACTGCAACCATTAAAAGACATCAACAATTAAAAAGATCAATAACAGAAATTTATTTCCACAGTGAATGCAAGTAAAGCCAGAGACAAGCCCTAGAGCCCTACATGATACGATGACCATATACCACATGTTGTAAAGACATAGAACCACAGTTGGCAGGATTTCAATTATCTGCACTTTAAATTACACCCCCCATCACAGATTTATTGCATCTTAATCACAAGACCTCTTATAAACTATTTTTTTGTTGGAACAACAAGACGAGTGATGAGAACTATTGGGGATGGACACCATAGTCTAGAACCACAGTAAATTGATGAGCCAACATCTGAGAAGGCACCAAACAAAAGCCCATGTGCTGAGGTGTCAAAGGTTAATTTACACCCATCACTGATTTGATTATTTTTTCAAAATGTAATTTCATTACTAGAACTCTCATACTCATCAACTAATTATTTTATGTTGTTAACATCAAGAACAGTGAAGCACATTACTGTTCTTACCACCCTATTGGATGCGTAAAAACTCTTTTAGTGAAGAGTCCAGAGACCCCACATATGATTCATTTTTTCAAAAGCATCTCAATTCACTAGACCTTTCATCCTCCTTATTACTTTATGTTTAAACAACAACTTTAAGACTAATAATTGAACACAGAGTATATGAACTGTCCTTACCACCCTATTGATGCGTAAAAACTCTTCTAGTGAGGAGTCCAGCGACCACACACGATTCATTTTTTCATAAGCATCTCAATTCACTAGACCTCTCATCCTCCTAATTACTTTATGTTTAAACAACAACATTAAGACTAATCAGTAAACATATAAACTGTCCTTACCATCCTGTTGATGCGCACAAACTCCTCAGGCGAAGATGCCCAAGGGGGCAAGTGCACGTCAGCCACCTGTGCCCCGTCCTCCTGGCAGCCCAACTGGTAGCCATTTTTGTTCATCAGCATCTCCCCGAGGTAGAAGAACTCGGGGATCAGCTCCTGTTGGGCACAAAGGATTTGTAAGGGACTTTTTTTCATATTCAAGTAAAGACCCTAGATTTTTTTTTTTTAAATTTTTGTTGGTGCCAAACACAAAATAGGTGTTATGACAACTTAACAATCCCATGCCAGGCAGAGCTAATACAGTTTAGACTGACATATTTCAATTTTAAACCCTACTAAATTAGATCATTTTTACATAGTAAGTCACTATTCAGAGAATATCTTCAACCTTTGCAACATGATGCATTCATGAGGATGTACATGAAAGCCACATTTGCAGCAATAACAAACATTTTCTTCATGAATCTTCTAATAACTCACTATTGCCTAAAGATTCAGAGCAGGTAAAGATTGATTTTCTTTGATGTACAAAAGAATTTTATTGATTCCATTCATACTTAATTATGAAAGAATACTTTAATAAATAATTTCTTAAAAGTTTTTACCACCCATATTTCTCAATTGTGTCACTGTCAATAATAACTCTATAAATAAAAAATACCAACATTTTTTGAGTGTTTGTAATGCATTAATATTAAATGTCCTTCGATTTTAACACTAAAAAATGGACAACACAGATAAAAGATAACACTTAAAAGAAGTTCTAAAACAACTAAAACAGCCTTCTTTCATGTTAATTAAATACCTAATAAAAATTTTATTGATAAATAAGTAGGTTTGCAACAGTAGCTGATGCCTAGAAAAAGAATGGCTGAGTCACCAAATGCAGACATTATTTGGTAGAATCAGCACAGATTGTGAACTTACTTTGACATCGGATGTGTCTCTTTGGCAATTTTTCCAAGCCTGTGCAATAGACGAAAACATTCTGTTGGCGTGGTCGAACTTACCCCCTTGCAGAGATAAGAACATGGTGGTGAAGGGTTCCTATGAAAACAAATATAATCAGTATTAATTGTAGATAAGAAAGAGATGCTTGGCGCAAAAAAAGCCACCTAAAATTTGCCAAGCAACCCTAGTAACTTTTAAACAACCACTCAATGTTAGTTTAGTTCATACTAAAAACCATAATTTTATTCCATAAAAAGGGCTAATTAAGAACCAAAAAATGACCCTTTGAGCACAAAATTAGAATGAACAAAAGATATTCATAGGTTATTCCCTACACAGGTAAGAAAAAAGCTTTGAAATTATATTTTTTTTATCAGAGAGTTAGAAATTGCCAGGTCAATGTAGTAAGCCCATACAAACTCCAGTTTAAAATAGCCCCAAATACTTCGCCGAGAGCGTATTCGGGCTTACCACGAAACAACCAAATGGCTTCACTTGGAAAACTGGTTTTTGTATTTTTTTTTAACCAGCAGCGTCTACATCTTCTTTTTAACCAGAATTAAAAGTAGCATCTTCTATATGATTGAAGAAGAGTTGAAGGGAAGCTCAGGGTAAATTAACTACTGCCATAATTCTTTTAACCTTCTGATGTATATGCAACCTTCAGATGATACATATGTATAAACCTGTCACCTGGCTGTCAGGTTCTCCAACAACATGCATAACTTGTAAAAATTTAAAGATGGAATAATTTCATTTAATTTTAAAATTTAAAGCAAGGCATTTACAACAGAAATATAACTTTAAAAAAAATTATAAATTTGTAAAAAGTTAAAAATATATAAGAAATTAAGTGTTTGGGTTAAAAATTAAAATTTTATTCTCATGCAGCAAAAAATTAAGTTTACACTTTAGTCAATTTGTTCATCCCTCAGAGGGTTAAAACCCCTGGCAATTGGGAACCCTATACAGAACGAGATTAAAGGCATAAACAGCAACTCAATACCCTGACCATCCAGTTGAGACTGAATGTGGGCGTGGAATAGTGTGTTCCTGGAAAAGGGGGATGGTCTCATGCTATTTTTAAATCTTACGTTGCAAAAAGGCATTTTATATCATAAAACACCATTTTTTCTTCCAATCGAGGTGCAAGTTAAAAATTGTCAGTTAGAAGCAAAATATTATAACATGAAGGTCTACGGGCAATTCAAGAGACTGAACATTTATAGTATTATAAACAAGTTGTCGTTTTTAATAGAGTTGACTGTATTAAGGGCTAATTAAAGACCCCTGGCAACTGGGAACCCTACAGAGCAAGACTTGCGTGCATATTAACTACTCGCCACCCTGACCAACCAATTGAGTGTAAATGTGGACGTGGAATAGTGCGTCCCAAAGTGGAAAGGTGGACAAAATGGCAATGCAATCCTGCCCAATATCGATAAAATGTAACACGCTCAACATTGCACATCAATTCAAACCAATATTGCACCCCAATATTGCCCAGAGTCAGTAAAATGTAGACCATTATGCATGGGTACAAGCCGATATTCCCAAGCTCTTGTTTCCGACATCATCCAATATAGTGCTGTGCTACCAGGGTAGCATCTCAAATATAATTGAAGAGAGACTGAAGAGGGGCTAAGGGTTCACTAACACCTACCCTAATTATTTAAGGGGTAGGGAAGACCGGGTCTAGTTGATACAGGGTCAAGTTGATACAGTCAAAATAACTCCGTAATGCGCAGACGCAATTAAGTGGGTACTCACTTGACTGGACGGCCGGTCCGTTCTCAGCAAACATGCGTGAGCACTTAGAGGAGGTCACTTTGTTCTATGAGTTGTGAATGAAATACTGGTTTTGAGCTTTAAAAGTAAATTTTTACCCCTGTATTTGAAGTGTTATCGAAAGTTTACTTGTTAGTATATTGTGTTATCAATAGCATCACATCGTTACATGCTATAAAGGTAAGAGTGTAACCTAGTAGACTTTGTTCTAGCTGTTATTGGTTTCCCATATTTTGTGGTTTAGTGTAATGGCGACGGTTGGGTCAAGTTGATACGCTTCTTTGGGGTCAAGTTGATACGGTGTATCAACTTAACCCACACAAATTTTCATATGTTGCATTTATTTATAGATACCAAGAAACTACAAGAGGCGAAATACCAATTCATATTTTTGGAAAAGCTTATGAAGAGATTAGAAATGGCAGAATGTCTATTAGGGAAGCGGCCAAAATCTTTAATATAGACAAAATGGCTCTTTACAGGTTCAAGACAAAAAAGGAAAAAAAAACTTGAAATGCCAGAGGCTACTGACGAGGTTGTAAAAATGGGTTATGCTAAACATCGACAAATATTGACTGACGAACTTAAGGAGGAGCTTAGCAGATATATTTTAACACGAAAATAAAAGTTAATATTGTTTAAATCATTAGGGGGTAATATTACCAAGAATGGAAGAACAGAAAACCTGAAAAAAGAAGTTAAAAATAAAAAAAGAGAGAAACGAAGAAAAATTGAAAAAGAAGAATCGGACTCTGATGAAGGCGAAGAGTCTTTTTGTTTAGTGTGCTTCAAAACATATTCAACGTCAAAGCCTGGCCAGGACTGGATACAATGCATATCCTGTAAGAAGTGGGCACACATCGCATGTGCTGAAGACAATCCATTTTACACGTGTTTCAATTGTCAATCAGATCCCAATTTCTCAGACTCGGAGTAATCAGTTACAATCAATGTAAGCCCTATCATGTAAAACTTTGTATCATATAAAGTTAAAAACCTATTTATATAATAAAATAAAAAACTTTTCGTAATTACTTTATTTTGTATTAGATACATTTAAATATTTCCTAGCACCGTCTCAGCTTACTCATATGTGTATCAACTTGACCCAATGCGTATCAACTTGACCCAGGTTGGGTAAGTTCATACAGATTGCAACATTTTAAAAAACATTTTTTTTGTCAGTGAAAATTCAATTCTATTCAGATTATAAAAATATCAGGCGTTAGCCAAACAGTTACAGTTACTAACTACACTTAGTTTGTTTCAAAATATTGACAGAAAAAAATTACAAAAATCAGAAAGTAAAAAGTGTATCAACTAGACCCGGTCTCCCCTAAATACTTCTACCTTTTTTTTCTACAGAATATAAGAGCAGGCGCATGAATACATAACTCACCACCCTGACCATCCAGTTGAGGGTGAAGGCGGAGGTGGAGTAGTGCGTCCCGAAGTGGAAGGGGGGGATGGTCTCGTGCTCCCACGTCTCGTAACGCTCCTCGAAGAACGCCTTCCGCGACGGGTTCAGGGCGCCCACAGGCTGCATAACAAACAAGCATTTAAAATGTAAGTAAAAGCAACATTGATGATATATAGTACACAACCAGGGATTGTGATAACAAGTTACTTGTAACAGTTACTTTTTTCCTGATTATGCCATGTTATGTTTGAATTATCGTCGCACTAGAGCTGCACGAGGGCTATTGGCGACGGGCCTCGTATTTTAGAACCACAGTCAAGTGACGAGCCAACACCTGAATAGACACCCAACACAACCGTTAAGGGCGACATCATACGCAGCGTTAGGACTTTGAAGGATATTTAACGTGCACTCCCTTACACGGGATATTATTCGTCAGACATTTTTGGCTGCACGGGCCGTTTATAGGTCGGCAGTTATTTCAGCGATACCCGGACCGGAACCTGGGACCTTCTGCATGCTAAGCGAGTGCTTAACCGACTGGGCTCCACAGCCCCTTTTCCTGGTTATGACGAGTAATGCTATTAGATTTGCATTGGCTGCATTGAAATACACATTTGATACAACACATTTGAAATACATTGTGGATAAATAGTATGTAACAATAAATATGGTTTGGCAAACAAATCACATTAATCTTCCGAGTGTTAGACCAATCTTTTTCTGTATCTATATGCACCAGTCTTTGTAGTTGTAAACATAAATAACAAAATGCTATAAATAACAAGTTTTAAATAATAGTCTACTTTTTTCACTTGGAAATGATTTTTAGAAAAAAAATTATCTGATCAAAAATAATCCTGGATCTGATTCTCAAAACACATATTATTTTGGTAAATATAAATTTTTTAAAAGTTATCCAGGGAAATCAGCCAGACATTTTTGCCTATATTCAGGCCGCATGGAAGGTTAAACAAGAAATGAGAAAATGACGACCACAATATCATGTGATTTTGTTTTTAAACAATAAAAGCATAAATACATATCAGCTAAATTTTGTTTGAAATATAATTGTGATACAGAACGCTTCCCCTATGTTACCTGACTAAGCTAAAGCTAGTACATCAAGTTTGTGCTGCCATCTATTGTCAGCAACTTAAAACGAAACTGAACCCTAGCAATTCTTCAAATTATTTCCTACAATACCTTTCCTACAATTAATTATACACTACCATTCCAAGTTTACTCAATGTACCTTACTACTTACTAGTTTTTATGTTTTTGTATAATCTGGCGAATATTTGTCCTGATGTGATATTTTTATTTATACTGCAGGTTTTTACAGCTTTCACTCAATAGTTTTTATTGAAGTTTTAAAAATAAAAGGTTAATACAAAATATTATTTGATACTACTCTATTGCCATGTTAATGTGTTTGAATATATTATAATAGGAAAAATAAAAAAATCTCACCTTGGAGAGATCCCTATAGTTACTAGGTAAGCTGAGGTCAAGTTCAGGGGCTTCGTAATTTGTTAGGACCCACGGAAACACTGGGTACTGATTCAGGTCATTATAGGTCCGTCCTGAAACCAGAATTTCATTAATAACTATTCATATTTAAAAACTGAGAATGCAAAATTTGTAAACAAAATTAGTCATTTAAAGCACATAAAATTAATTTTCGTATTGTGCCTTATTTATATTTTGATAATTGACAAGTTCATTTATTATTGATAGATGATGTTAAAATTTAGAAAATTTCAAATGTTATTCTAAACTCTTTTGAGGTGTCCTAGACTAGTTTAGATTGCGCAACATATTATCTTTACAATTTGAACAAAGAAATTTAGTTTTTTTTAAGTATGGCATAATTTAACTGTAAAAAACAAAAGAACTTTGCAAGATTTCTCCACTACCGATAATCAAAAATTTATTCAGTAAGAGGAAAATGTACTACAAGTTTATGTAACAAAAACTAACACTGAAGAACCTAAATATTATTTCAATAGTTTGAAAAAATATTAGATCATTAGAATTTCGAATTAAATACTTGTTAAGCTGTTAATAAACTGAAAACCCTTCATCAGAATCGGCTAATTACAGGTGACATATAGAACATTAAAGCTTTCATTCCTGCATTTTTTTTTTCAATTGGTGCTCTGTTTACACGTGACAATCACCAATGGCGGCTCGAGAAAGAATTTATTTTCATTCAGCATTTCTATTCTCAAGACCTCCTGAAACCCTGCCAATTTAAAATATCTGCATCAGCAAGAGCCGATAGCGAGAATGAACATCGTGCTTACCAGCGATTGTGTTGAGGAACATGAGGTACTCAAAGTTGGTGATCTCCCTCCTCTGCCACTTCTGAGTCATGTTGGACTGCTGGAATATCTGTCTTGGAGACATCATAGAAGCCCTTCTGTTCAAGAACAAAATTCATAAATAGTCGGAACATTTAGGAAACAATCCTTTCGCAGGTTGTTCTCAAAAACTTTTTTTTAAGTACTCTCTGCTTGAAATTGATATTTTAAAGCTATAGCCCTTCTTATTGCAACACAAGCTTCATAAGCGCTTTCTTCTCCTAGCCCTTATATGGTTTTTCATGAAACAATGTGAACGTTGCTGTTCTTAATCTACCTCTGCTGGGATGTTAATCAAGAAAGTACTTTCAAAGCTGGCATTGTAATCAGAAGGACTACTATGTAGGTTATATCTTAATATATAAGAAATTTAAGTTATTTTACAATGATACATCCCTCCCCCTTCCCTTAGAACAGTATGACAAAAATTTTAATTATTTTTCCTTATACAAAATGCATCAACTATTTTCTTAATATAATTTTATAATTGGTTTTAAAATAATTCTAAGATCCTATGTCAGTAGTTTAAGCTACGGATACAGGAACATTTTTTAAGGTCTTTGAGAACCCTGTTATTTTAATTGTGAGTATACCTCGTTTGGGGGATTCCGTATTTGATTCCCACGCCGACACAGGGAAGAGCTTTCACCACCTTCTTCACGGTCTGGTGGTCCAAGAATGCAAGCATTATGGAGGCTGCAATAAAAGGAATTTATTTCAACTAAAAATTTTATTTAAAAAACTATATTGATTAAAACAGCATTCAAGCACAAAGGAAAAAGTACCACAAATATTTTGGAACAAACTAGAAATATTACGCAAAAAGTAAACTAATATATTTTATGTAACCAAGTTATTCACATATAAAGTGTTTTAAAGCTCATTTGGGGAATTAAAATTAAATTTATTGACTTTGTTAAGTATATTTTCATAACTTATACAACAAAATTTAGGCAAGATAAATATGCAATTTATATTTTGGACTGCCACTGTATTTTCTAAAATAGGTAAATCTGGTAGTTGCATCTTCCCGAAACTGATCAAATCCAAATGAGAGCGCTTTTGGCCCATAAATTTCAGCTATCAAAAAATTACAGGTAATTTCAATTAATGTAATTTGTGTAACAAAAAAAAATCTCCATAATATAGTTGTTGGTCGATTTATACGCCTGCAAATTTCAAACGAAACGAATTATGACATTTAACAGCATAATCGTGTTTTCGGGAACTCTTAGGGCAAATTGTTTCCAGGATATGTTTTTAGTACTTACTTCTCGAGGCAAGGAAAATCTCCAGCGCGACATTCTGCAGCAGATATCTTCGGGAAAATACGGCCCGGATCTCGCTGAAGTGCCACTTGCCATGCACATGGTCACAGTACTTGATCACCTGCAAAACATTTTTTTTACAAATTAATATATAAATTAACAAATAGAATACTAGAATATAAGTAGAATACAAGAAAATACAAGCAGAAGTACAACTTTTGTGTGCGGAAGTAGATATTCCCTGCTGGCGCAATTTGGCCGATTCTTCATTGAGTAAGATTTATCTTATTTGATAAACTTCAATTCATTTATCCATTTCGATAATAATAAATAAATATTAATAATAAACTAGTTAATAATAAACTCTCTAAACACTCCTTGCACTCATAGACACAAATTGTAATAAATCTAACTTAATTTAGTAGGACACTTTATAAAATCCAATCTTTCATTGAAATCATTCTACAAACATCCCCCCCCCCCCTCTTTTTTCATCGAAATAATATTACAAAGACAATATATCGAGACGCACTTCACATTTGTAAGCTAAGTGGAAACGTACTTAACAAAGTATAAGTTTAATGAAAAATAAAATTGTTCACAGATTAATAACCAGTGAACTCTTAAATATGTACAGTGTATAGAAATAAGGATATACCGTGACATATTCCTAGAAAAAAAAAGGGCTTTTTTATGTATACTGCATAGTGCTACATTAAAAACAGATGATGAGGAAAATACGTTTTTAACTCCTAACACAAGGCGTTTGTTTAAATTGTGAAAACGCGGTGGTTATTTATATATTTTTGTCATATTCGGTGTGAGATCACTATAAACAGCTGCAAATTAATTCGAAAAGCGTTTCATTCTTGGCTAAAAATTAAATTATGTAGATCCTCTTTTAAAAAACGCGATTTTCTTGTTCACTACACGTATCATGACACCACGAGCCCAAAATCCGTTTATGTAACTACATTTAGCCCATTCGGCATTAATTTCAAATTTAAATTTCACACGCGGAGGAGACAACTTGGTACAGCTGTAAACACCTCCGTGCTTGCACACGGACAGAGGCTGTAAATCGAGAAACGAGGACCATCAACAAGTCAAAGGAGACATCGCGTTATCAATGCTTCATTTTGAGAACAGCTGTTCCTTGAATAGGAAGCCTAGTGGCTTAATAGTAGTGCTTCGCATTTTCAAGGGCCCATTACTTTCATTCATCCCATTACTGGGCCAAGGCACGGCAGGCCTTGGCCCAGTAATGGGCTGTTGCGTCGAGGAGTTAGTTCCTACAATCTGAGTAACCTAACAATCTGTGAATACAATCTGAGTAACCGTCGCAACTACAGATATCAAGGAGGCTATTGTTGTCGTAATTAAGAACCACTGCCAAGTGACGAGCCAACACTTGAATGCAACTTTTGAAGGCGACATTGTACACGGCGTTATGACTTTTTGAAGCACATTTAAAGGGTACTCCCTCTACACGGTGAATTATTTGCAGGAAAATTTGGCTTCACAGACTGTTCATCAGTTGGCAGTAACTTTGCAAGTTCAGGGCCCGAACCTGGGGTCTTTCGAAAGCAAGGCAAACGCCTCACCGACTAGGCTCCCCAGCCCCCAACAAAAAAAAGTATACGATTTTTCATCAAATACAAAAGACAAACTGTGACCTAATTTAAAAAAAAATAATAAGGAAATACTTCCTTTTGAAATTGTAGGACGAAATTTCAGATACTTGTATTCATTAAATTTTTTACCCAAATACTCAAATGCTTATTAATACAGAAATGATAGCATGTCTCCAATCTAACAAAAATTGTAAATGTAATGTAAATTGTAACTGTAATAAAAATTATCATATCAAGTATTGAAAAAAAAATTGATTATTCTACGGCTAATTTAAATTGAAGTATTATAAAGTATCAGATTAATTTGAAAGGCTCAAACACACCTTTTTTTTTATTGGATATTAACACAAGAAGTCATAAAATAACACTTTGGTCTTTCTCTAACATCCCTCAGATACATTAAATAAAAAACTTAGCAACCAGCAGCTTTCCAGCACCAAGTCGCCAAATTGAAAATTTACGATCAAGACGGGCGAAAAAACATCTTATCGCGATGGTGGGACAGACGGACAGACAAGAAAAATAGAGTCCCCCTCCATCTTCGGTTTTTTTTCCCAGTTGAAAAGTCGTCCTTATCGGTTGCAGCAAAAACAAAAGGAATGGAGCGAAACAAAAATAATGAAGCGAAGCAGAGTTAAGTTGGCAAGTCCCACACATTTAAGACCAACAACAATCATGCCACTTTGCTTCTGAGGAGCTTCATTGTGCCTTTATGTGTATCATGTACTACTTGCGAGCAAAAGTGGCCTAACTTTGGTTGAGAGTTACTCCGTTTTTGCTTGTAAAAGTAGTTTGGAGTGTGTCACTTCAGAGCAGTTGAAGAAAGAGAAACATTTTGTTTCAGTGATTCGACAAAGATGTAACTCGGACAAAAAAGGAAAAACAATGTAACTTAAATCAAATCGTATAATTATAACCTCGTAAAGCAAAAGGGATAAATATGTTTGAATATTAATTGAATAGGTGAATTTCTGTTTCAATTTTTTTCGAATTTTGCAAGAACTCGTTTCATAAGTTTATGAAGAAAACTGAAACAATTCTACATTATTAGAATGACATGCTCAGTGACTGTGGTAGCTCAGTGTCGAGATTGCGGGTTCGAGCCCCGGCTGAGTCGGCAGAATTTCAGGATGTCATATGATGATTTGTCATTTAAAAGATTCCTTAAGTACCCATCATTTGGCTCAGGTTTTCTCGGAAGAAATTAAATCTCGGCTTATTTTATCACGCACAGAGAGCTAACATTCATTGCAATCTGAGCGTCAAAATAAGCGAGGGCCGCCAAGATGGTGCAACAAAAAATGGGTCTCAGTTGTAAAGGCATGATCAGCCAGAAAAGCTGCCCGTTTAGAAAAAAAAATACTAGAATTGTTCGATGTTTACCAATAGTTTAATTAGTTTTAATTTGTTGCATCACTCTTGAATGTGTCCTCCATAGTTCCTTTAAAAAGTATGAGCTCCATCATCAGTAACCAAAATGTAACTCCAGTGCGACATTAATCAAACCCAAATAAGTCCAATGTCCACTTACAGCTTTATGAAACCAAAAGAGCAAGATATCTCCTCTCATTACGGATGCAAACCACGGACATGTGTTATCACTATGCACATACATGATTCATGCATTTTTTGTCACAGAAGACATACTGCGATGCAGGTGTCGTTTCGACCAGATCCCAGCATGAAAACGACATGCAAAAGCAATTCGTGGCCAGTGGCGTAAATAGGGGTTGGCAACAGTGGCGGTCGCCAGGGGCGTAACTAAGTTTAAAAAGACGTAACAATTCCATTGCAGCAAATAATAATTGCCGTACATATATAATTTTATTGATATAGTAATAACAAACTACACTGTTGAAAACTTTCAGAGAGGAGCACTTTACATAGTTTTAATATAAACATATGCTCCCCTAATTGTTTAGAACAGTGTAGTCATAATTTTATGACAAACTTAAAATGCACTTAAATACTTTTTATCTTAAAAGCAGCAAAACACCATAAACACCATAAAAAATTAACTACTATAACACATTCAAACATAATTATTAAGCTATAGGTATTACGAAATAGTTAGATAAATCTTGGAAATACTTCAGAAATAATTTAATTTTAGTTACACAAAGCTGATTAACTGTAGTAATAGGGGAGAGTGGGGGCTATTGGGACGCAGGGCTAATGGGACAAGGGCCCTAAAGCTGAGAAAAACATACTTTTTTAATAAATTTTCTACACTACAGCATTGTAACAGTTAGACTTCACATTTTAACAACCAAAGATCAGCCATTAAAAACATGTGTTGAAGTGGAGTGAAGAATTGTTGTTTTGGAGAATTTAAAGTTAATTAAGAGTGTACCTTGTTTTTCATTTTTGAAGAATCAAATAAAAACTTTCTATGAATTAAATTATAGCTTTAGGTAGATGACATATCTTAGATTAAGATAGTATATGTCAAATATTGGGGTGAAATACACGTGCTTCTGTGTTGGGTCATTTATAAAAAACAACACTGTGGGGTCTAATGGGACAGAAAGAGTGGGGTCTAATGGGACGCGAATAAACCTAGCTTTGTATGTTCCTTTCGAAGAATCTACATATAAAACTCGAATATCTCATTCAGTCAAGTTGCCAAAAACTTTTTCTTAACTTTAATTTTAAACTTTTTGACTTTTTTTCATCGTTTAATAAGTGAAAGTTCAAGTAGCTTTATTTGGGACATTTTTCCACCTGCAATTTCATTAATTCATCTGAACAGAGCTTGGTGACGATAAATAATTTGTTGTTGGTAAAATTTGCTAGAAAGCAAGCTATTATTTATTCGTTGGATTGATTTCTGAAAAACGTGATGAATTCCGGGTAAGCTATTTGAAGATAAAGACTGTCGTTTTTAATCCACGTAACCTGAAAAAAGGACAAGTTTGGGACAAATTTTAAAAGATTTAGTTTTAAACTAAATATTTAGTTTGAAAATCTAAGGATTTAGTTATAAAACTATCCTTTCCAGCGATTCAGCAAAGATTATGGGAGCATCTCCGATTTTGAGTTTTAACTTTTTTGTTTCAATGTAAAATAATTTTTTTAAAAAATAAAATTTCGTGATGTATACATTAAGTAAATGGTATTTGCTTTAAAATTTCATTTTCTGGTATCTTTCTGACTAATTTTTCCTTTTTTGAATATTTAATTAAATCAGCATTCAGCATGTCCCATTAGCCCTGCACACTGTCCCATTAGCCCCCACACATGGGGGCTAATGGGACATTTACATGTTTGTTTAAAATGCTCAACAATCAAAATCCGGTTATGTTTTAACATTTGTCGAATGACTTTTTAAGTAAATGAATGTTCAGTTTATGAGCTTGTAAAAAAAGAAATTAAAATTTTGGCATTTCTGCTGAAATACAGAAGTTCAAAAAAATTTGTCCCAATAGCCCCCACTCTCCCCTATACTTTGTTTTACATTATAGCTAGTTGGTTGGCCTTTTACCAACACTGAGGCCATCTGCTGAGGCAAAAGATTCAAACTATATCATTGAGTGTCATACTATAAAACTTAATGATATAAAGCGTTGTAACGAAGCGTAAAACATTAAAATAAATTATTCAAAAAACGTTTAGTCTCCTCAAATCCACACCAAATCGACAACAAAGGGGAGGGGTTGCAAATGCACCCCCAGAGACTTAAAAAAAAGATTCGCAACAAGAAGGGGAGACGACAGAAAAACATTGAATAGCCGATACAATAGCCCCATTAAACGAAAACATCTTTCCAACATTGTTGGAAAGCACTTGGGAAAAATCACTCGACTCCAAAATGAAACGAGGAAGCCTTATTTAAATAGTGGTGTAAGTGCTACATACTTAATTAAAAAATGAGCTACAATTCTTGACTTCAATTTTTAACTTTTTGTGAGAAAGTAAGCAAAGACCTAAATAAAACTAACAATGTTTAATTTTAAATATAATTTATAAGTTGCTTTTTTGCATTTTCAAGAATGTGTGTTATAGAAGACTTGAAGATGAAATGCCTGAAAACTACTTACAAAGTTACAGAAAACATAAATGGGCAAGTTCCAGGTTTTGGATGGCTTTAGAAATGCTAAATGGAAAATAACTTCTTTCTCGAGCCTTGATTGGTAAACAAATGTCACGTGCAAACCGAACACCAATCGGAGCACCGATCACAGGAAATTCAAGAATGAAAGCTGGAAAGAAATTCGTAACCTGAAACAACCCGATTGGCGCATTTCAAAATATCAGAATAGAAAAGGACAAGCAACAAAATTAACGCCAGTTAAGTTACCGAAGCATAGACTTAAACCACTCTGCTCCTTTAATACAAGGAAATAATCACAGGACAACTTAAAACGGGAAAGGGGATATCATATCCGGAAATAAAATAATAAGGAAAACAGGAGAGGGGCGGTAATCGAGTTACCACCGCCGCTCCGGAGATCTCTGACTCCTATAAAAAGGGACCCCTAATCGGATTCCGGATTGGGGCAAAGCGAGCAACAAATTGCGTTATAGTTCGATTAGCGAGAGAAGGGGGTGCAAGGATAAGTGAGTCAGCAAACAAATAAAGAGAACAGTGGATCCTATACTTGTGTTAATGGAAGTGCCTTTCTGTCTGGTTTGTTTCGTTGCTTATGGCTTACTTCTACAATGAAAGGGTTTGAGTGGGCCAGTTACGTAAATGAAGAGAGTAGAGCATCAACAACAACAACAAAAAAAAAAAAAAAAAAACATTCTGTAAGGAATTCTTAAGTACACAATTGAGCTACTCCTTTTTTCTATTTGAATGATTAAGGTAGTAAGTAAAGATTTCCAATAGTGACGGGTAAAAAGAGAGCATACGACATTTACAGTCAATGAGCCGAATTGAAATATATATTTGAAATCCTAAATTCTAAGGCATTTGCAGTAGTTGAACTAATGTTAGAAGAATTACGACAGAGCAGAATATATTTCAAGCTTGTTTCTTGAAAGTGTTTAAATTATTGAACATTGCGAGAAAACATGTATTAGTATATAATTCAGGGATCTCTGATCAGAATAAATGGGATTGAAAATTTCAATTCAGTGCAAAAGTTTCACCAAATTCAAACCCATAGCCCGAAGCCATCTATAACAACTTGAAAGTCCACATTCGACAAACACCATTTTTTAAAGTCTCCATTGATGACTACATACCTCGACAAGAGCATATACCTGACTGCAACTCAACTTGTCACATGGCTTCCCTCCTCAACCGAGTGACATGAATACCCTCATACCTGCTACAATATTAACTCAGTCCAGACAAGTATATATCTTCCGCCACTGGGGTGCAGAGGGCGACTTTTGTGCCCGCACAAAGGGCGCCGACGTTCGAAAGTTCTAATCCACAAAGTGCCGTGACAATGGCGCTTTTCCCCTCCTTTGATCAAAGAGGGGATCATAGAAAGGAAACCGAAGCCAAAAGCCGCGGAGGAACTATTTGTTATAGAAATATGCCAACTGATGGAAGGCTTGCCACTTTGCATGAAAAATCGTTCAGTTGTTGAATAAAGTTGTAACTTCTAGACTTAAGTAAGACAGCTTATGCACGCTTTTATGGCATCATGGTAAGAATCGGAAAATACACTGACTGAATTATTTGTGAAATGTTTCAGAGATTGTCTTTAACAGAAATCGGTAAGTACATTTGTGACATCCCGACTTGGCGTTTATTTACAGCCAACTTGGCGAATTTTTTGCAAACTATAATATTCGACAACCATCACATAAGAAATGGAATATCATATTTGGGGGACATGGGGGGGGGGGGTCCATACAAGCCCCGGGGGTTATTTGTCTTGCTTTTTTCAAATGACCTTTTTTTTTTGTCTGCCATCTTTCCAGTTTTTCCGCACGGCCAGAGTCTTTCTTTGCAAGATAAGAAAGAAACGTGAGCCCTCTTTTATGGAGAACAGTATCCAACATCCCTTCAGGGCAAATTCTCAAGATCACTCTTTGGATTGATGCAATCTGATCGAATACCTAGAGTTGTGGAAAGTTGTCGAGCAAAAAGTCAACACAACTATATAAGTGATGGATACAGTCACACAGAAAAGAGTGCAGATTTATAAAGTGGTGCCGCCATATTTGTTAGTTTGTCGGAAGCAAACAGCGTTCGGGTACATTTCAGATCATGACAATTTAATACATGTAATGCCGATAATGGGACACATATTTTATTTAAAAAATAAAGCACTATCATTTTTTTTAATAATTGAAGAATTTCGGAATCTTGTTTTCCCCCTTAGAATCTTAACAACTTCTAGTTTCGATTAACTTAATTTTTTGACACATCCTGTAGCATTTGTAGTTTGGGCTGTGAAAGTAAGTGACAGAGAGACGGAAGAACATGGCTTTCATAAAAACTTCCACTTTTCACGTTATGAATGTAGTGTGGAAACTAATAACTAACAGACTTTAATAATAATGTATTCAGTTTTAATTCCACTTATTTTTATGATTATTAATTTTTTTAAACTGTTCAAGAAAAAAATCTAAGACGAGGCAAATATAAAGACGCATCAAGCTGTCCCGTCGTCGATTATAAAAGTTCCTTTTTTATCATAAAACCATAAGCGTTTCACAAAAAAAAAAAAAAAAAAAAACCTAAGCGAGTACTACTCATAAAAAAAAGAGAAGACTACAAAAAGAGCCGGTCGTTATGGTTATCAAAGCATAAATGGGGTGCCTCCTCCCATTTAATTTTAAGTCTTCAACGAAAGTAGCATAATTTTTTTTACCAAATTCTTCGATAAATTACATTTCTCTAGTTTTCAATAAGAATGGCTCGCCCTGAATGGCGAGTCTAACGCTCATAAGGTTAATTGATTTATTACTTTACATACAAAAAATACAAAGACCAAAGAAAGTTTCTGTGAAGAAAAAGATTTTTGTAACACGTTAAAGCGAAAAATATGCGTAACAAAAAAACTCATAATATTTGTTTTTTACCTCCTCCCCCCCCCCCCCCCCTTAATACCCCGTCTCTCAAGAAATATGAGGTTCCGCCGGCGTGCGTTTGAAGTCGAAATGGACCCTTGTCGGGGAATCTGGTGTATGTTAAACTGTGACCATGCCCCGCCCCGCGCGGACAACAAGGGTATAGAGTGTCCCCCGTATCAAAAGAAAAGTAGGGTTTAGCCCATTCAGAGTCAACAGCCGGAAATAACGTGGTCCGACGCCAGACTGCGATTTAATTCTCTCGGATGAAGCCCGATCCCTCTCTTTATAGACCAGGGCATGAGCCCAAGAGGCTATAGGGCTTAGGCCCCTGATATTTTAATATTTTCAAGTTTTTGGGGAAGTATGCCTTTAAAAAAAAGATTAGGGGTCTATCTTTCAATACGCTTCTAAACATTCTTAATATTTGTCATTTTATGTCAAATCAAAGAGAAAAAGTGACATTTCAGTTATATTTTCTCTTAAAGTCAGAAAGCAGGCCCTGACAAAATATAAATGTGAACATCAAATTAGCAGTTCAGTATATATCATGCATACTGCGCTGCTCAGATAATTCGGTTAAGCGTATAATTAAATTGACATTAAAATTTTGCCCCGATCGGAAAAACGAAATCCACTTCACTAATGTCCACTATGCTTTACACTCTGTCCATATATAATCCTCCTATGGTAATGAGCTTCGTATATATGTTACAATTAAAACCCGAAATCAGCTAGAACTAGAATTAAGTAGTGAAAACTAGTTTTAACTAATGGCATTAGTTAAAACTAGTTTCCCTTAACTGAAACCAGTTATTGCCAGTTAATACAAGTTTTGAAGAAATAGATTGGTTTAATCTAGTTTTAACTATAACACATTTATATTACATAAATCTAGAATTAACGGAAAATAGCACGATTTAGAATAATAGGTTTGGATTAGTTTAGTTAATTATTGGATTGAAATGCAATGAAAGCGTTTGGATATTGGAAGACACTACATTAATAACCGTACATCGAGGTCTTTTAAGAACTTCATTGTCATTATAAGATTATAAAATTAACGTTCAAAATAAATGAAAAGTTAAGCATTCTAGATTTCGCTAATTACCAACTAGTTTTAACCAACATTGGTCAAAACCGGTATTAACTAGGGAGATCCAGTTTTAGATAGATGAAACTATTTTTCACCAACGGCTTCAGTTAAAACTAGTTCTCACTAGTTAATTCTAGTTTTAGCTGATTCCGGGTTATAACGGTAACATATGTATGCATAATTTTTAAAAATTGCACACTTATATCCCTTATAAATGTTTCTCTGAAAATTTCATTCCACCAGAAGCAAAAGATTACAGAGATGGGCAGGTGCGTTGCGTCGTCGGTTCTTTTTCCGTATAAATGTGCGTCTCTGTCTCTTGACATTACGTCAGGGGTCTCGGTTGTCTCTGCCAATTAAGCGTGGACGCGAGAGATACGCCGAGTTATTGCGTCGGCAGAGCCGCTGATAGCAGCGGAACGACCGCGGCTCCGGCTCTGTGATCTTTCATGTCTCTTTATAGACTTCCTGGCAGTTCAACTCCGTTTAACCGGTCGTCGGTTAAAAGGCTACGGATTGAAACTAAACATTTATGGTATTAATGTTTCACACTAAAATACCGATTGTATTACGTTACATCCTAAAATACAAAATTTTAAATTTGTTATTAGATTCTGCATAAAAATGTTAATGCACACTACACTTGGAACCCTGATGCTGAATCAAAAAATATATATTTCAACACTTTTCTATAATTTTTTAATCTATATAAATTAATAATTAAGAATATATTTTCCTTTAATATTTGTTTTATTTTGTTGTTATGATAATTCACATAACTAGTGAAAAAAAATATTAACATAGAAAAAAAAAAAGAAATACTTCCACAGAAATGAATTAAAAACTAATGCTCTCTGGAACCCCATCCCTTCTAACAGAATTGGACTGGTCTGCATAATTTCTATTAAACATTTTTTAAAGTCGAGGGCGGTTAACCTTAAAAACTTCAAGGAAAATATCAGAAATGCAGGAGCGTTTTTGTTTTTACATTTTTTCGATGAATGGACAAATTCATTTCCAATTAAGACCCTTTTTAATCTATAGGAATCTAAATTTCGTATATCTTCAGCACCATGATAAGATAATGTTTGTTTTGTAATGGTTTGTAAGTGGAACATACTCTATTTTGAAACGGTAATATTTTAAGCCAATCTCGTTCCTCTTCGTGAAAACTACGCTCTGTTACAATGAGCAACATCATCCCTTCATTAATGTGCAAACACAGCATGAAACGCAATAGATATTTTTAATCTCAAGCAAGAATAACTGCGAAATATCCCCCCTGAAACAACAACGATAAGAGTTAGATTGAATCCACATCGCACTAGAGCTACTGTCGAAACAACGATATTCGAATACGAAATGCAACACAAACAGAACTTAATCCTGTTGGGGTTCAGACTGTATATCAAGATAGTGACCTTTCATATATACAGCGATGACAAAGTGGAGTTATTTTTTGGCTCCGGGTGTAATCCTTCCCCCTCCATGATAAGGGTTAGGGATTAGCTGGATACAGCTTAAGGGGTCTAAGGAGTCTTAAAAATGTGCAAAGAAGGAACTACAAAGCATAGTTTGATCTTTCATGTAATTTTTGAACTACTCAATATACAAGTATAATTTTTTTATATGTAATTCTACAAGATTTATTTAATATGAAACAAATTTTAAAATTTATGAAACTTCAGCCAAAACTAAAATAAATGATATTAAACATAAAGCTATTTGAACACATTGTGATTAGGCTTGCGCGGCAAATTGTAAGGTCAAAATTGAAGACATGACCAAGGAAATGACTTTATATTGTAGAAATATGTACAAAGTAGAACTTATACCTAAATTCTCAGCTCAATTTTAATTAGAAATAATTTTTAAAAATTTTTTTAATCAAAATTCAAAAATATTTATAAATTTTTTTTAGAAAAAAGTTCTTAAAATAAATTCTAATTTAAATTGAGCTGAGAATTTAGGTATAAGTCTTTGTTTGTACATATTTGTACAATATAAAGTCATTTTCTTGGTCATGTCTTCAATTTTGACCTCACAATTTGCCGCGCAAGCCTAATCACAATGTGTTCAAATAGCTTTATGTTTAATATCATTTATTTTAGTTTTGGCTAAAGTTTCATAAATTTTAAAATTTGTTTCATATTAAATAAATCTTGTAGAATTACATATAAAAAAATTATACTTGTAGATTGAGTAGTTCAAAAATTACATGAAAGATCAAACTATGCTTTGTAGTTCCTTCTTTGCACATTTTAAAGACTCCTTAGACCCCTTAAAATGTGGGGGGAAAGGGATTGAAATGTTATTTAATTGTGCCTTTGAGGGTATTAACACAGAGTAAACTTTTCTGAATGAAGGAAACTTTTGACTTCCGTGAATTTCATTCGTAGGGACCTGTATTAAGGCCCTCTTTTAAAATTTGAACAAATTAATAAATTATTTTTGATTTATTTATTAACTATCTCAATAGCGAAACTATTCATATTCCCATGCATGACATTTTTAGCCTACTTTATATATTTTTTTCATTTGAAAGAATTAAAAAATATAAATAAAAGTAGGTGTTGACTTGCTGAAGATGTCCACCTGTCCGCATTAGACGGTGATTTTTTTTTGTTAAAAAGGTATGACATCAAAGATCTGTCCACCTTTCATACACTCTTAAAACAAACGAGCGATTTTAAATCAGTCTGAGTTAATTTTCACTCCTCAAGTCTAGAAAATGCACTTCTCCTAGAGGAGTGGATACTTTGTGTGTTAAACCTCCGACAGGATCACTCCTAACAAGTGATTTTAACTCAACCTGAGTTAATATTCACTCCTTTCCAGCGTCGAAAATGCACTTCTCCTACTGAAGTGGATTTCACTCCTTTGTTTTAAGAGTGTATCTTTGTCCGTCTGTGTGTACGTACGGAAGGACATCGGTCTTACGACGAACTACCCATTGAATTAGCATTAAATGGCAATTTTTAGTCATTCAAATCTCAGTTGCCACACCAACAATAGCCATGCAATTCCCATGACATTTTTCAAACTGGACACATAACATCCTGCAAGGAGATTTCAACAAATACCTATAAAAAAAAAAAAGCACCACCACAGGAAACCACAAAAAGATACAAAAACAAAAGTGGAAACATTAGCCCACTCCTTATCGCCGATGACCTGGGCGGACCAAAATATATTCAAGAGAAGTATGCGATAAGGAGAAGAAGAAACGGCAGTTGCGTCCATCAAAGAAGAGATGCAGCTTGGCGATTGTGTCTGGAGACACCATCCTTCAGGTGGTCCGGGGTGCCGTCGACAAGGGCCTCGCAGTGCATCCGTCATAAGGTAGAACTTGTAGCCTTTTGGCCTTGGTATAATATGGATGGACACCGGAGACAATTGTGACAATGCAGATGGTGGCGGCAAGATTTAGGAATGAGTTTTGGAAGGTTAAAAAAAATTAGTGGAAGGGAAAAAGAGATGATATTATAATTACTTAGGAATTGTTTTTTATTCAGATTTATACACACTGTTAAAACTAAAGGTGACACTCTGCACCCCAGGGGTGAATGGCGGTGTCCCCTCAGCGTGACACCAAGGGTAGAATGCCAGATTCACAATTCCAAGATTCAAATCCCTGAGGTGCCAATAAACCACTTTTTCATCTGGAGGTGAAAAATAGCACCCATTTGTCACCTTCAGTTTTTCTGGCAGTGCAGTAGTGGCGTTTACCCCAAACTCAAAATCCAAATATAAACTTTCTTCTTAGATTTGTTTTGTTACTCATCGGTTAGACAGAGTTTCCACCGTTTAAAAAAAGGCAAGAACATTTAAAGAAAAAGTATTTTATGATAGGTTATCTTGAAAATCTTAGGCCAAAGTTACCGGTACTTAAAGAAAACACAAGAATGAGATTCTAAAAATGTTTCAAGTAAATGTTTTATCGAAATTTGAGATTTCACGTGACCACCATGGTATATTAAAAATAAAGTCGATGTTTTTACGATATGGCACACTAAATGTTTTATAATTCCGGAAAATCCAGTGACCTTAGATGTTTAGCTAATGCAGGGCGACGTTATATGGTATTGTATACCTGATGGGACGTGGGACAATCTTCTAAAAGGAAAGATATGAACTACTATAAGGACACAGAAAGAAATTGTTTAGTTTAAATTTTTAACTAAAAATAAAATTCAAAAATATATTTATGTTTCTTACTACATTTTAAGTTCTCCGGATAACACAGAGCTACGATGGCGCTTGTAAAATGTTTAAAAACTTCGAGCCTGGTCTGGTTTAAAAAAATAAGTACAAAATAAATTAAAAACAATGCAGATCGAAAACAGTCTGCAGTGAAAATAAGTAATCACTATTTTTACTTTCCAGGAAAAGTGTTGATTTTCTATATAAAACTTGTAAAAGCATTACTTCAATAGAAAGTTATTTTCGACCAAAACAATGTTTAAGATTATAAAAGACAGGTGGAAAAACATTGTTTACAAATTCCTTGCGTAGTTCCAGGAAAGGTTTTTTTTATCCCATTTGTTTATATTCCCACTTCGTGGTAATGAAAAATACACCAGTTGTATTTCTATTTAAATGGGCGTTATATAGACACAACACACTTAGACACAAACTTTGCGTTTAACTTTTTAAACACAATCAATTCGATTTTTTTTTATAGTACAAGGATTTACGCGCCAGTGCTTGAGGAAAAGTAAATGTTAATGCTACACCACTACGAAACCCAATACAAATTCAGTCATCTTTGTTCAAGCATTTACCCCAATTACCTATATAGAGCCCCTTTGTTTGGTGCAATAAAATATTTCTAATGTCAATCCAACTAAATGTGGTACAGGTGAAAACTTGAAAATTTGGAACAACATCATGCAGGGCCATAATTTTTAAGTTTTCATCACATAAAAATATGGGCAAAATTTAGAGATTTTATACATATGCAGTTTTATTGGGATTTTGCACCACGTCTAATAACCAGGAAATAAACTTAAATTTTTGGTAAACATTGCTTTTATTTTTTCCAGCAATATTATAACGCTTTTTAACAATTATGCGCAACAATAAATGTAACATTGGTACCAAGAAAATGCGACATGTTGAATATATTATAAACTAGGGGGCTACGCCCCCTGCTCGCTATCGCTCGCCAACCCCCGGGAATTGCTACGCAATTCCCATTGGCCGCTTCGCGACCGGCTCGCTGCGCTCGCTCGCTGGTGAACATAAATAAGATTATGTGCTAGCAATTAAAAAACAAATATGAAGCAATACATAATAAATGCACAGGAAGAGTAAAAAAAAAAGTACTAAACATATCTTTTAATAATGTGACATTGATTAGGGGTTGCAGGCTCTCCGAGAGAAACACATTTGAAAACAGTTGAACTGTTTTCAATTGTTTTAATATTTTTTTTAGCATGTAGTACAAACATTGAAGTGAATGACATTGATCAAACTTTTCTTGATAGAGCAATACAAAACTGATTTTGGACTGTATAAGAATATTTCCAGTTTCTGGAATAATATAAAAAAAATAGTAAAAAATAATAAGACATTAAGTTGACCATAGCCTGCTTTATTTCCTGCACTTGCATAAAGTGGCCAGGCTATTTGATATATCTGGCCATGTGAAAACAGTAAGGTCCCACACCAGGAAGAGGCTTCACGTTTGCTATGTTTCGTTCTCTATTCCAAAATAATGCTCCACAAAACTCACAAACTTCCCTCAGTTCTCCACAATCATGTTCTGGAATTGAAGAATCTCGAACGCAAATGCGTATTGATAATCGTTGACGATCAGATTCATTTAGTTTAGATCTTTGTATAGATGCTTCAACTGCAGTTTCATTTTGTCTCTCTAACCTTCGGCAAGCATTTCGTGGTCACCTTTACTGTACGGTAACTATTGGCGCGATTTTCCGATTTGGCGATAAATAGTTTTTTGTGGCAACCTGTCTGACCTGATCGAAACGCATAATGGTTAGATAGGGTTGCCGGAAAACGTCATCGTTGTGAAGAGAGCATGACATCAAAAGTCGCCAGAATACGGACTTTTGGCGTGATTTCGGAAAGTTCGCCAATAGTTACCGTACCGTAAATTTCTACCGCATTTCGTAAATAGTGAACTGCCCTATCTTAATTCACCATTACTTTTTAAGTAAATTCGATACCAAGTGCCAAAATTCGATGTCGAAACCATGTGTCAACACAAAGATCTCAAATCCAAACAAACAAATCAAATGAAAATATAGTGTTGCCAAACGTGATTGATTATGTACAATCTGCAATAATTCTGTTAAATTGTCTTCAGGAAACTATTTTTATTTCGAAATGAAAGACCGAAAAGTTCATAAAATATAAAAATGTTATTTTGTACCATTAGTTCGTGAATATTTGATGTTGTATTCCACTTTCTTAGTTTAGTCACCCACTTTCTAAATGATACGGAAGCAGAGGGCAAGCCTCAACCCAAGTCAATCAACCAATCAATCGATGATTTGGAAATCGTAATTCTGCTTTTCTAGCTATATTTCTCATGGAAATATTTTAAGAAATCGGTTTTTTTTAATAAAAATAGTTGTTGTATGCAAAAATATAAGTCAGTAATCCATTAAATTCGTATTTTGAATGCTGATAATTTTAGTTAAGCCTAACTTGGCTGCCATGCTGGCAGAGCCGTTGCCATTCCGACCATAGAAATTTCCCTTTTTTTCTGACCACGTAAGAAGAATATATATATAGATGATGCTCAGTATTTTTTTTCCTTTGTACATTCCATAATGAGTGCCTTTAAAATGAAAATGCTCTGAAGATTATTTTGGACACAATAAATGAACACAGTACCGGGACTTTTGGAACACCTATATGTGTAACCCACACTCTCAGAAATAACACTTTCATTTTTGACGATTCATGAATCCTCAAGCCTCATTTCGTTAATTTTGAGTATTGTTTCGTCAAACTATCACGTGCCTTTAGAATAAACGCGAATCGTCACTTTTACAATCGTGATTTGACAATTCTGTATCTTGATTTTGAGGAAACTGAATCTCATTGTTGTACTCACATGTTCAAAAATGACGAAATATTTCTGTAGATTAGACGACATTCAAATCCTCATAAAAATGACGATTTAAATTTACTCACTTTGAGGATACGAAAACTCGGAGCATTTGCCAGTAACGGAATCGTCAAAATTAAGGAAAATTTCGTCGTTTTTGAGCATTCATTTTTTAGAGTGCATCAATGACGATTGTTAAGAACATTTGCCAAGCAAAAATAAGATTTATTCCTTACATTAAAAATAAAATTATCTGGAATCTAGATACTTAAATAAAAGGTAAGAAATGAAGAACACACACTCTTAAAACAAAGGAGTGAAATCCACTCCTGTGGGAGACGTGCATTTTCGACACTGGAGAAGTGACAATTAACTCAGACTGAGTTAAAATCACACGTTTGTTTTAAGAGTGTTGTCCAAAACAATTTATGTATAGAACAAATTAAGTTACACAAAAAACGATCTTAAATATCTGGTATTTACAAAGTCATCAATGGATTAATCAATAGCAATTATTCATATATTGAAAATTTGATTAACGGCGAAATTCGACCTTATTTTAATTATTAATTTCGTCTTGTGGAGGTTACATACTTTAGGAAATCGCCAAACTCGATCAATAGTTTGGGTTCAGACGGGTCCATTGCATTCTGCAGTCACATTACTTTCTAAATTCTAAGAAAGAAAATAAGACAACAGCCGAGATGAGTTGAGATGTTTTCGAGAGGCAATTGGGTAAATAATTCGACAGAACGCTTTTTCTGAAAACAAGTTCCGCTCTGAAGGATTGGGCCAAAAACAGACTTCGATGAAGATGGTTGTTATCCTGTCTTTCGCTGAAAGTGTGAAATTACTGTTGGTTTTTTTTCTCTTGGCATTTTTTTGCATCAGCCATTTAAGGGAATGAAACTCGTAGAAATTTTTGTTTATTGTTTCTTGAAATGCGAACACTTCATGCAGTGAAAGCGGCAAAAATAAACAAGGTTTCAAAAAATTCTGAAATTTAGATAGCGTCCCCGGACAACATTTGTGCTCAACAGGAAACACACTCTTTAGGAAATCGCCAAATTCGATCTTTAGCTACATAGTTCGTATTTGAATAAACGCCAAAATTAACCCGTTTCGATAATTTTCTTTCACAGATTTTAAAAGTAGTCTTTATCGTTAGCTAAATTCGTTTGAAGAATTATGATGTTCTTTGCTGTAAAAATGGAAGCGAACCTTAACATCCTTTTACATTATTTTGATTTTTTATAACTATTTTTTATGAGAAAAAGAACGTTCTCAGACATTTTTACAATTAACATTTTGTTTAAAAAGATTTAAAACTTAAATTTCGTTATAATTACCCCAATTTCGTTGACTTTCTTACGCAAACTCAAAGAGCATGTTTCACGTCGTATATGGCAACCGTTCTAGCAGTGTTTTTTTTTTTTTGGGGGGGGGGGTCCTACTGGTATTACATTTAAATATATATATATTACATATATTACTCTACACATTGTAAATACTTCTATAGGACTATGGCAACCAGAAAAATATCGCTGCAACCACCTTCCAACAAAACAAGTAACCAAAATTCTTCCCCAAATCACACAATCTATTTCAAAGGAAGACAAAAACATCTTGACTTTTATGATCCAAAATTCCGCTATAACTCGGGTATACATTTTACCTGTGCCTAATCGGAGCCCAGCATCGATCCAACTGTGGGCCCCTGCTGGGAAGTTTTTTATTCCCCGTGGCTCGATAGACATCGCGGTGTCGCCGAGGGAAGTTGGCGACAGCCGCGGCGATGGGTCTGGGGAAGTTAGGCCGGGTTGTTCGTCATAATTTTAAGACCCTTAACATGCCCTAATTAAATACCATTAACATAGCTTAACACCATTCAATTAACACCCCATACCATCACCACCCTTCCGTTATTATATTTAATCATAATACAGATGTTGCACTCTTAAAACGAACGAGCGATTTTAACTCATTCTGAGTAATTTTCACTCCTCCAGTCTGGAAAATGCACTTCTCCGAAAGGAGTGGATCCTTTGTGTGCTAAACCTCCGACAGGATCACTCCAAACGAGTGATTTTAACTCAGTCTGAGCTAATATTTACTCACTTCCAGTGTCGAAAATGCACGTCTCCTACTGGAGTGGATTTCACTCGTTTGTTTTAAGAGTGTACACATAAGTTTTTAACGTTAACTAAAAGTTTATATCAAAAATGGTAACTAATAAGTTTTTAAAAATCGTTTCTTAACTTAATTTGTCCTGCTTAAATTGTTCATATCTATAGTGTCCATTTGTCTTAAATTTGGTTTATTTACTCATTTTAAAATACAAAAATAGTGACCACAAATCCAAAACTTAAAAAAACTCGATACAACAACCCCTCGTTATATCGCGCTTCCCGGGAGACAAGCAAGAACCACGATATAACCGAATGCGCGGTATAACGAGAGACTTGATAAATATTATACTAATTATATTGAAAAACTTGGGAGACATGAAACAAGGCGCGATATATCCGAATGCGCGATATAACGAGGGGTTACTGTATAACAGGTTTCGCTATAGAATACCGGCAATTTTCCTCTTCACAAAACGCACAACAAAGTAAAATAAACCAAACAAAAGAGTCGATGAAAAGAAAAAAATATAAAACTAATAATAAATAAACCTACAGTAATTAATCTAAAAAGAACTAAATGCTAAACCCTCTATTTAAAAACCGCTCGCTCAGTCTTGAGTTCTACAGAAAATAACGCCAAATTGATCAAACTTTAAAAAAAAATCTTAGAATATTAGCGAAAATAAAGTTCACAAATAAATCTAGTCTACAAAGCAGCATTTAAATGCAAAGCCTATTTTCATTTTCGTAAAAAATGAAAGTAATGTATATTTTGTTCGTATTACAGTGGCCGCCGCTTTTTGGAATCACTGGTTAATTGAATCAGCCGCTTAATTGGAATAAATTTCGTAGAACAGAACGGAATCACTTTTTACATTGAAAATCCGCCGCTTATCGGAATCAAATCACCTTTTTACCGCCGTTTTAAGGACTCAAAAAGTTCTATAAAAGTTCCTTTTTTTTACGATTCGTGGTATTTTTTTTTTTTACCCCAAATGACCTCTAACTACAAATGCGAACCAAAGAGGCGCCGACGAATCAATCTTTAAAAAAAGGTAAATCGCAGAAATTGTATTATTAAGGCAAGAAGGGAGAGAGAGAACTATAGTGGGGGTAGAGGGGAAGGAATTTGTAATTGACACGTGTGCATGAAGGTGTAGACAGTAGACTCATTTTGATTTTTGATCGATTAAATTAAGTGCGTGTTTTTCGGAGTGTTATCGCGATGTTTAAACGGAAAGATTTTACCTTAGCCAAAAAATATGAACTCCTAAAAAATATTTATAATCTGGAAAAATGCAGCCAAAGAGAAGCTGCAATTAAATTAGGACTTTCTCAAGCAACTTTATGTAGGATTTTGAAGAGAAGAAATGAAATTATAGAAAGTTGCGAAACAGAACCCAACATAAATCGGAAATGTCAGTGAGTTGGCAAAGCAGAAGACGCAGAAAACGCTTTATTAGAATGGTTTAAGGCCGCGAGGAGTAAAAATATGCCGGGCTCTTCAAATATTAAGAACTTTAGAGCAACGGGGTGTTATGTGTGATGATTATAATTCCTCTTACGACAATGAAAGGAAGGTAAACGAACTTATCAGTTATACGACAACGCAGGCGAAAACAACGAAGTATTCATTCAAGTAAGCAAAATTTAACTAGATTTTAGTGCTAAAGTAAACATTGTTGTTTATGCTTTTAAATTTTGTTTTAAAATTATACATAATATCGTTCAAATTATTAAATTTTTGTAGGTATTCGTATATTACCTGTTAATTTGTATAACTCTGGATTTTTTTAAACATAACATAACGTGTTTTTCTTAATAATATGTAGTACTAGTATTACTCAGTAACAACTATTAAAAAAATCATATGTCTCATGATGACAACTTTTTCTTTATAATTTCATGACTTTCGGTTAAATGGTTCAGCCGCTTAATTGGTTCAAAACGTACTGGGACGGATGTGATTCATTTAAGCGGCGGCTACTGTATCACAAAAAAGAAAAACCATACAAATCGAAATCCTAACAGGACGAGAATAAGCACGTTGTGATGATCAAAATTCTTAAAAATATGATTTTTTTTTTTACTATGGTGAGATTGACCATAATCAAAGTGTTTATAAGACAATGGCCGAATAAAACCAATCTTTTTCAACTTCTAAAGCGCTTTTATATTATTGGTGTATTTACACTCACACTCATTTAAACATTGAAAAAAAAAACATTAATCCTCAATTTAACTCAGACATTAAAATTTATTATTAAAAACACCGCATTAGTTCCATTCGAAATAAACACCATTCCCACACAATCATCACTCACCTGACCAGCAAAATAAGCAACATCGCCAAGGTTTCGCCAAAACAAGACAGGAAGGCCCGCCTCCTTTTACGAGCTGGGTCGGACTGTTCGCACTTGTCTTATTAGAGGCCCCGTGTGACAACCACTACCCCATTTTCGAATAGTTCGCTGTTATTTTTTTTTTATTTATCGTTTGCTTTTGAAAGACGGTGCGTGCACACCCGCATTTGGTGCGTCCCTTTGGAAGTCATTTGTTTTGGTGGGTATTACACAAGGGTTGTAGTTTTGATAGGGAAAGGGTGGCGCCAAAAAAGTCGCCAATAGAAGAGTTTCTATACTTTTGTATTCGAAGCATGTGCTGAAATCTAAAATTATCTTGTTGCAGGTTAGGTACTTAATTCCAGCTTTTATTCATGTACTTCCTTCAATCGGTGCTCTCTTCCCACGTAACAATGATTCACCAATTAAGGCTCGAAAAAAATTATTTTTATTCAGCATTTCTACTGTCACTTAAGACCTGAAACACTGTTAAAACAAACACTCCCAATATACCTCAGTCTGAGTGGATTTCACTCCTCCAGACTGGAAAATGCACTTCTCCTTTTGGAGTGGATCCTTTGTGTGTTAAACCTCCGACAGGATCACTCCAAACGAGTGATTTTAACTCAGTCTGGAAAATATGCATGCCTTTAGGGTGTCGAAAATGCACTTCTCCAACTGGAGTGGATTTCACTCTTGTTTTAAGAGTGAACATGCCCATTGTCTAAAACGTCAAAAGCCAATAATACTATTATTTTCGTTTCAAATAATCACTATCTGATTTGGTTTCTTTAAACTAACGAAGAAACTAACTTCGAGTCCACAACTTCGTTTAGCTAGGGCTGTTAAAAAATCACCATTTAAAACTGATGCAATTGTGTAAAGCAGTGGTTCCCAACCTTTTCTGAAAGATCGCCCCCTTCTTTAAGTTGACTAACACATATCGCCCCCCTTTAATTTTTATAGTTTGCCCAATTATAAATTGAGTTAAAGTGTAACTAATAAAGAAATTTTATAATTTCAAACACTTGCTACCATATATAAAAACAACCAAAGCAGTTTTATCCGGTTACTCTTAAATAAAATCGGAAAACAATTTTTTTTTATTTTTTTCTATTTTTATTTCGATTATTTCAAAGAATGAAAGTGAAATAATTAACTAAGGTCTTTAAACTCAATTCTGGAAAATTTAAGATAGTTGACAATAAAAATTAATGGGAAAAAAAATTAACGTTTAAAACCTTTTTATAATTTTTTTTTTCACTTTTTTATATCAATTATTATTTTTTCAAGCTCATACGCAAGTCTTTGAGGCAAATGTCCAATTGATTTCTTTGTTTGGTGATGAGCTGGATAACAGAACTAACCCTTTTTTGATATATTGACGGAACGAGATGAAAAGTAGTTCAGCTTTTTACCACAGTTAAGAATCGGTGTAAATAAGTTTCACGCAGGCTAACTCATAACCTATCTGCTCGAAATGAGTTTTGCCTCACTGTCATGATCTACTAAGTCCGTCTGCAAAGTTTTATCAAGGTTATCCACAACCCACAGTTTCAAAAGGCAATGGATCGACAGTAGAATCAGGAGTTTCTAACTTGGTCAAATCTTAAAAGAATGTTATTAGCTTGAAATTTGTCACGGTGGTCAAAAAAATTAGAATGGTTTTATGGTAAATCCCCCCCCTCCCCCCTTCTTTGAATACTCATCGCCCCCCCTATCGCCCCCAAACTATTTATTGCCCCCTTGATAAGACAAATCGCCCACTTGGGGCGATCGCCCCCAGGTTGGGAACCACTGGTGTAAAGTCTTGATGCGTAAGTACATAAAAAAAATTTGATTAATTCGATTGATTTTCATTTATGAATGAAATATGTTTGAAGAATAATTTACCATGGATTATTTTCAAAATCCACTAAAATAGGGATGAAATCTAATGGAAAGACAATAATACACCAACAAGCGTAAATAATAAAAAATACTACATGCAAAACCATAAATATGCACACCCGTCAACAAAAGCCCTCGTGTCGCTCTAGTGCAACGTTACTGCAACGAATTTTATCAAACCCGCTAGAAAAAAGTTTACTACTAATTCATTAGTGATCTGATCATTAGTTTTCGAGTTTATTAAAAGGTTAAACAAAGACTGTCATTAAAATGTTAAATTCTTCTATTTTCACTAATATTTAGAACAGATGAACCAGAAAAAAAGAACTTTACATATATTATAATAAAAATTATATATTAAATATACATAAAAGCTATTTTATGTTCTTAAAATATTACTTTTAAAAAACAAACAAATTTATAGTTTTCGCAAACTCTTAAATTCCAATCGATACTTCTCCTCCCTCAGCCAAACTAAGCGATTTTGAGCGATACATAGCAACCTCCTCTCTAACAACATAACCAATGGTGGTGATGTAGATCGGAAGCAGAACGACGCGCGGTTGGACACGGAGAGAAAAGGGGCGTGACACACCCCGAGGCGCATGCCAACAAACGACACACCCCTTTCCGCGATGCGTTGGATCGAAGAAGCTGACATCTTATCTTTGGATGCTGCTACTGGAATAGCACTTGAGGGAAGTGGTGTTGATACTATTATAAATATTTGCAGTTGATACACTTGTGGAGAACTTATCTTCTATGTTGAATAATCATACGCTTCTGCCTGCTGATAAATTTGATTAGACTTTATTTGATTGCTGCTAATCTTCAGACACATTGCTTTTTTGAGATAAGACTTTGAATAACTTTGATTTGACTAGCTGCTGTTTTTCGAATCTTTGGACATTCCTTTTTCTTGACCCTTGACTACCTCAAAATGCTGGTCCCCTCGGATATGCTCTCCGCCCAGTCGAAGCTGCTGTACCAGCTGAACAAGTTCTACGGCGAGCGGGTGCAGGTGCGCAAGGGCAACATAGCCAAGACGGTCCGCGAGGTGTGCAAGGTGGTCCAGGACGTGCTCAAGGAGGTAGAGGTCCAGGAACCCCGGTTCATCTCGTCCCTCAACGACTGCAACGGCCGCTTCGACGGGTTCGACGTGGTCTCGCCCACCGAGTTCGAGGTGGTGCTCTACCTCAACCAGATGGGGGTCTTCAACTTCGTGGACGACGGCTCTCTGCCTGGGTGTGCCGTCTTGAAGCTCAGCGACGGGAGAAAGAGGTCCATGTCTCTGTGGGTCGAGTTCATCACGGCATCGGGGTATCTGTCCGCACGCAAGATCCGATCCAGGTTCCAGACCCTGGTGGCCCAGGCCTGCGACAAGTGCAGCTACAGGGACGTGGTCAAGATGGTGGCCGACACCACCGAGGTCAAGCTGCGGATCCGGGAGAGGTTCGTGGTCCAGATCACCCCGGCCTTCCGCTGCAGTGGACTCTGGCCCAGGTCGGCCGCCCACTGGCCCGTGCCCCACGTCCCTTGGCCCAACCCGAACCTGGTGGCGGAGGTCAAGACGGAAGGATTTGACCTCCTCTCGAAGGAATGCGTCACTCTACAAGGGAAGCAGTCCTCCATGGAAGGCGACGCCTGGGTGCTGGATTTCGGCGAGGCTGAAGACAGACTCCTCCAAGGCGGCTGCCGCGGTAAATGCCTCAGCGTGCTCAAGACCATGCGGGACAGACACCTGGACCTCCCCGGGAACCCGGTGACCAGCTACCACATGAAGACGCTGGTGCTGTACGAGTGCGAGAAGCACCCTAGAGAGTTGGAGTGGGACGAGACCTGTCTCGGGGACCGGCTGAACGGGATCCTGCTTCAGCTGATCTCGTGTCTCCAGTGCCGGAGGTGCCCGCACTACTTCCTGCCCCAGCTGGACCTCTTCAAGGGCAAGTCGGTCAGCTCGCTCGAGAACGCGGCCAAGCAGTGCTGGAGGCTCACCAGGGAGCTGCTCACCAATGCCAGGTCG
Organism: Hylyphantes graminicola; assembly: GCA_023701765.1. Classification (NCBI taxonomy): domain Eukaryota; kingdom Metazoa; phylum Arthropoda; class Arachnida; order Araneae; family Linyphiidae; genus Hylyphantes; species Hylyphantes graminicola. Next base: position 4,434,079 of record CM043119.1, on the reverse strand, counting down.
CTGGAGAAGCTCTAATTCAAGACTATATATATTGCTTGTGTTTATATCGAAGCGATTGCTTTGATTTTCAAGAAGAAAAATAACTCCGGATATTTCGCGTTCTATACTGTAGTGAAGACTTGATTTTATTGATTTCCACAAAAACTGGATTGTTTACTTGTGTTTATAATGGAGCGAAAATTTTGACTTTCAAAAAGAACAAAAAATTCCGGATATTTTGCGTTTTGTACTATGGGTGAACTGTTCAAACTTAATTACATTGATTTCTACAATAACCATGGATTGTTTACTTGCTTTTTCAATAGACTTTATTGTGTTGAACATAGGGACGGAGTGCAATTTTTATTATTATGCGTCAAGAAAACTTGTTCTTTTGGAAAGCCCTTTATTATGTTTCAGAATAGTTTATTCCATTTCAGACTCTTGTTTTTTCAATTACGTTATTAAGAAATTTATTATGCATCCGACGAATTTAAAAATGCTTTTCGAAAAATTGCATATTCTGAGTTTATCAACAATAAACCGTGTGAATTCAAATCTACCATTTTATATTTAGATTGAGATACTTGAATAATAAATCAAAAGTGCAATAGAATACTTATTTTGTTATGTTTTTGAAATATCGTTAGATGTAACCATAACCATACATTATAAAAAAAATGGCTTTTTGTACATTTTCTATCTAAAAAGTTGAAGAAAAATGAGAACAAATGGAACAAGCAAAAGTTTTTCGAAAAAAGAATAAACAATTTTGCAAATTCAAGAAAAAACAGCAGAAACTCCATACGACAATAAAACAATTATTAGAATCTATACAATAACAGCTTCAACGAACATTCATTCGTCCAAGCCATTTTGTAGAACAGTTATAGTTAACAATTAATTAGAAATAACTAACTATTTATGGATAGTTTGAAGTTATAAAATATGTGTGCAGTGATGTGGCTTCTTTTGTTTTAGAGTGAAAAATAAGCATATGTTGCATTGTGGATAAATAGCATAAATTATGAGTTTTTGAGTGAACTATTTGTGTTTTGGAAAGAAAATCTTCAGTGTATAGAGCTTTATGTGTACAGATTGTTTTGTAAATACATAAAATAATACAGGTAGATAATTTTTTTTCTTCTTATTTCCATGATAGTTTTCACATGCTGTGATTTATTAACACACTTATTTTCATTAGTATAAATTAAAGTAGTTTTGTTATTTATATTAAGTATCGTGATTTTAATAAAAACTTATTCAAAGTGTTAAACCATATTCACAAAAAAAAAACAGTATTCCTAATTTAGAGATTAAACAATTTAAAAATAATAATTTATGCAATACATTACATTACATAACTAAGACTACTTATGATATAATAAAAATAATAATAGTTGATCTGCATAAATATTTTATGAAAAAATATTAAATGTAAAACATGAAAATGATGTTCAAATTTTGAAGACGTTTTTTGATTTCAAAATAATTCTTTGGTAAAGTTATTTGTCTTGTTTTACAACTTGTTTCTAAATAATTACGTATATATTACGTATATATTATATTATATATGTAATGTATAAATTAAAACAAGTTTTTAAAATATCAAAAGATTGTTTTAGAAAATACATATAAGAGTCATATTATCAAATAATTCCAACACAACAATAAATATTGTGATAACTATAATTAGAATGACTATAATAGAAATTTACATAAACGAAAAACTCAAAATATACTAGTATTTTTATAGAAGATTGCAACACTCCTTTAAAGTATAACTTCTTATGATAGCAGCCTTCAATTTTTAAAATTACTTTTTAAATTAAATTGCACACAAAAGCCGTCTTGTAAAACATATTCATTGGCAAATTCGATCGAAATGAACCTTTATTTAAAGTTTACGAAAACAATGTTCAAATAAAGTTATGACAAAATAGGATGATAAAAATAGCGTTTGTTGTAAACTATATAAATATTTATGTGATAGAAGTTTATAATTTTTAAAGATATAATGAAATTAAATTTACTTAAACATAATATTCTGTGATTGTTTATGGATAAGTAAACATAAAACAACTGGGTATCAAATTTAATCAGGTATAAAACAAGTCAAGTTACAATATATATGCAACATTTACTTGATTCCAAAATAGAAATTTAGGGAATATATTTTTCTTAATTCGAATTGTGAAACAGCAGATAGTGTGATAAAAAACAATGAAGAGTATTTCAGTGATTATTTGGAGTTAAAATTACATTAGGAGCACATTAAATTGTCGCAATATCTACATTACAGATTCTTTTGCTTTGAAGTAATAGAATAAATTAAGTTAGAAGTAATGTCAGCTTATAATAAAAAAAAAAGTGAGGAGGAAATATTAGATAGAAATTTTGTTTAATGCTGTACAAGCAACGAATTGCTTCTTAGAAATGTGCTTTTAATGTTAGTTATGTTAGTTATTTGCGAGAAAAAAAATACGTGGTTTCAAAATTTGCAACCAAACAAGGGCCCCAACATCTCCCTAATTTACTTTGAGTTTTACTTGAAAATTTACTCTCTTATTATCGCTACCATGAAAACACTTAAACATTTTTTTTAAAAACAAATTTATATTACATTTTCACAAATGCTTGAATATTTAGTAATTAAAAATAATTAAGCCCAGATAAAACAGAACAAACGATCTTTTGAAAGTTGATGAAATGAAGAATAGTTTAAAATAAAACTTGCAATGGATTTTTCATTAAAGTTCACATACCTTCCTGTACCATTTTTTAAATTGATAGATATATTTGTTTGCTGAAGAAATATCAAAGATTCAAATACTTTACAAAAAGACAATTTGTTGATAACTTTAATTCCTTTAAATTGTACACCTTCACTGTGAAAAAAAATCTGTAACCATTACAAAACATTTTTTTGTAAAAAACTTTTCCTAGATTATTTTTCTAGTAAATAATTACTAAAAATGGTGCTGTAAAAACACATAATATATTTATGTTAGCATTACATGTATATATCATGCAGATTTACAGGACTATTTTATGTATCCCACACAAGTAATGTTTCAGCAACAAAACAAGAAAATTTTATGGATACCACATTTTCCGTTGCAAAGAAAAACAAAATGTCTACTTTCCTACTACGTGGGATCGAACCGCGGTCTCTCGCATGACAGGCGGGGGGTACCGACCACTATGTAATGGTCGAGGAATAGCAGACGGCCGAAACCCGGGATCGAACCAGGAACCTTTAGATGATCAGTCTGACGCTTTCCCAACTGTGCTATTTCGGCACATAGATCGCTAGGAAATTAGAACTTAAATTCATTTGAAACAACCAACTAAAGTATAAACTTAAAATGGCGATTGGCTAATTGAATCACGATCGATTAGATTAGGTTAGGTTTGAATTATCCTCGCACTAGAGCTACACGAGGGCTATCCAAATCAAGATCGAGGCTAAAATACTAGAAATTATTTTGTAACTTCAGAAATGAAGATTTCTGTTCAGAATTACAAAAACTTTTTTTGCAAAATTGGTTATTTCTGTAACATTACTAAAAAATTTTCTGTATGTTTACAGTATTTTTTTCTCAGTGTTTACTGTCTATAAATAGTTGCTAAAAATGTTCCAAAAAGGCCAAATCTCATAACCAGGAAGCATTTAACAACGGTATCAAGTAAAATAGTAGTCCAGGCAACGAAGAGTTCTAGAGGGAAAGTTTTGGAACACAATTTTTGACTTCATAACTTTGTTTAGACTAGTTAGGAGGTAAACATATCAAAAGTCCCCGCCCCTAGCCCCTGTGCTAAAGGGGGGAGGGGGGGTTGAATGTCCCATTTTTCGGTTTTTCGCTTATATCTCGAAAACTATGAGTTCTAGCTATATAATTGTAATACACAAAATGAAAGCTGATTAAATTTGCTACAAGCTGCACCCCTCAAGTGTTTTAATATCTTGTATAGTTTTCGAGATATCCGCTCTTGAAAGTCAGTAATTTTGGAGAAAACACTTCTCCCCCCACATTTTCCCTCTTTTTTGACCGGATAACTCTTCAATAATGCACCGAAACACTAAATTTTGGCCCTAGATTGGTAGAGAATTTAATTCTTTTCAATAATATATCTTATTTTACTATTTTATCTATTTTCCTTCAAATTTTAAAGCAGTTTCAGTGTTGAGTGAAGATTGTACTGAAAGTCCCATACAGCTAATGCATAAGTTTTGAAATCGCAACTTTTGGAAAACAATTTATTTGCCATGTTATTTAATTTTCACAAGGTATTAGAATCATCATAACATCAATTTAACACAAAATTGAAAAGAAAATAACATCCGGTTGTTTAATTATTAATTAATAAAGTTTTAAAATAGTGGCGCCATCTGCTGTATATATTTGAAATTTTAAAACTTCAAAAATGTGTAATTAAATAACTAGATAAAATTTTTGTTTCAAATTTGTCTCATTTCGATGTTATGTTGATTCCCGTACCTGGACAAAAAGGGCTAACATGGCAGAGCAATACATCTGTGGAAGTTGTTATTCCAAAACTAATGCACTAGCTCTATCGGACTGACAACCCCTCTTATGTACACTTATTCTATACTGAACGTCTAAATAACACTGATACTCATTTTGTAGGCACGTTGTTACTTTAATATTTTATCTATTTTATTTCATTCGTCAAACACCAGTGGGAAAACTGTCAGATGCTATTCATGTTCTTCATCTTCGGAGTCAATTTGAGGGACCCCATTGATGCTGTTCCAATGGTAAGTTTGGCATGCTCTAGGACCTTTGAGGCTTGCTATTTTTGCTGCTACACTTGAGCTGGCACAGTCTTTCTTGCATCATCCGAACATAATTTTCAGAACATCGTCAGGTGCTGCTGCTAACTCACTGTGCACTTTGACCATCAGGCAGTTATTCTCAATCTTCCAATCATACACAAGAGGAGGCATGTCATTTCCCAGCCACAGCTCATCTTGGTGTTATATTCAGAGGAAATACTGTTTTACTGCTTCCTCGGTGGGAAAAAGACGATATATCAGGCTTGATGGCGGCTCCGGATTTCAAGAGTGAATTATACCTGTGGCATTGGGGAAGGCCTCTTTCGTTGGAGCCCCATAACACCTCAAGATGCAGGTATTGCCTGCCTTTTGTACCTGATATGTGGTTAAGGAAGGGTTGAAAAGACCGCTGCTGCTTTCTGGACTTCTGACGACTTCGTACACAACTTCACAAATGCGATCCCGCTTTTTCGAAATGTGAAAATGTAGTGTCGCATCCAGCTATTGTGTTTGCAAAAATAGCACGTCCTAAACCCAGTTGCTGTAATTCTTGGGATGAGAATAAAAAATCCTTTATCTTCCCACATCCAGGCTTTATGAAACCGATGTCCTTATGCACATCAGCTGTAGTAGCCATCAAGAGGACTGTAAGGTCGACACAAAATATTAAAGTATAACAACGTGCCAGCAAAATAAGTATCTGTGTCAGTTCCGACATTATCACAGTCGTATGCCGTATCCACTATCAGAACGTCCACATCCCTTTCTGCTCGAAGGGTCCTACATTCAATTGTCCTCAAGCTACAACTTAAGTATGTTGATGAGACCATTTTATTTAAATTGTTCGAAAGAAAATCATCTTGTTTGACGTTTATTTTGGTGTCTTCAGTGAAAAGGATATCAACCGACTGCGACTTCTTGAGTCGATAGCTCTTCTGCTGGTCCCAGTGCACAGTGAGTTAGCATCAGCACCTGACGATGTTCTGAAAATTATGTTCGGATGATGTAAGAAAGACTGTGCCAGCTCAAGTGTAGCAGCAAAAATAGCAAGCCTCAATGGTCCTAGAGCATGCCAAACTTACCATTGGAACAGCATCAATGGGGTCCCTCAAATTGACTCCGAAGATGAAGAACATGAATAGCATCTGACAGTTTTCCCACTGGTGTTTGACGAATGAAATAAAATAGATAAAATATTAAAGTAACAACGTGCCTACAAAATGAGTATCAGTGTTATTTAGACGTTCAGTATAGAATAAGTGTACATAAGAGGGGTTGTCAGTCCGATAGAGCTAATGCATTAGTTTTGGAATAACAACTTCCACAGATGTATTGTTTTGCCATGTTAGCCCTTTTTGTCCAGGTACGGGAATCAACATAACATCGAAATGAGACAAATTTGAAACAAAAATTTTATCTAGTTATTTAATTACACATTTTTGAAGTTTTAAAATTTCAAATATATACAGCAGATGGCGCCACTATTTTAAAACTTTATTAATTAATAATTAAACAACCGGATGTTATTTTCTTTTCAATTTTGTGTTAAATTGATGTTATGATGATTCTAATACCTTGTGAAAATTAAATAACATGGCAAATAAATTGTTTTCCAAAAGTTGCGATTTCAAAACTTATGCATTAGCTGTATGGGACTTTCAGTACAATCTTCACTCAACACTGAAACCGCTTTAAAATTTGAAGGAAAATAGATAAAATAGTAAAATAAGATATATTATTGAAAAGAATTAAATTCTCTACCAATCTAGGGCCAAAATTTAGTGTTTCGGTGCATTATTGAAGAGTTATCCGGTCAAAAAAGAGGGAAAATGTGGGGGGAGAAGTGTTTTCTCCAAAATTACTGACTTTCAAGAGCGGATATCTCGAAAACTATACAAGATATTAAAACACTTGAGGGGTGCAGCTTGTAGCAAATTTAATCAGCTTTCATTTTGTGTATTACAATTATATAGCTAGAACTCATAGTTTTCGAGATATAAGCGAAAAACCGAAAAATGGGACATTCAACCCCCCCTCCCCCCTTTAGCACAGGGGCTAGGGGCGGGGACTTTTGATATGTTTACCTCCTAACTAGTCTAAACAAAGTTATGAAGTCAAAAATTGTGTTCCAAAACTTTCCCTCTAGACCCTTTTTTCAGCCTTCGTTGCCTGGACTATAGGTTTGAAAGTTTTAATTCCGAATTACATTAAAGACACCTCTCTATATTGAAACAGAGAGCTCTTTTAAAAACATCGCAGCCATAACTGGATGAAATATTCATCTTGAAACTCAATTTTTTTTCTGGAATGCGTGTCCCCGTATATTTCGGGAAAAAAAATTTTAAATTTCCAATTAGTTTTTTAATTAAAAATAAAAATTAGTCTCTCTCCATGTTAAAGTCGAGGCTTTTAAATGTCCGGAGCCATAACAGCGTGAAATATTCATCTTAGAACTCCATTCTTTTTCTGGAATGTGTGCGGAATAATGGAATTCTTTCTAGCTTAAATTCAATTACCGGTTTCTTTTTCATGACGAATAGTTTACCGATTCAAATATATCCCACCAACGTAAACTTAGCATTCCCTCTTCCAAATCCACACAGCGAAGGAATAGTAGGTTGATCTAGATGAGTCCCCGAAGAGAGAGATATGGAGGAGTCGTGGGGGTCTGGCGACACCACAGATCATCAACGATACGATCCCAGCACGCGACCCGACCCCCCCTCCGAAACACAATCCGACCCCCCGTCGGCCGCTAATAGACGCCCCACTAGGGTTGGAAAGGTAGCGCACGGTGTCTCGTGGAATTGTTTGGCTTGCCCTTTTTTAGAGATGATAGTTATGATGCGTTGATGTATAGTTAAACAGTCTTCTTTTCATTGTCTTTTATTTTCTAAATAGTAAAGGAGGGTATTATGGAATAGCATTTACATTTTTAAGAATAACCCTTTTGGTTTTACATAAAAAATCCATGCAATCATTTTAAGTTTTTAAGTATATAACTAATGGTAATGAAGTGCCAATGGTGAAACAAAAGATTTTTTTTGTTATGAAAAAATTTACTTTACAAATAAGTTGTTTTTAGAAGCTGTAGCATATTTAGCAGACGCATGGCTATTATCCTCATTAAAACTATAAAAAAAAATATTGGAGACTTTTTCAGTAAATAGTCCTTTGGCATGTTAGACCGGACGCAGAGTAGAATGTTATTTAATTTTTTTTTTCTAAATAACACCTAATACGGCATTATCTTTTTTCCCAGATGAAGTAGAAGTGACGAATTTGCTACACAAGTCTAACTACATACATGAGGAGCCCTAAGAAATTTGTCCTGGTCTCTTATCTTGTAACCAAAATACAAATATGATAAGCTTTCTTAACTTTTGCAGTGAAGCTTTTTTTTGTGCAGGAAATTGTACTTATCCGCGAATATAGGAGAAATTATTAGCGCTATTAATGCATTTACAAGGCATTACAGTAATAGACAAACACCAATTTTTGATATTCTACAGCTTCTAAAACAACCAAGTACGAAATACAAGGAATTTATTGTTCTTTATTCTGCACCTCTTCACATAAGAGCAATTATATTGCTTAGAAGGGTATTAAGCTGCTATAATGGTTGCAAAAACCTTGAAAGTTATATTTTTCTCAAACTCCCATGTTGATATTATCAAATAAAACCAGTATGAGCAAAAATTCGGAGGTTTTCTGTAAACAAAATTGACTTAAATTCATTTTGCGTTAGGTGCGCCTTTCGCATTCTATGTTAAGGGGGGAAAAACGCCTGTAACTTAAAAACAAGAGCTAACTTATATTTTTTAAGGTGATATTCGTGTTTTGCACGTTGAAATCATTCATAAATTGGTTTTTTCATCTCAGCCGCAGAAAATTTTCGAAATTTTGTTGTCCAGTGTAATGCGGCTTCTCTGTTACAAATTGCATGTTACAGTAAAGAACGTTTTACAGAACACGTCTTGACAATAAAAATCTTGAATGTACCGTTCCTTTTGTGTGGCTTCTGTGTTATAAATCGAACGTTGCAGAAAAGAATGTTTTACAGAACTAAAAACCATTACGAAGTTAGTTTTTGGTCCCTTGCATCATGGGGGATTTCTTATGTCTTGGCTTATGTGTGGTGGCATCCCCAAAGAATATAATGGCGAGAGCACTGAAACCTTGGTATTCCATATTACCCTCTTTTCCTCTATTTAAAAATCAATTAGTTTCGAATTAATAGATAGTTTCTATGTTGTAATGTTGATATGAAATGTTTTACTTCTTTTTATGAGAGCAATTATACATTTATTCTTCGAAATACAAACACATTTAGCAAATGGCTAGAAAAAATTATTTGAATTTCGATGAAATATAATATAATTTTGGCCTTTGAAGGTTAAATATAAATTACTTTGCTTTTGCTAAATGCGTATAGCAGTCTGATATAACAATGTAAAAGTTCAATATGGAACGCAATTTTCTTTTGTACACTCTTAAAACAAACACTCCTAATTTAACTCAGTCTGAGTGGATTTCACTCCTCCAGACTGGAAAATGCACTTCTCCTTTTGGAGTGGATCCTTTGTGTGTTAAACCTCCGACAGGATCACTCCAAACGAGTGATTTTAACTCAGTCTGAGTAAATATGCATGCCTTTACGGTGTCGAAAATGCACTTCTCCAACTGGAGTGGATTTCACTCATAGAGATCTTAATAAAAGTATTAGAGTGGAGATCACGTGGCCTGTCTATGCTAACGACGGGACGAGCATGGAGGCCGCCCTCTTAGAGTCAGTTCAGTTCAGTGCTTGGAGTTCGGGACCAACTTTTTAGTGGAAAGTGCTTTGAAAAAATAAATTTAATTCTAAAATATAAAAAAAATACCATAAAAATATTAGCTGCATTTGGAATATTTTTAGTGACTTTAAAAGAACTTGAAACGCTTTTCTAGTATTTTTATAATATTTATTTTGCAATTTTAGAATTAAATTTTATTTTTTGCCTAGCATTCTCTTATTTTATGTGATGGCGACACTGGCAACTTGCAGCCATCGCCGTCACATGAAGAAGAAGAATACGCGAAAAATAAAATTTAATTCTAAAATTACAAAATCAATATTATAAAAATACTAGAAAAGCGTTTTAAGTTCTTTTAAAGTCACTAAAAATATTCCAAAATGCAGCTAGTATTTTTATGGAATTTTTTTAATATTTTAGAATTAAATTTATTTTTTCTGAGCACTTTCCATTAAAAAGTTGGTCCCGAACTCCAAGCACTGAGCTGAACTGACTCTAAGATGGCGGCCTCCATGCTCGTCCCGTCGTTAGCATAGACAGGTCACGTGATCTCCACTCTAATACTTTTATTAAGATCTCTATGATTTCACTCTTTTGTTTTAAAAGTGTAGGACGCATTATGTGTGAAAAGAAGTTCTAAGTGACAGTTTCTGTAAAAAAAAAACTTATTTTTTAAATCTCAATTTAGAAATTAAGACAATTAGAACAGACGTTATTCGCAGCATTTCAAACAGATCGACGAAATGGAATTGTCTTATCTATATACATAAAAGGCGACTTCTGTTTGTCTGTCTGTTTGTATAGGACGCAAAAACTTAATAACCACGCAACAGATCGTCACGAAATTTGGCACAAAAATTCATCTCATCTCCAGAACAAACATAGGCTAAGAATTTTTCGAATCGAACCATTCCTTCTATCGTTTTCGAACGTTTTAAGGGAAAAAATACACCACTTTCGCTCAAATCCGATCCTTTTTTCTCTTTCGTGATGCCACCAGGCAGAAATATTTAAATAAAACTTTTTAGAAAACAATTGAAATCGAAAATGTTTAATTTATTTAATATTTGTTCATTGCCTTCAGAAACAAAATTAATAATTTGAAAAAATAGTTGGATATGTTTCAAGTTACGTAATCCTACCAGTCTCCATTCTATTGTTTTATTGTGTAAATATGATTTTAATTATGAATTTTTTAAAAGCATAGTTAAGCTTTTACTGAACTATGTTGGTTTTTTAGAGACCGTTGCACTACAGATGCATATTAGGATTTCATGTCTTCCTTTTTTCGCCAATTACTTTGCCAAACTCGCCAAATTATTACTAAGAACGTGCAAAAGAGCATTTTATTTAAATAGCTGGTTGGTTGTGCGATTGTCTAGAGGTGAATGGGTGTAATGTAGCTATATATTTTCCTCGCCAAATTTTTCAAGCACGCCAAATGAGCTAAAATGTTTTTATTCGGGAAATTACTACATTATCTGTTAATTTTATAGCATTTTTTAAATTTTGAATTTTTTATGTAATATAAGTAGCGGGATTTTGTACTTTAATAACGAACGGTATCAGCAACATAAGCTTATTAAAAAGCAAATAAACTTATAAAAAATGCAAATCGTTTGCTGTTTGCTGGAGTAGCTTATTTTCAATTCTTACTGATTATTTTTTTACTTAAATATGTATTCTCTTTAATTTGAGCTTCTTATCAAAGGTATTTTTGAAATTAATAATAATCATTTCTATATCCAAGATGGGTAATTAAATGGAACAAATTACTGGGTAATCTTCATATCTTATGTAACTCAAATGAAAGAAAAAATAGTAAAATTGACTATAAAATTACTTTTTCACCTCTACCCGTGCAACGTCGGGTATAACAGCTAGTGTTTAAATAAAGCAATAACAAAACGTTTTGTATGAGATGAGAGTGGGTACATTTGGTAAATCATTGTCCCCAGTTCCTTAGTAACACTGACTGACAGATTTTAAAGAGTCCAGGCTTTAACCCTCCAGGGTAAACACGGGTCTTACTCATTAAAACCGGAACCAAAACTTCAAAATCAAGCCATAATAATCCCAGAGATAAAACAAATTTCAAAGAAACACAAGAGCAAGGGACGATCAAGTTCCCATATTCCAAATCCCGGTCAAAAAATCTCTGGTTGATTCCCCTAGAGAGCTTATTATTAAGAATTAAGGGGGAACGAAAACATGTCAGAAATAAAATAGAAAAGCAAAAGGATTAAATGAAAGCTTTCGTTAAAAATCGTGGAGGGGGAGGGGGGGATCGTAATGAAATAGCGGACAGGGAGAGCTGAGCCTATTTATAGGGTTTAGAGGCGCTTTTTTTAAAATGTCATTCGGGGTGAAATGAAGTCATTATGAAAAGTACCGTTGTTAGTTGTTGTACATTTGCGAGAAAAATGTAACTGCTCTTAAACCAAAGATTTCAAGAAAAATTTCATTTTCAAGCAAGAAAGTGTAAAATTTATTCATAATAGTATAAATTTTCAAAGCAGGTCCTCAACGTATGGGCATCATTTTTTTATTTATTTATTTTAGAAACTAGTTATATGTTTTTGCAGTTAGGACTTGTAAATGCCATTCAATATGAATACTAATATGATGGATTGGTTATGTTCGAACGTTTCTAGCTGTCTATTTTTACAGCCTCTGAATACTAATATGATGGATTTAACGAACTATCAACGGAAATAGATACATTATTTTCGAATTGCAAATTTATTCTGATTAAGGTGATGCTACTCTCATGTTTTCTCGAGGTGAAAAGCTTGTATGGTACTCTCCGCCCTTGTATATTAAAAATAGGTTCACTGTTAGTAAGCTTTCTAATTAGGTATATATAAAAAATGAAGACAAATGATAAACCATAGCCCTGAAAATTTTACGTAGAACAAATTAAGTTACATAAAAGAATTTTAAAAACTTAATGTTAAAATCTGGAAATGAAGGTGCGTTAATTGTGTTCATAAAGTCTTCGTTAATGAGTAGGAAATGCCAATGCTTAGCTAGTTACCGTATGTAAAAGCAAAGGTGGCTTTACGAAGTCATGACTCCGAGTTCCGCCAACGGAAAACAGAAAATAAATTTGAATCAGTCATAGTTATTTTATTGACAAGGGTGTTTCGGCATGGTTTTGGTCCCCCTCTCTCCCAGACTCTTAACGCAGTGTGAAAAAGACCATAAAAGCCCACTTCCACAATACATAAAAACAAACCGGAGTGTTTTATCACGGCACTTACAGTAAACGAAAAAAAATATGAGCCATGTCTGGAAAAAAAAAGGATATTTTTCAGAAAGAGCATGGATAACAGCAAAGATAAGCTAGGCGCCAAGATCGACAACTGGTGGGTGCTAACTACGTTACCACAGGGAATTACCACGATTAGAAGTGGCAGTTCTGTTCTTTTCGATGAGCAGTTGTTAGGAAGGGTGGCCAAAAAAAGTTTCATAAATTTTTAATTGTAAGTTTTTTGTGTCATTTTAAAAGAAAATCATCAAGAGATTCGTCTGAATTGGGATATTGTTTTTTTTTTATAGAAAAATATATAGGATTCGCTAACTACTAACCCAATAGTGTTACAAGAAACAATTTAGAATTTTCTGCAATCGCTAGAACCTTAAATTTTGAATATTTTAATATTTTCAATTCGAAAAGAAATATTTGCCGCTATAAGTTTGTTTGTTTTTGCACCCGGTGGCCTGCGTAGAAGAAAAAAAAGAGCCCAAAGCGCAAAAACTGAAAATAACATTTTGGATAGATTTTAATTCATATACTCTATATAAAAAAAAAGATTTGATAAGAAAATATTTGTGTTCAAACAGCACAAGTGGGACACAAGCATTGTGTTAAAATGGTAACATTACATTATTGTGTTGTTCAAACACGACAGAGGTTGGCGACGATACAATTATTAAATCCATGGGCGATTGACAAAAAAATTAATTATAACGTACATATTTTTAAAGATTTAGTATGCTAATTATCCGAAACATCAAAGGCAGATACTGAATAACATTTCGAAAGAATACTTGTATGCTGCGGCCGTCAATTTTTATGTTAACCATGCATTATTAGTTGGTCGAAATACAATTTTTGTACCTAAAGGCGACAACAGTTATGAAATAACGACGTCGTTTTCTCCCCGTCCTACACTGGCTTGACGCTAAGCAGACGCCTCTGAAGCTGACCAGATAAGGGGGTCGACTCCGATTTCCGGCCCACCATCTAAATGGGAAATTTTTTTAATCAGCGGCAAGTGCTACAAAGGAGGACACTTTTAGGATGGATTAATGGATATGACGTGCGAGAAAAATAACCCGATTTTTTTCACCCCCAACACGGATTAAAGTTCTTTGAACTGTTGGTTTGTTAGAAGGATTTATATAAAGTAAGTAAAAAACTTTGTGGAAAACGCAATTATATCAATTTTAGGTTGATTTTTTTATAAAAAAATGTTTGATTGGCCAATTAGGCTTAATTTTTTCCCAGTACAGATAAAAGTTCCTTGAACTGTTGGTTTATTAGAAGGCTTAATAAAGTAAAAAAAAGCTGAAAAACAGTCATTATTTTATACGTCGATTTTTTTCAAAAAATCGATAAAATATGCTTTAAAAAATATTTCTAAACGGAGGTTTAGAAAACAATACTTCGATTTAACTTCAAATAAATATAAGTATAAGATACATAAGTATAAGAGTCTAACGGGATTTGGAAGTCGATTCATTTTCAACTTATTATTTAATTTTTAACTTTTTTATTTAAGTAAATAAAAAGTACTATAACTAAAAATATGAGAAGATTCATGAGTAAAGTTGAATATGTAACAAAAATATTTTTAGGAAAATTTTTTACGTCGGCATATTGAAATGAAAATGAGTACACTCTTAAAACAAAAGAGTGAAATCCACTCCACAAGGAGAAGTGCATTTTCGACACTGGAAAGGAGTGAATATTAACTCAGACTGAGTTAAATCACTCGTTTGGAGTGATCCTGTCAGAGGTTTAACACACAAAGGATCCACTCCAAAAGGAGAAGTGCATTTTCCAGACTGGAGGAGTGAAAATCAATCAGACTGAGTTAAAATCGCTCGTTCGTTTTAAGAGTGTATCAGGCAAAAAAAATCAGGGTATCAAGGAGTACCCATGGATTAAATTAAAACTTTGTGATAACTGCCTGAAGTACAAAAAAGTTATATTGCAACTTACTCTTACAAAACTAGTAATTAACAAACCTGTACCTCCCACCCCCCAACCTTCATAAAGACAAAACACATCCCCATTCATTACAAACAACACAATCCCCACAATATTTCAAAACAAACGATTTTTTAAAAAACTAATCCATCCTAGGGGCTGCCGCGTGCGCTTTCTATTTCACGGATGGTCAGTCTCCCACCAGCCAACATCATCTGAGTCAGAGAAGTGCCAGATCAGGGAATCGCGTAATCGGTTTACAAGGGGGGGGGGGGGGGGTCATTAGTCGCACTTGGTTGCCGACCCCCCCCCCCCCCCCCCCCCAGTGTATATGCTATGCAACACCACAGGGTGTCTGTGTTTTGCATATACACTGGGGGTATGGGCTTAATATAAAAGTTTTGATGTGACGTCTTATGGAGGATTCACTCAGGATGTTAGTTATGGGCAGAATTATTTTTTTCTGTAAAAACAACATTTTTTTTAACAGAGAACCATACAAAAATTAAAGCGTATAGTTTCCTTTTCTCTTCTATAATATTTTATCAGAAGTAACTCAATTGTTAAGTTCAATCGTTCAAAATTAGATATGTAAAGTACCATTGCAAACATGAGTTTTGATAAGTATGACGCCAGGGATGAAAGTATTAGAAATGTGCTAAATAGTCAACTCTAGTTACATGCCCATATTTTGTCCAATTCAATAATTGCTAAACTAAACTACGTCGAATATTTTAAAACTTTGAAATAAAACTTTAAGTGAAAACATAACATTACAATTTCACTTAGCCAACAGTTCTTACCTTTTGAAGATTTTAAAAAAATACTAAGTAGAATGCAAATTATATTTTAAAGAAAAACAATTAAATAAAAAAAAATAACCGCATGCGTGGATATTTCAGAGAATGTGACAACTAAGGTCTTTAATATGCATGTTGTTTCAATAGAAAAACTCGTGAAAAACATAAAAGGGTTAACACAGAGTCTAGGAGTAATTTGGGACCTTGTGCCTTATTCCAAAAATGACCCTCACAACGCCATACAGGGTGAAGAATGAAAACGTATTTTATTTGCTGAAATGCAGTTTTGTTAAATATTTACATTATCTATTCAACGATTGTAAGAAATTTCACGAAACGATCGACCTTCAACTTTAAGACCATACTTATTGTCTTTTTAGTCAGTACTGGGTCTAACTTTCCGAGAAAGTAATTTGAAAGCAAATTGGTGTATCGAATGTAATATGCGTATAATATAGAACGGTTTGGGACAAATATATAACAAACCAAATGGGGTGACGTAATGTTGGTTACAGCTGTTAGAATACCTAGTTAGGTTTGTTGACGATGAGGCTGATTCTTGTTTGCTTTTCTTTGCCTTTTATTTATAAGTCGACTTATCAACTTGAAGGATCTAAGTAAGTTGAAAATACTTTTCAACTATATACTTAGATCCTTCAGTAGGGTTTATTATTATTTTATTCAAAATGAGAAAAATAGAATAAATCAAGGAAAAACAAGTCAGCCGAATAGTTTTTTTTTTTAAAGGACAATGGCGTTCTAGACAAAAAGAATTTGCTCCTATATTTTAGGTCGTACACGATCCGTTGAGATGATGACAAATATCATAAGAACTAATCAAATACGCCGGGTTGCATCATTTATTATATCGTCGTACTACTGCTACACGAGGGCTATTAGCGAAAAACGTCCCGAATTGCAAATACAGTTTAGCGAGACGACACCTGAATAGGTACCCAATGCAACTTTCAAGATCGACATCGTACGCATCGCCAGGACTTCGGAGACGTATTTAACGTGCTCTTTCTGTATGGAGTATTTTTCTCGTCGGGTTTCGTGGCTGCACAAGCCGTTTGTAGGTCGACAATTATTTTAACGATGACCAGTCCCGAACCTGTGGCCATTCACATGCAAGGCAAGCGTATACCGACAGGGCTTCCCAACTTTTAATAATAATTCAATTAAGTGGAACCTCAAACATTTCGATCAATGATCTAGTTACAGTTAGCTTAGTGTAGATAGATCATCTAGATATAACTTATCAACCCCATTTCAAGTAAATGCTAGAAAATTCTCCTACTTTCAAAATGGAGAATTCTCTTACATTCGAAGAAAGTTGTCGAAAAGGTGGGCGTGCCGTTTCGGAAGTTGCGGGAGGCGGGGCTGCGAAGATGGATAGCCCGGAGTCGCCCCGCTGCATTGCGCACACACCGAATCGATCCTTAAAGGCGCATTTCTATTCTTAGGGCGCAACCAAGAAGAATCAAGAGGGGTGGGTTCGCTTCAAGTATTTTAGGAATGAGAGCAGAAAATCTGTTTATGAAATATCTTCTAAAACTGTGCTGAAATGCAAATTGATTTTGTGTTATTTAGAAACTGTAATTTTTGGTTAGATTAAAATGTTAATGTAAAAGTTTAAAAGGACAAGGAATTATTGATTAAAAGAAAGCGTAAAAACAAAAGAAATAGTACATGTCACCACAGAGTGATAAGGAAGAGAAAAGTACTGCAAGCCCATGTGTTCAGAAAGAATTCGGTTACGTAAAAAGAAATCCACTGAATTTGATTAGTACTTCAATAAAATAATCGCTGACCAAAAAACCTTCCCAAATTTTTATTCGCAAACGTTAAAGTGAAAAGATGAATACACTCTTAAAACGAACGAGCGATTTTAACTCAGTGTGAGTTAATTTTCACTCCTCCAGTCTAGAAAATGAACTTCTCCTATAGGAGTGGATCCTTTGTGTGTTAAACCTCCTACAGGATCACCCCAAAAGAGTGATTTTAACTCAGTCTGAGTTCATATTCACTCCTTTCCAGTGTCGAAAATGCACTTCTCCTACTGGAGTGGATTTCACTCTTTTGTTTTAAGAGTGTAAGTGATGGCCAAAAAAAAAGATTATCAAGAGAGGGTTCTATTTAAATTCGTGTATCCATTACACCTTCATTACCGAATAAACAAGTTATTACTGAAGTTCTACTTCAAAGTGAAGTACTGAAGTTTGAAGTATTTTAGGAATGAAAGTAGAAACTTCGGTTTATGAAATATTTTCGATAACTGTGTTGTGAAATGCAAGTTGTTGATCTTGTGACTATTATTTATGAAATGAAATCTTTGGGTTGGATAAAAAAAAAGTGAAAACTGAAGGAAGTCTTAAGAATTATTATTTGAGAGAATAGTACAATACAGAGTGATAAAGAGAGACACGTGTACGTGTTCAGAAAGAATTCGCTAATGTAAAAAAAGCACTAAAATAGCTTACCTAAAATCTCCCAATTTTGATCTAAATTTTAATCGCCATTTAAATAAGTTATAGCCAAAACTGTGATTTACCAATTAGTTGAGAAAGCCGGAAAAGCTCAACTTAATGTCATTCCTTTCGGTAGAAATAAAACAAAATTTTAGGAAGGATGTAAAATGACGTTGAATTTCGAATTTAAACTGTGTTTAGCCATAAATTCGATTGCATCTTCGAAATCTTTTTCCTTAAGATTTCACATGCGAAAGCTTTCAAAAACGGTGCCACTCGTTGAATTTCAAACAACCATAATCCCTGTTTTTTTTTTTTTTTTAGTAGTAAACCACCGCGTACCTCTAAACTTTAAACCCAGAAGCCCTTAAAAAAAACTCCCCAATTTCACACCGAGTGCCGATGCGTTTCCGATGAAGAGGATGCGGATCCAATCTATTATGACCCCTCCATTCGGAGAGAGCCGCATCTTCCATCAACGCAAACGGCCCGGAAAAAAAGAGGGGGGTCATCTATTACGCAGAGAGAGGTATCAATCCGTTCAACAAAAAATAGAGATCGCCCATAGAGGTTAAACGAGTGGGTTCTTTTTAAAGTACGGTTCCTAACTTAAAAATGTGGGTTGTAAGAGATGCAGAAATAAATATTGGATTCAGTTTAGGCAGGACATAATTATAACATTCACTAATTTTTCAGGTTTGGTGGTTTGAATAATCACCACACTATAGCTACACGGGGGCTGTATTAATATTTCACACTCTCAGAAATAACACTCATTTTTGACGATTCATGAAGCCTCAAGCCTTGTACCGTTAATTTCGAGGATTGTATCGTCAAACTATCACGTGACTTTTGAGTAAACGCGAATCCTCACTTTTACGATCGTGATTTGACGATTTTGCATCTTGATTTTGAGGAAACTGAATCTCATTGTTGTACTCACATGCTCAAAAATGACGAAATATTTCTTTAGATTAGACGACATTTGATTCAAATCCTCATAAAAATGACGATTCAAATTTCCTCACTTTGAGGAAACGAAAACTCGGAGCATTTGCCAGTAATGAAATCGTCCAAATTAAGGAAAATTTCGTCGTTTTTGAGCATTCGTTTTTAGAGTGCAGGATTGATTTTACATAACGTTATTACCGTCGGCGTCGGTTGGGTCTCACTAACCACTTCGAAACTGTCTTCTGATATCTATATGAAGGCGGTGTATCAAAATTATGGTTTTACTACAATATTGGTAAATTCACGCTCCAAATAGTAGAGGAAGCTAGAAAGTTCCAAACATTCTGGGGCAATATTGCGTCAAAATTTTTAACAATGTAGACCTTAGTAACTTTTAAATTTAACCTTCTAATGCATATTGCATACTGTTACAGTTTGGTAACAAGTAACATAATCCACTTTATTCTATTAAATTAGAGCTCCTCCTAGACAAATCTGTGGTTTTTTTTAATCAATTACATTTCATTTTAAAGTTTTAGTTACTAATAATCCTCATAGATGACAGTAGTAAAAGTGTATTCAAAATTAAAGATTGAGGTTATTAACTTTTGTGAAATTACGTTTTTGGCAGTATTCAAAGAATAATAATATTAGTACTAAATACTAATAAATTGTTTTGAAAAATTAATCATAGTTAAAAAGGGTTATTTTGAAATATTTTTAGTAGTTTTCTAGTCATTATTATCAAAATTGGAATTTTGCAGTTGGTTTTTGTCATATGGAAAAAAATTTAAAAATTGAAATTATTATTGAAATTCTAATGCAGTTTAATTTTTTTAGTATTTTTCCCATAATGTGTGAGTATTAAAGATACATATAAATATATATATTTGGGGTGAAAATAAAAATTCATGCATTAGAGGGTTAAATCTGCTCTAAAGCCCATAATTTTATATAGAGGTCAGCCATATACAGCTTACAGTGATAAGAATTTTTTTTATAGAACACGTGGAAAAACACACACATCTTTCTTGTACGTTCGCATCCCCACCAAAAACACAGGGGTTATACCATCTCCCACAGGGGAAGTTCGGCTTGTCGTCCATCTGACAGAGTGGTTGTTGGTGGTTGGATGCTGCGGAGGGTGTTCTTCTTGGTCGGCCATGCAGCGCGATTCAGGGACGGGGGATGTATTTAGGGGCTCATTTCGGACTTGGAGGGTTGCCGGTATATTCGAATGTCGCGCACGAATTAGAAAACAATCGCCAAAGAAACTATAGAGTTGAAGGACTCGTGTATCAGCTATCGGGAAAAAAGGCAAAATACTTTTTTTTTTAAATAACTTGTGGCACATTTTACTTTTAAATATCGATAAAGGAATGCTTTGCTTCATTGAATAAGCTTGTGAATAGTTCGCTAAGATAATAAACTTGAAGTAACTCGAATGCGTCTTTTTATGCATCAGAAGAACATTTCTGGGAACATTTTTCTAAGGAATGGCTTTAGGCAAAGGCTAAATTAGCATGTTTTTGCTGCAGGGAAAGTTAGGTTGATAGCATAATAGCATATAAAAGTATATTAACAATGACATAGTCATGATCAGATACGGTTCTTTTACAGGTACAAGATGGCATTGAGGATAATACAACTAATTACACTGCTTTTTTTAAATTTCAATGTAAAAAATAAGCACCAGTTTGTGTTGCGTTTTTTTATTCCAATTGATCTAGATTAAGATTAAATCGAAACCAGAGCACGATTTTTTAAAAGATAACTCATCTCCAAATCCAAACAGGAGAGCAAATGGTGAGGAAAAGCTTAGTGGATTTTAAAAGCTGCATGAAAACGATTACACACATCACGAGAAAACGCTTATGTGTCGAGCGATTCTCGCCAAACTGGAAAAACCTATACAATACACCATTTCCTCGATTACGACGTTATACCTCAGACACCGCTGAGTCAACTGTCAGAGGAAGGGATTAAGTTCCTCCATCCATACCAAGGGGCTCCGAGTTAGCCCCGTCCAGAAGTAATGGCCCCCTGAAGACCTGGCACAGGGGCGAAATTAGCCAGGATTACTGGGCGAAATCATGAAGGCATCAAGGACCCTTGGGGGTGCGACCTGCTGTTGGTCGTTTGTAAAAGAGGGATGATTCGGAATTAATTGAAATGTAAGAAGAGGCATATTATCTTCGTTTGTTTAGGTTGTCGATGTCAATGGCTTGTTAAAAAAAACTGAAATATGAAGGATTTTTCTTAATTTATAGCGAGACAACACTATTAAATAAACACATTAAATTGAATAGTGAAATTCACCATGTTATTAGAGCTCCAGTTCAAGTCCGATAAAAAGTGCTATGCTGAAATAAAATTGTTATAGGAAATCTCAGACGGTTCAGTATTAGGCTAGCATTCAAGGGGGAAGAGAAATTTTGCCACTCAACTCTAATGAAATATGAGAGGGATATTTGACTAGCCTATTTGTATTAAACACTTAAGAATGAAGCCTTTAAGCACAAAAATTTTAAGGTGTAGTTAAAATTGAATGCATATTTCCCAGTTGAAAAAAAAAACATCCATCAAGTGATTCGAAAGCAGAAAATTAGCTCGGATAGTATCAAACTAGGAGAGGTCTCCCCTTTGAAACAGAACCCTCTTATCTCTCAAAGAATGCCTTGGCTAAAAAGTTCCACCATATGTCTACAATAACCGAAGCAAGCCCCTATCAAAACATCGAATATCGGCCACAGCCCATCAATGCATCAGCATGCAAGGAGGGCCACCGACTAATTAAAGCATGATATTAAATTCAATAAAAAGCATCATCGCTTCAGCAAATACTGTGGCGCTAGATTTATGAGTATTTAGCTGGATGGAGAATAAATTAATGAAGTAGGAGGCCGGGTGCAAAGTAGGAACGCGAAGGAAAGGAACATGCTGGTTTTCCGGTAAAGAAATCCATTGCTCTTTAGATGTGTTATTTTTTTTTTTTAACGTTTCTCAATAAAATGAGATGCATTA
Source organism: Hylyphantes graminicola (assembly GCA_023701765.1). NCBI lineage: Eukaryota > Metazoa > Arthropoda > Arachnida > Araneae > Linyphiidae > Hylyphantes > Hylyphantes graminicola. The sequence continues at coordinate 4,412,039 of CM043119.1, read as the reverse complement.
AAAAATTATTAAAAACTTTCTTAAGCGATAAGATACAAGGAAGCACAAGAAGATGAGGAAAAAAAACCTTTGGAGGATTGGAACCTGATAATTGTGGAATTAAGGCTACTAGTGTAACAAGTGGTTGTGGAAACATCTCCGTTCAGAACGCATTTGAGCTTTGAATGGTGATGATGCAAATTAATACTTAAAATTGGAATCTTTAATAATTTTCTAACTTTAAACAACAAGAAGCTTTGTAATTTGTATCATGTATAATAACGTCCTAATCTTTGAGTTAATGAAAAATCGCGGGAACGAATAACAACTGTTCATTCAAAAGAGGGGCATTTATTTCTCCATCTCTAGAGGGTGCAGAGGCCTTTATTTTTTGTTTCAGATTACAAGATTGGGACACGCATCCATCTCTGCGTTGCCATCGAGCGTTAATTAATTTTTAAGTGGCCGCGGGGCATGCGCAGATTGCCATCGCAACGTCATAAAACATTTTTCTCCTGTTGGGGCGTGGGCATGCGAGAGAAGAATGGGCCGGCCCCTCCCACGATATCAAAAACCGATCAAGCGAGGGGTGGGTTGGAGGAGATGAAAGACTAGAGCTACTCCGAAAAGGGATATTAGACAAAGAATGGTTCTTCATTCTCGTTTAGTACTTCTATTTCACTTCCTAAAAATCAATAATTCAACGATTCTGCTTCATTTTTGTAAAGAAAAAAAAAATAACATAAAAGACGAATTTTAGACAAGTGATGGTTCATTTTTCAGTCGGATACGTCCTTAAAAAAGTAATACAAAGCTAAATTCAAGGAACAAATTTACACGATTCAACGATACCTATCAAATTTCAGGGGGAATGGGCGCGTTGGACAGCAGGTCTCCAAAGCAAAGTGCATCAGTGTTATTCCAATTGAGAAAAAAAAAAATACTTTCTCTGCTACATTTCTCCGGCTGTATTGAATATTTTCACAAACGAATTTTTTTAAAGATAAATGTAGCTGACTTACAGGACCCGCCAGCCCCACTTTTTGAAATTGGTTCGAATATATTTTTGAAAATTTTCGATAAATAATTTTACACAAAATATTCGAAGCAAGTTCAAAAAGTGGGATTGCATAGAGTCCTGTAAGTTATCTACATATTATATAAAAAAAACTTTGTAAAAATATTCAATACAGTTGGAGAAATGTGGCAGAGAAAATAGTTTTCTTTTCCACTCCATCTGAGTAACTTGAGTTTGGAACCAGCGGTCCAGCGCGCCCATTCCCCTTTAAAGCAACGACAACGACCATTGCATAAGGTATTCAAATGGGCTTCTTCCAATATCTTTCCAGCATGAGAGGCGGTCCCCGGTCACGACTTGTGTCTACATACAAGCCGAGGTGTGGCCCCGGTGTGTGCCGACGAGGCAATCGCCCCATACATCATCGCACTCCTCCCCCTCCCCATCTTTGTATTTTATATCATGGGAAGATGCGGAGAAAAGGTCTGGGGTTTTCTTCGAGGAACAGTTACGTGAGGGTCGGGATGGATAGAAGTATCGTCGTACTAGAGGTATTGGTGACGGGCGTTATAATTTAGAACGTAGTCAAGTGACGAGCTGGCACTATAGAGAGGCACCCAGCGCACTTTTAAGAGCGACATCGTACGCGGACTTTGGAGCATATTTAACGTGCACTCCCTCTACTCGGGCACTTTTCGTCCGACTTTTTGTTGCACTGATCATTTATAGATCGGCAAGTTTTTTTTGGCAATGCCCAGACCGAACATGGGACCTTTCACATGCAAGTCATGCACCTTATCAACCGGGATCCCCAAAATATCTGTTCGGTCCAACTCATGAGTGTCGTTAAGGTTCGGTTGCATTAACGCCGCACTACAGCATGTAACAATCTTCAGAGCTTTAAAAATTACGAAATCAGTACCACAGCGGTGTTATGATAAAACATGAGAACTTAAAAAATAAATAAATGAAGATCCTTCGCAAACAGTGAAATAAATCTTTTCAAAGAACAAGCATTGTAAAACATACCGTTTAGGTTTTTCACATCCTCGCTATAGAGAAGTGTTTAATAAGAGCGTTTTATCGCATCAACTTACAACACTCTGACTGGGATATGAATTGGTCTGAAGAGCTTTTGCTGTCAAAGAAACTTCTAGTTTTAAAGAGTTGTGTCAGTTCTAAAGACCTAACACGCGCATATTATTTTTGAAATTGTTGTATATATTCAGTAGTATACTTGCACCAGGTACGAAATAGAAATTGTATGATAAAAAGAAATTTTAAAAAATGAAGGGAAAATATCACCCTTTTGATTTTATGATTTTTAATTTTAATGTTAACATCTGTCGATACACCGTTGGAATTATTATTAAGGATTAAATAACTTGATGGTTTTTGCTACCATTTCTTTTATTGTGTTGCCACTACTATTTTCATACCTGGTGAATAAAAAATGCTTAATATTTAAAGCACTGCACTATTACAAATTTAATGCTAGTTTTCAACAAAAAAAATGTAACTGGTGCAAAGCTGTGTAGAAAAATGTTTCGCCATATTTTCGGTAATTATAATAGGTTTGATTATTTTTCAGGATTTGGAAGCCAAAATCTAATAATTATTCGCAAGAATGCCAAAAATATGGTGAAATAGTTCCTTGCGCAGCCGTTGCACCTTCTTGAAACCATTATTTGAGTAAAACTATCTCGAATTTTAGTATAGTGTAGATTGACATTTGCGTTTTCAAAAATTATGCATCAGGTATATGTCGATGCATCTGAATAGTTTGTTTCTAGTTTACATCATACAAAAACTGTATTCCATACAAGCGTAATCGGTCATATCGATTGAACCCCACACTTACAAAACTATGGGAACGGAAGCAATGAGAGGGCACGGAGCACGCAACAGCCTTGTCAATCCCCTTATAACAACCGGAAAGAGTGGGCCGCGTTAATTTCCGGAAAATACCAGTTTTTCGGAATATGGGACGTGCACTCACATTTACGAAAAAAAAAGGGAAAATGAAGTACGTGCTTGAATTTATGAAATAAAATCTGTACCAAACGGTACTGGCGGTAGCATAATTAAAAACTTAAACTAAACCATATAGAGTCGGTTATTGTGTTTACAGAAAACAAATGCAGCTGATGGTGTTATAAAGAAAGTGTCGGGGAGGCAGTGGATCGTTTCAATAATAAAGAGTAGCAAACTCGTACAGTAGACATTATTTATTAAAAGATCTCCATCTTATTCACGTTTAGGACGACATATTTTTATGTCTACACATCACAGCATTTTAAGGAAGAAGAGTACAGTTACATCACAGGGACATTGCAACATACACAAGAGGGCGCTACAGTCTCGTAGGACTGGCTTATTAGTGAAAAGGTAAAAGGGGTAATATTGACTTACACCAATACTCCCCCGCAATGTTAACCCTTACTCTTTTCGAAAAAGTTCTTTACATCGTCCATGCCCAATAAACTGAGGCATTTGTAGTGTTTGACGGCGGGTAACGCTTTTGTTAACACATCGGCTGCCATTTCCTCAGTGGGCACGTGGCTGATATCAATCTCTCCATTTTTGAGAGCGTCTCTAACAAAGTGATGGCGGATGTCTATGTGTTTAGTTCTTTTGTGAAATACAGGGTTTTCAGCAAGTTTGATTGCCCCCATGTTGTCGACTAAAATTTTAATCTTTTCCAACTTTTCAGGGAAAAGTTCGTTTAGAAGCCTTTTAAGGTATATGGCCTTATTTGTCCCATCCGTTAAAGCCATGTACTCACTTTCTGTGGAGGAAAGGGCAACTGTGTTCTGTTTATGGCTATCATATGAAATCACAGCACCGGCCAGGACGAAGCAAAAACCAGTATAACTGCGCCTTGTAATTTCGCAGTTCCCAAAATCTGCGTCTGTGTATCCATACAATGGATCTTTTGTGTTTTTATAAATTAAACCAAAATATTTAGTCTTTTTTAAATGCGTAAGACGCGCTTTGCTGCCGAAAAATGTGTTCTATCAAAACAAGTTAAGTATTGGCTTAATTTACTAATGGCATTTGCTATATCAGGCCGAGTTCACACGGCTAGATACATTAGGCCTCCGATTAACTCCCGGTACGGTAGTGTGCTTTCACAGTTTTTCGCCTTTTCCAATTTAACACTAATATCAACAGGAACACTAACTGGTTTTGCTTCTGACATGTTAAAACGTTCCAATAACTCATCTATGTATGTAGATTGGCTAATAGTTACAATACCTTTCTTTTGTTGGAAGTTAATTCCTAGGCAATATTTAGCCAGACCTGCATATTTCGCTTCTACATATTTACCTAAATGAGTTTTAAATCTGTTAAGCATAGAGGGGTTCTCAGATATAAAGAGAATATCATCTACATATACGCAAATTACAGTTAAGCCTTTATCACCATTAATGTAATAAACACATGGATCGGATTGTGATTGTTTTGCACCAAAGTCAGTCAATATATCATTTATCTTCACATTCCAGCATCTTCCTGCCTGCTTTAAACCATATAAAGACTTGTTTAACTTACATATAACATTTTCATTATTCATAGCACTTAACATATCTTTTGCCTTCTGGCATAGCACTTCGTCATTTTCATTTTCAATTAAATATTTTAAACCAACATCAAAATACTTAGGTAATTTCATATAAACACTTTCATCTAAAATACCATTTAAATATGCACAAGTAATATCAAATTGATGTATATCAACATTTAACAATGAAGCAATTGAACAAAGTAATCTAATTGATGACATTCTTGCTACAGGACTATATGTTTGACTCTGAAAATAATTAACACTTTCAATCTGAGAGAAGCCCTGCGCTATTAACCGTGCTTTTGATTTTAAAATTCCATTTTCATTTAATTTATTTCTAAGAATAAAACGACTACCAACAATTTCGGAGTCTGACTCGTTTACACCCGTGTTTTCCAATAAGTCAAAAGTATCATTTTTTAATATTGATTTAACTTCATTAGCAATGGCCAAAATCCAAGATTCGGATTCTTTAGAATTTAACACGTCTTTAATACAAATTTCGTCCATAGCGAGAGAAGTCTCGGATTCAATCCCATTGTAAATTTTACGTCCGCTACGTAATGTCTTAAAACTTTCGCGAAATCGCTCCGAGTCAGCTGTAGGTAATAAACAATCGTTTTCCCGTTCATTCATTTCCTCCCCAGTTTCAATACCGCGTGACGTAATCGAACCATCTGTTTTCTTGATCTGGGCACCTTGCCAATTTCCCCCTGTCTCGTTCGGAATTTTTTTTTCGTTTGACTCTAGGTTCTCTGGGAAGTAACAAAAAAGATCTGAGGGAGAATCATTTTGCTCGCTCTTTCGCGTTTCGATCATTTGTTTACTCTCATTGAACTTAACCGAACGCGTTATTTCTACACGCTTCTCGTTAATAAGCCAAATTCTAAAAGCCTTCGTGTTTTCCGAATAGCCAATTAATCTACCTTCCTTTGCTCGGCTGCGCTGGCGGTTTGCCAAAGAAGAGGGTGTACGGCGTTTGTCCGTCCAAGGTCTTACTCGGCAAACGATTTTTTACATAATTAGCTGTAGAAACGGCTTCACCCCAAAAAGAGGGCGGTAACTCAGATTCGATTAAATAACAACGAATTAAATTTCCCAAAGATAAATTGAGGCGTTCGCAAACAGAGTTTTGCTGTGGGGTATTTTTGACAGTTAATCTATGTATAATCCCACATTCTTTTAAGTAGCTATTAAATTCATTACTGGTATATTCTCCCCCATTATCTGTTTGGAAAATTTTCATTTTAGAACCCGTTTGATTTTCAAAGAAATTTTTCACTTCTTTAAATGCATTAAAAGCCTCAGATTTATGCTTTAAGAGCTTGACAACTGAATATCTACTATAATCATCTATAAACGTAATAAAATAAACGTTCTTACCAAGTGATTCAACCTGAAATGGACCTACCACATCGGAAAAAACCTTGTACCCCTTTATAGTAGATCTCTCACTTTTATGTGGAAATGGGGCTGCGGTTAGTTTGCCCTTCACACACGTTTCACACAAGTAATCCTGGGGTTTTATTTGTCCACATACGTCTATACCGAGAATGTTATCATTCTTTATCGCGTTTTCCAGGTACTTGAAGTTGAGGTGTCCTAGTCGCTCGTGCCATCTGATTATGTCAGCCTTTCTTTTGGTGTCGAGGGAGTCGCTTGCAAGTGACGTTGAGGGAGTGTCCAGTTCTTTGAGGGTGTAGAGGTTTCCTCTTCTTTCTCCTTCCAGCGTCTGTCCGGCAGGGTGGACAATACTCGCTCCGTCTTTCGTGAAGGTGACAGTGAAGCCTTTATCGCATATTTTGGAGATGCTGAGTAGGTTGTTTCTCAACCCGGGGCAATAGAGCGTCTCGCTCACTTCAATTTCGGCTTCTTCTCCATCAATCAGGGTGGCGACTTTCGCTGTACCGATTCCATTTATTTGAGTGGTGGATTGGTCTGCCATCATCACACTATTTTCTGTAGTCGGGGAGATCGACTCGAAAATCTTTCCATCAGGGCTTAGGTGTGATGAACTCCCCGAATCGAGTATCCACATCTTTTGGTCGTTCGAGTCCATGCGGTCTGTAGAGTGGGTCACTTCGGTGTGGAGTGACACGTGCTTGTTCTTCACTCCGGAAGAAGACCGGCAGTCTATAGCTTTGTGACCGGGCTTAGCACACTTGTAGCAGATTATTTTCGTTGTGTCTCTTCCATTCTGGTATTGCTGCTGCTGTTGTGGCCACTTCTTTTTCTTAAAGGGTTTCCTGTTGCCATTATTCCATTTAGGCTTAGCGGCTCCGGTCGTCTCGTCGTGATGGGGGTTTCCATTTCTCGAGAGGTAAGCCTGTTCAGATGAGGTTGGCGCTCCATCCTTTGAATTTCTGGCTTCGAATTCTTCCAGCAGCTTAACTTTGAGATCATCAGGCGACGGTAGTTTGTCCCTAGTTTCGATTGCGATGCGAAAATTTTCATAGTTCGCGAAACGCTGTACAGCATTAGAATTGTCAATAAATCATCTGCGATCTTGACGTCGAGTGCGTTCAATTTATCCACGGTATCGGTAAAGTTATTCAAGTGTTCAGCCATGTTCTCGCCAGTCGTCATTTTCCTAAACAGAAGTTGCTTCAGCAGCGAAGCCTTTTTGGCGGGACCCTTCGATTCGTAGATCGACTCTAATTTAGTCCATACTTCGTGTGAAGTTATGCAATTTTTGATGTGGCATAGTTCACTTGGGCTCATAGCTAAAACTATGTCGGCCTTCGCCTTTCCGTCGGTGACTGTCCATTTTTCGGCGTCTACCTCCGGTTTCACTTCTGTTCCGTTCACATAACTCCAATGGTCATTTTTGACGAGTATAGCTTCAATTTGTATTCTCCAGGTGGAATAGTTCGACTTATTCAGTTTCTCGATGCTGTTGGTTTGTGCCATATTCGTGAAAGTCCAGGTGCAAGTTCAAACGAAAAGTCCACGTGCTATCGTAATGGCTGCTGATACGGTCGGTTAGCTTGTTAGGCCTTACTTCTCTTTTGTAAGCCTAACCACGCTACTCTTTCAAAAAGGAAGTCCAGTTTTTTTTTTTCATCGGCGTTCATCGACGTGCCTGGGCCCGTAACCTGTCGGGGAGGCAGTGGATCGTTTCAATAATAAAGAGTAGCAAACTCGTACAGTAGACATTATTTATTAAAAGATCTCCATCTTATTCACGTTTAGGACGACATATTTTTATGTCTACACATCACAGCATTTTAAGGAAGAAGAGTACAGTTACATCACAGGGACATTGCAACATACACAAGAGGGCGCTACAGTCTCGTAGGACGGGCTTATTAGTGAAAAGGTAAAAGGGGTAATATTGACTTACACCAATAGAAAGCACTGTATAACTTACAACAAAAATATATTTTTTTACGAAAAATTTATAATTTTTACGAAAAATTTATAATTTTAACGGAAAAGGTGTTTTTTAACAGACGAATTTTAAAGAAAAAAAAATACTACCTCCCCTCAGGAAATAGAATTTTCGGTCACCCCTAGAGACAAGCGGGGATATTAAAACAGTATTTTTTTTTCTGTAAAATGAACCGATTTTTTTGACAGTGTTTACCCAAGTTTAAACAGACAGCTTTCTTTAGTCAAAGACTTAATGAACAGTCAATCACTCCATTGTGTGTGTAGGCTAATAACTAATTTAAGATTTATTCAAGAAATGAAAGTCCATCCGAAGCGGATGCTCCGTAATGTACGCATATTTATAGATGCGCATCGGTAATTAATAAAGCATGAATAAATTCATATTCCCTGTACATGGACAATAATTAAGAGCGGTATTTAACGAATTATCACGTTGAATAATGCAACGATGCGAAAAAAAAAAACGAACCAGTTCAGAGAGTATAGTTCAATAACAAATAAGTTATTTTTCATTGGGACTGGGCGGTTATGAGCTATCAACTGGATAGCATAGACAGTTTTTGCACCTGTATATGTATATCCATCATGAATTTATATTCCAACGTTCAACACAGAAAATATGCTAGGAAAAAAGAATTAGGAACGCAATAGATTCAAAACTTTCAAATCAACATAGCCCAGAAAGTATCATCGTAAAACTTTCCAAGTTATAGATTTGAAATTAAAAATAATTAAGTGCACCGTTGTCTGTTCTTTGAGGAATGCTGATGCATAAACCCGTTACTTCATCCTAACTAGGCTTTCCAACAACATGCATAAATTTTGTAAAAAATAAAGGTTTTAGAATTTAACTAAATTTAAATTTTAAACGTGGAGGAGTCATTTATAAATCACCTAAAAATATAGTTTTAAAAATTTAAAGAAATTAAATTTTCGGTTAAAAAATAAAATTTTAATCTCACTTCAGTAAAACAAGTTTACACTTCAGCCGATTTACTAATCCCTCAGAGCGACAGGTGAAAAGTTTTCTGCTTATTTATGTTCTATAAAATTTTATAAAATATAATAGTATTGCTATCAACAAGTTTTTTCCTAAGATAATCTTAGGATATAGTGTTGGACAGTAACGACAATACAAACGAAAGCTTAAAATAATATTGTATTTTCCACAAACTCAAACGTTTACGAATATCCAAACATAATGATGAACAATCATTTCTACAACAACATATATATAAAAAAAAATTCTGAATTATATAGTCGCGTGCTGTTCGCGTGTTGGCAGCTTCTTCCTCCGGAACTCTAAATAAATCTCTTCCCCCCCCCCCCCTTTACACGTAATTCACCGCATGTGGCGGTAAATTACCGCTCGACCCCCTTCTGCGTGTGAACGGGGACTTCTGTGGCGAGTTTTTTTTATTCCCTCTCCGAAATGAAATGAAACAAATCGATGAGTGGTAGCCTCTTGTTCGCCCATATTAATTGATGGTAGTTGGTATAGTAAATATACAGTGTGGAGCAATCCCCCCCCCCCAAAAAAAGTGGAATTATCATAAAATAGATATTAAATGAAAACATATGTAATAATGGATTTTAGCTAAATTGGATAATTGGTGGATCTCAATTACAATTTAAAAAATAATAAATTGATTAATAAAGAATATTTTCTAATAGAAAAATGTTTGAAATTATGCGCTTTTTAATATCATAAATGGATAGACGATCAGAAATTTTTTTTATAAAATGATAATGATAAATTGTCATTGGGACTGAAAGAGTAAATAAGTTGACGAGTTGGAGGAGTAATGTAGTTTAAATTAATTAAAGTATGGTGGCCTTTTCACACTAATTTAGTAAACGAAAAAAAAAAGAATTTTTGAAATGGGACAATAAGAAATGAAGGTTTTTTTTGGGGTGGGATTTAACGTGGCACTAACACTAATGGGATACTGTTCTTTCTCAAAAATAATTTCATTACAATTAGGTATTCTGGTACCGAGATTCCACTGTGCTTCAATTGTTTATTCGCTTATTATCAAAGTTTTACAGGGGTTTCATTTTTTCGGGGAATTCGGGTATATTTTTTAAACTCGCAGTTAATCATGTTTCAAAGTTCTGTCCTTACCCCAATCAACTCAAAACACAATTTACTTTCCTCTTCGAAACCACTACTACGAAAACTATCTAACAAGGACGCTACAATTCGTACCACAAGGGATATAATTGACTCTTCCACGAGAGAGAAAAAAGAAATTACAATAAATAAGGAAAGTACACACCAAATCAGCTACCGATAGAAAAAAAAAGCATTAATAAGGTAGTGGAAGTATAAAACAAACAAAAATCGACGGTGAAGAGAGGGACAACAGCAGTGTTGGAGGAAAAGTCCCGAATTTTCCGTCACTGGACAATGAAATTGCCGGTTTGTGCCACCGCAGATTGTTGGTGTAAACCGCTCATTACCTTGGGTTTGCCATCCTTCCCAATTGTACGTAAAGGTCGATCCCAACAAGAGATTTGAACCCGTCAACTGATTCAAAACCCCTAGGAATTAACAGACACCTTCTTTTAAATAAACTATAGTACATAGTTTAAAAAGTAGTTCTAGTAGTTAAAAGAGTGTTGTTGTTACCAATTCCCTCGCTATAGCAACAGCAAGACATTGTCCATGAGTCCAAACACTAAAAAAATCCAGGGCAAGCATAGTCTAATTAGGTAATTAAAAGTAGTTTTAAGATATTAATTGATCAATAAATAGATTAGGTAAATGACCAAAACAGGTACATTCATTCATTTCTCACTGTGATAGCAGCTTATTGAAATGATTTAACTATAATTTAAAAAATACATAATACATAATTAACCATCAGAAATATATAAGTAAAAGGAAAAAGTTGTATTTGAAACTTTGTTTTTTAAGGGGGAGTTATGTTTTGGGGTTTATAGAATTGGTGTAATTTTAGGTTCTTGAAGAGAGCGAAGAGCCACGCAAAATCGTCAAAGGGCCACAAAAGGGCCTCCCAAACGTTCAGGTATCCGATGGAGGGTTTTAGGTGCTCAAATGAAGTGGGCTTGACGTTTATGCGGGAGGTTGCGGGTCAGCGGCTAGGGTCGCAGTTTGTCAATCAACGCGGTTTGCAGATAAAAAGGGTCCGCATATTTTGGCACGCCTTTTTTCAGGCGTAGAAGGTGTGTGTGCAGTAATAAGAGGGCTGTATAGTGTTTTTAGTGGGTGTTGAGTGACCGTGGGGGACGGTTAAATAGAGGCATGTTATTAGTCACAACTGGTTGAACCATAACAACGTCTGGTGTCGAAGTTTTAAAAAAATCAATATTTTGATAGTTTAATATCTTATCACTTCGAACTGAATGACACGATTCGTCGTCAATCGATGTGTAATAACTGGTTTTAAAAAGTTCCTCTAAATGACTTTTTTTTAAACGAAATGCGTCATTATTTAGTTGTTCAAAGTGTTTTTTTTAAACAATTACTTCATCAGTTATTTAATTGGCATTTCGGGTAGACTAATAAACTTACTTTTGACGATTTTTCATGCATTTATATAGGTTTTAGACAATGAAAGCAAAATTTTTACATCTTTAGGCGCTAGCAACCGATTCAGCCAAAATCACAAGACAAGCAGTTGCATTACATTGCAATTTACATAACAGGAAACTTTCTAAATGAAAAATTAGTCACAAAAAAGAAACACAAGTAACACAAATAACTAACAATTAAATCAAAAATTTAAATATTCATAATTCAGTCGTTTTCTAGCACTTAGACACGGTCAATTTGACATTGAGGCAGTTACTAAAAGGCTCTTCTTTCCCTATAGAATGAAAAAATAAGAAAAGGAAGAAAAAAAATCTTCATGCAAAGGAACCACCTCCCCCTATTCGTTATGCGCATAAATGTATCCAAAGTGCAGGAATAAAATACCTGTTGACAAATGGATGCCCATAACTCGATGAAAGGCGAACCGGATATTTTAATCGGGGAAGGCAGATCGGGTCACTTTTGGCCTCCTAAGATGAGTAATGAACACTTTGAGATGTGTGCTTTGGGCTAAGCATTTAGGAAAAAAAGGTAACTTTTTAGCGAAGATAAATTAAGACCGTTATAACTTGTAACAGTTTCGCTTGGGAACAGGCTTTATATTAATTAAGTTAATGGTGGAAGGAATTCATTCCAGTTTCGACACCCAACAAAGTAAAAAAAATAATCTATTGGATTTTTTATCACAATTGTTACAACTTACAAGTATAAAATTTGGCAACATTAAATTTATTAAAAACAAACCAAGATTGATAGGCCCCATTTATAAAAAAAAAGTACCCCTATAAACACTAATCCCAAAACAAATCTAATTAAAAGATTACTCCCGTAATGTGTAAAAATAAACAAGTATGCATATAGTAAATAGTAACCAAACCACTAAATATTTTCACCTAAAACTCATTGATTATTTTGAATTACAGAAGTTCAGTTCAGAGCAGGGTTAGGTATGCTTCCTTTACCACGAGTTCCCTGTAGCGATGTTACTGTATTTAACTAACCAGACATTTCCCATCGAATAACTAACATAACCGTTCCAATCCTAACTTTTACATTCTGTCGAGGATTTCAATTACATTTAAGAAAACTTCAACGATGCACCTGATCTCATCTCCTAGCCCTTATACATTCAAAACCTTCACCATCATCAAAGAAAACAAGCTACCCTAAAACGTGATCTTCGCGCAAAGAAAAACAACATAACAAAAAAGCTGGATATTAATTTCCTAAACAATCAGCGCTTGGTAAATGAAAACTCGGCAAGGTGGAGAGCTTGTCAGTATCAATCTCCATTGCCCATCTACTTCATCAAACTCTTGTTGAGTCTTTTAGAACGCGAGGGGCGGTCCCGTCAGGGGGGTTAACCTGCGTGTGGTCCGATGGAGCTTGTCAGACCCCTAACTTCTTTTTTTGTGTGTGGTTTACAATAAAGGTTGCCGGGTTAAAATTGAGAAATGTAGCCGAATCTTGAGTTGATGAAAGCGAAAAATATAAATTTATTAATTTTTAAAGGCCTTCCTGTTAGTAAAGTTTGTCCAACAATTCATGTTCTTCTTTGAGCTTTAAAATACAAGACAAACAACTCATTAAGCATTAAAAAGAAAAAGGTCTTGAAAAATTTGAGAGTGAAAGAGCTGAGTATTGTAATAATGGTAAAGGTTAAGAGGACACCCAAAAAAAAAAAACAACGTATATTTAGACATGGTGCGTCCTTTTGCAGCAAAACAATTGACGTCGACTTTTACTCTTTTTAACTTTAGAACGACTGTATACTGTATGAAAGTATTAGTGAACTTTTATTGGGTCACTTTTAAAAAAAAGTAAGAAAGAGTTAAGCGTTTATGACATTAAAAGACGTATTTTTACGTCGTAAAATCGCTGGGTCACAGTGATTTTAAAGTACCTCCTCGAAGTCATTTAGCTTAAAAACACTTCTTCTGGGCTTAACTATTCGTACTAAACTAATGGATCTTTTCAGAATTTGCAAATCCCTGCCCAAATTCCGGCCCTAAACCAGCCAATCTGGGAACCCCAGCAAAGAGCGAGCCAGCACTAGAGGAGCCCAGCAGCTGTCTTCGCATGACCTTTCCGTCTGACCGGATCGCATCTCAACTCCGATGCAGGCTGACCGGACAAAGACCGATGATTGTTTGCCAACAAAGAATGCAAGAAACCTTTTTTTTTTTTTTGTAGTTGCATCTCTCTTTGTCAAGGAAGTAATAAGAGACCACAAAAATGCCAGAGAAATATTTTTTTTTTGTATGTGTTCTCTCTTTAGTACTATGAAGACATCACAACGTAATATCGTATGGCTTTGGAAAGGCACGCAAAAGATCTATGAAAAAAATATTTTGGATTCCTTTTCAATCAATTTTAATGTCAGGCAAAATAATTAATTTAAAAGGTACGGATTTATGAAGAAAATACTTATGTAGTTTTTTTAAGCAAACGTGCTTTTAACATCATAGCAAATATTTCCTCTTAGGAAAAAATTACCACATTTGCAGCAGCGTTTCTTTGGAATAGTCGAATAAATTAAGCATAAAAATTTGGTAACACACACTTAACACAATAGTTTCAGCTTTAAAAAATATTCTGAAACTAGTTTCGAAATAAAATAGAATTAAAAAAAAAGAATCTCACCACAAAATCTACTTAAAAACCGCTTTAAATTAATATATTTGTAGAAAAAAAAAAAGACTTGTCATTGTTTACAAGCAAATCATCCTAAAATGGATGTTAAAGTAAAAGTTGATTTTGAAACCAATAACATCAAACTCCAACATAATAATGCAATTCTAAAAGCAGAAATCCAAGAAGCATAAAAAGAGCCAGTCATGGCTAGATCTAGAATTGCGTATCGTAAAATAAAATTTCATAACTGAAGTTTATATAACAAAGGTCTTATTACAAAATGTTGATTGATAGAATGCAATTTGCAACTTTTGTGAGAGAAAAAAAAAACCCACATTTTCCCCCAAACACATATTTCCAATAACATCTAAGTCATACTTTAATAGCAATAATAAAAATTAAATTCAAAACATTAATATGAAACAAAAATTAAATTTACTATTTTTTGCTAATGCACAATTAGTTAACTTTTTTCGTGACTGATTTTTTAGTGAATCAAGCTTTTGCAAACTCAGCAATATTCCCAAGAACGGAGCCTTTTTTTTTTACTACACATTACGACTTTCAGATTGCAATTCTCTCTGTGGATGTTGGATAAATTGTTGATATTTAATTTTGCAGAGAGAACCTAATTTATATGAATAGCATGAGGTCCTGACCATGACGGTTGGGGCTCAAGCCCCGGTAACTTTTGGGGGTCCCTTTGGGAGTGATATTTTAACAAAAAAAGTAGTTTCTACGAAAGTAATATTTGAATTTGTCCATATTTTTAACTGTAATAGTACAAAAACGAAGTTAAATTTCACTGTTGTGCTCCACTGTAAAATGTAATAATTCTGTTTTCCGAATTTTAAATATATATGTATGCTTTACTATTTTAGAGGTGTATTTTTAAAGTTAAATCCTTAACATTTAAAATTATACCTTATATTTATTTATTTACACCGAGTTTGTTATAAAATAAAACACAATCGTGAGTTGTGAAACAAATGTTATAGGTTTATAACCAATTTTGGGGCCCCTAAAATTCTGTGCCTTGTTGGCCAATGCGATGGTCAGGGCCTAAGTAGCATTGTCATATGACAAGCGTGCCGACAACCTTCCCATCCAGAATATATGACGATTCAGACGGGGCTCGAACCTGCAACCGTGGGCTTTGTGAGGCGGGTATGTAATATAGAACAGCCACTGAGCTGACAAGTACAATTAGTATATTTGCTTTTGAAATTCTTGTTCAGAGCTACATTTCAATACAGTTTTCAAGAGAACCACGTACCTTGAGCGTCCACTTGTAGATGATGACAATGACTTACTTTTGTGTTCCACTAGAAGACATTCCTTGCGATGACCAACCCTATAACACTACAGTAGGAAATGAACCTCTATTAACTGACCTCACTGACACAAAATTTGGGACAATTTTTTAAAGAAAAATCTGCTTAATTATTGAAACAACCCAAGAAGAAATTAATGTTTAAAATACTTGTTGAAAAGCAACTGGTCATGTTAAGTTTTATTTAATTAAGACGATGAACATGAAGGAATCTGGTATTTTTTCTATAAAATAAATTATGTCCATAAACATGGAATATTTTTATTTTACTTTCTTTGGTTACAAAGATTACTTTTAATTGAATTTTTAGTGAATAAAGAAAACTTTGAGATGGATATGGAGAGATTTGGTTAAATGAGTGGTGGTAAATAGAGGTTCCACTTAAGTTTGTATCGTATTTCAATTGATATTTTCTAAAGAGTTTTCAAAAATTAAAAAAAAAAAGTTACATGACTGCATAAAAAACAGAACCTGGTAGTTTAGAAGCTAGTCTAGATGCAAGTTTGATTTCTGCAGAAAAAAATTCCGAGAAATGACTGTGTTTTACAAAAATCGCTGACTATTGACACAACATTTATTTCATCCCCAAATAGGAAATTATGAAAATTTAGCCTTCAGGAATCCTAACTAAACTAAATGGCCAAATTTTGTGACATTTTCACAGTTTGTAGCTATTAGTGCAAGAGTGATAGAGAGTGTTTTTTTTTAAATTTGATCGAATGTTTGTCTATAAACACAGCTAAAAAGGTAAAATCCTACCTCTGGGTCGGTCTTCTTATATTCTGCGTCATCTTCGTCAACCTCAAAAAACATCTCTGCCTGTGTGATGGACAGCATGCCAGGTACGAGAACTCCAGGAGCAATCAGTCGACACTTGGTGCTGAAGCTCACAGGGCCTATAAAACACAAATATATATATATGAAAATATGTAACAGAATAACACCTATTACACATGAGTGTATAATTCTTATTTAGTTAATCCAGAAAAAAAGAAATATTGGACGTGCAAAGATTGATTTATTGTAAAAAAAAAAGTACATTTTAAGAGTTTGTAAAGAACGTAGCTGAAGCTCGGCAGCCAAAAAACACATGTTATTATTGGCGAAAATGTTTATTTGAAGAAAATTGTACATGTTTCCGTAAGATCGATGTTCATCATCTTCAGCAATGTACACAAAAAACTGATTGTGAACGTGATGGCTGATAGAAGCTGTCATGTTCACTGTCAGTTTGTTTGTGTCTTTTATCTCACTGAAATATGTACAATTTTCACCAAATAAACAGTTTGCGCCATTAATTAAAACTTAGTAATTATAAAATTTTGGTTATATACATATTTATTGCAAGAAAGACTTGTGTTTAAAACATAGAAAGAGCTGGGTCTAACGCTCAGAAGGTTAAAGAGCAATAAGCAGGGTTCATACTCTATACATGATAATGAAATTCAGGAGTTTCCAAGGAGTTTTTCAGGAGTGCAGCAATGTAAATTCAGGAGGTAACGAAGAAAAGAAGAAGTTGCATATGTTTGATTATCATATTCGCCTAGTTAACTTCACTGCACTTCAAATGATGAAACAAAAAGAAAATATTCTAAAGAGTTTTGTGCATTTTGGGATATTAACTAGTATCACAATGCCCAAACTCTTTTTTACTGTGATGGCCCAGTAAGACTTTTTCTGAATAAAGCACGGAAGAAAAACAACAGAAAAAGGAGAAAAGCGATTCGCATCGGTAATTTTTTTCAGGAGATTGGAAAAAATATCAAAAGTTAAGGCACAAATGTCAGGAGTTATAAGGGCTCTTAAAAATATGAAATTCAGGAGTTTTTCAGGAATTTCAGGAGGTGTACGAACCCTGAATAAGAAATCCAAATGCAATCCACACATACCTGCCAGTTCTGCATCCAGGTCCTTGTCGTCCCAGAGATCCGAGTCGTCCAGAAGGTCACTGGACTGCAGGTGGTGCTGCTGTTGCCGCCGCGTCACAGCCAAGTGCTGGTGGAACTCTTCACGAGCCTGCAGAATCGCATCCTCGGGGGCACCTGCAAGAACATTTTACTTGGTTTCAATCAAAAAAAGATAAAATGGGGATATCAAAACTCTTTAGAGGTAAACTGATAGGGGATATCTAAATAAACAAATGAGCCAAGGTAGCTCAGTCGTGTGCAGCGCCGTGCTCGCAATTCTGATGGTTGCTAGGTCAGCGCTTGCATTCGAATAAAGACCGCTGTGTTGCTAATGGTGGCTGGGGCACATTAAATATGTCGTGGTCACTAAGTAATACATGTTCCCATACCAATACTTCTTGCAGTACCAGATCAGGGATTTAATCTGGATCAAAATTCCAATATGCGAGTGAGGATGGATGCGTGAAACGGACCTTCCTGTAAAATGGATGTGTCATGCTGACGAGTAAGTCGGATTTCCTCCCATGTGGTGCTCAATAAAAACATAAGCCGCCCCACTTTGTCTTAAAATCGGGTAGCTCTCTACTCCGGGCTGGTTTATCGAGTAAGGATTATTGAGATAAGGAATAGTTTACATTAACAACAACAAATAAACATATTGGAAGACAAGCTTCTCTACAATTCTGATATATCCTTGTATCAATTGTAGAACATATTGATACAAGTGCCGTTCTCATGTGTTCAAATTTTTCCAAAATAATATGATCTGTGTGTACTTGTAAATGAGTACACAAATGAATATAAACACAAACTAAAGATACTGGTTGGTACTTTCTAAGCATAAATTTTCCTGCAGAAAACAAGAGACGTTTAATGCAATCTATTTTTAAGGAAACAATAATGAACAATAGGGGTTCAATAAGAGTAGGTAAACTAGACCAGCATAGTATCAACTTTAGATTGTAATGAGGCACCAGGTTTGACACCCAAAAGTGTCACATAAATAGCACAATTATTACAACAAGCATATTTCACGTTTTTGGCAACCAATCCATAGGAATAAAGTCTTGGTTGGTTTACCAATGCAATAAGCAAAGCATACTCCATTCTACTACAAATCACCGAATCTACCAATGTAATCCAGAGATAAAAGCAGGAATTATTTACAATGTATGTGAAGTACAATGTAAAACAAAACAGTTCTTTTAACAGAAAAAAAATCAAATAATTAGCTTGATTTCTTAAAAATAGATGAAACAGCCGGCACCAAAAACATATCACTAGAAGTTAATTCTAAAGATACTTTCAAAACTTAAACTAAAGAATGTCACGTGAGAACAAACACGAAAAACAAAACAATTTCAAAATGTACAAATCTAAGTCACGTTCAAATGTTCAAGAAAATAATTAAATACAATAAAATGGCTTTTCTCAAGCAGTATGAAATAAGTCAATGATTTAAGTAACATAACTGTTGCATCGATTTGTAATATGAACCAAGCTCCAATCCTACATACCATGTTCAATAGCGGCCTTCAGCGTAGCTTCAGGATGCGTAGACCCATACGGATTCTGGACGAATCTTTTTCTTCTTCTGGCGTCATCCTCCCACGAATCCAGCCTAAGATGTTCCCTTTTCGGGGCTCCCCCCCTGCTACCCCAAGCTCCATGCCTGTTGGTCAGGATGTTCAGGATCCGCTCAATGTTCCGAGAAGCTGTGACAGAATCGCGCCTCCTTGCGGCTGTTATGAGATGGTCGCACATTTTCTCTTCTTCCTTGCGGTCTAGCACTGTCTGGGCACAGAGGGACTGAAAGAGGTAGAAGAAATTACATTTAGAAGGTCTTGTAATAATGAATAGTTTACAGAGACATCTGCAACGTACAAATTTAAAAGGGAGAAAATGTTTACAAAGGAGAATTATTTATGACATACTCTCAAACATTATTTATAACCCATATAAAACTTCATTTAAATTAACTCTTTAACCTGCCTTTAATATTGTTAAATTCTTTAACATCCCCATGGCACCAGTCACTTTTTCTCACAGAATCATCTTAACTCAGAAAATATCTTTTCCCCCTATTCTCATCATCCATTTTGGCACAAAAATTAGCCAATTGGACTGAACAATTCATTAGAATTTGCAATTCAAAAGTTACTCTCAAACTGACAACATGCTCAAAAGTGCTTCCCCCGGGACACTTATGAAAGGCTTAAAATACTACATTTATCTGCCTACATAATTTATTTGCATTCATTTTATTTCTTAAGTGATTTTTGTGATGCCGTTTTAAAAACATTTGTTTTTTCAAAGTTAATTGTGTAACCTTTTTTTTTTCAAATCTCTAATTGCAGCTTTTAGTAAACGAAACCAAACGAAAAATGCTGTGATTCAGTTTTAATGCAACTTTCTATCTCGTATAAAAAAAAACTTGAGACTGAAAACTGTTCACTTTGAGTGTGAGTTAATAAATGTTATTTTTGTTGTTAAATGAATTGCAAATGAAGGTACATTTTTAAAGAACTTGTTGAAATAACAGAGCACAATGTCATGGAATTTGACAAGAACGATGTAACACAAATTAGTACAACAAATATTCTATCTACAAAAATAATTATCTGAACTGTTAAGTGGAGAGCATACTTCAAAATCAGCATGCTTCAAAACATCATCCGCTCTCATGCGGTTTAAGATGAATTCTGCTTCATTGGCGACACGAACAATGTGGTCCTTCATTGCATGAGAAAGAAGTCTAGAATAACAGAAAATGTTATGAAGAATGAATAATAACTCATGCTTGCAGACAAATTACAAATACTTTCTTTCAGCCATAGTAGTTCACATTAGGGATGTGTAAAATCATTTAATTTTTTAGGAGAATTTCAAAAGTTGTTTGACTTGAGAAATGCTTTTTAACTGTTAAAAATAAAAACACCGAATTAAAAACTTAATTTTGAAAAACATTAATTTAATAAGACACATTAAAAAATGCAAAGACTGATTTAAATTTTAAAAAAAACTTTATTTAAAAAAATATATGTTTCCAAAATCTAAGTACTTTACATTCAGAGGGATATAAACATATATCTGGCTGTCAGGTTTTCCGGCAGCACACATAACTTTTTAAAATTAAGAAATTTTATAATTTTACTAAATTAAGAACTTAAAGTATGATCCAGTCTTTTATAATCACTTGCAACAGAAATATAATGTTTACAAATTTAAAGAAAGTACATTTCCATTTTAAAATTTTAAACTTGTGCTGTTAAAACAAGTTTACACTTTATTTAATTTACTTCAGAAGGCTAAGTAGTTGTATAAAATCTTTAAAAAAAATACTGCAAGCAGATTTTATCAACACAAAATCAATTGTTAAGAGCTATACATGTTCCAATTACAATGCAATTTAATAAAAATAAAGCTAGCTAAATAACAAAATTAGTAAGCCCATTCCTGACATTACAATTGCAAGGAATACTTCTGAATCAGGTTCCGCAAACTAGCATCCCAAACAATTTTTTAAAAATCCAAAAGATCTGATTTTATCAACAACAAAAAAACAATTTTATTTTTAAAAAATTATACTTGTTTTAAAATTTAAGTTACCCTACCTCCCTTCATTTATCAACTCTATGAACGCCAATCCTGCATGCTTTTGGAGTGAATTTTGCCACTCTTGAGAGCACAGCAGCATAACCAGCTCCACCACAGATGTACTGTTTTTGAATGTACACAAACCTGTACGTAAAAAAGGAAAATAGGTTATTTATGCAAAAGGGTACAATAATAAATGTGAACTATCATTTGTAAGGAGACATATCTTGGGCTCATGACGCACCAAATGTGTGTAACATCATTCAAACAAACCTAATTTTCAACTCTTCAAATGTAACTCCATAAATAAACGTTTTTCAGATTCTGGGTACCAAAAGAAAGTTTAAAATTTTTCCTTTCAAAATCCAAAAATTGATACAGGACACAGAAATTCAGAAATTAAAAATCCAGTATCATGGTTAAATCCGGAGAGTGGGTGGTCCGCCAATGTGTTAATAACAAGAAAGTTTTTCATAACAATTTTTTTTAGAGCAGTAAGACTGTAAAGAGTAGAATGTATGTGATACTTATTGAAATGAAATTATTGCAGTGAGTTGATTGATCATTTAATATCTTTTTGATCAAATTAGAATATAACGCATTTTCATTACTCCAAATAACGATTTTTAATTATGATAAATAAAAAATTTGAAAAGCGGAATTAAAAAAAACTTTGATTCAGTTTTGGAAAAAGGGTCTAAATTATTAACATAAAAAATATTCAAATAGCAGAGATTAATTTTTACAGTGCTATACGAAAACTAGTCTATAAATTAAGAATTTATCTTTGGTAATGAGCTTTTTTGGGAATAACATAATTTTTTTTTCTTAACCGTCTTGCCCTCGGTCCCATTTAAACCAGTTAAAAGGGTGTCAACTGTACGAATACTCAGACAGTAAAACATCGAAAAAAAATTCGTAAAAACAATCCAAACCTTTGCCTTCCACCAACAAATCCTGCCCATGCGACCCAACCAGCGTCCTGGACAGAAAGGGTGCAAAGTCCAGCATGATCTCCCTCAGCAAGGGACAGACGCTTCCCAGCGCCGACTCCAGTTTCTGCGTCAGGGTTGCCTCACGAGACAG
Organism: Hylyphantes graminicola; assembly: GCA_023701765.1. Classification (NCBI taxonomy): domain Eukaryota; kingdom Metazoa; phylum Arthropoda; class Arachnida; order Araneae; family Linyphiidae; genus Hylyphantes; species Hylyphantes graminicola. The sequence continues at coordinate 4,389,965 of CM043119.1, read as the reverse complement.
AGAGGACCCTAGAAGGTGGAAGTCATCGCCACTCAGGCCGCCAATGTGGAGGTCGTCTGTACGAGATGTTGTGCAACCGTCTGTGGAATCCATTGTCCTAGAAAGAAGGTGGGGTGAGATATATTGCATTGTATGCATAATAGTAATACTAAATATTTTGTGTATCATCTACATAGCCAATTAAAAAAAGATTTTACAATTTTGTTCAATACTTTTTCCAAATATAACTCATTTCCATACCACACATTATCCATTGTTTCAGGTATGCATATACTTTGGACAACTTATTCTTTAATTTTTTTATATAGAATTTTGAAACTTTGTGAGAAGATCAGGTACATAAAAACTAACATAAAAATACATTATTAATTAATATATTTTTTATTACAGTAAATTAATTTAATTGTGCCAAACTGCGAGCAACTTAACAACATTTAAAATTAGTTGTTTTACATTATTTTATGCAGAAAAGAAAACAGTAAATATTCAGGCAAGTGATCATACCATATCTAAGCTCTAAGCAAAGTAGTTATTTAATTATGATAGTTTGAAATGGATAACTTTAAAATATGATTTTTTAAAAAAAGTTAAGTCTGTAAAAAAATCAATATTTGTTACAATCGCTATAAAAAGTATGGCCACTTGCCCCAATTCATACTCTTTAAAATACACTTTAATTCTTTTAAATTGAAGCATATTAATTTGAAATATCTTGCTTGCAGTTCAAGCATCAAGCATGTTATGAAAAAGCTTGTTCTACAGAAAATGAGTTCAAGGTTTTCATTACAAGACTGACCATAGAATTGCCTTTAAAATTCTACCTGTAAATTAAAAGTTATATACAGTACATGAAATCTACTTGTACCATTTGAAAGATAACAATTCAGATAATATTTTAATGCAAAAACATCGAAACACACATTTTGCTAAATTTTCCGTTTACTAAGATATATGGATACCTTGAGTATCCATTCTGTGCAATCGTGATCGAAGGATCTGTGGCCCTGTTGTCTGGTGGGGAATTTTCTCCATCAAGGTGTGGGCTGTCTCCACCAGCCCCATTCACCAACATCTGGGATTCTTGCTGGATGCCGCTCTTCAGCTTCTGGGTTCGGATCACCTGATAAAAGAAGGAATTGGCAGGTTGAATTCACAGGTTTTTTTCTTTGGGACTTTGGGAAAATATTTCATTTTAAAATTTTAAGGAATATTTAAAAATATATTGATATAGCATCTATATATTTTATATTGATGCGTTCTTTTTGATAAAGTGAGGGTGGATCTTAAGATTTCATAAAAGTTAAAAATCATGATTTTTTTTTTGTGTGTGTGTACATCAGTAGCAAGCTGGAGCAAACTTTAAATTTAAAGCCTCTCTATAAAATATTTGAACCAATTTCAAAACGTAAAAATATAGAGCACTGTAATCAAGCTAATGCTTGCAAAACCATTCAACAATGAAGAAGAAATTTGGTTTAGAAATTATGTTTTACATTCGACGACCGCAGAGATAAGACTTCAATTCGGAGTCCCATTTCTCTTTGAGGAATTTTAGACCCACCAAACATTATTTGATAAGAACCCTCTCTAAGGCCTCTGAGAACTCTGTATATTTTTAGCTAAATTTTTCAAAATCACAACACAAAAGTAGCACTAAAGATGCTCAGTGGGCTATTTTTCAGGTACTTACAGCTGGTGCAGGTGCTCCGGAAGAATGCAAATGTGCCAGAATACTGGAATCTGTGTCTTCAACAATGATCACTTCGTCCTCACCATCCAAAGTGGGGGCTTCCCCAACTTGGCCGTTGGTGCCAACATCTGAAAAGCATAATGTTAAAGCCCATAATTAGTCATCTTCACTTTTACTAGATGGCACCAGTGTATCTGATTTTTATTTAATATTTAAATTTGTCAAAGAGTAAACACAAAAAAAGGTAGTTGAAAACCAGAAATGCCGGAGGTTGGTAAATGTCTGCATTGCTCAAAGTAAATGGAAAGTAACTTGAGTAGCATCCTAAGGTATGATAGCTCTCAATGATTTGATATTAAAACTAAATTATTGTAAAGATACAGTATTTTCATATTTGTGAGATTAAATTGAATCAGCATAAAACAAATAACACGGACAGAAAGACATGATAGCTCTCAATGATTTGATATTAAAAATGGACTATTAATTACAAAAAACTGACAGTAAAAATTCCACTAAATTAATGTGCTTCCAGCATCTATGATAAATTAATATTTTTCAAAATTACTTGCAAAACATGTTTCTAAATATATAATTATTTGAAAATATATTTATACAAAGAATATATGTGCAGGACTTTTTTCAGGTATGAAGAGGTTAAAGATAAGGCAGAGGATGCGCGCACAAGCACCGTTCACACATTATGTGTAGGGGTATTTACTGTGCATGCTCAAGCCGTGACTTACTGGAACCGTGTATACATTGAGTGCACAGTCATGAATTATACTTGAAAGTTAAGATTACTCTCTTTTAGGCCCTGTGAAATTTTATTTTTTCTAAAAAAAATATTACTATCCAGCATAGGGCAGCATTGTAGTACTCATTGAAAGCCTAAACACTTGCTTTGAGCCCCGGAAACTTTGTTTTCCCTAAAAAAAACATCAGTTCTAGCCATTTGTAATGAGCGTTCAAAAAATTCAAAATTTAAATAATTAATGTAAATTTTTAAAAAATGTAAGCAATTTTTCAGGACAACTTTATGACGATGATCTACCAGGGTGAAATAAAAAGATGATACAAATTTTTGTAATTCAGCCGAGTGTGGGTATTGAACACGAGACCTTTTGAATACGAACCCCTTACGCCACCACTAAGCTACCACGGTCTATAGTAGGTCTATGTAGTGTGTAAGCTTGGAAAGCATCCCTCCCCCCCTCCACGAGAGCAGTTTTCTTGGAAATGGGGTGATTTATAGCTGTTTCGATTTTTTCCCCACCCTACATGGGGATATACTAACTGTTTTAACTGTAAAGCTCAAGCGTGCTGGGATTAAAAAAGCAATCCCCCCCCCCTTTTCCTAGAAACCCAATGAAGGGATGGGGGAAGAGAGTCCTTTCGAAGCCTACCTCCTGGCTAGAAATGGTATAGGAATTACCAAAAAAAACCCCACCCTGCTTATAACCCTTGCTTCTGTAGAGTTATTACCCGTATGCACAAGGCTTGTATGGAGCCTGTGCGCATAGACACTCTGTAAAGATAAAAATCAAAAGTTGTTGGAATATGAACAAGTGTAGTTCTTGGTCGGGTCGGTCGTCGGCAACCAAACTCTGCTATTACTGAGTGCCGTAAAGTGGAATGTTTTTGGAATTGTCTCTTAGAATGAATTTTGAATGAACTTTGAGGACATATATAGTGTTTAACGTTTTGATTTTGTTAACCCCCTTTTGCTAATTACGTTTTATTGACAGACGTTATGCCGCCGGATGGTGGAAAGTAATAAAATAGAATGCTTTTAAGTATGTCTTGATTTATTGTGCGTAAACGACACAAACAGGAAGAAGAGAATAAAGCCCACCAGTCTGTGAGGCAGAGGACACAGGCGCTGGCCCAACGTAGTGCTGCTGCTCCACATGGGGCCTCTGGAAATTGGAAGTAGTCGTCTGCTGGGGTACGGTGGGGGGAGGGGGCGGGGGCTCCAGGATGTCCCGGTACTTGGACACCATCAGCACAGAGATGAAGTACACCACTGCAAGAGCAAGGAACTGGGCCTGTTTGGTCTCATCCTAGAAAAGACATAAAGATGGTGGAGAAATTAGAAATTGTTTGGTTGCTCTCTTTAAAGGGACAGGGAACAAACAGGCGCTTCAAAATAGCACATTTTCATTTTAACTTTCAATCACTAAAATGAATATTTACAAAAATTTATATGTAATACGCATCTGAATATGGGGATGGAGTTAGCAAATTTGGTAATCAATTTCAATAAAACTTCGTTTCCAACTTCATATCATCATTTTAAAACACCGATTTTAGCTTTTAGGTACACTTTCTAATATCTGAAAATAACTTTTTATAAAAATAAAAAGAAAGTTCATTGAGTAAAAAACTTATATCTGTTATGTTAGGAAAAGAAAATGAGTCACATTCATGAAGTTTTGTAAAAAAAAATACAGTGAAACTTCAATTATCTGTCCCTCTTAGTCTTTTATCCAGAACCAAGCATGCTTGGAATGAGGACCAAGCATGCCTTGCCTTGAGACTCTTCACGCCTTATAGGTGCATGGGGCCGCAATTGTTGAAACCCAGTTCCTCCGGTTCAGTGCAGCCTCCCTGGCAACTGCCCAGCTTGGCCAACCAAGGTGGTCTCTCTCGAGAACCAAGCATGATTGGTAACTAAACACTGGGGTTCTGCATGAGGTTGACCACCTAGCAGGGACATATGCCTAACACCCCAGAGCCTTTGTTCATGTAAGCTAAAATGGGCACGGCAGGCCTTGGCCCACTAATGGCTGTAGCGCCGAGGAGTTTAAGTTTAATAACCAAATATTTAAATATCTAGGTAATTAATAAACCAAAGAGTAAATGGTTAACTTACCACATCACGGTAGATGACAGCTCTCAGGCGATTGACGTCCATGTCTTGTAGAAGTTTTTCAGGGTCTCGAATAGGGCTGCTTTGGCCACCCAGGTTTTCAACAATGTTCTGGAAAAGTAAAAGAAACTTATTGAAGCAGCTTAACTGTGCACTATATTAACACAACACTGTCTTCATATTTAAATTTTGAATTCAATTTTGGAAAAAAAAAGCATAGAAAAAGCAGGTCACTAAAATTAGTTACGATTTGACAAAGAAGTAATTTATAAAGATTTTAGTTTATTCTCAAAGGTTTAAAAGAATTTTTACTTCTAGGTACATAAGGTGAAAACAACTTGAAGGTAAAACTATAAAAGAAAAGTCACATAACACGTTGTGTCAGAAAAGGGAATTGCAATAAATTCAAAAAAAATATTGTGGCTGAGTTTTTAACAACTCGCATCCACAATTATTTACCCATTGCTTCCGAACTTTCTGCCAAGCTTAGGTATTGATAAACCCCATATTTATGCTTTTACAAAAAATTTCTAAGTAAATTATAACTTTTTTTATACACTGACAAGAAAAACAATGATTTACTGTGAATTAAAATATTTTTTTAAAACAATAGCAAAGATTTTGCTACACAAATATGGGGTATTTATCGATACCTAACAAGTAACAAGTTTGGAAGCAATAGTTATAAAATTGTGGATGCTTTTCATAAAAAACTCTATCCAATTTCTCCATAGATAACCTTGGTCGAGTTAGTTTTGTTTTAACACACCAGGACCACTGTATAATCAAAATAGTTCAGGAATATTTTAGCAAACACAGCACAAAACACAAATGAAAAGTTCAGAATAAAAACAACTTCATTGCATAAAAATCTATCTGCATAAGGATTCTTTGGCTAAAATAGCGAGTCATCGCCTAAACTGGTGTAAGGAAAGTGATGACTCACTTTATTTTTCTCTTGTGACAACCTTGATTCACTCCAGAGATCAGTGGCCACAAGTCACATGTTTCTAATGCGAAAGAAGAACAAAGAGAAAAACGTTTTCCTGTTGCCAATGTCTTCCAAGCACAGGCCTCAGAACTAATAATGCTCCAAAAAAAGTAGACAAAAGATACTTTCAAATTAAAAAAAAAGAGACTAAAAGTAGACTATAGTAATCAGCGTTCTGCAAATCATTTCAGCAATTGCAATTAACGACTACTGGAAAATCCATAAATTATAAATATCCGATTTTTTTATATGTTGTGTGTGACCCCTAGGTAGTAATAAATGCGAGTTTTCGTCATCCTCGTTCTATTGCTTTTTCCGACAACTTGAAAAAAACATTCGAAATTTCACCCATTTTCCAGTTTTTGGCCTATAACTTTTCTAACAAGCATTTTTAAATGGAACTTTTCGACAAAATTGTAGAAAACAAAGTGTTCTTTAAAATTCTATTAAATACACTTATCAAAAATAAGTTTCTTATAGATTGCACAAAGAAAGATTTAATTTACAGAAACACAAAAAAAGGGCAATTTTCACCCGACGATAAAATGTTTTATCTTGTAACCTATAGTTCATTCAATATTTTTGAGAAAACAAAACTTGTAGAAGATAATTTTTTCTATAAAATGGTTCTTTTGAGTGTTCCATACGATGAAATGTAACAGAGTTGCACAGTGCCAAAAAGGCGTAAAATCTTGATTTCCGCCAAGAGATTTTTACCACTTAAAGTCCCAATAATAAAAAAAATACATTGTTGTAAAAAACTCTTGGCGAAAATCAAGATTTTACGCCATTTTTGGCACCATGTAGCTCCGTTACATTTCATCGTATGGAACAGGGAACACACAAAAGAACCATTTTATAGAAAAAATTATCTTCTACAAGTTTTGTATTCACAAAAATACTTTGAATGAGCTATAGGTTAAAAGATAAAACATTGTATGGTCGAGTGAAAATAGTCCTTTTTTTGTGTTAGTAAATATAGTCTTTCTACGTGCAATCTATAAGAAACTTATTTTTGATAAGTGTATTTTATAGAAAATTAAATTTCCTACGATTTGTAAAATCATATTTTTTTGCTAAAATGAAGTCTTATGTGAGTTATAGTGATCAAAAGTCATTGGAATGTAATTTTTTTTGAAACACTCGATTTTACACACTTTTTGCTGCTTCATATTCTTAAGAGAAAAAAAAATTCTTTGGAGAAAAGTTATAGGCCAAAAACTGGAAAATGGGCTAAATTTCGAACGTCTTTTCAAGATGTCGAAAACTCACATTTATTACTACCTAGGGATCACACACAAAAAATATATTAAAAAAAATCAGCGATACCGGACTGTTTGTATGGTAAAACTCCTTTATTCATTGGACTACACTCTAAAAAAAATCTGTAAGGTTACTAAGAATTCTCTAGGAAACTCAGCTTCCATAAGTTTTTTTAGTAATGTTACATAAGAAATATGTGTATATATTACTAATTAAAGCTTAGTATCCAATACAATCATTTAAATTGCAATCATACTATAAAAACTTCAGTAAATGTTACAAGATATATTCTAGTAATCAATACAACCACTTATGTAGTATCTTTACTAGGAAAACCTTAGTAACTAGCAGTTTCAAAAATGTTAAACAAGAGGGCGCCACTAATTTTCTGTTAGTCAGGTATTATTTCGACTTTTCCGGAGCAGGTCGCAGGACAGATCTCGCAACCTCTAGATCCGCTCGATCATCTTGCAACGAGAAGTAGCACGTTTGTACACTCGGTCATCGGGACATGCAGATCCTTTGCGTGTAAATAATGAGGTTAAAATCTTGATCGATATAAAGCTTTCGGATATGAATTTTTAGAAACAATTTAACGCAATTTGTATGTATGTACTAAAATAATAAAAAAAAAACACGTTTTTCGTTTTCTCATCGTTGAATTATCGATTCGTTATAATTTTTCGATGAAACGTACATTGATTGAATTTTCACCTTTGACCGATATCGAATCAGACTTTTATCTCTTAGTCTCGTACACTTTCAATTTACGGACGCGATCACCGGTTAGTTTTTGCTAAATCCGATGGCCGATCGAACAAATTTCGAGAAACAAAACAATGCAACAAGGAAAACTATGCATCTCTCAAAAAGATAACCAGGTGGCGCTGTAAGCGTTACATCAATTTACTTAGTATTGCTTAGTATTACTACAGTAGTTTCTTTAGGTTACAGATGATTTTCTAGTAAATGGTGAAAACCTGTAAAGTTACTAAGTAATCGTTAGTAAATTCAAGCCAAATTTTTTACAGTGTAAACTGCAAAGACGGAAAATCGAGAATCTCTGAAAATCAGCAAACAAACGGCGAATTTTAAAACCCTACATAACAAATAACTTTTAAATTCGAGCAATTAATTTGAAATTCTAAATCTTAAAAAACAAAAAATCTTGTAACTTTGAAGGAATTTGACATTTGCAGAAAAATTGAAAACTCTTGAAATCAGCAAATCTGAAATTTACAATGTTTTTTTTTTTAAATCGGCTGATTGCTAAACCTCGAAATAAACGATACAAAAAGCTTATCTTCATAAATCAATGTAAATCGAAACTTCCAGAATGTTCTTGTTAAATCTTGGCGAAAGTTAGACCAGCTGGTGAAAAAAATCTAATTTAGAGACTTAGACCTGAAAAAAGATACTTTTAGAGACACTTAAAAAAAATAGATACTAATAGCTAGAAAAGAGACTAGTTCCTAGGCCTGCAAGCAGACCAGAAATACAAAAAGATTCCTATGCAATGAAGTTGTTTTTCCCTTGTACTCTTCAAATCTAAGTAATGGAATAAGACATACAAAATCCACCTTGGCTGAAGGCTGCACCCCACCAATGAGAGCCTGGATGGGGGAGGGTCGGGACATACCCGAGCCGGGGTGGGGGAGAACGGGGGTCTGGGGCAGGCTGCGTTCGCGACACTCCAGGCAGTTGCGAACTGCCGAAGTGCACACTGGAAAGAAATATTTTTAAAAAAATTAATATGTTGTTAAAATATTAACTACCAGAAATATAGACATATAAACCGTCGAAGGAATGTTAGTTTTTGGAAATTATTTTTTATATAATTTCTTTAATTTCATTAAATTAAAAAAGTATTGAAGAGGTTTGAAGCAATTTATTAGACTGTAAAGAATTCGAAATGTTGTAAAAAAGAACTTTAACTACCAGAAGGACTGTTAGTTCTTGCAACACACATAATTCTTTAAGAAAAAAAGAAAAAGAAGATGCCCATGCCCATTTTTTTTTACCAACTTTTGGAGGAAAGCTACTGCTACCTCAAAAAGATGCCTCAAGTCGATTATGTTGAGCTAAGGCTTACAAAATCGTTTCACTCTTTAAGGACCATATCCACAAAAGAAAAACTCAAAATAGACTTGCTCACTATTGTTTGGTTAAAGGTAAAATCTTCAGATTAATTTGAAGCTACCCCTTTCACTCCTAATGATGACATGTACCTAGCCCAACCAAGCTAAGGGCTTCTTAAAGGGTTAGATAAAAACAAATTCAATTGCTCTGGCAAGGATGGCTAAACTTTTTTACAAATATTGTCTAGAAAATTATCACTTCTGAAAATTTATAAGAAATATTCTGCTGCTGGGCATGAGTATAAGACTAGGGTAGTCAGCACAATAAGAACTATCACAAAAGAGGAATTACTTTAGCAAAAATGTTTCTGTATTTATCATCAGATAAATACAGAAATTTTTTTGACACACGAATGGATCCCCCGGTATCAATTCTGAATCTGATACATGCCTCTACAACACACAACAGAACATTAAGAGTAGAAGAGAGACCTACACAGCCTGAGGCACTGTCAGAATATGGCACCACTGGACATAATCTTCTCTGTCTCCAGCTTACTGAAGCTGAGGAAGGATGCAAACACTAGGACATCAATCATGTTGATGAACCTCTGGAGGAAGGCCATGCCTTGTGTCAGTTCAATTACATTGAGCTCATGCTTCCTAAGCTGTTTAATGCTTTAAAGATCATACCAAACCCACAAAAACTAAACCCAAAATTATTCACTATCATTTGGATGAAGGCAAAATGTTTGTACTCAACTTAAAACCTCTTTCCACACATAGTGACAGCACATACCATGCACAGTCCAGATGAGTGAACCATAAAGACTTAGTGAAATTTTTTGTTTTAGCAAGGATGGGTCAACTTCTTAGCAAATATTTTCTAGAAAATGATCACTTCTGAAACTTTATCACTGATGCTCGATATGAATATAAGACTAGGGTAGACAGCACAATAACATAAAAGTTACCACAAAAAAAGGAATCACTTTAGCAAAGATGTTTCTGTATTAGTTTGACACTCACGAGTTCCCCAGTTCGATTCCCTGAATCTGAGTCATTCCTCCACAACAGAACATTAAGAGAAGAGGGACTTACCCAGCCTGAGGCACTGCCTGAGTATGCCACCACTGGACATGTTCTTCTCTGCCTCCAGCTCACTGAAGCTGAGAGAGGACGCAAACACCAGGACATCGGTCATGTTGACCAACCTCTGAAGAAAGGCCACAGCCACCTCGATAGACATGCCTTGTGTTGGTTCGATGACGTCAAGCTCGTGCTAGAAAACATGGCATAGATGCAATAATAAATATAAGGGATTTTAATCTTGGTAAAAGAGCTAATTTATATTTAGGCACATTGCAATTTATTAAGATTGATAAAAGTATACTTCTCATAAAACGATAACTCTCAAAGATGCAATTTAAAATCATATTAATTTAGTAATATAAAAAAGACAATATTTATGCTTGCCACTTCATGAGAAGCACATATAAAGTATTATGTTTTTCCTTATAATTTTTTTTATTTAATGCAGTTCTATATCAAACATAGATCTATCTCCTTTTTTAGGACATAAGTATAATAAATCAATGTTTCATTTAAAATTCAAGTATATTTGTTATCTGTATGCTATGAATGTACTGTTATAGCCCTTTTGACTACAAAGGAAGCTCAGAAAGTGGTGTTAAAGGAAACGACAAGAGCATTGCTGTTTTTCCCCAGCCTACTTGGGTTTGGCAAGCAATTGAGATTAACCTCACAATAGAGCCTCAAACAAAGTGGGTTTAGAAAGTGACTCTAAGGCAGTTCCCTGAAAATCTCGCAAGATGGAAGGGAAAGAAAGGGCTTTTGGAGCTTGCATTGCAATCAGAAGGACTATAGCTAAGGACCTACATTGGGTGATGTTGCTGATGCCAGCAATGGTAGAAGACCACCACAGGCGATTATGATGTTATCAGCCACTTGGGAAATCAGGTGAACAGTGTTGATCACAAAGATGGCATTCTCACCGCTGTTCACAAAATCTATCACAGTCTTAGTTGTGTGGCTAAAAAGAAAGCAAATAGTATAATAAAAAGTGTTATTATAATAAGTGCTATCCAAAACCTGAATTCAAAGGGACCAATAATGTTTATGACATAGCTTCAAAATCTAAAAATCACAACAGTCATGGAAAATATAATCATTCTAACATTTTACAATTGAATGGAAAAACAAATAGAAAAATGGGGTAACAATATCAATGTAAATTACCCAAATGTAGCAATTTTTTTAAAAATAATTACGGAATTTCTTAAATAAACAAGTCCTGGTCCAACCCTTTTGTATATTTTGGATGGGAGATTTTAAGCTAAGTAATTATGTAACAGCAATTATTCTTATATTCAATCAAAGGCAACAAGATGGCCTGACTTTTCAAATAGATTTGAGTACTATTTCCACAATGAAGAGAATTAAATTTCCAATTCTTTTAATATAAAATATACTACCAGAAGAAAATTGACTTTATATTTTGAAAAAACTATACGAAATTACAAACATTTGTAGCTCTATTGTCTATAATTACCTTCTCCAGACTTGTATGTCGGTCTCCAACGAAAACAACAAATCTGACAGCAACCTCTGATGAATAGGTGACCACCTGAACTCTGGAATTCTAAATGGTGGCCGCGTGGGCCCAGCATTAAACATTTGGCGCCCGTTGCCAGAAACATTGCTTTGCTTCTGGTTATTAACGGTCATTGATTTCGTTCTTTGGATTGTAGGGTTGGCAGCGGGCTGTTTTCGAGGTATGATGACGCTCCGGCTTCGTCGCGTTGGAGCTACGTCTGTTGTCTCTGTGGCTTGAACGATGGATTGGGTGGAGTTCTTGTCTTCCGATTTGGCATTGGCTGGAGAGTCTTCGTCGAGGTGTGGATGTATTTCTGTTTAGGGGGAAATGTTTTTGTAAGGAAAAATAACAAAATATGTACAATGTATTTGTCCAAATATAAAGAGTTAAAATGTTATAAATGTAAAACTTTGAATTCTATACAAAAGAACTGTATAAGTAATTTAAAATATAATTATCAGTATTTATCAGAGTTACACTTATTTTAAGAGAATATTGCACTTTAGTCTTGATTGGTGCAAAACACCTGAATAGTGTATGTAAGAAGTTAATTTTGACCTTGCTTCACACAGTAAAATTTTTTCAGCTCGCATATCCTTATGTACCTATTTTTTTCCAATGTATGCCAAACCCTTATGTTCAATCAGAAGGTCACCAGATCAACTTATTTCCTTAATTTGCTTACGGCAATAATGCCTCTTAAAATTTTTGGCATTCGAACATTGTTTTTAAAAAAATACCTACCCTGATCTTTGGCTGGACTGACTTCAGTTGTGCCCAAAATTGAGTTCGCAGCATCCCCAGTTTCAACCATCAGTTTTCTTTCTCTTTCAAGTTGGCCATGGATAGTACTAATGCCAGTGGGCTTTTCCATTTCTTCCTCTTCGTCTATTTCCTCCTGGCGAATTTTGACAGGGGAAGTTTCTTTTTCATCCATTTTATTCTCAGACACTTCGGGTTTTGCATCTGTCGTCAGTGGTAGCTGGACTTCAGGAAGGAATGGCTCGACTGTCGGCTCATGCAGGGGAGATTTCGCCTTGACTTCTTTGACTGGAGATTCCCGAGAATAGACTTGTTCCATAACGGTTGGTGTCTGAACTACCTCCTCAGTTGGAGAAGTTTTGGGACTAGCAGCAATGCTGTCAGCGACGGATTCTTCCGCTTGTGGAACTTCTGCTACATCATTTGCCACTGTGTCATCCACTTCAGCAGTTTGAATTGTGGTGACTACTGTAGGATCTTCTTCTGCCACACCCTCCACTGAAGTTAGTTGTGTATTTTCAGGGTCAGCTGCAACCTCACATTCTTTTTCTGCTTCTGGTGCTTCAGTTGCATTGTCTGTGTCTTTCACTTCAGGAATTATTACCACTGCAGGACTCTGTTGTACATCAGTCGCTGATTTATGGGCTTCGTCAGAATTTAATGGAACTTCAATATCATTGGTTGTCTTTTCAGGTGAGGCTATAGGAACAACAGGTTCACTTTCTTGCGGCGTCTTCTGAGGCGAAGCTTCTTTGGATGAGGCTGGTGAACTTGGAATATCTGTATTTGATTCATCAATCAATTCCTGTTTTTCAGGTACTTCTACTTCGACCTCAGTTTTTTCTTCAGGAACCTGCGATATTTCATCAGCTGCATTCGTTTCTTCGACTTCAGCATTAACAGCTTCCGAATCAACAGCAGGCTCACTCGCATCAACTTTTTCAACGTCACTCACAGGCTCTGCAGCATCTGCTCTCTCAACTTCACCATCCTCAACTACCTTTTGGGGAGAAGAAGCAGCAGAGGCACTAGTTTCGTTCTTGTCCTCCTGTTCAACGAGGGCCTCCTTCACTGGCGAAAGAGAGCAGGCCTGGATGATTTCGGTCACGTCCTCCTCGTCCTGATATCCTTGCTGACTGTCATCCTCCAGAACGCAATGTTCTTCGATCATGCCTTCGGTCAACTTGTCCTCTTCAGACTCCAATGCTTCAGGGGATTCACAGAAGTTGGACATCTGCTCGATGTCTTCGAAAGTTTTCACCTGCTGGTCATCCAAAATCTCGTTGGGTATCTCGTCTGGAGACTTTTCCGTCTCGTCCTCGATTCCAGATTCCGTCAATTCATCGTCTTTGGCCTTGGTCTCATCGCTGACTGAAAGAGACATGATTCCTGAATCTCCTGGAGAGTTAATCTGGGTGTTTTCTGCATCTTTGTCCGCTTCTGCCTCTGTTTCTTTGGCTGGAGAAGTTTCTTTTGGTGAGGGAACACATGCCTGTCAATAACAACAATAACTTTAAATCGGCAAATTTAAAAAGTTAGTACGTTGAGTAGAGTTTGTAAAAAACTGGTTGAATGACTGAGTTAATTTTACTACATATTACAGACTAAGTTTGAAAAAGTAGAAGATATTGCGACAAATTAAAAAAAAAAACTTTATAACTTAGAAGAATAAGCCCAAGCCACTTATGTAAATAATTTTCCTTTAAATAATTTGTTTAGTGTTTTTGTACACAAAATTTTAGTTCACTATAAATGAAAACTACCTTATTATTTATTATAATAATGCAAAACCTTGAAATCACAAAAAGTCTCTAGCTAAATAGCTCACACTAAACAAATTAACAACATACTTGAGCACAATTTTAGCTTCCCACGATCCAGAATTTATGGGACCAAACAAATTAAATTGTCTTTTAAACCTTTTATGCATGTTTAAAACTGGACAGTTATCAAAAGACCTTACACACCTCATCATCTCTTTCCACCTCCACATTTTGAACTTCTGTGTCTGAACAGGTCTCTATAGGAATCATTCCACCATCTTCATGTGTTGCCACGGGAACTGGCCGATGGTCATCGGCTGTTAAAAGTGCCTCACACAGGCTGCTGTGCTGGGGTTGTTGTAGATTGGTCTTGTTGCCAATAGCTGGATCGTATATTGCGGTTGAAACTGGTTTTTCTTCCTCTGTGCTCTCGGCTTGGGACAGAGGAGAACTAGAGGAAGAACCTGCAGCAAAAATAGAGTTGTTTACTTTCTATATTTATAATATTACTTCAGCTTTTGAAATGTATTTTAAGGGTTTAAAATGGCTTCGTAAATTTTAAGTTTATTTTGATTTTTTTTAGCTTGCATGACATTTTTATTAACTCTTTAATGCACCACCAATTTGATTGCTTGTAAGATATTGCTTTTGACTTGCCAAAAGCAATATTTCCATTGCCACAACATTATTTAAGTAAAATTTATAAAATTAAATACATGTTTACAGAGTTGAGTTGAATCATCTTTTACACACACACACTAAAGCTACAAAAGGGCTATTTGTGACGGGCATCATAATTTAGAACCACAGTTTAGTGGCGAAGCAATACCTGAGACACAACTTTTAGAAGGTTTACAGAGAGATATGGGTTTAGCTGAGGGACTGGTTACAAACCATTTGACAGAATAACAAAGTACTTCTAAGAAGTCACCAACCTTTTGCCTCCTTATTGTCCTCAACAGCTCTTTTCTCAACAGTGGATGTATGTGTGATGGCCTTGTTCTCCAGTTTGCCATCTGTCTTATGAACAATGTCCGGCCTGGGTGGGTTACTCATGGCGTTTGAGCCACGGTGATGGCTGTTGTTGTTGTCAAGTCCAGAGATGGTGCTGATTGGCTTCTGTTTTCTCAGGGCGGGGTCTGTGAGGTGGTCAACGCGACGCTGCTCGTATTGCTCGTACATTTGGGAGAACTGCAGCTTGAACTCTTCGAAGGACACCTGGAATTAAATCATGACGTGATTAAAGGATGTTCCTGTGATCTTTTGACTAGCATCCTGCGTATTGCATTTTTTTAGGTAGTATCCATGAACAAAATACATTGAGATTATCTGAAGCAGTTTCTACAAAGAGCCAAAACTAACCCTAGGGACACAGTAACTATTAGCTCGACAGTTCAAAAGTAGGTTGGAATGCAAGAAAAGATTCAATTCTCCCTTATCTGTGCATACATATTCAGCTTTAATTTATGAGCAATTTAAATTTCTGAGTTAATGACAAATTAGAGAGAGACTAGCATAATAAGGACTGGCATCCTAAGGACTCCAATGTCATTTTTCAGAATACAGCTATTGCAATGTACTACATACTTTAGTGCAGTCAGTATTGCATTGGGCTGGTATCCGAGAGGTCGGGTTCAATTTTCCGAATCTAAGCCATTCCCATACAGTATTGATTCGACTTATTAGAGGATGTCAGCAGTATATGTTACCTTGGAGTGTAGTACGATGGCCAGTGTATCCACCCACCATACTCATACTCTCATACTTGATGGCATGTTGCAGCAACATGTGGAACAGGGCATATATCAGATCGCATCTGTTCTTCTGCACTGCTCGGGTGGATGTAGGCCACAGCCATAAGCCACTCACAACAATCCACATGCCGTCACAATTTAGGGACTTTACTTATTTGTAACACTTTGTCCCATATACATCAAATGATGGGCCTTAGGCAGAATGATGACTTTAGACCAGACTGCTTAGAACTGGGCTGACATGCTAGAAGTCCCAGGCTCGATTTACTGAGTCAGACTATACCTCTTCAACTTTATTGTTCACCCACACTTTCTGTACTCTTACTTGATGGCATGGTGCTGCATCATGTTGGACATTCGTCTCCTCCGTACATTCATACAGTTACCCAATACAACCCTTGCACTGAATGTATTACTACTTTAGGGTAGTCAGCATAGTATTGTACTGGCATCCTAGAAGTCCCGGGATCAATTTTACGAATCTAAGCTATTCAGTATTGTTTTTACTTATAATTGTGTCATCGCTTAGAGGACATCAACATACCTTGGAGTGTACGATGGCCAGTGTGTCCACCCACACTCTCCACCCACCGTACTCGTACTTGATGGCGTGGTGCAGGAGCATGCGGAACAGGGCATACACCATGTCGGACAGCTTCTGCTCCTCTGCGCTGCTCGGGTGGATGTAGGCCAGGGCCACAAGCCACTCTTGCCACACGGACATTTGCAGCACGGTCCTGCAAACAAGAAACATCAAAAAGATTGCAACTACATGAAAGCAATTTACATCAGATCTACTGTTAAATACTCATTCCAAACAACTACATACATCAGTGTTGAGATAGGATTAGGTTAAATTATCATCACACTAGAGCTTCACAAAATTAATAGGAGATGGCTGACATCATTTGGAATTCAAATGACAAGCTGACATCTGCAGAAGCACGCTATGACACTTTTAAAGGCGACATCGTACAAAGCATCAGGACAGGAGCATATTTAACATGCAATCCCACTTTTGGCTGCACATGCCCTTTATAGGTAAGCAATTATTTTAGCAACGTCTTCAGCCCAAGACATTTCCATAAGTGGCTGGGCTCCCCATCCGTGTAAGAATTGGATATAAACCAATGGCCTTGGTACAAAAGCCCAGAGTTCTGCTCTCAGAAACCAACCAACAGGACGTATAATGCATAAGTCGTCCACTCTACAATGAACAGCTGGAGCAACCGCTGTGTAAGCCCGGTAGAGGCTCTTACTCAATAAGTTAAGCCTGGGATAAGAGACTAATGTGAACTTGAACCTCAACTCTCCACACACAAAACACTTTGTGTTCCATAACAGTTACCCAAATACAATTAAATTGCAGGAACATTACCACAGTTTAAAAAGCTTTAACATCAACAACTTACACTTTGCATATTTTGAGCCAGACAAATGACAGCATTAATAATTATGATCGTAAGAAAACTTATTGTAGGTCACTATTTATTTGCAAACTTATTTTTCTAACTACAAATTGTAATTGTTATTCTATTTTAGTTATTGGGAAATTTTCATTTAGTTTGAAAAGTTTCGTAAAAGTTTCCCTAAAACTGTAAAATAAAGAATTAAAAAAAAAAACGTTAACTCACCTTCTATTTTCTTTGTTGTTGTTGCACAGTAATGTCATATCCGAGAGAAATAACTTCTTTGTTTCCATAAGCTCTTCACAATGCTTTGATTGACGTATCAATGTGGCGATCACTTTAAGAATCACTGGAGGGAAAAAATGAATGTAAGAAATTTAACTTGAAGCTGTTTAAAATTGGATTATTAAACAAACTGCAACAGGCGTCAACATACTTGGATTTTCCAGTCTGTAATGAGATTCTGGTTCGGGATGCTTTTGATATAGAATCTGACTAGAAACATGCTCGGTCAGAATCTAAAAAGAAATTCGGAGTGAATAAAGAAATAATTAATTTCAACCCACAAAAATTTCACACAAAAAAATGAATTTTAGTATAGAAATAACTATAGCTAAAAAACAAAAGAGACAAACCTCAAAAGATTTTTTTTTTATCAAAACTTAATGTAATTATTAGAATGTATATGGCGACACTCAACTTTTCTTGGAACTTATATTGTATATTAGTATGTATTTTCAAATATTAGATTTATCACAAAACAAGATTTTTCTCAAAACAGTGCCACTGGTGGCATATAATTCATCGAAACAAACATATAATCTTTCTCAAAACATTCTGTCGAGAAGAACTAACTGCTAATTTGAACCTGTTTTTGGAAATAAATTAGAACTGTCTGTTTCTGGTTTGGTTCTTTTAGTTTAAAATCGAACAAGAGCATGCTGTGGATTTCTCAGACCTAGTCTACTGTTGGATAAATCAAAATCTTTGAAGAAGATCTACTAAGTTTGATGAAAATAACTTAGACTACCCACTTTTGATAAAAAGTAAATTCTTCCCAGATCATTTAAAAAATATTTTGTAGTTACAACAGCTAAATTATACAGAGGTTGATAAGAAATAGCCCACCAAATCATAAGAAGGCCTACCATGATGTCATAAGCCCTTGCAAGGTGATGTGACGGTTTTTTTAAATCAAAATCGACCATTTCTTACTTTAAAGTCAATTACTGGCAAAGTTTAATTACATTTTTACCAGTGTGAATGATACAAATCGATGTGCTTTTGGAGGGACTAATATATTGTTTACAATATAATAGTCCCTCCAAAAGCAATATATATTGTTAACAAATAAATTTGAAAATTGTGCAACTTCTTTATTATTGATTATAGCTTTGATATTTCTCTATGTCAAAGCTGTCCAGTTTATACTAAAAGTTATAGACTATAAAACAGTTTATACCAAAACATTTTTGCATTATTATTAACAACATATAAGTTAATCCTACCTCATAGAGGACATTGTATGTGGACAGTGAGACATGGTCCGAGTGCAACAGTAACCTATCAGCGAGCAGCATGTAAAGGTTGTGGGGGCCCATAACATCGTGTTTACGCCTACAAAAAATAACAAACATTACGGCACATAATTAATTACTTAAAATTCCAAAGTATTAGCAATTATTCGTACAATGTCAAAATATTCAGATTCTGCTTATAACTTTAAAAATTGAGGTGCTAAAATAATTTAAGAACACTGTTAAAAAAATTCCCAATTGATATTAAATAATTAGCAAATATTATGGTTGCATATTTCAGAATAACAAAAATCGAAAGTAATGTAATGTTGTTAAAAAACTATCTACAAATATTAAACAACCAGCAAATATTTAGGACAAATAATAAAACTCAACAGTTGGTAATTATTTTTTTAAAGATTTTTTTGTTTTAAATTAAAATTATAACACCACAAAATGAAATAAATTTCAATAACTTATTAAAAAGTCTCAATACACTTTTTCCAAAAATGTAACTAATCCTCCATTGTTAATGGATGAAGAATTTGGATAGTTTTTCATAACTAACATCCAAAATTTTTTACCTATTGGCTCCAAATTTGTTTTGGTATGCTTTATACCTTGTCTATCCAGAATGCGAGCCTTGAAAGCATTTTCCCCCCTATCCCCGCACGTGGTTTTCTTCGAAACGGTGTGAGAGTTTTCCCCCACCCTACTTGGGTTTGAACTGTTGGGATTGTTAACCTCACAACAAATCCAACCCGGCAGCACAACGGTTATGGAGCTCCTAGGTTCGGGTTCAAATCTCGGTAAGGCGTGTTTGTGTTTGTCAATAAATGTTGTTATTTGTCTATGTGTTTGTGTCGTCCTTTCTTTGTGAGTCTCTTGTGACTGTGTTACTTTCTGGGGAATGGGGTAACAGGCTATAAAGCCTATGTCCCTCCCTTCTAGAGGGCGCATGTCAAGTCAACCTCGCAACAGAACCTCAAAAACGCTAAGTTTAGAAAAGCGATGCTCCCCCCGTTTCCTAAAAAACCAAGCAAAGGGATGGGGGAAGAAAGTCTTTTTGAGGCTTGCATAGTAAATAGACAAGGTATAGTATTGATAAGCCCTACCATTTTGTTTAGCAAAATTATTGGTATTGTTTGTGGGAAAAAATTTTTTATCAGCTGCAAAGCGTTGTTTTGCTGGTCAGCTTACAAAAAATGCTCTAAATAAGTTATAACATTTGGGGTGCAAGTTTAGTTTTTGGAAATTCATGTCACCTTAACTACAATACACTATAAATTTACTTTTAAAGTTTGATAGAACACAAGCAAAGGAAAAGATACAGGCAATGAACAGAGACAACATTTCACTTACTTATGCGTACTTCTACTTAGGAAATAACCAAGCAATTTCAAAGCTTGTAACCGAATTACTTCATTGGTAGAGGCAAGGAGCTTAAACACAGTCCTGTGATGAAAGAACACTCTATAACTTACATTCCATGCAATTAAAGAATATTCTAAGAATCATGTTTAGTTAAAATGAAATCTAGGTGAAATAAGAGTAAATACATCAGAAAAATATTGTACTAAAGGAGTGCTAGCCGTAAGGAAGTTTTTTTCGCATAAATCTAAATTTAATGTGTTAAATATATTTTATTTATAATGTTAGTAAAATCATAAATTAAAAATCTATGTATGTTAGTATAAAAAATGATACAAAAGTTATTGTTCAGTGAACGCAGTTAGACACATAAATATTTTACACCCTAGAATAGAAAGAAACACATGTTTATATATATTTGAGAAAGAAAAAATATATATACAAAATACACACAATAACTTTTTTAACTGAAAATAATTCAATAAGAAACAAGAAAATAATGCAATTATCTTAGTATGCATGATATCCTTCACTGGCAGACAATGTCAGTGATTTTTAAAGCTTTTGCTTAAAAGAGGAAAAACTCTTTAAAAAAGCTTTAGCACAGAAGAGAGGAATTTGTGTGTGGTTTTAAAAGAAACAGACACAAAGCGCTTGCCAATTTGGTTTGCCTAGTGAAGTTTTGCTGGCCCCTAAATTACTTGGAAAAGAACGTTTTTAAACCCTTCATCTGATTCTTTGCTTAAAGCATGAAACCTAAAAACCCGACCATAAGTATACACAACTAATCGATAATAATAAAACTTAAAATAAAGTTAAATTGCCACAAACAGAGACTTGCACAGTTCCACGAACACAAAGCGAGGCAGAGTTAAAAATGTCAATTTACATATAAGTTTCTTTTTCCAACTTTCGGGATGTTTCGCCGCGGCCCCAGTTTGGAAATTCGCCATCATTCTCACTAAGATACTCTAAGTGGTGAGGCGGTAGTTCGAGGTTTGCGTCGGGGAAAATGCTTGAATAAAAAGGGGTACTAGAACAAAACAGAGCAAAACAATAAAAAGAACGTTTTTCTACGACTACTTGGAACGGCGAATCTGACTAGTGCCATCTAGGGTGAGGCTGACACCATGTGCACATGCAGTGCAAGTAGCTATACTGATAATGTACCATTTTGAGTAAATATGTAAATATGCTTAGAGAAACAAAAAAATTCTTGAAAAGTGGCAAGAAAATAGTGAAAAACCAAATAGTAAAACACCGCCTGGAATAGTTTCATTAAAAAACTAGTATGGTGCTTCGAAACAATGAAGTAAATATTTTTTTTTAAAGTACAATGTTCTTTTCTAAGTACTTTATCCGTAAGACACTGAAAGCTATACATTATAAAATTATGACCAATATAGACTTATGAAATGGCAAAATTAAAAATAAGCAAGTGTTAGTTAAATTTAAAGAAAATAATAGAATTAAACAGTTTTGACCATTGATTTTTTTATTTAGCTAAGCACGATGAATAAGCAGATAAATAAAACACTGGCTTTCCGAAAACAAAGCTAACTAGGCAAATAAGTAAAAGTTTGTGGATTTGGCATTGTGCATGCGTCAAATTGTGAAGAGACTTTGTTTTAATTCAAAGTACCTGATTCCGTTTTTAATATCAAAAGCTGGAACCATGGAGGCAGGATGTTCAGACATCAGAGACATCAACATTTGAAGGACGTCATGAAGATTCTCGTCCTGTTGAAAGAAAATAAATATATAAAAAAATATTTATAAAAGCATGCACTAATTTCATTAAATAAAATAAGTACATTAGATAACATTAACAAAAAAGTGGGTTTACATGATAAAGCTACTGTTTTATAGAAGTGGCTCAGGTATTAAAGCTAGTATTAAAAAAAGAAGCATTTTTAAATTAAAAGATTTTTAATTGTTGCTCAAACATTCTAATTTGGATTGTCTTAAAATATATAGAATTAAGTAAAAAAATTACATTGAGGAAAGAAAGGCGAGTGTGCTTTGATGCATAAATGATTAGTTTAAAATGCTGTCATATTTGACTCTTGTTAAGCCATACCATGAATTGAAGTTCTCATTAAAAAAAAATATATATTGGTCTCGGCTGCTGTGAGGTATTCTGTGCCTGCCTCATAAATTTAAGATTGCGTGTCCCAGCATCGGCTGAGTCGGTAGACTATCAGGACAAGAAAATCGTTGGCATGCATGTCATAAGATTATGTAACATTTTTCCCTTGAGTATCCATTTAGGTCAGGTCATTATGACTTGGAGCTTTCATTTTATGTACCAACTTAAAAACAGTGGCAAGTTAGTTAGTTCACAAAGGTTTAAGACAATAGATTAAACAATACAAATCGAAGAAGAAATCCACCTCATGGACGGTAGTCAGGTAGTTGAGAATGCTCTGGAGTTCGTCTTCTTTGACGCCGTTCCCTTTCAGGATGAGCTGCTTCAAAAATAGGAGAATGTACGCTCGGATGGACATGATGTCGTTCTGGTTAGGACGGGGGCCGTCTGAGAAAGAGATTTTATTTTAAAGACAAGAAATAACAATACATTTCAGAACTAAAAACTTCCCCAGTAAATAATAAGGAAAAACATTTTGACTGAGTCCAAGCCGGTAAGTGAAAGTCCATTTAAAGGGTAGACATAAAAAAAAAATCAATTAGAGTTTTAATAACATTTAATTGTGTGTGTGTTTATATGATGATACTTGCCTTTTAAATAAATAATCAAAGTAATGCACTATTTTATTCAATGTATTTCAGCATTACAAGCTACATAAAAAATCCATACCTTTTTTGTGAAAATTCTAGAAAATCGGAAACTTATCTCATAGTTTCTATATTTTTTTTTACCAGCATCATACGGATTGGTGATCGGTATCAAAAAAGTCTTTTTTGCTAACTTTTGTATTTTAAAGGTTAAAAAATTTGATAGGTTAAAGGAAAGATTAAATTAAAAAGGAGCTATTGAAGTAGTGTTCAAGACAATATTTGATCCAAGAACTGACAATTATGAAGTCTAACAAAACTATTTTTCGGAACAATACATACCTATGCCCTTGGGTGTGATGCCGCTCTTGTTCCTCGGGTTGACCACCCAGTAGTAGTACTTGAGAGTGTGCATGGTTTGAAGTACAGTACTGATGCGCCGGACGTTGCTGTAAATCTGAGTGTCGGCCAGAAAGTCTGTGGCAAGGTACGTGAAGAGTTTTGTCTGAACCTATAACATTTGAAACCAAATATAAATTACAATAATATCCTAGGGATGTGAGTATCTTAAAACAATAGGAATTATTTAGAGAACTTTCTTTTCAGAGGGAATAGGAGTAGTAGCCAGGTCTCCAAACCAAAAAAAGGTCCTTGCCAACCTTTTAAAATATTTTGACTAATTTCAAAAAGGGGAATTATAGAGCACTGTAAGCCAGCTACATTTATCATGTAAAAAAATGACGTATATAAAAAAATATCCAATAAAACTGGAGTTATTTGGCTTTAAAAAAATATGCATTGGAGTAACATAGAGACAAGACTTTGGGTTAGAAACTCTACGCCGCTCCCCTTTAAAGTTCTCTAAATTGCAGTGGATGGCCACTTGGAATAACATAATTATGAATAAACAGCAAAAAAAAACAATATTTCAGGCTTAACACAGCCTTTTTTAGACCCTTTACTTATATATAACTCTTTTTTTGGGTCGTACCTAATAATACTCAAATGTTATTTTTTCTTTGATAGCCATATTTAATTCTAATGTTACGTTGAAAAATAATTTTTCCCACTGGTGAGAGAGACTTCGATTTAGACAACTACTCTCATTCACCTTAAGGCATCACTTATACCATTTCTAGTCAGCATGTAAGCTTCGAAAAGACTCTCTTCCCCCATCCCTTCACTGGGTTTTCTATGAAAAGGGTGAACATTGCTTATCTATTCCTAGCGAGCTTGAGGTTACGATCAAAACAGTTAGTATTTCCCCATGCAGGGTGGGGGAAAAACCCAAACAGCTATAAATCCCCCCATTTCCAAGAAAACCGCACTTGTGGATGGGGGAGGAAATGCTTTCCAAGCTTATATACTAAATAGGCCTACTATAGGCATGACAAATTTTCTACATATCTATTGTCATTATAATACTCACGACAGTAGGGGTGTAAATCCAGAGAGCAGGGTTGAAGAGGATGTGGTCTAGCAGCTGCTTGAGGAGCAGCTCGGAGTTGCTGTTGTTCACGGTCACCAGGTACTTGGTGAGGTTGAGGAACGACAGTAGAACGTCTTCGGTGATGTGGTCTCGGGAGGCCTGACAACAAAGAAAGTTTGACAAGGGGAAACTTTACTATTCTTGCTTTTCCTTGATTACATTGGTTGCTTTGGTTTAACTCTCAATGTCTTTAACTTTGTTAGATGTTATCTACTTCACAATTCTCGATGTCCAACTTGTTTTTTTATTCTTGCTATTTATTAATTTTTGACAATATTAAAAATATCACGATAAAATATCTTAATCTTGTTCAAAAGTCTAATAAAATTTTAAGGAAACTAGCAATTACAATTGGCTAGCAATGAAACTAGCATTTCAATTATTAACTATTAGTTCATTTATACATTTCCTAGATAGTAATTAGAATTAATTTCAGACCAAAAATTGAGATACATTATTGGAAAATTTTGTGGTATCATATTTATCAAAATGAATGTTTTAAAGTGCACAAATGAATCAAACATTCAAAAGTCAAAGTGTAAATAATCCTAAATTTTAATCCTAAATCCTTAATTTAATCCTAAATCGCAATTCCAGCATTACCAAATAAATACAAACAATATCACTGGAACTGTTGCCACTCAAGACACTGTAAATGCCTATTAAGTAATACATTTCTAAACTATCTTTAACCATAAATTAAAAAAAAAACCTTGAGTGTTTGAGCTGAAATGTACAAACAAATAAGTTTTCTTTAAATGTTTAACAAATGGAATATTGTAACACACCTTCTGCAGCAGGTAGCTGATGACGAGAAAAGCCTTGTTCTGGATCATGTGTTGCTGGACGGTCGGAGAGTTCTCCACAAGGTCACACACGAAACCAATCAGGGTGGCACTGGACAAAAACACAACAACTATGTATTAATGGGTTGCAAATAAGCAAACAAATTATAAGATAAATGTAGCTGGCTTATAAGGTTCCATAATTCCACTTTTCGAAATGGGTTCAAATTTTTGTAGTAAAATTATCTATTGATAATAAAAAAAAATTAGAACTTAATTAAAAATAAAGGAGTATAATAGAGTCCTGTAAGTCAGCTACATTTATCAAATATATATATATTTTTTTAATATTTAATACAGCCGGAGAGAGAAATGTGGCTTAGAAAATTACTTTTTTTCCTTTGGATTGAAACAGACTAGTGTTTAGAGATCCACTCATATTCCCCTTTATGGTTTTACTAAACATTCTTTGTTTGTCAAAATTTTAAAAAAAAGAGAAGAAATTTGTCAAATGGACAGAAAAACAGAAATATATAAAAACAATTGTAAAATCATTTAAAAAAAAAAGAGTATAATAGAGCCTTGTAAGTCTGTTACATTTATCATATAATTTTAAAAATATATATATATTTAATGCAGCTAGAGAGTGAAATGTGGCTAAGAAATTTACTTTTTTCCCATCGGATTGAAACAGACTTGTGTTTAGAGACCCACTCATATTCCCCTTTAAGGTTTTGCTAGGCATTCTTTATTTGTATGCAACATAGAAAGTAAAATATCAACGTACCAAGTTGTGGGCTTTTTCTCCTGGTTCTTTGGCAATGTGACACCTGTTGGAATGTCTAACTGACCCAGCAATGGAAACAATACCTGGAAGAACACCTTAACTGTTAAACATATTATTACCATTTATTGTACTTTCCTTCAAAAAGCTAAACTTTACTTTTTATATACTACTGCATTATTTATCACAATTTTAATGCATAAATAAAATTAATTATAAACTTTTTTTATTTAAAATATGAATCAAGCAATTTTAACACAGTAATAATTCAATCAAAGTTGAAAATGCACATTTCATTCAAAATGTAAAGATAATTTTGTGCAAAATTAATTTTATCTAATTTAATTACTTTGAATAATATATTATATTATTACCTGTATGCCTCCAATTGAGTTTAAAGTACTGTGGATGGAATATGTAGTGATGGCTTTCACATCCTGAAAGGTTACAAAAGTTTAGAAACACATAAAAGTTAGAATGATTTTTAAAAAATAATAATAATTGGGTTGTGATTATTTTAGCTATGCAACTCAGTGGCATTGTCATGGTTTTGTAATTTGAAAGACAATATGTTATGTTGTAGTTAATAAGAAAATATTATTTTATGCCCACATTATGGAATATTTAGTTGATTTAGAGAGGCACAATCACATGAACATAATTTGAACAAATTTTATATACATATATCATTATATATTTTTGCGTACTCTTTCTGATAACAGTGCAAGCTTTGAAAACACTTTCCTCCCCTACCCCCTTATGTGCCTGAGTGCTTATGTTCTAAAACTGCCTTGTTTGAGGCTCTGCTGCGAGGTAGGGTAGTAGGGGGAAGAAAGTCTTTCTGAAGCTTGCGTTGTGATCAAAAAGACTATATAATAAGTAATTTCTGCATTCAAAATTTACACACACAATTGATGAAATTACTACCCATAAAATGAATTAGGAAAGTTTAACTTATAATCAATAAACAACAAAAAGAAGGCTCACTTGCAACATCAATGCATGTGGTGTATGGACAAAAAATGAGACATTTCCTTTCGGAGCTGCTTGCAAGCACAACTGGCTGTCGGTAGCCACTGGATTGTACATGAACACTATGGCACTGGACAGTTTGCCATCGTACAATACCTACCATAAAAATGCATATGCATTGAGTTTAAGCATTTTATAGATAATTTTATTTAACCCTTTCAGTACCAGTGATGCCAATTGGCATCATCATGTTTCTGACTATAATTTTAAAAATAATAATATGGCTGATATCTATTGGGATGAAGGTTAGGTTAGGTTTGAATTATCGTCGCACTAGAGCTACACGAGAAGTGAATGATGGGTTTTTTTATATTAAAAATGGCTATACGATCAGAATTTTTTTTTAAAAATGATAATGCCAAATTGTCATTGGGACAGAAAGGGTTAATACATACAAGGGTGTATAATTACAGTCGTATAAAAATTAGATTCATTATATTATGTATAAAATAAAACAGTACAATTATTATACAATATAATTTTTTACAAAAAAAAATATATGCTAACAAAAAAGATCTACAGTTTAGATGACATTATAAAAGAAGGTATAGAAGATTATTCAAACACTGTACAGACTTATTTTTTTACAATATACAGGATACTTTTTAAGTTTGGATATGTATAAAATTTTTATAAAAAGTGTAGAAGAAATACACATTTCAGTATTTTGAACACAGACAAAATTTATGACAAACTAAAACACTTGTTTGTTTGAAGCTCTTACCCTTTTTAAATTTTCTGGCAAGGTAGAGCTAGCTTCTCCATCAAATCTGAACTGACTCTGTAAATAACACAAGAAACATTTTACAAACAAAACTTTGCTTTTGAAACCAGTCACAAAGATCATTGTTGGTCCTCTCAATTTGTGTTTGTGATCTATAAAATATAAATCTTATAACATAAAGAAATATGAAATATTTTTAAAGAAATTTAGTTTTAAATCAACATGTTATCATTAAATTCTTGTCAGAAAAAATGAAATTCAGTTTATAGTTATTTAGTCAGTTTATAGTTATTTTCAATCGTAAAATGCCCAATTCCAACAAAACGCAATTTGTACTTTATAATAATTTTTTGAAGTCATCTATAATAATAAAAGAAAGAGTCTGTCTGTGTGTCTGTGTGCATGTCTGTGGATCGCAAAAGACCTACTAAGACTACTCTAAAAAATTCGAAATTTTTAATATAGATTACTTTTAATACCTACGTGTGCACCTGAGGCTCAGATTTTTCATATTTGATTGAAATTTTTAATTAATATAATTAGTTTCAAAAAAACGTCATCCACGTGGGATTGCGGGACCATAACAGGGCTTGAAAATACATGGTCCGGGCCAAAACGGGGGCTTGACGCCATCCTCTATTATTTTGATTGAGATATGTGCTCGCCCTAGGGCTGCTTCATCCTCTATTTGATTGAGATATGCGCTCGCCCTAGGGCTGCTTCATCCTCTATTAGTGTTTGCTCTTTTAGGTGCGCATGCGCCAACACGAATTTAAGTTTGAGTGTATTTTCACAAGGGGGGTAAGCATGCCTCTAAAAGGAAGCAATGCGAAGTTAACGGGTTCCCAGTAAGGCGGGACCATACTGCTAGTTATATAAGAAGCAATCGTAAGGAAATGTAACATAATTTTTAAGAAATATTATTCTTTTGTCTTATTCCATCCCATAACATGAGGAAATATAAAATATTGTTTAAAAATTTTGATTCTTAAATTAACATGCAATCATTGATTTTTCAACTATGCAACAAAATCCAGCTTATGGTTATTTTAATTATAAAATGCACAATTCAAACAAAACACAACTTGTGCTTTATATTAAAGAATTTTCAATTTTATTTTTTGCACTTGTTATACAATACATATTTCAAAGATGAAAAACTTAGATTAACATATTTCCCAAGAGAAATTTGGCTAGAAAAGTGGTGCCTTGGGGGACACGTTAAATTAGACAGCAGAAATTTTTAATTTCAGAAAAATCCTCATAGGCCTAGGGAATTTTACGTTGAGTTGAATTAACCCTTTTACTACTGAAATGGCCTACAACAGTTTGATTAAGGATTCGATAATGATATTTCTATCAAATATAACGAGGAAACAAAAATCCTTCGTAGTGAAAGGGTTAACCTCCCACAAGAGTTACACATAGGCTATTGGCAACAAGCGTTGCAATTTATAGCCACTTCAGGGGCAAGCCGACACCTGAGTGGGCACCCTATGCAATCGTTAATGGTGACATCGTACACCTGAGAGTCTCCACTTCAAAACCTATTTAAACCTGCATTCCCTCTACACAGGGTATGGTTTGTCGGCCTTTTTTTGGACTTAACAGACCATTTATAAG
This sequence comes from Hylyphantes graminicola, assembly GCA_023701765.1. NCBI lineage: Eukaryota > Metazoa > Arthropoda > Arachnida > Araneae > Linyphiidae > Hylyphantes > Hylyphantes graminicola. The sequence continues at coordinate 4,360,705 of CM043119.1, read as the reverse complement.
GTCGGCCGTTATTTTGGTAATTGACCAGGCTCAAACCTTTCGCATGCAGGGCAAATAATGCTTTGCAATTTTCAGGGTTCGTACTCTATCCATGATAGTGAAATTCAGTGAGTTTCTAAGGAGTTTTTTGGGAGTGCAGCGATGTAAATTCAAGAATTATTGCAAAATAAATTTGAACATGTGTGTTTATTATTGTATTGGTGTAGTGACTTAGACCGAGAATGTAGGAAACATTGTAACATTGGAAATGTAAAAAATTTGAGCTTCGGTGTAAAAGCCAAAAAGGGAAAAAATCGCCTTTTTGGGGGATTTTTAAAATTTTTGGGACCTTTGTTTTAATTTCATGACTTTCGACTGGTAGATATCCTGATAAAGTACAAGAGAAAACCGACTGAGAAAAGAGAAAAATGATTCATGCTGTAATTTTTTCAGGTGAGGGGGTGGAGGGAATATGAGGATATGATATACAAATTTCAGGAGCTATAAGGGTCCCTTAAAAAATAAAAAGGAAATTTAGGAGTTTTTCAGGAATTTCTGGAGGCGTACAAATCCGGAATTTTGAACCAAAATCAAGTCACAACACACAAAAAGAGTTTGCTATACCTGGTATCCCGGCCCTAGCCTATGGATGGCACAAATCTGATGAGTTGTCAACGCTTCGCTGAAGAGGTACATGGCCGACATCTGCCCACAGAACACGTGCTCTTCCTCTAGCTCCGGAGCTGCACCGATGTAGCACTTGTCAAAGGGCTAAAGGAGAAAGATTTCAGTGAGTCAGGTTTAGGGTGAGTTGTCCTCACACAAGAGCTACATGCTAATTTAAAATCATAGTCAAGTGACAAGCCCACACATATAACAATTGAAATTGTACCCAATGTGCGGACTTTCAAGCATATTTAAAGTGTACTTTTCCTACACTGGTTATTGTTTGTCTAATTTTTAAGCTGCACGGACCATTTATAGGTAAGCAGTTATTTTGGCAATGCCTGAACCCGAATCTGGAACCTCTCACAGAATGGTAAGGTTATTTCTAAAAGCATTACTCTTAAACAAATATCTATTAAAATCTATCTTGAGAAAGATATCTTAGGAATAGTAAATATATTGAAAAATTCTTAACACATCAATTTGCTTTACATAAAAATGTTGAAAAAAACATTTTCAGAAATATAAGTGATGATATGTAAATTGTATACTTAAAATAAATCAAATTATAAAAATAGATAAGCATTGGATAAACAGAACCGTATATTTTGCTTATAAATACTTAGCTAAAAAAACACAATCTTAAATTATTTATCTTGTTAAAGACAGGATAAACATTTTATCTAAAAAAAAAATGATAAATCAAAGAAATTATAAAAATCGTCCACAAATATTTTCTTTTATCAAAAAATAAACATAAAATGATACCATACCTCATTGTTATTTACAAGCCAACTCATTTCTGTCGTTGAAGCCAGCTGACCATTTACAAAACACTTTATCTCGCTTTTGCTCCAGCGGTTATAAATATATACAATAGCAATCATGTACCACTAAAAAAACAGAAAATATTCATAAAATTTATAAATTCATACACACTTAAAGACAAACTATAAATATTATTATAATGATATGTATGAAGATCTTAAAATTTCTTTTATCAAAAAATTTATTTATTGGTACTGTATTTGGTAGGTGACATTGCGCAATATATTATTAAAAATTTATAAATATTGTAAATATTCCTACTAATAAATACTTTTACAAGGTATCGAATAACTAATTTCTTTTTACAATTTTTTATACATAATGGGTTCTTAACTGAACTCTGTTTAATCGCAGCGCTGCAATGGACAAACTTTTTATCATCCAAGCCCCAAAAACATTTAAAAAACACTTATTTTGTTATCAACCAATATGATGGTGACAGCAAAAATGGTGAAACTAACACAAATAAAAATAAAAGCTTAGAACCTTTAAACTAAAACCCTTAGAAAAATAAAATGAAATCGAGGAGTTTTTCAGGAGGCGTACAAACGTCGTTTCTTTGACAAAAAAAACAGTTTTAATTAACTACATTGTTAAAAGTCTAAAATACTCACTTTGCGTGGCTGGAATTCGTATTTTACACAATGCTGGTAGCCCTTTCCCTTCACTTTCATGGACGTAAACACCAAACAGTTGCCTACAAAGTGCGCAGAGTAGCCGACACCTTTGGACGTGCGAAAACTGGAAAACAGCAAAAAATGGAGAAGTTGGAATTATTTGAAAACATACATAACTTTCTTAATTCAAAGTAAGCACTTAATTTTCTTAATTAAAAACTAACACTTAAAAATAACAAGCCTAAAAAAAATCTTTTGACAAACATGAAAGAGATTTTGCCAAAGTTAAAAATGTATTTTTCAACTTCAAGTAAAAAAATACTACCTATGTTTTAACATTATAATAAGAATTAGTAAGATAAATATGTTTATTTTGCATGTCCAGTCATTTAATAAAATTGTATAATAATAAATATAATTCGACTCATATCTGGGATATTGTCAGAAAAAGAAGTTAGCATATACAGTTAGGAAAGTTGCTAGGAAATGATATATAATTCATAACTGCCTTTTCAATGCTCTCATTAAAGAATTTACTCAATTCCAAAAAGCATTCCATTTCATTATCAGTACTTACAATAGCTTCGAAAAAATACTTACCAAAACAAGTAGGGTTTTTCTCTTTCTATATTAACACTGTTTATTGGGTCTAACCTGAACCACGTACTGAAAGACCAACCATTCTGATAGGGCCACCTTGCCAGTGGAGGTAATGCTATTGCCTAAAAAAGTAAAATGTTTAAATAAGGCATCAAAACAAAGACAATATGTATTGTAAGGTATAACAATTGTTAATATACAAAATCAGTTCCTAGTAAGACATTATAGCAGTGACCAAAGCTTTATTATGTAGATTACCTAAATATTGGACACATCCACTAGCTATGCTAAATTGTCGTATTTTAAATGGGTTTCCAAAATGCATTCTTCTTTTTGCTTGAAGAGACAGTTTTAAGAAAAGTATTAATTAATCAAGACTACAAGTTATTTGAATTGTCAAGATATTGCTTTAATGGCTTTTTTTTTGTGCTTAAAATGAATATTTAAATTCAATTTGGTAACACAAGGTGATAATTATTGTAAAAAAAATAAACCAAATATTACTTAAATGTAATTTCCTTCCATGTAATGTATATCCAAAATAATAACTAGAAAGGTCTGAATATAACATTCCTAAATTATCAGCACAAATATTAGAAAAGATTATAAAGAGCCTCTAAAGGCTAGCTTCACTTAATGCTCTTAAGGACAAACAGATTTCAATTAAAGTTAAGCCCTTTATGCAGATTACAGAACTATGAAACTTAGAATCCGACAGTTGCGACCAGGAAAAAAAAACTATTATAAAATATTTTTTGGTCCTAAGCTATGTCAATTCTACAGTGAATTCGAAATAAGTTGTAGGAAACTGTACCAGAAATTAATTTAACTGGTCCGGATTGGAATGCATTTGGTTGTTATCTACAAATGCAGGATTTTCACACATTTTAATTTCATTATTAGTACAGACCAAAATTAAAACAAAACAAAAGCTGATTCTGAACCAATATTCTAAAAACACTTGCCCATCTGCTGTGGGTTTGTAAACTGCAGTAACTAGCTTATTACTTGTGGACCATTGTTGTAAGCACTACTTAATAACTCTCACCTATAAGAAAGTATACTGATAGACTAATCATTTTAGAGAAAAAAAATGATCTAATTCATTGATGTGTTTAATGCAGTTTATCCGCAAATGGCAGAATTATAGGCAATTGCATGGTGATTACAATTCTAATACTTTTTTTTTTTTTGTCGTGTCCATGAGAGTCGAACTTTATATGTGTCCGTGAATTTTGATAATTTCTTCTACGACTTGCTTGATGTTGTCTTCATACGGATCTATCAAAGTCGGCAGTACTCCAATCTTTCTCAGGCTGGCGCTCATAGCCGGACACTCATAGATGTGAGTAGGCGTAAGCTGTGTATCAGGACAATGTTCACAGCTTCTATAGATCTTCTTTCCATCTCTATCTATCTTCATACCCCTGTGGTGTCCTGTTCTTAGCCTAGTTATGGTTTTAAGAGTAGATCTGTTCGCAGTTATTTCAGAGAGAAGATGTTTGGTCTGAATGGATTTTTCTCTAAGCTTATATCTGGCCACTGCATTCGCATCCTTAAGAGAAACATCATTACAGCTAGTGTTGAGGTCTCTGCCCTCCTTGGCCAGTCTGTCCGCAGTTTCATTATCTAATTCTAATACTTATGATATGAATAGCTATTTTTTTACGTATGGGGAGCTGGCCCTATCAGACATTTCTCTTCTTGAAGCCCAACAAAGCTTAGCCTTTTGATGCAAGTTGTCATAAAGTAAAAAAATTATAAACATTCGCCAGAAAGGCACAATTTGTCGAATTATTAAAATCTATAAATGTTCCAGTTGAGCATAATGGAACACCAATACGGTGGAGGTGTCCCTGAAGATAGTCATGACCAGTTACTGATCTGAAGTTAGCCAAAAAAGTCTGTCTGGGGAGGTTCATAGGGTGGGATTTTTTTTTATCAATAGCTACTATCGCGATTAATTAGGGTGATTAAGTCATCAATACTCACTGCCCCTTTCTTTCCTGAGAAACTGAAGAAGGTGTCTGGCCCGTGCCTCTGGGGGAGCTGTCTTAATACTGAGAGGAGTTTCACAGAATGCCTCGGCTGAAAAACACCATCACATAAAGACCATTTAAGTATTAGAATTCAGAAATATAAGGAATTGGTAATTTAAATGTAAGAATCAGTTTATTAAAATAGTATAAATGAACAATGTAACACCTAACAACTATTTACATAACCATCTTAAAGTTTTTATAAAGGTAATGGTTTTAATATTTATTATAGATCAGTTTACTATAACTATAACACAATTAATTGAAGAGCTTAGTGGACGAACGTGCCAAGTGATATTTTTGAAAAAATTGAGTTTTTTGTATCAATGAATATATTTCTAACTTTTTTTTAACGATTACAAGTTTCAACTTTTCATAAACTTCAAGTTCAGTATATTTTTTGACGGTTTGCAAATTTCCTTTATAACAAATGATCTGCGTGCAAACTAAACACTTTAAATATCATTTTCACGTTTTTGTCACTTAGCACGTTCTTCCCACTAAGCTCTTCAATTAGTGAACAATTTAAACTTAACCCTCTCAAGGATACGACTACAAGCTCGTCACTTAACTGTCAAATTTTATGACCAACTTTTCTGGAAATTATGCTAAAAACATCAATATATATTTGTACACTCTAAACACTAAGGTAGTGATGCAAATTTTTAATTCAATTAATTTTATGTCCCACTACCTACAATTGGTAATGACTGTTTAATAGCATCAAACTAAACCTGGAGAAGCCAAAAAATATATTCGAAAACAATTGAACAATTTGATTCAGCGAAAATTAAAACACTCATTAAAATTAATGGAAATTTGAGCCACCAGGAAAGTTTGAAAGAGCAAATAAATTGTATGATGACAAGGTTCATTAAAATTAATGAGCAATAATAACATTTAATATGAACATTATAAAAGCAATCTAAAACACAAGTCCTCTAGTTTCAAAATAAGATAAATCCACATTTGACTTGAGCCACTTTTGTTTTTAATGCTTAGCAAGGTGAACTACATCCTGTGCTTTGATGTTTCAGAGCAAAAGTGGTTTAAGTCAATTGTGGACTTTTATCTGGGTTTTGAAAGTAGAGAATTCAATATAAATACATTAATAGGAGGTTTTACCATTTATTTAAAAAAAATTTAATTCATAAATAATAGAAATGCTACAACTAATTAGGCAGAAATCTAACTTCTGGTAAAAATGAAGCTTCAGATTGTTAAAATATGGTTCAAAAGCTAACTTAACAATGTTACTAATACTAAGCAAATGATAAATTTTACAAACATGAAAAATACTTTTTATAAGAACGTGCAAAAAAGCTCACTTTCTTATACCATATTCATTTATAAATCGTTGTGAAAATGACATTACGTGCTTACATCACAGACAGTGCCGAAAGTAGTACTTTCTTGTTGGCACTAGTGCGGTAAAGTAAATAAGGGTATCTGCTTAGTAGAAAAACAAAATGATTTCATGAATATCTCCATGGAAACTAAATGATCTCATGAAACTCACTTATTTCTATTGGTCATTACCTTTGCATTTTCTAATATCTCATGGAAACTACAAGTACTACAAAAATACTTTTTTTAATTCAAAATCGAAAATTATTTTTCTACTTTTCTTTTACTACTTTGCATTTTTGAATATTGCCATGGAAACTAAATGATGTCATGAAAATCACTCATTGATAGAAATACTTTTTTGCACATTTTTTTAAAAAAAATAATGTAGCAAGCATGTGCCAAATAATACTTTATTAAGCTCTTGTCATTATTTCACTCAACCTACGGTCTTGTGAAATAAAAGCCACTTGCTAAATAAAGTATTATTTTCGGCATAAGTTGCTTAAATAACCATTAAATATACAGTTACCTACCCATTTCCCATTTTCCGCTTTCATGCAACCAGATAAAAGCTTAAGCTCTCTAACAGTAATACTATAACTAGCTAAAACTCCTAAAATTTCAATTAAGAGATCTGAAAGAGAAGGGGAAAAGAAATTAAAATTAAAAGAAATATTTTGAATCCAAAACAATATTCTAGCTTAAGCAAGGAAAAACATTATAGTCTACTAAAAAGTATGAAAAATAATTATTAAATAATTGAATCGGTGAGTGCAGAAACCACTTCAGTCAAAAAAATCCAAAAACTCATTTTCAATGAAAATAAGCGTAGAAAGGCAAGATGCGTGTTGGGTGCAAAAACTATGTTAGTCTGTTGAGTAGTTCCGTAAATACAGGACGTTTGTTTTGAGTGTTGAGTGCAGAAATATAGGAGGAGTTATTACGTTTTTTCTCCATCCTGAAAAATTTGAAATTTGCGACTGACGTTGTATCTGCACTCACCGATTCAATTATAGATAGTTTTTTTTTAATATACACATGCACACAACAGGTTTAATTTTAAAACATTAAATTTTTCAAGCACATTGTGTTGGTAACACAGGATATCAACTTTTATGGTTGCTATTTTCTCATAAGAACATTAAAACATTTGCTTCTAACTGATACTTTCGGTTTTTAAACATTAGTACTCATACGTAGAAGTTTTTTAATACTGAAAGTATATTTAATTAGATCAGCCTTTACAGTCACATATATAACAAAACTGTAGTATCTAGACTAAAATGTTGACCATTGTTGCAAGTACTTAATAACTCTAATACATACTTAATACTATAAATACTTTTTTAAAACATAATGAAAGACATTATCTCAGGGCAAAAACTAGTTCAATTTATAGTTTTGGCCCACAACAATACACAAGACCAAATGCATTAATTAATTTTTGTAACTAAGTAATAAGTTAGTAAAATTTTTATATTGAATCCATATCTTTAATTCAAAATTATCTTTAGAAATCTAATACAACTTGATATAACAGTGACTCGATAGTTAAATTTCCATGGTTTGGAACCTAGATTGTATACTACACCATAGAAATTGTATTAATTATTTTTTTGTGTAACCTAAATAATGAACTATTAACCCTTTCAATCCCAGTGATGCCATTTAGTGTCATCATATTTCTGATCGTAATTTTTAAAAAAATAATAGGGTTGATATCTATTGGGATTAATAAAAAATATATTCTAAAAGAAAAGAGTTTGAAGAATCGAATGATGTGCTTTTTGATATCATAAAATGGCTATGTATGGACGATCAGAAAAAAAATATAAAAGGATGATTCCAAATTGTCAATGGGACTAAAAGGGTTAAGCATTTCACACCAAATAACAACCCTTTAATTCAAAATTAATTCTTGAAATAATCTTCATACAACAGTGCCCTGACAGTTAAATTTGAAATGCCTATGTACCTGCCACCACCTCCTCGACAGAGGGCAGCCTCGAAAGAACGTGCTTGATGAGTCCAACGTCTGTACAAGCTTGGAGGTTCCGCAGGCTCTTCCTTAAAATTGCAATATATACACTCCAGATTTCGGCCTGAAACATTAGAATTTGTGAATATTTTTTAATTATGAAGCTATTTATTTGAAGAGTACACAAAATGGATTCTATTGCCTAAGAGTTACATTAAAAAAACAATTATAAACCAAAAAGCTATTGAATTACACTCCTTGCCAATCTCAGTTGGGTAATTAGAAATATGCTATGGAGAAGATCTTTCTGCGCATGTAGCGAGTTCCATAAGTTATTTGTGAATCCAGAAAGCATGTTTAAAACATTAATTTCGCTTAAGGTCTAACAGATTTCAATATTATTTGAGAAAATTTGGCAATTTTATTCGAATGAAAAGTGTATTTTGGTTAAATTGTATTCAGATCATTTTGTATTTAAATATTACCTTACAAGATTTTCCAACTACCGGGAAAATCATGCTTTTCTCTCTGCCTTTTTACTCTTTGTTTTTACCCAAGTTATCGTGGCACGGAGTGTAGGATTATAATGTACCATTTAAAGTTAGTTGGTACATCACAATGTGATTTTTTTTAAAAGTTACATTAATATTTCAAACTAAAGCAAAATGACTATAATTTTCTGAACTTTGGGGTAATTTTGATGATTTTATACTTTTTTTTCTTAAGTTTTCTATAATATTTTAGTCTTTCCTATTCTTGAGATTTTTCCTAGCTATTCTAAAGCACATGCATTCTGAAACTCTATTCAAATAAACTAAGAAACAAAAACGTCCAAACCCATAACAGTGGGATGAAAAAAAAAACCTTCCTTATGAATTCAGTTTTTGTTAAGTGGAATTTTTCCTGGATAAATTTTTTAATGTCTACACATCTTACCTCCCTCTAATTATCAATCTCTTATTTTAAACAAAACTTTTTTTAAGTGCTAAGGGACTCACCTAAGAGCCACTTTCTTAAAACCTGAGAAAAGTTTCTGAAAGTTGCAGCGCACAAAAAAAATGAAAAATTTAAACTTTGAAAACTTTTGGATGCAGCTATAGTAAGAAATGTTTTAAGCATCAAACACATTTCGAATGCAACTCGTACATTTCGTAATTGTTTTGTTAAAAAATCAGCTTAACTGTCCTTAGAGCAGTGTCTAAAAATGCAATGTATTTAAAAGGGGAAAATACAAATTTTAGTATTGCAAAATTTAAGGAAACTTCTAATAATAAAAATATGAAGGTTTTACCACATCAACAAAAAAAATTAAAATTACAAAAACGTTTATGAAATTTTGCTAAATGAAAAAAAAGAAAACATATTTTAATCAAATTTAATGGATTTTAAGAGTGTTTTCCATAATAATTACTCAGACATCGATCCATCGTAAATGTCATATTGTTGAGCCTTCACATTGATTTATGAATTAAAAAAATCTATATTAAGGCGTTTCGGGTGGTTTCTTTACTGCCATTCTAAACGATGTTATTGTTATTACAATAAATCCATTTTTAAGGGCAAAAATTGATTCGATACAAACATATTTTCTACAGTGTTGACAGAATATCAATGGGAATCACCACTCCTTTACTTTTGAGTAGTAAAAGTACTCCTGTACTTTTTATTAGAAAAAATTGAAAAAAAAATGAAGACTTCTCCAAGGCCATATTAAGTTGTTGTTTTTATTTTAAGGAATTTTTATGATTTTCTTAGAAGATATTCGTTTTTTAAAATGTCTCACTAAATAGCCTAGAATGTGGACTGGGCTTCTTACCTGCAAATTGGACGGGCAGTGATCCAACAAATCTAACAGGTGAACTATGTTTTGTGGCTGTTGGATCACAAAATTCAGTTCCATGTCGAATTCTCCCCCAACCAGCTGAAACGGAAAGAAAACACAAATTAATTCAATTACAATGTTCCCCGTACAATTATACGAAATTAAAAAAATCAATTTCGGTATTATTAATAATAATAAAGAAATAAAATACTTAAATATTACAAAGCTTCAAAAAATCAGGTATACAAGGGGAAGAACATAAAAAATTACTATTATGTAATAAATTATGATTTGACTAAAATGCCAAGACTTAAAAAATTAAAATAATAAAAAATACAAATGTTAAAGCTCAGTCTGGAAGAAGGTATACTTATGACAAGTATCAAAGACGCTAAGAAACACACCTATTTAAAAGTTTACAGAAATATACACATGGAACATAGTAATTTGTAACCCAGTCCAGCTTTTTTTAACGACACTGGTGACAATTACTCTCTCTTAACCCCATGGAAACTGATAAGTGAACATTCACACAGTGCAAAAAGTATAACAAAAACGATTAAATGCATATCGATATTTCAACCACCAAATTCTTTTCTATCACTGTAGTGCACTGCCAAATTCTGACTTATAGACACTGGTCTAAACATGCGCCTGCCAATAAAAAAAATACTAAAATCATATAAGAATTTTAAACCAATATTCAAAAACTTCAAGCTTTTACCTTTAAAATGAGGTTTAACATATGTATGCACTGTAATTTTGAATTTTTCAGAAAAAGTTTACTTTGAAAAAATTTTGTCCAAAATTATAAAATCTACAAAAAGTAATTAACACCTATTTATAATGTGTCTAAATAAAAATTTCAATTGGTTTCTATGATTTTAAATTTTAACAAGGTGCAAATGTCATAGACCTATTCATTAATGCAAATGTTATAGACCATTTGACCCTATGTCATTCTACCTATTCAACTATATTTTAAGTACGTACAAAAACTCACCTTGTTCTGCAAAAAATAGTGAATGCGCCATTTCGACTTTTTTTGTCGCTCATTTGAAGAACTACACATTTAAATCGTTAAAAAATACCAAGCTTAATTAACATATGTTTGTTATGTCAATGCACGTTTTAGGTTTCAATGATTAGTTACAAGAATTAATATCTTTATTTAACACCAATATATCTAGCACATACTAAAAAATTACCTTGTGCAAAAGATAGTAAATTCGCCATCGAGACTTATTTCTGTCGTTCATCGTATAAACACTTGTGACTGAGGCAGCATAAATGTCGAAAAGTTTAAGATTTCGGAAATAACGGAAAAGTCATTAGTCACGATCCTACGGTTCACTTGACTTACGCAACAAAACCGGGCTCATATGCAAAGTGGGTTTTTTTTTTTGCGAAAGAACAAATAAATTAATAAATTTAATATTTTTGACAAAATGTTTAGAAATGTGTCATAAAAAAGGGTTTTTAATTAAATAAGATTACACTGTACAAAAATATACAATTAAATTTTATTCTTATTTTAAGCTGAATAACTGAAAGTTTGATAAATAAAATATTCTAAATTTTTGCTAGAAATTACAAAAAATTCATGAGTTCAAAATTTTGCAATAAATAAAGGTTGGTTATTTGAGTAGGTTGACAAACTTTTTGACGGTAAGTTTAGAAACGTGTAAATCAGGCATGTTATATTCGGACATAGACTTAAAAGCAAAGGATACCGCTTCATTTGAAATCGTTTAAAGTTTGAACTTATTCAGAGTAATTAAATTTCATAAATTACAATATTAATCTCGAACAAAAACTTTTAGAATAAAATATTCCTAGAAAAATAAAGCATTCAAACAACAACTAAACTCTTAATATTCCTTCAAATATTAATTAATTCAAATTATAAAAGACTTAAAAGCTTAAATATTCCCATCTTTCATTTCTGATATTTTATAGCCTTATGCATCAAAGTGAAGGAAAGTTCGAAAGGAAAAAAAATAATTTCCTAACTGGAAAATTAAAAATTCCGACCTAAGGTGTTAATGAAAGCCATTACTAGACGATTAATAATCTTCGAAATGAGTCATAATAAATTTGTTCCGCTGCATAATTAAAGGGCGACTTTTACCACTACCACAAAAAAAGTCCTTTGTTAAATTGCTAAATCAACACCATTATGGAACTAAAGGCGCATTTTAAACCCATTTGTGAAAGAACAAAGCAAATAGCCATTACGTTCGACTAACAAGACCCTTGTCTTAAGACACCCGAGCATTTATCGATTATTTTACCTTATTCTCGAGTTTTCGATAGTTAAGGAGACCAACGTAACAATGGTGGATGAATATAATGTGTAGCACAAAATATGAGAATTATTAGAGACGTGAATCGAAGCACTTTCTATTATTAAAATAGAAAATGCTCTTGAGGGGAGATTAAAAACGTTTAAATGGAATGGAATAATTAAAGTACATATAATCCTGGAATCAGCATTTAGATTATTTGGAAGAAATAATAAACAGCGCGCTAAAAGTATAAAATATTTATACTAATTGTAACTACTATAACTAAACTAATTATAAACGACAATTCGATTCAACTTAATTAAATCGCAAGGCTCTCAAAAAAAAAAAAAATACACAACATTTTTAGAAGCATCGTAATGTAACGTGGACTTTGGAAATATGCATTAACACATTAAATCCATAAACCTTTTACACAATACCAATTTTTTTTATTTTAGATTAGATGTTTTCAAATGATACCCAGAATAGGCTATTTTTATTTATCGTCACACTAGAAATTCACAAAGGCTATTGACGACGGGCGTCGTAATTTAGAAACGCAGTCAAGTGACGAGTTGATATATGAGTTGAGTAGGCACCCAACGTAACTTTTTAGGGCGACATCGTACGAAGCGTCGGTACTTTGAAGCAGTTTTAACGTGCGCTCTCTCTACATGTGATATTATTCGTCGGGCTTTTGGCTACACAGGCCGTTTATTAGTCTCAGTTCTTTTAGTAATGCCCGGGCCCAAACCTGGGATCTTTCGCATGCAGGACCTTACTAACTGGGCACCCCAGCCCTCATATGACACCCAGAGAAGAGGTACAATTTTGCGCTCTAATGAAAGGTTTTCTGAAAATAAAGTAATGAAGCGCAAACGATTTATGAATATGATGCTAAAATTGATATATTTAACGTTGTCTCTTCACCATGATAAAGAGCTATTAAATAATATTAAAATAGTGCTTAAAAAATTATCCGTCTGTGCTTCAAAACCTGCACTCATTCACAACTCTTCACCATTTTAACAACAAAATAAAATAAAATGCCCTACGCTAGATTTCCAACTTCACCATTTCAACACAAACGTCCAAAGAAATGCCCTGTACTAGATTTCCAAATAAAGAGAGAAAATACCAAATCGATAAGAGAAAAAAAATTTAAAGGAAAAGAAACTAAAAGCTAAAGGAGGAAACTAAAAGTGAGAGTGAAAAAGCAAAAAGAATTGGGAAAACTATCAATTCTAATTTCAAAGTATGCGACATTTCCGATGAAAAAACAATTTATCAAATCCGACTTTGTTTCAAGACATAAACCGGGCGAAATGAAACATATAAAACAATCCCAGGCACAAGCCATAAATAATTTCGCATGCACAGTTTGAGACTGAATATCGGAAAAGTTTTAAATAAAAAATGACATTTACGTTTAAAAAATATTGTAAGAGTAATTAATATTGAGGCGTTTAGAAAAATAACGACGCATTCCAACGAAAGTTTTGTTCTTGAGAAAAATGTCAGAGTTGAATTTGACGAAGTCAAAGTAAATAAAAATCAAATGCAAGAAAAATTAGTATTTGAACTTCGTGATATAAAAAAAATCGTTTTTGAATGTATTTGAAAGTCAAAGTTTTATTTGCGATATGCCTTTCTTAGCTTTTTTTTAATACTTTTTTTACATTCTGCCTTTCAACGCAAGTTTTTATCTTTAATTCATGTATATTAAATATTCATGATAGCTTTTCTATATGACACGCTTACTTTTAACACTAAGAATAGGATTTATCATTGCTTTCATTCAACCATTAACAAAAAAGTTTGTGAGCACTTTTAACACAATTTTCGAATAAAAACACTAATTTGTGAAACTTAATTTGTCCAACCTAAATTGTTCAGAACTATATTCTTTACTTGTCTTTTATTTTGTTTATTTAGGATAAATTTAAAAGTTAATTTTCAAGTGCCAAAATTTCCTGCCAACAGTCGTTAATAGGTTGGTCATTTGTAAAGTAATTTTTATCGTGTTATTTGCCTATTTTGTGTTCAACGTTGTATGTAGTATTAGTAGAGTTTGCCAAATTGATGAGTACCAGGGAGTACAAAACAAATCGAAGAACAAAGAGGAGACAATTAAAAACAGAATACAACTCAATCTCTCCTTCAGCCCCATAGTATAGTTATAGTTAGAGTAAATAGTTGGTTTTAAAAACCTGTAAGTGACATTTTATTTCTAGCAAAAAAAGGCTCACGAACTCTGCTATAGTATTTAAATAAGTTTAGTAAATATTTGTAATCGGAAAAGAAAACGAGTATATGAGTAAATTATATTTTTATTTGGTTAATAATTTTTTAAAATATTTCTAAACCTTTTTCATCTCAAATCAAACGGTAGCTGGAAAGCTCATTTGATAAGGAGTTTCTTTTTTAAGGAGGCTTTCAAACCAAAGCCGTCCCATAAAAGTTCCTGGATACGAATCGAGCTTCCAAAAGCAATACTACTACTATAAAAGGATAGGAGCGCATATGGGTAGCTGTGCAAGTCAAATACGCCGCTGACCGATGTGTCTCGCTCTCATATACCAAGAAAATTGGTTAAGCGAGAAAATAAACTTTTTTGCATATTTCATCAAAATAAACAAAGTATAAAACAAATGAAGACCACGGTTCTGAGTAATTTATGTAGGACAAATTAAGCTACTTGAAAAAATTAATTTTAAAAGTTAGTTTTGTCCTCTATTATTGGGATTTGTTCTTGTTGTTGTGGCACAATAAATAAATAAAAACTTAACGGTTTTATTCGGTAATAAATGTGTTAATGGTGTAATGAAGGAGTTAATGGTGTTCACAAATAGGTCGTTAATGGGTCGACTTAACTAACAGTTACAACTCTGTCCAAAACACCACAGTCACATAACGAGGCTATTTCTGGTAATATACAGCCTATTTATATACAGTACTATGGCGGTAGCAGTCTCTATTTACTTCGCTTGGGCAGTTGGATCACGTTGGTCGAGAAAGGAAACTTATCGAAGTCTTATTATCGCAATGGAGGCGGGAAAGGATGTTTTCTTTTTATTAGGAAGTGGACGTGCCTCCATAACAATGGGGTAGAGTGGAATATAAATAACCACATTGGGACCGAAAGGGAGCAGTCGGGTTTAAAATTGAAAATGAAGTCTTCTCGGGGAATAGACGAGAAACCGAAGTGTCTTCTGCGTTTATCCAATGGGGGAAAAAATTCTAAGCCACATTTCCAAGGCGGTTTTGAATATTTTTACATTATTTTTTTTTATGGTTCAAACATATTTTTAAATTTTCAATAAATATTTTTACAACAAAATACTTGAATCAATTTCAAAAAGTGGGATTACAATCCGTAAGTAAGCCAGCTACATTTATCATAATAAAAAACAGTTAATTAAAACCTTCAATACAGCCGGAGAAATGTAGCTTAGAAAATCTTTTTTTTTTCACATTATATTAACACTAAGGCACTTAAGTTTGGAGACCAGTGTCCATCCCCCCCCCCCCCCCCTTAAAGTAAATATTTAGGGGTTGGTTGTTACTCCGTTATGGACAGTTTAAAGTATTCTAGTTTTCATAGACAACAAATTAAAATACATTATATGACGAATAAATGATGATAGTTGCCTCTCGAATTCGAAAAATTAAGCTTTTTCCACCCACACACAAATAATGACATGCAAAAGCATATTCTTTGACCAAGAAATGACACTTAGGCGAAATTGTCACTGAAAAAAATTACAACTTTTTCACATTCTCTGCCACATGTGGAGCGAATAGTGTATACTTAGGTATCAAATATAACATCATCGAAACTAATAATTTGTTACATTTCTAATCACAAAGCTTTTACAACAAATATTATTTCCTGAAATACATACAGCTTTAGAGCAACTTTAATTCTTGCAACCTACGTTGTGAATCACCTAAAAATGTAGAAAGTACATAGACAGAATTTTTTTTTTTTTTAAGAAATAAAATTTGATTTAGAAGCCTTCTGATCGAAATTGCAGTTTTATGGATAAACGTGTGAGCTCATTTATTGATCATAAAAGCTACCATCACCATCGACAAAAACCGTTACAGTTTTTGTTAATAATTCAGACGAAAAATAGTTTTCGGCGTTGCGTACGACCTTCAGATCCAGCGATTTCTGCGAAGCGTGACATGCCGAGGTAATTTGACAAGAATACAAGTAACACGCTAAAAATACAAGTAACGACTCATGTGGAGTAAAAATGTACTTTTTAGCGCAGACGGTTTAGTATTGGGTTGGCATAAAAGGGGTTCCGAGTTCAATTCACCCATCTTTTCAATGATAAGAATCAGCGCCTCCTTCAGAAGAACCTAGTTTCTATGAGGTCCAATCGCACCAAAATAAAACAGCAAGGAACGACAAAATTGTGTATAGTTTCAATTAATTCATACAAGCCAAAATTTCGACCACTATTTTTATTACATTTATTAAGTCGGCTTTCCCTGTCTTGAAGATCGTATATGCCTGTCAATTTAGGTTAGGTTTCATTGAATTATCATTGCACTAGACCTACATGAGGGCTATAACTAACGCACTTCAGAACCACAGTCAATCAATAGGCGGCATTAGGTTTAATTAACCATTTATCAATATTAATGACAAAATCATTTATGTAACAAAAACGTTGTTACAACTTTGTCAAGCAAGAAATAGTACCGAGCTGTCGAATTGTTTTTTTTTTCTTTCAGTATATCTGCTGAATGAAATGTTTGGTCGATTTATTTATTACATCATGCGATGTAAGGGAATTTAAAACGGCAATTACAGAAATATTTCCATTCAACTAAATTCCAACAAATGGAAGTTATTTTCCGAGGTATTGCAATCATTTTCTATTTTTCACATTAACACAATTTAAAAAAAAAAATAATAGTAATTTTCTGCAACTAAGCTGTGCAGAAACGAATAAGGGTATGAGTTGAACTAAATGTGTGAATCAATAGGTGTGAAATGATCACATAATCGACACAATGAAGAAAAAACGCCGGGCCGAAATATATATTTTGCTGGGAAAGTAATAATTTTGTTCGTACTTAGATTTTCTATTGTCCAACTAATTTATTATATTCTCGACATTTTAGATTTCATGTAAACCTTACGATACTACACTATTAAAACAAAAGAGTGAAATCCACTCCAGTAGGAGAAGTGCATTTTCGACACTGATCGACACTCAGACTGAGTTAAAATCACTCGTTTGGAGTGATCCTGTCGGAGGTTTAAAACACAAAGGATCCACTCGTATAGCGGAAGTGCATTTTCAACACTGAAAGGAGGAATGAAAATTAACGCAGACCGAGTTAAAATCGTTCGTTGGTTTTAAGAGTGTAGCAATAACAATTTCAATGCCGTTAAATTTAATTTACAAAGCAGTTTAAATAATATCAAAACGGTACGACGTCAGAACAAATTTGAGGCAGACCTTTATATGAATACAGAAAATTATTCTAAATATTTGAGCATTTTGTGTGGGGAAAAATTTAGAAACAATTGCAAAGCTTCGAAAAGGTTCAAAATTAACTCAGAAGATTGTATCGACGATATCACTCTTCGAATTCCTATACGCAAAATAAAAATCCCCCAAAAATAATACACATGCAACTTTTTAGAGACGAGAAGTATCCCATAGGAAAAGAAATCAAAATACATATCTAATGCAGGCCTGATGCTATCAGTAAAATATCGTAAAACAACGAAGGAACTATACGAAACCAGTGTCAAGAAATAACAATTCCCAGAGGATGGGAAAACTTTTCTCCTGAAAAAGTTTTACCTAAGTTTTACGTTATTAGTTTATAAAGTATGAAAATACACATTGCAGCCGTTTTCAGACAAGATACCCAGGTGCAAGTATATTGCATGTGACAACAGGAAGATAAGAAAAACCAACGTGGTCACTTTTGGAGACCAAGTACTTTCATTTTTCCTTCTTAAAAACAGTAAGTAAATGCATAAGCAGATGAGTATCTCTGTAG
Organism: Hylyphantes graminicola; assembly: GCA_023701765.1. Classification (NCBI taxonomy): domain Eukaryota; kingdom Metazoa; phylum Arthropoda; class Arachnida; order Araneae; family Linyphiidae; genus Hylyphantes; species Hylyphantes graminicola. Next base: position 4,342,502 of record CM043119.1, on the reverse strand, counting down.
AAAAGTCAGAATCGGTCATTGCTCATTTTGACGTTGACATTTTTGCGACGACAGACGAATACACAAAATTAAGCTTCACCTATTAACGACAATTTTGTATATTATCTTCATTGAGCATTATATCTTCTTGAGCATTATATCTTCATTTCGTTTAAAACTTTAACTTAATTTTTTTTTAATTCTTTATTCGCGTAACTTACTTTTCAAACATAAATTGGTCAAGGCTATGGTCTTGTCTTTTATTTTGCATATTTAGATAAACTTAACAGAGAGCTCATTTTCGCTGTTTACGACGCGACCGGCGTCTTATTAGTGGGCTATATGTTCCCTGATGCGAAGTCAAGTCAAACAAGTCATTTATCGGGTTTCTGTTTTTTTTATTTGGACAAGCCTTCGTGTTCATTTGAAAACAAAGTAAAATATACCACGAGACATCAAATCAAAATTAAGATATCTTCGAATAAATGCGCAAAGTGATTAACAGATACATTTTGGATGATCCTATGACATTCCCTATTCAAACAAGTCAGTTCTCAGGTTTAATATTTATTGGATTCGTTTGTTTGTTTTTTAATTTTGACAAATCCACGAGTTCGTTTCCAAATAAAGAAACCAAGAGACATTTATCGAAATTAAGATTTATTTGAACAAATGACATCGCAAAGTAATTAACAGAAAAATATTGAATGTTTCTATGACATTCCCTCGTCTTCAGAAGACTATGAATTTCGTCACGACATGAAAACATTGATGTTGAATTCCTCTCGTGCCAAAACCAGGATCCAAATGAGATACAGTTTCTGTATTTACTTTTAACAAACGCTGAAAATCGAACTCTTTCGAGAATACCATCGCCAACTTTTTACCAAATTCCTTTCCTCTCTCTCTCTCTCTCGATCCCGAACGCATTCTTTCCCGTTCACAAATTCATGCGTTTTAAAAATAAAATCTCTCTCTTCGGTCGCGCTTATGATTCCGACGGGCCAAGGCATAAATAATTCATGGCCGGAGCGAGAGGCCAATCCATTAAAGGGGAAGACCGGAAAACAGGAAAAGGAGTTATATGGGAAAGGAATCGATAGGTATCGAAATAAAAACGGGAATCCGGGAATAGACAATGGGAATGTGGGACGGGTATAGGATAGGCTTGATAGCGGTCGCTGCTTATTCCCATATTTCGCGGCCAACATTTGATAAAGTTGTAACTATGTATATCTCTATACTAACTAAAAAAAATTACGGTTTGTTCATTGTCTTAACATAAGAAATAAAGAAGTCGACTATTGCAGACAGTTGAAGAGAAATACTTAGGGAACATCCTGACTAGAAATGATAAGAGATGAGAAATGTAGTTTTTAAGCTATTTGTGTCAAGGTTTTTTTTTTTTTTAAATATTAGCTTACGAGTTTGTTCCCACGGCAAAGTAAAGGATAATATGTAGAACTCCATTTTGCATGACAATGGGGCAGTCACAAGTTATCGTACATCTGGAAAATTTTGGTATTTTGAAAATGTCTCAAAAACTATTGACTAGTGTGTATATTCTTTTGACCCAAAGAAGTGCATATTTTTACACATAATATGCCATGAAAATTAAATTATGTCAATTAAAATAAATAAAGTTATATTTCTGGCCATCCTGATCCGTGAAAATGCAAATAATTAAATTTCAGAGAAGTTTTATCTTAATATATTTAATTTAACTAACAATCCTTTTTTTCCTTTAGACATCTTTAAAACAAATATATGCTGGACACAATTACCCCAACTGACCCCATCCCATGAGCTTTTTCACAAATGTTAATTTAGTATGACGAATAAAAAAAAACTATGAATAAAATAAATTATTTATAAAAATGCAGTCAAAAAAATCTTGTTAGAAAAACAATATACTGGGTATAAATCAGTATATATATATATAATTTTTATGCAATACCAAAAGCGCCCCAGGAAGCATTCTGACAAATCAGATTGTTTTCGATTACTGGGAAAGTCCAGCATTATAAAGCAATAAAAAAGACCCCAAATACTTTCAAAGACAATATAAAAAATAACAATAACACTAAAAGGCCATACTCACACTTAAAAGACAGCGGTCGAATAAAATGTAATCCGGGATGGGACAAAACAATGAAAGGGATAGATGCTGGATGAAAATAATAACTTGGTATTCCGGCTACTGTCGTTTATTTCAAATGGAAAAAGGAGTAGGCATTTTTTTTTATCTTTGTCGAATTAATCTTGGATTTGTAACACTACACGACTTTCGATTACCACTCCATTGATAAATACGCTTAAAGGCAACCTTATGACATCCGACAAATACTAGGAAGAAGTGTACCAAATTTGAAGGCTGCAACTCTTTTAGTTCAAGCTGTTGAATGATTTCAGATATAAGCGGTCAGATAGTTCAAAAACCCCAACTTTAGAATCAGCATTCTTTAAAAAAAAACGTAGAGAAAACACAAAATCTTTATTTAGGATTATCGACCTCATCGCAATATTAACATATCATCAATATTATCATAATTCATCTTAGGTAATTGAGAAAGAACGATGAAATTTGGTGGCTCAAATTTAGATGAAATAACGTCTTTAAAAACGCAAAAATTCGGACACACTGTTTTTTTTTAAATTAAATTATTGCAAAATCTCCATTTCGGAATTTCGACTCCATCGCAATACTTCACACTATATTTCATATTAATTAATTGCGAGTAAAATAGTAAACTGGAAAGTGGAAACCTCAAAAAGCACAAAGAATAGCTCTTCCAAAATAACCCTAACATCCTAAACCCAAAGTCCACACAGCACCCTGCGGCGACTCTTTGGCGGGCGACCCAGTTTTTCGGAGGATGGAGAGAGGGATTCTCAGAGGGTGAAGAGATGATGGGGGAAGATCGCCAAGGATGCGGGGCATGTTTGTAGAGAGAGGAGATGTAACTTGGCTGCTTATTTTTCTTCTGAAAGGGTTTGGGATAGTTTTGGCCCGATGGATTGATATTGATTTTGGCTTACATTCCGTGTGAAAAAGCGGAATTATTTTGTTTTTGTCACCCATTTACAAACCACGACAATCAATATCACAAGAAAATGTGACAGGTTAAGTTGTAGATTTTAATCATTCATTCCTATTATTCGTAAGAAAGGTACATTAGTTATTCGAAAACTTACACCAATTCAAGTAAATTTTTATTGACGTTACGGCGAACTTGTAATTAGTTTAGAATGTTAAGACAAAGCAATTTTTTAAGGATATTACTAGATAAACGTAATCAAATTATTATTTTTTTAGTATACACATACCAAAAATCTATGTACATTTTCGTTTATCTTTCTACCAAATCTCTTATCCATCAAAAACTCTTTTTCTTCACAAACAATTTTCTCTACCCGAACGAGTTCTTTAAAACACATTTGAAATATATAAATATATTCCTCGCTGAAAAAAAAATATGACAAGCAAACGACTGTTTTTTAAAAGTTATGAATCCAAAAGTCTATCTACCGACACACAAATGACATTCTAAATACCATAGGTTCCTTTAGTTTTTTCATTTACTATGCACTCTTTATGCGAACTATAAATCAGTCCCAGTAAAAGCCAAAAAGCCCCGTGCTCAAACACATCAGATTTTTAAATAAAATACAAAAAAAGGACAAATATTTGCCTCTAACTAAACACGACACATATTCAGAGAAAATTTAAATAAACTACCCCCCTTAAAAAAACGACCATTACAGCAAAAATAACCAGCAAAAACGAAAAAAAACTCTCGGCTACGGCCCATTGAAATCTTTTAAAAAAGGATGTCGATTACGGAGATTCGATTTAATGACGATGTACGAAGTCTGCTTAAAGGGGTGGCTCAAAGTAAATGACGATTTATGGGTCATTTGCGTAACGCCATCGATTCGAAGTGAAGTGAAAAGGGTTGAGGAGTCTGGGACAAGGTAACGATTTTTCGATTACCATTACTTCGACACTTTCAATGTCCGATAATAAACAGACCCGGGCAATTGAGATTGAAATAGTAGTAAATGAAATTAGGCGCGTCGCTGATTGGGATGGACACAGTTGTAACTGAAGGAGGACTTAGTTTTCTTACCCAAAGAAAGCTGAATATACCAGGACCTACCGCTGATAGCACACGCTTAAAACAAACGAGTGAATTTAACTCAGTCTGAGTTAATTTTCACTCTTTTCAGTGTCGAAAATGCACTTATCCTATTCGAGTGGATTTCACTCTTGTTTAGTTAAAACTCCGACAGGATCACTCCAAACGAGTGATTTTAACTCAGTCTGAGTTAATTTCCAGTGTCGAAAATGCACTTCTCCTATATTAGTGTATTTCAATCTTCTGTTTTAAGAGTGCAGACATGAAGGATTCGAACCACAGACTTTGGCACCGGAGACGAATACTCCAAACACTGGGCTATAATAATCAACAATTCTTCTATTTATTTGGGGCTTTAACTTGAAAATTATTATTTTAAGAGCTTTTCGTTTTTTAAGTTGTATTGTGTTGCGATTTCTTTTAAATTAAAAATCCTTGATTATGATATTTCTAAAACAACCGAGCCACATTAAATAAGGCTATCCAACTAATTTTTGGGGTTTGGCAAAGTGGGACTTATGAATGAGGAAATGAAACAAAAAATGCTTGATCATGTTTTTGCATACTACAAATACTACAACTACCGATGTCACAAATAAACTTTTTAAATGAATTCGCTTTTATACTGCGACATTGGTATTAAGTGAGTTGGAACGGGGCTGATAAGTGGTAGTTAATGAAAAGCTGCATAAGCCACTATGTTTATTCAATTCAACCCTCAATAACTAAAATCGACATGCATTTTACCCATTTAGAATTTCAGTGCATAGTCCTAGTTCAGATAATATCAGCAAGGCAGCAGCAATTAAAAATAAATATTCAAGGTAATATTTTGTTATAAAACTTTAGAGCTAAACCTCTGTGGCACAACGAAGCTTTTTACGGACTAGGTTCACTTGTATTCCGCTAGTCCTCCACATATAGCTTTCAGGCACTTTTTGCCACCAAATAATACACACACTTGCCATCTTATACAGTCATTCAACACCATCTTACATTCATTTCAACTACTTTTCCGAATATAAAGGGGGTGATACTTTTGTCAAGTCAATAAATAACACATAAAATTCTAAAAATGCCCCCGCGAACCTACCCGGTTTTCCGGGGGCGTCCTATTTTTAGGAGAAAACCAACTGGAAATGGCATCTCTGTGGTCCCGTTTCATGGCTGCACAGGAGAAGATAATGTAAGCGCCTCTAGATGCCCCTTTCCCAATAAAGGGTGGTCACGGTATTTTAGAGGGCTGCTTCACACATTGCGAAAGACCCAAGGAAACGTTATCAATAACTAGTATTTTGCAGTAGCTAAAGATACCCAGCGTCGCTGTGGAAGCAAACGTAAAGAGAGGCGAGAAGGGAGAGAGAAAACGTTTAATATGACTTTTGTTTAAAAAAATTTGGTTTTAAAAAATATATAACAATTTTAAAATAGGATTATAACTCAAAACATTTTGGAAATGGAAAACCGGTATTACAACACTTTATTAGGAACTGTGTCACACGTCTTTGAGTAAACGAAGCAGAAGATGTGAAAAAGAAACACATGTTTTTTCTTTACCATAAAATGGAAGTAATTCACCAACAATTTATTACGACACGTCAAACTAATAAATAAATGAAATAAAATTATTATGGTTAATGACTTAATGTTCAACATTGTTTACGAACAAATCTGAAAGTATTTTAGTAAGTTACACTGTTAAAAACAAGAAGTTCTAAAAGAACTAAAATAGCCTACTTTCCTGTTACTTAAATACTTAATAAAATTCTTATCTTGAAAAAGCTAGGTTCGTTACAGTAAGTGACATCCACAACCGTTTCTACATTAAATTTATATACATTAGAATAAATTTCACTAAACACAGCATCCAGCTATAATTTCAACTTCTCAATCAATTATTTTCATTAATTTTTTATCGCCAATAAAATAAATATTACTTATCGTCCGCATGATTATTTGCTGTTATAAATAAATATTAAATTTTTCGCAAAACAAAAACCAAAAAACTACTTCAAAATTCACTTAAAATAGGAAATGTAAATTAACAAGTAGGTTTGTAACAGAATCAGTCACTTAACCCGCCTCCACAGGTAAAAAGGCGCCAAACACAGCATCAATTCTATATTAAGCCTTTACCTGCTATAAATTCGGATAATTTCATTTATTTTATTTCGAAAATTAAATAATTATTACTTCAATCGTTTGCAAAAATTTATATTTCAAATAATAAATATGTAATAGTTCTCGCTTTTAAATAGAATGAAAACGTTGCATACCACTATACAAAGACACTCGAAGTTAAATATATTTGACGTCATTTCAAATTGATAGATGTCATAAAAATAAATTTATTTTAATTTATTGTCTAAAATAATTAAAGTTTCTCGCGCGATTGTTGCGATGGCAATGGTGATTTAATTCTAATAAAAATGGCTTCCTATGCTTTTCAAATGAGCATTAAATTTTGCAGTTTTTTTTAAATAATTGAAGTACTTAGAATTCGAATTCTTTTCTGAAATTTTCAATGTATTCTCATTTCGATGCGCTGAATTTTTTTACGTATCTCACTTGTCCGCAGCATTTGTAGTTAAATTCAGCGATTTAAATGACTCGAAATTGAATTACAATGCTAGTTCAATGGGAAATTCGTCAACAAATAGTAGATTTATGTCCTTCCGATCATACAGACAGACGGACGGACAAAAAGTATGAAAGTTGGGTCTCTGAGGTCATAGCTTTCTAACAAAAAAAGAATTTTTAAGATCGGATGGATAGAACCGATTTTGGAAGGGGGGTACGGACAGACGGACGGACGGACAGACAGACAGACAGACAGACGGACGGACGGACGGACATCGACCGCATGTCAATACCTACTTTTCTATTTTTTTTAATTCTTCGAATTAAAAAAAAAGAAAAGTAGGCTAAAAATTACTGAATTTGAAGGAAAAAGCCCGGCAGCTGAGCTGCCGGGCTTTTCCCGTTCCGTTAAGTATTTTCCCGTTACGAAGTTCCGTTTCTTATTCCTCCGTTATTAAAATTTTCCGTTTTGAATTTTCCCGTATATTTACAGAAGTCCCGTTTCTTATTTCTCCGTTATTAAAATTTTCCATTTTTTACAAGGTGGCCCAAAAGTAGCCTAACAGTTAATGTTGTACTATTGGTAAGAACTTCGGCTTATTTAGAACAGGTATTTGACATAGTCGTGCTTAGTTTTGTTGGTTGGCTAAAATAAAGTCGTAACTAAAACTAAGCACGACTATGTCAAATACCTGTTCTAAATAAGCCAAAGTTCTTACCAATGGTACAACATTAACTGTTAAACTACTTTTGGGCCATCCTGTATTTCCCCTCGTATCCACCGTAGAATATAAAAATAAATTTAAAACCAGTCCATTATCTACAGTATAATATAATTGTCAAAATTACATATTTTTTTCAACTATAATATATAATTAAACTATTTTAAAAGGCAACAAACTGTTAGATATTAAATTATAGTGATTTAGCACATTGACTTTACATATTAAAATTACTTTGAAAGAAAAACAGCAAGTTTCAAAAATGTAATGCATCATAATACAAAAAATTAAATTTATCTTTCAATGTAAAACGTTCTTGATTAATAACCAGAATTTAAGACACAAATTATGCATTGTAAAAATAATACTTTTAACCATAAAGAAGGCCACGACTGCATGGGAGAACATCTCCATAAGATTGGGATCATGAACACCAATGTGTGCACAATCTGCAACTCTGGAGTTATGAACTCTGACCATCTACTAGACTGTGCAGGACTAAATAAAACTTCACAAGAACAAAGAGACTTTGTCACGCTGTACTGGGAGGCAAGGGATATCATGGACAAATGAGAGGCGACTTTTTTTTCCCCTCTCCTCTTCCGCATCTTCGTCCACCCTTATTCCTTAGGATTTGTTTGTCATTTTTGTTCTCTTGTTGTCGTCCTTTGTCATCGTTTGTTGTTTATAATATCTGTGATGTGATCCTGTATACTTTGTGGATTAAATTCCAATAAATTTGCCGTATGAAAAAAAAACCATAAAGAAGTAGAGATTAAAGTTTTTCATACTGTTTTTCTTTTTTAGCAAGTAATAACTAAATAATTTTATAATAATATATATGTATCGGTTGAATAAGAAACCAAAGCAATTTACAGAAAACATTTTTATTTCAACAGAAGAAAGTATTACATTTACACTTACCTTGATTAAATTTTTAAACAAAATAATCCAAACATTTCCAACAAAAAATGTAGTTTCACAATTTCCAACACACATATTTTAAAAACACTTTGAGCTTGTATATGAAAAAGATTGAACAATACGTCTGTGAAAAACATCGAAAGTGAGAATATCGAACCAAGCAATGCGACGATGGGACACTTACCTTAATAATTTTAACATAATAATCCAAATAATTCCAACAAAAAATGTAGTTTCACTATTTCCAGCACACATATTTTTAAAATACACTTTGCGTGGCATTAAGTTTGAAATTCTAGCATATTTAAGTGATAAGACCTCGAAATAATACAGCGAAAACCACGGTTTCCTTTTGTAGAAAACGAAAGTAATGAGCAGATGCTTGACACCCGGCTTTTCACTGCAGTATAACTTCGAACATGTTTATTTTCTTTTCTTCAGTTAGACATCATCTGTAGTCATAATAGTTCTGTACAGCAAATTCTAAATCCGATTTCAGCTGCCGGTAAAAAGTCGTAACAAAATGTATGTTTTAAAATCATCCTCTTTAAGTTGGCTCGAAACATTATCTCACAACTTTTTACAATTTTTAATATGTCTTTTAATCCATATTCTATCACATGCTGATTCTGTCGAAATCATCGAGAGAAAACGAAAAAAAGAATTATTCTTTTTGCATAAAAGAGGAGTTGAGCAGTACCATGCAATCTTCAAAAGTTTTTCCAAACGATTTACAAATATTTAAAGTTGCTTTAAAAAACTATTTTTAATTATTTAATGTGTTCTAATCGTATTTTCAGCAAGAACTGTTTGCTTTACATATTGCTTGCATTTTTATTATACGATTTTTATCAAACTGTTTGATAGAAGTTTGCGAAAACAAAGCATTCTTTGACTGCGCTAAAGCTCAATTCAAGAACGTAGTGTAAATTGGACTGAAAAGCAGCTGCAATAGTAAACAATAGTTATAATTTTGTTCTATCTTTACAATACTTACATATTCTAATAAAGACAATCAGTTTTGCTATTAAAAACATGCAATTTATGTTCTGAAAGGCAAAATTTAAAATTCGAGTTGCTTGTATACGTGCTATGGATTTTTATGTTTAGGCCTAAACTTCAATAAGCCGCCATTGTTTGTAACACTTCGCGTCTAAAAACGGGAAAATTCCGTTTCCGCTCTTTACGGACATTTTCGGTTCGGTTTACGGACATTTCCCGTTTTTAGAAGAAGAAAAACCGTTTTCAGAAGAAACAAACCCGTTTTCAGTAGTTACCGGAAAGTTCCGTTAAAATCAGTAATTTTCTCTCCTGAAATTTCAGGTTTTTTTTAACAGTGTATGATTTTTTTATTTAACTCTTTTTTTTAAAAAAATAGCTTAAAATTAGTTCAAGATATCAGTAGATCCCATTTAGACAAATCAAGGCTTGTATAGGTAAAAAAAAATGAGATCTATTAAGAAAACGCTGTGATTATTGTCTTTATTGAAAATAGATTGAAGTATTTTGTATAGCAGATAGAGTAATCAAGAGTGTCAAAGGGAACACACAGCCCTGTCTATATATTCAGAACACATGAATATTGTGGCAGGAAACAAGATCTATCCTGTCTGTAATAATTGTCAGAGTGGTGACATAGTCAGCTCTGATCATATTCAGCAATATCTTGGGGGTGACATGGAAATCTATCCCCGACTTCCTTTGGGGATAACTGGCATGATAGAACTGATTTTATCTTCGATCTAGGATTTTGATTAGGATTTTGAATAACCATCGCACTAGAGCTACAAGAGGGCTATTGTCAACGGAAGTCGTAATTTAGAACACCGACCAACCGACCTGACTGGGCACCCAACGTAATTTTTAAAGGCAACATCGTACGCAGCGTTGAGACTTAGCTACAAAAAGAAATGTCATTCCATAAAAAAAAAGGTATTTATTTGTCGGACTTTTTGACTGCAAAGACCGTTTATAAGTCTACAGTTATTTTTCCAATACCCGGACCCCCCGAGCCCGGGACCTTTAGCATGCTAAGACAAACGCTTCACCGACTAGGCCCCCCAGCCCCCTTTTTGATTTTGGGATGAGAAACAACGTGATAAAATAGGAAGAATTTGTTCGTAAAAACTCACTTTATATAATATCAAATTCCAAAAGAATATATTTTTACATAGTATTTGATAATTTTTTTTAGTCCATTGCGAAACGACAAAGAAAAACAAAGCGAAGCGTACTAAAAACACGCTCCCTCATATGAAAAAGACATTTTTTGGTGCGAAAAAGAAAGCACGAAGGATGTAATGTTATTTCAAAGCCCCCCTGAAAACGCAACGCGAAAATAAGATTTATATCTAGCGAAATAGGGAAATAACATTTGCAAGCGAAAGAAATAAAAAAAAAAGTTTTATTATAGTTTAGAAGTTTATTGTGGTCGGCTGCTGTAATTTACTGTTTTGTCAGAGAGAGAAAAGGGCAGTTGTTGATGGTCTTTAACCGCCGAAAGGAAACCGCTAACTCATCATTTAATGTGCGTTAACAGACAGCGTATTTGTAATGTTAGTAGTTAGTTTAGTTAATAACGTCTTTGGTTTTTTAAATCGTAAAAAAGCGTGACTTCTTTAGGGAAAAGATGAAATCTTTTTTATATGCAGTAGCGTTGTTTTATATATTTAAAAACACGAGAGAGATTTTAATGAAGTTATGTTTTACTAGCATAGGTGTAATGTTGGAGTAACTTTGGTTTGGTCGAATTAACTTCGCACTAGGGCTACACAAGGAAAATTGGCGAATGTCTCAGGAATTTCCAGCTACGGTCAAGTGTCGAAAGTTGTAGCAAGCTGCACAACTGGCTACTAATGAAGGTTCTGGGTTTATCTGTAACAGTATAATGGACAACTGAAAAGTTGACGTTACAGTTACGTCAACAGTTGTCTCAAACCCCACAAACCAACCACCCGGCAGAAAATTCGTCGAAACTAGAACGGACACGCCTACAGTGAAACCACAGTTACGTCTTTCAACCAAACAAACCAAGCTCAGTTTCGCTCGAATTGTATATTGGGTAGACAGCAGCCGTTTGGACAGGGTCTGAGGAATTTGGCAATACCTTAGTTGGCAACATAACCAACCAAATATTGCATTCAAGCCTATTAACAACTGTATATGCCTATTCCTTGTTGAATTTAACGTAAAGGGGGGGGGGAGCGTCCATAAATTTCGTGAGGTTTACAGAGGAGGGAGGGGTCAAGCCGAACCCTCAACCAAACTCTACTCGACCAATATCACGTAGCTTTTACCGAAAAAAATTGTGAAAAAATTAGATTCATGTATAAAAAGTGTTTATTGACATAAATATAGCAAAATTTAGCCGGACAATATTTATCGGAGTTATCCGAAACATAACACTGAGATAAGAGAAGAGGCAACAATCCTATTCACATCTCGCGGGAAAATGTGAAGATAATTTTTTAAATATAAATCCAACGCATTAACGGTACACGTATGAATTTAAAAAAAAAAAAATAACGTAAGAATAGATTAGGGGTAAGAGTAATAGGGGATCAAAACAAATCTTAAGAAATATCACTAAGGGGAGGAGATGGTTGGAAAAACGTCAAAACACATTAAGAAATTTGTAACGTCAATTTTGTCGAGTTTCAAACTGCATTTTACAACCAACAGCCAAACAGGTAGGTCATTGGTCCGTTTGTCTATTCCAAGAATGACAGATTTTACCCACCCTCTTCCGAATACAATTTAACGCCCACTCAGAGGCGCCAAAGAAACAACCAAGGTAAAAACGAAGCAACAGCGTAGGAAGTTATTTAAATAAGCACATACAGAATAATTTAAAAGCGCCAATGTTATTTTTAGATTGGATTTATTCAAATTACTGCACATGATCTTGCACTTGATATTCAAATGCATTACGATCTTTTTTCCCAGGAATCCACAGTTCACAGTTGTTTTATTCAGTTTTGTGTTTTGCAAATGGGCAACTAATAATACGAAAGGTCAACTTTGGACCACGCACGAAAAATTACCAATTTTCCTTTGAAATTCTTTGTACTTATAGGTCACGATAGAGTTACAACCAATAAAAAAGGACACTAAAATTAGCAGGTTTTCGTCGGTTTAAACCACTTGATTTAAACCAAACGGCTTTTTTTTTTCAGAAAACTATAGACTTTTACTAAATATCCTGTTTTTGAATTTCGAAATTTTTTGTTCCATAAAATTCGAAAGGTTGTAATGATGCTCAAAACTACGATAAACTTTTTTTTTCCAATTACATTGGTCAGTCATAATTTCCAAGAAGTTTCTACCTTCATGTTCATGTAAATTTTAGTGCGCTGAATTTAAAGGGGTTGAACATGGGAAAATGTTGTTTGAACCCGGAAAAAAAACGGTTTAAACCCTGGAAAAGTAAAGAATAGAAGGATGAGTTTTTATAAGGGAAATTGAAAAGCTGGACCAAAGCTATCCTTTTTTAGGAACAAAGTTATCCTATTTGACAATAGTTCTAAAACATGCGTTTTATATGAGCCTATACGACTTTGTTCACTGAGAAAGCCATCCATCCCGAACGGTGAATTTTTTCAAGCGACGACGTCTTCCCATTTTAATAGAGATTTAAATATGTCCCTTCTTATTCCGTTTTCCATATTTCTCGTTCCAACATACTCCCCCGCATTCTAACGGCAGACGATATATATGGAATGCAAATTATTCCGAAGTTTTTCCTGGAAATCGAATTGATCCGTCCACATGAAATATATGGAAAGGTATTCACAAGTTCAGACTAGCAGTGGATTTTGTCGAATTGCGTTTTTTCTTTTTTTTTTAAGTTTATTGATAAGAATGCATTATTAGACGATTTTGAGCTCGATTGTATTTCACTGTGTGTTCGGTCAACTTCAGAAGCTTCGAAGATCATAGATTTACTAGGGGGCAAAGAGGTTTTTTCCAGGTTTTGGCAACAAAACCTGATCAATGATTCAACCAAATACCTAAAATATGGTGAAACATTTCACTACACAGCCGTTGCAGCTACTTAAAACCATATTCAGTTTGAAACCAAGCTCTAAATTGTTAATGACAGTGCACTAGTTGAAATTGAGTTTGAACTAAATCCAAGAGTTTTTCATATTTGCTAATAATAGTTCAACCCATTTTGCAAATCCGCATTATGATTTCTTTTAATAAATTGGAATAGTAAAATTGCTGTTAGCATTTAACAGCTATGCGTACGAAGATACTGGAACGCTAAATAATTCGGCGACTAGAACTTATCTGTGCAGTTTCTCATTTTAAAGAACTTATAGCTCGTGTTGGTTTAGGAAAATGAGAGTCTGGCTTTAAAGACATCTTTAAAAAAAATGAAAAAAAAAATCATAGCGTTACTCTACAGCCAAAGATTTAAACTTCTACAACACACGATGAAGAAAATAAAATAAGGAGCAAAGATTATGCACATAAGTTCTTGTTTATAGTTTTTTTTTACAACAACTTAAAGAAAAATTTATTTATGAAAATTAGGGTTAGTTTACCGCTCTCTTCTCATAACGAGGGTATTACACATTCCCAGACTAGGTAAATACCTAAATACTCTCGGAGAAGAGAAGAAAAGTCCAGTAGTAGTAGTTTGTCTTATGCAAGGCACCTGACACACTACCTAATCCGGAACATGCATCATATCCGATAAAAAGAAAAGGTAATTTATTATCCCAAGACAGATAAAGTAAGAAAAGATGTGATGTATACCGAAAGATGCTCCACATAAAAGTAAGCTTGTCTATTATACTAAAGGGTAGCTTGGGTGTCTAGTGCATCAAAATGTAAGGTAATTGCTACGCGTCAACAACTTGCTTCCAAAAATGTGTTGAAGCAGATTTTGCTGATAAAATTTTGAAGCTGATTTTAGAGCATTTTTAAAATTCGTTAAACGAGAGGAAATTAATTTATGCTCATCTCGGGGATATGAAGCACATTTTGATGATAGTTTATTGCCCGTTTTAAAATACAGGGCTGTTCACACATTTTTTAGACGATATATATTGTACTCACAAAACTAAATTAAATAAAAATTTTGTGTTTTAAATATTCTATTTGATAGCCCTTATTCTGAACTATCTTTCTACACCGTAATTTCCAGGATAATAATGCCTTTTGAAGTGTTGGAAGAGGTATTCTATCACATACCTCCTCAACAGCTTTCCAGAGTCATGAAGGGTTGTGGGGCGGATAATGCAGATTTTAGATGTCCAAAAGTACGAAAATCCATTGGTGATACATCGGGAGATTTAGTAGGGATATCAGTGAAGGGTACGGCCTTGATACCGTTTTTTTTTTGTTCCATTTATTTTAGAAATTTTACTGTGGATTTTGACGTGTGACTGCCAGTTTTGTCGTGATGGAGTTTCAGGATCGTTTTTGGATTGAGATCGTTTTTGGATAACGGAATAGGAATGCTTCTCTTCGGAAAGAGCATAAATATAGCCTTCGAACCGCTGCTTCATTAAAAAAGCCATATTGAATAAAAATAAAATTTTCAAGCCGCAGATGATAATTTTGACTTTTAAAAAAACTAATACAATTTTAATTATTTCTTTTGAAGCAATCGATTTTTTATTACGGCCAAACAAAATCGTCTAAAAAATGTGCGAACAGCCTCTGTATATATATTGTTCAGACAATAAATAACCCTAGATTAAATCCTGTTCCGGCATTCAAGTGAATAAGAAATTATTAATAATATAAGGAATAAGAATATTATCCAAGTAAAAAGATTATAAAAATAGGTTACAAGGGTTTCAGATAATTTGTATTGCAGGTTTGTGGAAGACTTACTTTTGTTCATAAAGGCACCGCTCGATAATTAAAATATTTACTTAATATAACCCAAAATTCGTGTTTAATAAGAATGATGCGGCTGCTCATAAGATTATACTCCGCAAGTTCACCACAACCTTATACTTCATATTAGGTCATTGAAATTGATAAAAAGAAACAAATACCATTAGATTCATAGTTAATCATACTTATTCTTAACTTATCCAGCCATATTATCAATGACAAAGCATTTTTTTTTCTCCTATACTTTTTGTTACTTCGAAATTAAAGCAAAAACAACATTTGAATTTTTCACGACGCACTTTACCTCGGGAACCTATTTTAATAGAGTTAAAACATAAAAGTTAATTTTATCAAATGCATCAACATATCCAGCAATAAATAAACGGATCACTTAAGGAAAGAAACTGCGTTTACGTAAACAAACCCGCTTTTAATGAAATTAGAAAATCCTGAATCCTCCTTCAGTCTTTAATAAAATACATGGTTACATTTCAGAGCCACTTATTTTAAAATTTATGATGCTGGAGACTAGAAAATCAAATTATCGAGCTTCAGTTTACGATGAAAGATTTTTTTTTTTAATTTTGCTTCATGGTTAGAGAAAATGAAAAGTTTACTGGGTTTTTAGTTCGGAAGCTTTAAAAAAATATACATCTTTCCCCTCAATAGTTAAGCAATGCCTTGTGAAAAAATAAGTCTTTAACAAGGGGTTTGGGGTAATAGTTAGAATGTTGGATTAGAAGTTGGAAATACGGTAGATGCTTTTTAAATAATAAAAGGAGATAAGCATATTAGAATTAAACTAACGCATGCCTAACCTTTACTTTTTATATTACTTTTTTATGCCTAACCTTTAAATATTTCTTGATTGAAAATATGTTACATAACTGTAAACGATTTAATCTAAAGCATTGAAAATTGTAGATTATATCAACCAGCTATTATTTCATAGTTGATTAAATTTTAATCAGTAATTACGGTTTATAACTAAAAAATTTCTCTCTTTCAATTAGTTTCTGTGTGCATTAGAGCTAATAATTTCAGTTTTGGTCTCATCAAAAACTACGAGTTTTAGTAATAATCCTGCTTATTCTTGTATAGATTTTGGTAACAATAGCCACTCAAATCGAGTTTTAAGGAGTAGGTCCCGGTCCTCTTCACAAAAAAAAACCCAGACCATAACACTTCAAAGGAACCCAGCCACTAAATTCGTTTCGGCCTTAATTCAATTTTTCCACCTAAATTCGCTTAAAGTCCATTTTGCAGCCCCCCGCAAACTATAAAATAAATGGCTCACATGGAAACACTCTTATCCTGCAGTAAGTTAACTCCTATCCCCATAGAGCCCAAATAGAAATAAAATCCTCTGGAAAAGTAGAATTGAACAACAGCAAAGACGCCGGGAAAAAAAAAAATAAGGTTAAACAAGGAACATCGCCGGATGGCTGCAATTCCATCCCAAGTGATGGGAGGACATCGCATTGGGGCAAACTGCCCTTAACGTTTGTTATTTCTGGAGAAGGATAGGACTACTTTATTTTTTGTTCCATTCTTGCAAAGAAAGCATTATTTGTCTTTTTTTATAAAAACTTGGGTGGAATCATGCTAAAATAAAGAAAATTTGACGTGCACAAATTAAAACCAACATGAACAACTTGTGTTGTAATGGTTAATCAAATTAGAAATTGTGGAGGAAATATTGGGAAATTCAAAGAAGAGGTATTGCTTTTAATTAGTAAATTATAACAGCCAGGGCCTGATTATCCATTAGGCCCATGAGGCCCGGGCCTAGGGCCCCCGAATTTTAGGGGCCCCCAAATTTCTTTGAATAAAACTTTCTTTTTTATTTAACATTTAAATGCAAAAGGCATTTTCATTAAAAAAATCTGTGAAACATTTCCCATTGTAAATCGTAATGCTTTTCTAAACTATAATATTTATTATTATTTTCCTTTCATTCTCCCGTTAATAGAGGCGAAGTGAGTTGAGGAGGTTTCAGATCGTTTTGTTTTTGTTTACTGCCGACTTCCACGTTTTTCAAAACTTCATCTTGTTTAAATGTTTTAAAAGAAGTGATGTCTACGCGTGCGTACCCATCAGGATGTACAAAAAGAAAATATGAAAAAATACTTGAGGATACAAAGTTGAAATCATCAAACAAAACTTAGTTCGATTACCGATCCCGTACCAATCCATCTAAAGAAAGGTTTCCCCACCTTGCAATGACTCAACAGAAGTTGTTTGAGAACAGATTAAAGTTATGTTTGATGAAAATCCAGCTCTACGGCCTGCCTTAAACGACTTTTAAAAGAAAATTTAATCATAATCATACCAAACTATAAAATTGAGTTTCTAAAGAATTCTTCCGAAAGCATGTTTGTATACAAACTTCGCACCAGCAATGCGACCAGTTTTTTTTTCATAATAAATCGCTTCATCTTATTTCCATTTTTTATTTTTTAAAAAAAAGTTAATATAGATCTTTTTATTTTCTTAACAGCTATTTATGCAAAATTTGTTCTGAAATTAAAGGAGCTTTGTCTCAAAGATTAAAATATATCTTATTGTATATTTTATACTTAAATATTATATAGTATATTTAATAATTTATTCATTCAATTTTCACTTGCAATAATATGTATATAATAACGTAGTGTGGTAATTTATATATAATTAACATGATATGTGTGGTAATTTATATATAATTAACATGGGTTGTTTTGGTATTCTGTAACTGATTTCACAATACGTAGGACAACGTTGCGCATAACCGTGACCTGTTGTGCCTATAGTCCATCCTATTCTTAATCGGGCCCTGATAACAGCACTGCTTCACATACGTTAACAAACACTCAATGATATACAGTAACCTCTTAAAACCTGAGCACAACATGAGCACAATCCTACACGTATGTTCTTAATATAAACATTTTCATACAAATATATGCTAAAAAATACGTTTTGCAAAGAAATTTTTTTAAAAATATGTTTAATTATTTCTGAGAGACACGCCTTAACCTCTAAAAATACACAATTTATGTGCTATAAATGCATAAAAAGAGGCCGTATCACTTAAAATGCCTTTAAAATTAACTACTAAAAGAACTTTTTGAAAAGTTTGAAACAGAAATTTAATTAATTGTATAAGAACTCTAAAATTGTATTGATCCTCATTCAACTTCATTTTTCTATAGAAATAAATGACTGATACCTGTAATAAAAGGCCGAAAACTGATATTTGGATATCCTATCAGACTATGTCAATTTCGAAACTAATTAACATGTTAATTGTTTGTGGGGAGATTTTAAAAAATGTCCCTAAATGGGGACGCCAGGTCGCAAGAGGTTAAAAAGTCTGGTGCAAGATTGCAGACGAATCTTCGACTTTCTAGCTGCCTCCACCATTCGGAAAGATGATTAACCATTTTTACGGTATATCAAAGTTATGGTTTATCATAAAATTGGCAAATCAAAGTTCCAAATAGTAGTGGCAGATAGAAAGTTTAAGGATGCCGTTGTAATCTTGCACCAAGCTTTTGAACAGAGTAAAAAGGTATATATTTCCACATCGCCCTTTTATTCTGCAGAATAATGTCCGAGATCTTGGCCCAAAATGAGAACTTTCTGCATTATCGATGGGGGCCACACCGGACAGATTAAGAGAATTCGGAACTCAAGTGGTGCAAGCATGAGACTTCGAGAAGCTGATCAATTTAGAGAACGATAAAAACATACGATGTGGGAAATAAGGTTGGTGGAAAACGCAAGAACCGGAAAAAGGTTTATCAATTTGTAGATTGCGAAAGTAATTAGACTTTAAAAAAAAAACGTAAGGTTTATTTTTAAAAAGTACGGAAAGCGTACAATATTGAAAATCAGGTGGATAAGAAAAGTATGAACTAGGGAAAATTATACGTTTTATTCTAAACTAGAAAGTTTGTTTCACAAAACTGGAAAAATTATAATTTTCAATTTGTTTATTTTAAGCCTAATATTTCAACTTATTTTTTTCTAAACACTTTTCTCAGTTTTTTTTTTTTTTTTTTTTTTTTTTGGAAAAAAAATTCCTGTTTCGAAATGACATGCACCACTTGCATTCTTAGACAAGGGAAAGAAAGAAAGAAACAAAGAGAAAGAAAGAAATCCGTGAAAAAAAAGGTTGAAAGAAACTGGAAATCAGGGACCCGGAAAAGGGAACAAAAAAGGGAAAAAGGGCCGGATCGATCAAAAGGCAGACATTCGGACTGCCCCTTATAGACTGGTGGACGGGGACTGTTGAGAAGTACTTGACGAATTTATTATACAGCAAGTCCTGTTACCTCCTTTTTAGGAAGAATTTAACACACCGCACTCATGGATATATAATTTTATATTTTTTGCAACGCTGCATACGTTGTCGCCCTTAACGGTTACGTTGGGTGCCTATTCAGGTGCCGGCTCGTCACTTGATTGTGGTTCTAAAATACGACGCCCGTCGCCAATAGCCCTCGTGTAGCTCTAGTGCAACGATAATTCAAAACCTAACCTAACTTATATTTTTTAGCCAACTTTTCACTTTTTGTGCTTCGAAATAATCGGTTTTTAGAACGCACTAGAACACTTACGTTAGTGGCTACACATAAACACATCGACCGTCACACTCACATTGCGTCACAGAATTATTAACGTATTGTATAGCGATATAGTATTTACAACAATTTTTAAAAAGCAATCTGTGGATCGTGACAGACGCTACGATTATGAATGCTTAGGGAAACCTATAATCATTTCATTAGAGACATGTCATCTTAAACGGCGTCGAGACATATAGAACCATGACGCATTTACAAAAAAGCCCTTCACTACACAAGATAGCTGGATAGTAGTAGCTGTGCCATGCACTACACATCCATTTTTTTTCAGTGTTGAAGACATTCGATTAAAGAACTTTTCGATCAAACAATTATCGCAATACATGGCTCTCCAGCTTCAATATATTACACGGAATAATAGGGAACGAAAATTCTGTAATAAACCTTAAACAATTTCGATATTAATTTAGTACCTGATGACACTATTAGATATTTAACAAAAACACAAAATAATAACAATAAATGTGCTATCTTGCCAGAAGGTTTTTAATTTAATGACCCGGGTGACGATCATTAACGACATCTGGCGGTGTAATGTGGCAAAAGGATAACCACCGGATCGAAAAGAGGAAAATCCTATTAACTCCTGCGCCCGATCATCCAGAAGGACAAAAACGACGGTCGTTAAATTTTTACTCCGTTTTTAGCGTTTGTTTCGCTGTCCCTCTCTCATTAGAAAAACTGCATTTGGGTCAGAAAGTTTTAACTCCTACTCCGCGATACGTACAGAACGTCAATTATTGTGACCAATGTTGTTGTCAATAAAGAACCAGATTATGGTTTATTCCAAATTTTAGTGTAGAATAAATACTTACATATAGATATAGATAAAATATATAAAAGAATAATGATTAATAAATTTGCAGACAATTAACAAAAAAAAAAAAACAGTATCCGAACTTGTAGACCAGGGGTTCCCAACCTTTTTGCTTCTGCGTACCACTTGACTTTTTGAGAAATTTTGGCGTACCACCAGACCTAAATTAAACGTATAATATACTCTTCAAAAAGTGCCCAAAGGCTTTTTGAATTAAATTTCTGAGAATATTTAATGGTTATACATTTGTTTATTTATGATAAGCTCATAACAAAGGAGAAATAAAAAATAAATAGCATTAATTTACAGTTTTATTTATAACTATAGGTCGAAAACCATACAAATAAAAAATTAGTACAAACTCAGAAAACAGTTCATCATCATACGAAATATAATTTTGTCTTTAGTGCGAAACTTGTTGTTATTTGCCTATGATCAAATTATCAAATTTAGGATTGATGGAATTTATCTTCACTGTTAAGTCTTCTTTAACACTTATTCTGCTTCGATGTTTATTTTTTATCTACAAGAGTTCAGAAAATCCACTCTCCTCACACACAAATTACTGGTAACAAATGCATCAAAAATAGAAGAACTTGCCGGAAGATCAAAGGGTACTCTGGTTTGACATTTGATTCAGAAGTTAAAATTAAACATCCAATAAGTTAATTAAAAGCATCATGTTTCTCACATAACTCACGTGTACCACCTGAAATTTTGCCGCGTACCACCAGTGGTACGCGTACCACTGGTTGGGAACCCCTGTTGTAGACGATGCAAACCTCCTAAACGCAAACAACTTGAACAATTTTCAGTAAAAAAAATTAACACATCGAAACGGTTTCTTTAGAATAAAAACAGTTTTAAAAATTATTATTTAAATGCATATTTTCTGATTATTGGAAATATCGTGGAAATATGCAGTCGAAATAACGTGGACCAAAAGCATTAAAACTTAAAAAGCAGTTTATCCATTAATTTAAGGGCTTTATATAGAGGGGGTTGGGAAAGGAAGATTAAATAATTATAGACATATTTTAAAAAGTCAACAAATACTTTAACACAGCTTAAAATATCTTAGTATCTGAAAAAAGAAACTACATGAAACGTTACATTACCCAAACTAGAAGCAATTGTATAATTAAAAAATAATAAAATGAAGGAACACATTAAACTATCGTCGTGTAATTTAAAAATTAATCTTAAAACCGAAAAGGCAAACAAGGAAATGAGCTTTAAAAGAAATTGCTGATTAATGGCATGGAATCTAATTATGAGCAGTGTAGTGAAAATGAATCACTCTTCATTGAAATGGTAATGGAGCAAACATCAAGCAGAAGCTAAACTAGAGCGGTTCTCATTTCATAAGGGGTCATTCAGGGGACTAATAAAGGGTCATTTGAGATAATTATGACCACATAGGTGGTTGTGACCAGTGCCCTTTGAAGGCAACTTTTCCTGATTACAAGTACACATATATTCTGAAAAAAAAAAGAGTAGGGTAGGGTATTGGCATGGTAGAATCCTTTCCCCTTCAACTTTCATTCAAAATCTGAGAGTTTCAAATTAAATTTTGTGTTTGAATGACATCAACATTGTAGAAAAAAATTGGTAATTTTTTAACGTAAATTTTTTTCTGTCCATGCCAGTCTGTATTAAATAACTTCTATGTTAAAAGGATGGCAATCTATTTTAATTTTTTTCGTAACTTTAAATTTTTAGTTATTTAGCCATTTGGTATACCTAATAAAAAATATGCATATAAAACCAAAGAAATTTTTATTGGTTCTTTGTAAAAAAGTTGAAAACTATCCTATATACTAAAATATTTATACACACTTTTACTAGACTGATGGTAGAAGAAGACACTTACCGCTTTAATAAAGTTTTAACATAGGTTACGAAAATTTAATTCTTTGTAATAAAGTTTATAGAATTTGTTAATTATAAAAGTGTAACAAATACCATTTTCTTTCAAAAGAAATTTGTTCAGCCGAGTGTGAACACCCTGAAAATCAGCATATGCTTACTATTAAAAATGACAAAAAAAAAAGCATACTGAGGTCATAAAAAATTTTCAGTGGAAAATATTATAGTCGACTGCAAAATAAAATGTGCAAAGAAAAAAATTACTTTATACCTAAAACAATGCAATTTTCTATGAAAGAATTCCTGCTAATTTCATGTCATGTTTATCAGCTAGGATGTTATGGAATTTAAAGGTATATCATGAATACGTTTTTTTTTATTTAGAAAAGATCGACTCAAACAGAAATAGATTTTCTTTTTAAGATAAAAATTATTTGTCTTAAGCAAGCAAATAAAACACCACACACCTACATCTAAAATGACCAAAATTTTACTTTTTAAATTGTATTAAACTGTCAACCTATTAAAATTTACTCTAGGCAGGCTGTAATCTAATTAACCTATTTAGAAATAAAGCCCAGCTAATATTTACAAATAAGTCAATGGGTACCGAAACTGAATTAGGAACAGTATAGTATCAGAACTCAATTTGCATTTTTATGTCGCCAAGCAATGAAAATGTCCAAATGTGGAAAACATTCTACGTTAAATTTCATACAATTCTATACCTATAGCAACCCTACATTGAGCTTGACAAAAGTCAGCAATACACAAATCGACCATTACATCATAGCTGGATACTGTATTACCAACCCATATTGTGATGGGACAAGTCTGATGAAAGGGCTTCTGAATTGAAAAAATAAATAAAACTAAAGTTGGCAAAGTCAAGAGCACACCTGTCTGTTCATCATTTGCCCTTGTCCTTATTTAAAAAAAAAACTTTTAAAGGGCCAGTACATACTGTTGTTCATTTTGTGTGACACCTGAGTAGGCACACAATGTAACTTTTAAGGGCAACATTGTACATGGAGTTGGGACTTTGGAGTGATATTTAACATGCACTCTCACAACACAGGGTATTTGTCGAAACTTTTGGCTGCATAGAACGCTTATAGGTTGGCAATTATGTAAGCAATGCTCGGACCCATATCTCATCGGATCACATTTACTGTACGGTCACCCTTGGAGCAATTTTTTAACATTTGGCGGTAAATAATTTTTTCTGGCAGCCATTCTCTGAGTTAGCGCAATTAATTAGGATTAAAGAAATTGTTTTTTTTTTCATTAAGTACGATTTCAGGGATTTTTTTAATCCATTTTCTCGACAGTCAATTTTTACAAAATGTCCTTTTCTTCAAATCATGATTGTCAAAAAGTCGCCAAAGTACCGCCTTTTGGCGAGAGATTTTGGAAAATTCAGTAAAACAGTAAATTCAGAAAAAACAGTAAATTTTTACCCCTAGGCCCCAGGATCTTTTGCATGCAAAGGCAAGCACAATACTGACTCTTATTTGTTTTAGATTTCAATTACATGCCGTTCACACTCTTTCTTGCTCTTGTGAACTACTTACTATAGAATTGTTTCAGGATTAAATACACCAATTGGAAAACGAATCGTCACTCTGGCATTACTCTCTATATAGTGACTTTCGAACGATCATTTGACAAGAAAAATACTATAAAACTAATAATTGATATCTATTAAAAAAAAGACGAAAATTAATAAATTTATAGAGCTTTGCTTTAAAAAAAATAGACACAGTGACTTAATAGCAGGTAAAAGTAATGTTTTGCAATGTAAACAATAAATCGAACACCGAACAGGAGAAACGTAAACAAGATGATCACAGATGACACATACCATAAAACGGTCGCTGTTTCAACAAACAAAAACAAATTTTTCAATAAAAATGCAAAATTATTAAAATAAAAAATTTAATAATTACTTACCAGGTGAAGAACAGTATTCACAACTTCCTTGTTCGACACTTGCCCCACCTCCACCAGACCTATGAGAACGGCAAACTTCAAGTTATCATTGAGGGGCATTTTAATAACATCTTCGGGCCTTTTGGCCTCCGTCACATTTGTCTCGTCAATTTTCTCCATTTTTATCTTCGACGACATCGCATCGGATTTATCCCGATCACTGAAGAATGATCGATGTTTTGCTGGGTATTTTCGATGCAGATACACTCGAGATGGTCATCCTCTTTTTTTTTTCTTTCTAGTCTAGAACTTCGATCGAAACACTCGCGTGTATGAATTCCAGATGTTACGGGTCACTTTTTTCAAAATAATTCATTTCGTAGGTTTAGCATAAAACTCCTAGGTGATGTTTTTCAATATGAAAACAGAGCAGAACTATAGCAGAAGTACAGTTGCACCGGTCTTCAGAAAGCTAACTACGAAACTGCTGTGGAACTGTATACAACTGGGAAGAGCGCCATCTTTTAGTCATTTCTGGTTTCTGAAAAAGCAAATCATATCTTCAAATGGGATTAAAATATATTTTTCTTAAAGATTGAAGCAAAGTAAGTCTTTATTTAGTCTATTTTTAAATTTTAGGTGAATACAAAAGTTTCAGTACCAATTAAAAACCATACCTTATAGCCCATTGTACATATCTAATTGAAGTCCTAGCCACGTAGAGCATCAAAATAAACTCATTTTCGTTCTCTTCGTCAGATTCTCATTAGAAAACACTTCTTAATTGTATTATATACAATCGTATTTGGATTTAATCATAGAGATTAAGAAATATATTGATTTTAACAGGGTAGTGGGGGGACAAGGTTTTGCAAACCGTTGTGAAAAACAACACCTGAGCTGAATTCTCGCCAACACCTCGTTTTTTTCACTTACATGAAAAATAATGATTATCGACATCAGCTTTAATTTTAGTTAATAACGATTTTAAGAAATTATAAATTTTGATAGATTTGTGCGATTATTAGACAAAATGAACCTACCCAAGAAATACGTAAACCATATAAACCGGCGCATGGAAATCGGACGATATTCGTGGAAATTAAATAAATTATGTATTTCAAAACAGATACCGCTGAGGCGCAGAGGAAAAGTTGTGAAAACTGGAATGCTGTACGTTACGTGAAAGATGGCTATATAAGTATGAGAACACGTAAATGCAAACTTAAATTTGCTTAACACAAATACTCATGCGTGTTAGAAGGTATTTTCCTATAATAATTCTTTTAGTTTTGTGCCTTACCTATGTGAGGAGAGGATATTGATAGGCGCAG
Source organism: Hylyphantes graminicola (assembly GCA_023701765.1). Taxonomy (NCBI): domain Eukaryota; kingdom Metazoa; phylum Arthropoda; class Arachnida; order Araneae; family Linyphiidae; genus Hylyphantes; species Hylyphantes graminicola. The sequence continues at coordinate 4,316,720 of CM043119.1, read as the reverse complement.
AACTTGCTGGATTGATAAAGTAATGTTTCAGATGGCGTTTATTTGTTTTCACATTTCCGTGTACTATGATTTCATTAGTTTCTTAACTCTATGGGTTTTTCGGTATCACTCTCAAAATGATTATCAAAGACGACGATAAAATTTTCCTTCTATGCAAGCTTTTCTTGAAAAATGATTTGAACAATCAACAGCACAGCAAGATAGTTGGCATTTGAAAAAAATTACTAGTAAAATATTCTTAAGAAACTCATTTTCAAAACCGAAACCAAATTATTTTCAGAAAAGTGAAAGCAAGACCTTTAGAGCTGTTGCCATTCACATTAATCTCACATTAATTAATGGAAAAGATTTGCCTACCAATGCCGGACGTACACGGGAAAGTTTCATTTTAACTTTCGGGGGGAAAATACTTGCTTACAGTTTATAAAAGGCGCTTATATTTATATAATTAAAATATTAATGCTGTTAGGGCCAAATGACTTTAAAATTTTATTAAAATACCATTTGTTTACTTTAGCATTTAAAAGAGCGAATCGCGGGCAATCCCTCTCAACTCCAAACAGTTATCTATTTCCCTGTCATAAGTGAGTGGTGTGATATAGGCGAATATTATTATTTTTCTTTATCTTTCACTTTTCCTGAGGCAGATTCCACACATCATGCTGAATAACCGTACGCCGGATAACATTCTATAAATTCCCCCCTCCCAAATCATCCGAAAACCTTTCTGCGCTGAAGACTAGTGAGACGTTATAAGGAAACCGAAAACAAACACACATCCACGATGGCGCAAAACGACGGCGGCAACAGCGAAGATGTCCCAGCATCCGGCGGCGTCATTTCTGACATCGTCAACAGCCCGATTAACTTGGGACTCCTCGCGATCTGTTTTTATTTGCTCTACAAGATATTCTTCGGGAAGAAACCCGACGTGTCGCCTGTGCCCGAGGTGCCGCAGATGCCGCCATTGAAAAAGCACGACATGACTCTGGCGGAATTGAAAAAGTACGATGGGGTCAGCAACGAGGAGGGACGGGTGTGCGTCGCCGTCAACGGGAAAGTGTTCGATGTCACCAAGGGAAAGAGATTCTACGGACCAGGTAATTTGTTTACTTAGAAAGACGTACAATATTGATTGCATGCATATGTAAACAAATAAAAAGTCTACTTTTTTGATGTTCCCAATGAAATTTTGATGCTGATTAGACGAATATAAGTTTGTTTGCAAAATATTTAACTCTGTATTTAATGGGCACATTTGTGAAAAAACAACTTTAAATCCTTTAGAGGTAGGTATAGGATTTAGAAAACTGAACAACCAATATTCATTGTGATAAAACTGCCAAAAGTTGATTATCTGATTGCTGGTTAGGATTTGGTTATTTGCAATGATTGCCAAGCATAGAAAACGGCCAAATATAGTAAACGTTCCATTTCATACAATTCAATGTATAGCAACCCTGTAACGCTTAATTTTCGAGCTTGCCAAAAGTGAACAACAAATAGACCGACCAATGGCCATTATATCATAGCTGTATCAAAAGTTGTGACGGGATACTTAGGTTCTGTCACTACACGGTTGTGGCTATATTGGTGTTATTTTCACTTGAACGACATGCAAATTGATCCCAATCAATCATGGCAATATATAGACCACCCATTATTCTTATTCTAAAAGTACAAAAATTGAGAATTCCAACTGAGCATGTTATGTACATACTACATGACAAATAGTGATGTGTCAGTACTGTCAGTTGAATATTTGATGTGTAGCAAGTGTCGGTTCACCTTTACTGTACGGTAACCATTGGCGCGATTTTTAGATTTGGCAATAAATATTTTTTTGTGGCAACCTGTCTGACTTCGACCCAAACCCATAACGGTTAGATAGGGTTGCCGGAAAACGTCATTGTTGCGAAGAGAGCATGACGTCAAAAGTCGCCAGAATACGGACTTTTGGCGCAATTTCGGAAAGTTGGTCAATGGTTACTGTACAGTAAATTTCTACCCAAGTGTCATACCTTTACTATTTTATGTCGTGTGAAACTGTCGTGTCAGAAGAAAAAATAACTGTTGTTTTAAAAGTTCTTTAGCTGCACCTGAAGGCAGTCACTAACTATGGTTTTTCCTACTGTGTTTCTTTTTAATTAACCTGATGTTAGTTTAAATATATAGGTTAAAAAGTTAATAGGTTCATATTTATTAGACACATTATATGTACATCTCAAGGGTTTGTAACACTGGTAAAAATTATTACATGAATAACCAAACCGTGTAACACATGTTTTTTAGCAAAGCTTATTTTATGAGATAATCTTTTTTACAAATTGTATCTAGTAAGTACCCATATCAAAATTTGATTAATAATCACCGCTGAGTCATTTTTAATCATTGAATAATTAACCAAATGATAAATGCCAGAATCATCAATAAATCCTGGATCCAACAAAGACCTGTTGCTTGGCAGTGATACCAATATTGGAAAGACCAGAGACGTTTTTTGGATCTTTTGTGTTTTATTAATAGATGGACATATTTTTTAATTTTCAGGCGGACCCTATGCGTCATTTGCCGGCAGAGATGCCACTCGTGGTTTGGCCACCTTTTCTGTGGAAGTTTCGAACGCTGACGATTATGACGATCTCTCCGATCTGAATTCCATGCAGATGGACAGTGTCAGGGAATGGGAAATCCAGTTTCAAGGTATGTACTGTTTATATTTGCCGTTTTATTAGCTAATCAGATAACGGTTTGAATATATGTGATAATTTATATTTAATTATGTTTTTTAAATGTCCTCTTTTGAATTTTGTGTTCTCTGTAAAATAAACTGTGTACCTGAACATTATGTATCTCAGTAGGAAGTTTTTAAACTTTTAGAACTAGTCCTTAAATTTCATGTTAATGCAAAGAATGCTCTAATTTTTACTAAAAACTCTTAATTTTTCAGAGTTAAACTTTTGGTTTTCGATGTATTTTTAACAATAGGGTAAAGCTCTTGTCTCAAATAAAACTAAATTTTATGATGTAGCCAATATGTGCGATTCTGAATTTAACTATAAATTCAGTTTAAGTTTTCTATTTTTTTTGCCTGCATGTAGCTGAAACTCCCCTACATTTTGCAGAAAGTTTTCAGTGGAAGGTATTAAAGTTGTTTTGAAATTGCTTTGGTTCAATCTACCTTATTTTAAAATGTAAAAGAAAAGTTTTAAATTGCTTTCATTGTGATCATTCCCAAATTGTACTGAGCGAAATATGGTGTTGATTTGATACCGTCTTTGTCAGAACTTTTTCAGTTATTTGCAAACAAAAACATGACACTTGAATAGTTTAATACTACCTTCTAAATCACTTTTATCATTTAAGTTTGATTCATGCAAACTGATTTTTTTAATTATTTCTCCATGGGTAGTTGGGAAAACACATTGATAACTTTATTGATCTAAAGAATCCATTAAGTTTTAATTTTTTTTTATTAATTAAATTGTGAAAGAATTGGTGCAATTATTTTTCTTTAGTGTGTGGTTAAGCACAAAACACATTGATACCATAGCTGATCCCTGAATCCCTTAATTTTCCAGAAAAGTACCACTATGTGGGCCGCCTCCTGAGACCAGGCGAGGAACCCACAGACTACTCGGACGAAGAGGACACAAGTCAGGACCAGAGTTCCCTGGACCCACCCTCTTCACAGTCTTCCAAGAAAGATGAATAGAGGATTGGGTAAGTTGTAAGTTTAATATATAGATAACTGTATTTAAATACCTGATGTTACTTGACATCTTGAAAACTTTTAAATTAAAGTTAGTAAAAAGAAGGAAAAAAAATTAAACTTTGTTTCAAGCAAAAATAATTGTAGTAATGAAAAAAAAAAAGACAGTAATTCGTAGCTGTGCATCAGTTATCAAAGCATGTGTCGTTACGTGGTGATTTAAAAGTTGCCAATGGATATAGAAAATATTCTACATCATTGTAAGATATCTTTTCCTTATTAATTTATGTTTTTGAAGAATTTGGTTAGCATGTAGTTTTAATCATTCTAAAATATACAGATGCATGAAATTAATGAATATTTAAAATTTTGCAAAAATATTTTTTAAGACTGGTGTTTTTTTTTTGTTTTGTTTAACGTATGACATGCATTAAAATGCAAATCGAACCAAATATTGGTTTGAGAGCACTATAGTCTGTGGTTTTCTCAGATAATGGCTAGTTGAACTGGGACCTTCTGCTTGAAGCTTATTATGAAAATTTTTCCTAAATGCAAGATTTAAAAAAATTCTGCTGCCGGGAATAAATAAGACAGTTTTAAATAAATAAGCAAAACCGAAACTACTGGTTAGTTTTAAGTAATCCGTCTATGTGATTTTAATAGTATAGTTTGATTTTATTATAATGTTTTGTGTTCAGTTTAATGACAGTGAAATATATGCTACTAGTGCCATTATTAAATAATATTTCCCTTTGAAAACAAGTTAAAACTTTCTGATTGATACAAAATATTATTATACTTACGTAAACTTTACATTTCTATCATTAATAAATTTTTTAAAAAAAGTATGGCACTGTTAACTTATGACCTTTTAAAAAAGTTGTCCGACAAGTTCTTAAAGTGTTTGTTCTTTACAAACAGGAATTATGAACCTTTGGAACCGCTGCAGTTTTGTTGTACATAAACCTGGCCGACCTCAAACCAGCGACTGGACCTTGGGACGCAGCTATGTTGATTGTTTTTGTTCTTTGTGGTTATGCTATTGATGCAGTGTTCATTCTAGACAATTTTTCCCCTTAAAAAGCACTGTTTTTCATTTTTTTTCAATAAAATAGTAGTTAAAGCTTGTTAGGTTTTTTTTCGCCAAATTATGTATTACTGCTTGAACTTTTGTTTACAACTTTTTTTGGGGCTAAGGATATACAGCATTTAAATGGGATTTTTTTTTCAGACATTTGCTACAAAATGTTTTTACCTGCATGTTTTGAAGTGAATTTCGTAAGCCAACAGCGTTGATTAACAAAAATATAATGAACTTATTGCTTATTTCTCTAAATATATTTAGATTTTATTTTAATGAATATATGTCTTTTTTAACCTAATAAAAAATAACTATAAACCTTGAACACAATACAACATTTTATTCCTTAGTTATTTTCTAGTGCATGAATTAAAAACAGAAACTTTCAAATTAACTTTTTTCTTAAAATATATTAAATTTCTAGAATGAACTCTGCCATATGACTGTTTTTATACTGTTCATTTCCATTTTTCTATTTTGTGTTGTGTTTGAAAAAAAACTGATGTAGTAGTTTAAGATTCCAGGTTTACTTTGTTCTAACATACTGATTGTTATTTGTGCTGTGGGTCAAAATACCAGTGTTGAGACAAAATATTTATTTACTGATTTTGTGTGGCTTATGTGATTACAACTGCAGTCATCGATGTCTGTACAATGATTTTTTATATATATATATTTGAGAATGTTTGGAGAAGAAAGTTTTAAATCACATTTATTGAATGTAATAAAAGGTTATTTTTGCCATGCAGTTATTTTACATGCACCAAGGCATATAAGCTCAATATAATAATGATTTCACCTATCAATTCAGATATCTCAAAAAAAGGTGGTACTGTAAAAAAAGTTTGGAACTTCTTGTTACTGTTGAATATGAGGGGTAACTTTAGCCAAGCAAAAAATCCTAGTACTGACTTTTTTCCTTGAATATTTTTTACTCATAGGTCAAAGCAGTTCCCACCAATTCAAATAGGTAAGAACAAATTTTAAGGAGTGTATTCAATGAGAAGTTATTAGTTTAAAAGTTTGGGCCAAAGTTTCTAATTGGTTAGGAAAAAAAATCAAATGGGTTTTTCTTTCTTCTCCAAAAATCCTCAATCCATGCATAGGGCCAAGTTGTTTTGAGTAAATATTTAGAAAGATACATAGTAAAGCATTTGTACATTGATGTATTAATATATGCTTTATAAATTATTTAACCGTATAACTGTTTTTAAGCACCCGTGTTCTTGTAAATACCTTTTTCGATATATAAATGAAAAATTATATTTGGTATGTCAATGTTAAAATGAATTCTTACATTTATATTAAAGTAAACTGTTTATGAAGATAAGTGTCATGAAAAAAATAACTATTGTATTTTAAAACTTAATGAAAAGAAAACTATGACTGATATTGAACCTATTTCTGTTGGTAATTACCATTTGGATTTTCTTAAGAGTTATTACAGATTTACTTTTACATTTTTCAAGGAACATGAAAATATATAAAATTTCCTTGAAAAACTGTCAAATCTTGACAGATAACTGTCAAAAGTTACTTCTGTTTGTCTCCTGCCCAATTTCATAAAGATTTTTTTTCTATTTTTCAAATGATCCAGCCTTTTCCCCTAATCAATATTTGTAATTAAAGAAAAAAAAAAGCAAACTTATTCATGTAAAAATTAGTTGAAAATCTTTTTTAAAGTTTTCCTTGTTTTCAAATGCAATAGTTGTTTTGTGGACACTCTTCTCTGTACGTTTGTGTACTGTAAAAAACCATGCATGCATGTTTGGGCCAAAAAAAAAAAAATAACTGAATGGGGGTAGGGATGGAAAGTTTAGAATGTGCCTTACTTTTTTAAGTTTCGGGAGCAAGTTATACATGTGAAAGTAGTTTATGAGTCAGCGTGATGGTCAGTATAATAAATCCAGTTATTGATAATTGCTGGTAATTTTTTTTATTAATAAACATTATTCTACATTTTCAATGGACATTTTTCACATCGTGAATGACAACAGTTTCAGCTGTATTGTTTCCTTTTTTGTTTTTCTTGGTATTCTTGTTTTGGTGATGATTTGATATTATTATTTCGGTTTAGTTAAAAAAAAAATATTGGAATTGATAATTAATTTTGGACAGTGTATGTTTTCATAACGGTTTCTTTTCATGTATTTCTCTTGTTCGTTTTGTCGTCTTTGCTCTCTTACTGTTCTTTTTACTTAGGGAAATTTATTGTATTGTAATCTGTAGAAGATTTTTTCTAAATACTAAAAAAATATTAAATATACAATATCTGATAGAAAATAATTTCTTGTTTTGTATGTATTTTTTAAAACATATACCCAATTTCTAAAGATTAAAGTGAATATTTTCTTTATAATTTTCTTTAATTCACGGCTTAACCTATATGACCAATGGAGAGTTATTAATATTTTTCAGTGAGAGTTAAGATTTAAAGAAAATATTCACTTGAATTTCCGTAAGATTTTAATTAATTTATTGTATTGACCGTAACATGTATTCTCAGATTGCTGGTTTTGATGTAAAGGATATTGTAATAAAGGGATTAAACCAGGTTTTTATTGTGAAATATTATTAGAATTTACTACAAATTCCCAGTCATTGTGTAAATGAACCTGTACAAACTTTTACAAATGAATTGTAAACATTAAGTTAACTGATAAAAATATCTTGAATTTGTTATATTAAATAAAAATAAAGATTGTTTTCAAAACAATTTTGAATATTCTTTCATAGCAATATATTGTACTGTATTAATCTAAAAATCTTTTATTATACCCTATTTTCATAAAACATTAAGTATCCAGTTTGTTTATCAGCTAGTATTTGTATATTTAATATTTCTTAAAAAAAAAAAAAAAGATTACTATCTAACCTTCAAAAGCTTCTAGAATATAAACTATTTAGTTTTTTTTTATATTTTATAATCTTGGTAGAAAGCACAATGCTTATTTTCTGCAGTCGTTAAAATTTTTTTACCAATGTTGGACTGATCATTTGAATAATCCATTGGAACAATTTTTAAAACCCCTCAGACTTAATTAAAAGAACTAAAACAAATATATTTTTATCCTGAGATCCTTTCATGAGGATTTCAAATATACTTCGCAAATTTATTATTGAAAAATGTATATTTTTAAAAACTGAGCCTTCTGAAGTATTTATCGCTAACTAGTAGCTAAAATCCAATTTTTATAGATAACCGTATATAGGGCCGTTTGTATTATTGCTGTTAATCAACAGTTTAATTAATATAACATTATTGTATTGTTTTAAAAGGGAAATTTTCAAGTTTCATCATCTACTAAAAATCTACAGTTTAGAGAAAAATGAAAATCATCTACAAAAGTGGCACTTGCATTAACAATGATAATTCATATCTTAGCACGATATACTTAGAACCTACAGTTATAGAACTAGTGATAAGATATCACCAAAAAAAGACGTTCGCATTATCACTTCTATTGTTTAAGTTAGTTTCCTGTATGTGGATAATTATTGGAGAGTCATTGTGCTATAGTTCCGTTTGTGAGGACTTCATATCTTTAAGAGGGCGGCAATATTGACGTAAAAAAGTATTGATATCAGACAAAATGATTTCTAAACCTAGTGCAGATATGAAAATGAGAGAAATAGTAACAAAAATACAGCTATTTTAGGCGTACAAATAACTGACATATCTCAAGAAACAAATTTAGTATAATTTTTGACACTTTATATCGGAATGTAAATAGTTAAAAACCAGTTGAGAAATTAAAGAAATTTTGAAGTTACTGAGTTCTTGCCACAATGGTCCAAGTCATTTGTCTAAATACTGTAATTTATGTCAGAGGCAGATCATTTATAATCCTCAATATTAACAGCTCATTAAATACTCAAGTCAACCCCAATTGAACTTGGAATTTCATCTTGATTAAGTTATAATATTGTGCTATAGAACTTAACTTGACCTTTAATCCTTTCGCGCCCAATGATTCTATTTGGAATCACCCAGCTTAAACTCCCACTAATTTTAAATAAATTGTATATCAAATTCTCCAAAATTTTTTCAATAATTACTCCATACAATTTAAATTCTCCAGACGTTTTTCTTTATACAATCCTGTATTTTAAAGAATTAAATAATGTTTGTTGTATTTAAATGAAATTCATATAAAAAATAAAATCCCCCTGGAATAATTTTATTAAATAAAATGTCCCTAAACTATCTATGCTTGCATTTTAATATCTTAAAAATTTAATTGTGATTATTTTCAACAAATAAAAAGCTTCACAGATTTATTATAATTTATTCAAAAGTTATGATTCCCATTTTCCCTCAAATACGTTAAAAATTAAGATTTATTTCCAGCTTTTCACCATTTTATTGTGGATAGATAATGAGTCTACTTAATAAATTTCAGTAATTTAAAATTAAAAATAAAAAGCTGGGATTGAAAGGGTTAAGAAAAATTATGCTTCATCTTAGATAATAGTGTTTCAAATAAACACAACTCATCGATTCCACATTTTATTAACACATAAAAACCAAGTATCAAACTGTACAATGAAGGATGCAAAAATGATCACTTAAGTGTTGCCAATCAAGGAATGATCTACATCAAATGGAAATTAAATAAAATAAAAAACAAACAGAATAAGCAGAAACCATACGATAATCGGACAAGACAAGAAATTTCTGCTCTACTTGTCACTTGAGCGGTTAAAGTCAAATGTCTGTTAAATACGATTATTAAGTGCAGGGGGGATTTTTCATTTTCTACTTCTTTTTCTTGCGACCTCTGCCGTCTGGAATTCCATCCGATTTTCTTTTTTGTGGGACCTAAAAGAATAAATTAATGTTTGAATAACATATTGCTTACAATGTTTTGCTACAGGAAGAATTTTTTCATGTTTTTAACAATTAGATATTTTGGTTATCACACTAAGGCCAGAATTTTTTTTGTTGTTGTTCATGCATTTTAAGAGATAAAAGAACCTGATACATTGTAAATATATTTAATTATTCAGGACTGGAGTAAATTCAAGAAATACTGAATAATATTAATGTATTAGGCTATTATATTATTGGCTTATTTTAATAAAAAAAATTTATATATTATTGGCTTATTTCTCTAGTGATGGGCTTATTTTCTTTGCACTTATGTACTGTGAAAACAGAAAGGCCCAAGCCATGTTAAACAATGTTAAAACACTAATATTTGCGTTACTTACACTTTTTAAAATATAAGTAAAGGCATTATTATTTAAAAAAGTTATGTATTCGTTATGAAGTGATAACAGTAGACATAATTTAGCTATGAGTTTAAATAAACACAACATTTTAAAGCATTTAACTGCATTCAGATGTGTAAGACTGCAAAGAAAGTGATCCAAAGTTAAATAATTATCTTGTCATTACGTTTGTTCTATATTAGTCTGTCTTATATTAGGTCTGTCTTATATTAGTTCATATTCAGAAAATATGTAGCTATAGGAATGGAATTTTTATGCATACTTTTGAAATTGATGGTTTGGGTCCTCGTTTCTTTCGTTCTGCTTTCTCCTTTTCTTCTAATTCTTGATTTTCTCTCTCGATGAGAGTGATCAGGGTGTTGCAGCGACGCTGGAGCTCCTATTTAAAGTTTAGAAACAGAACCATTTAATATCTAAAATTAGGGCTTAAAGCATTTATTACACACACAACTTTACTTAAAATACTTACACCAAATAAACATTGGATTGTTAACAGCTTATCTTCAAATTAATTGATTTGAAGGTAATCAGAAAACTGTCTTATTAGCTGTATGTTCAATTAAGTTATTGTTATAAAAGTTAAATATAAAGAACGAAGATTGCTGTACATTTGGAATATGTACTAGTTGCAGCTTATTTTGGTTTAAGTGTAAAATTATACAGTAGTCATTAAATTAACCCTTTAATTTTTTTTACTCATTAAACAAGGCAGTGAGAACTGATATATATTAAAAAAAAAGTATATTTAGGGATTAGTTGCTTATAAGCAAAAACTGGCCATCAAAGTTATTCCAATCAACCAGTCGTTTTTGAGTAACCTTGAGGGGCCCAATGGTTTTTTTCACGGAGGATCTGCCAATAGCTCAGCAGTCTTGTTTTCCTTTCGCTCGAATTACTTTTGTTTTGGTTGGTTGGTAGAGATAATCAAGTTTGTGTGCTGACCGAGCATACTAACCTAAACATAGGTGTACCAACCAACTTAACCAAAAACAAACGTAATTCGAAAGAAAGGAAAACAAGACTGCTGAGTTACTGCCAGACCTTCCGTGAAACAACAATATTTTTGGGTTGAAAAATTCAGTGGCCTTAAAAGGACAAAATACTAACAATAATAACAAATAAAATCAATGCTACTTACTGCTGCAGTCCTAGACTTGATAAACCAATCAAATCTGAACTGGGGCGCCTTTCGTATCTCCGATCTCAGCTCATCGTATGCGTTCTCACGATCAAAGCCCAGCCTGTGTAGCATGCAGACCAAGAATCTATCTTCCTCCTCTGTGTAGTTCTTCCCCTTGTTGGTGCCATACTGAATACGGAGTTGGTGGAATGGGGCACGGTAGCGCGACATCTGCAAGAAAAAATGAAATTTGTTTAAAATTATGTAGAAAATTTCATTCAAATTTAGTTTGCACCTACTAAAACAGCTAAATAAATCAAATTCAATAATAGTATAATTATATTTTATAGAATTCGAAATTGTGAAATATCTTTTGCAAATAAACCCACACAGCACCAAAATTGTCCAAATATCAATCAAGTTTGATTTTAGAGATGAAGAATGTTAAAAATGTGTTTAAAATTTAGTTTGCACCACATACAACATAGAAAGTAATAATGCAATTATGTATTCATAATTTAATTTGTTCAAGCAACAAATATAAAAAGAATGCACAATTTAATAGGACAGAGTATCCAAAACTGTCTTGTGTCTTATCAAATTCTCTTATAAAATCAAGTCACAAACATCAATCTAGTCAATTATGTAAGTGGACTTGCCAACACTCCAGATTCAACCTAGTAATGGCATATTTTTTTCTGAATTCTGTGTCATGGCCAGATTTTCAAAGGGGGAAAGATTAAAATGTTTCTTGGCTTCTAGTATTCCAAAAAAAAAAAAAAAAAAAAAGGTTATTAAGAAGTTAAATGAAGAAACTTGGCAGGTCTGTGTAAACAAATCAAAACTTCAATATTTGGCCAACTCTTCAATTTGCTTATAAATTTAATTTTGACATTTATGCAAGAGATTTTATATCGGATATGTAAAGCATTTTTTTAAATTTATATGTAAATAAAAAAAACACAACAAAAAAATATTGCAATGATAAAATAAACATGCAATTTAGTCAAAAATTAACATGTTATAAAATCAAAAAGTCAATTACGTAAGCACATAAAAATTAATGCAGGGGATTCTCTGTAGGATAAGTACTGCATTTAATTATTACCTTTGCATCCAAAGCCTTTTTAATGCTTGCTCTTCTCTGAATTCTGGCTTCTCCCCTCTCGATCTGCGCCATAATTCTTTCGATATCCTGCAACTCGTGACATCTCTCCCAGAAAACTTGAGAATACTCAATGACCTAAGAAAAAAAAAACATTTGTCACAAAATGCAATCCAGATTCATTCTACGAGTTTAAGTACATTTTAAGAAAGTTAAGGACAAAATGAAATTTAAAATGATTTGTGGTCAAAAATTACCGAATTTAAAAAAAGTTTTGTGCTTTTTAATACACATGTCATTACTAATTTGAATAGAAATTTGTATAAGGACAATTATAATGACATTTATATACGATGCTACTCATTTATCTTTCATAGCTTCTGCAAAATATTTTAATAAAAAATGTGCTTTCAGGAATTTTGAGGAACATACAAACCATGTTTGACAGTATTTTAAAGCAAATTTAATATAAATAAGGGCTGCATAAATATATATTTGCATTGAAACTATGTTTTTGGACATTTGTAATATAAAATTACTCATTCAATTCATCATAAAAACAACTATACTTCATTTTGAACAAGTAAGACAAAATCTTGGATTGGATCAAAATATTCAAGAAATAAAATCCAATGAGAGCCATGCTTTTTTTAATTTTATCAACTAATAAACTTAACTTGGTGTGACGAGGAACAATGGAGTAAGTAAAAGCAGATGTCTTGTCAGTTGGCCAGACTGATGAGAAACTTCGGTTGTTTAGTTTCCGAGCTAGCTTGGTTCTTTATTAACTAATGCATATTTACCTCATCAGGTGTCTTTCCCTCCACTTCCTTTGCGATGCTGTCTGTGTCATCACGGCCATACTTTTCATTTGCTTTGATGAACTGGTTGAAATCCCTTCGAGACCAATTGGTGAAACCCTAAAAAGAAAAATATTACAATTAGTCAAAAATAACAAAACTAGATTATTTTTCCTATATATTAAATAAGGAAGCTGTTTAAAACGGATTAAAGTTTTCAATTTAATCTGCTCATTCAATGTAAATGGTTGATAATCTAATAATATACTGCTTTATAAACATAATTTTTTTTCCTAAATGGTTTGTCCATTTTGGTATATTATAAGCCTTTGCAGACTCTGCCATTTTTTGAGGCACCATCTAGGCTGCTTTTGCTAAAAATTGTGATGCTCAGATGTCAATGAATCTGAGCTTTTTTGTGGATGTTTAAGTATGCCAGAATTTAACTTTGCCAAGAGAATCCCAAGCCAAATGGGTACTCGAGGAATCTTTTACACATGTTAATTTAAAAGCGACTATTTTAACATAAAAAAAGCTCGAACATTTAAGTTTGCTGGATTTAAAGCCACACTAGAGGCAAAAAAAGCTATTTATAAATATTTCAAGAGGCATAACATCTCTAGAATCAAATTAAATTAATAACCTCAGTGAGCAATCTTTCTTTTTCAGCGACTTCGTCTTCCGTCAGGGGTTCTGATTCGTCGATCTTTTCCTGCTCCTCCTTTTGGAACACTCCAGCTTCCGGTCCCAGATCAGGATTCTTGGGCACCTGCACAGTACAAAATGGTTCATGGAAGCATAAAATTAATCATGCCATTGTCATAAGTACATTCCAGTGATGTTAGTATACTTACATTACAGTACTAGATAAGATAAGATTTTTCACATTAAACAGGTTTTTAGTATTGTTTTTTACTGAAAAATGGTGAATGTGGCAATGTTCAAGCACAAAGATTAAAGCAGATATTTATTCATAGACTATATTGCTTTTTCATAATACTAAAACATTCAATTTAAGATACAGAATTTAAAGCAGATAAAACCAGTTTGTTAATTGAAAAGAGGAAAGGTTACATGCTGAAAAGTTACTCATCGAAAACATCGCTTTTTTTATAACAACAAACCCAAATTGACGCCTGAGGAAATAGTGAAGTTAAATTGTTTAAGCAATCCAAATTCACATTAGTTCTAGCAGTAGTTATACCAGCACAACAAGCTATTCAGGTGTGGCTCGTCACCTGACTGTGGTTCTAAAATACGACGCCCGTCGCCAATAGCCCTCGTGTAGCTCTAGTGCGACGATAATTCAAAACCAAAACCAAAAACCAGCACAACAAGTGAGTAATTAATATCAAATATTAGACTTTGAACAATATGCTAAATTCCTTTCTAAAGATCACAATTATTTAATGAAACCAATTTAAGATAAATATGAGCAACAAAATTAATTTCTGAAACTTAAAAACAGTTAACAATCCATAATGGGCTTATAAACTTAAACAATAAATATTGAAACATTTCATTTCAAAGCTTGTTACTATCATACTTTAAATTTGTTCAACCCATTCAGTATAAAACATTTCTTAAAATAATATGATTCATTTTAGTATGTTTTAAAAAAAAAATCTAATGAAATCTGCTCACCTTGTATCCAATGGTCTTCCGGAAATAAAAGATCTCTTTGTCCAGCAGTTCAAACAGCCGTGGGGGGAAAAACTGAAAATCTTGAATGGTGGGTTGTTTAGGAGGTCTTGGCGCCTGAAATTGCATATGTAAAAAAAGACTTAAATAAAAAAAATTATAATGGCTTGAAAAATAAAAATTTTATGTTTATAATTTGAAGATTTCAATTTTAAATTCTTTGGATTTATCAACCTTTTATATAAAAAAATTAATACAGTTTCAAATGTCCTCTTTAAAACGTACCAAGTCGAGGAATAACTCCCTACACACTCACTATTGTAAGAGTTGGTTTTAATTTTTCTAGAGGAAACAATCCAAGCTAAATTTGCACTTTTGACGAGAGGGACATGGCATGGCATTGAATGCTGGCACAATTTTGGTGCTCTCCCAATTAATTTCACCCAAATGATCCAACAACAACAAAAAAAGTTAACTCCTGAGCCTATAATAATCGAGTTTTTGGAATTTATCAATCCTAGTGACAAGTGTTTTATTTATCACAAACTATTAGAAGTAAGGATCTAATAATTACATTTTTTTCTTAAATTGGTGTAGATGTATCAGAGGAGGTTATTTTTCATAATTTCTGTCACTTTTAACTACCGAGTGAATTATTGGTGGAATTGGTAAAAAAACGTTCATGAAGGTTTCAAAAGTTAAATTTAAACATCTATAAAACTTTTAAATATAATTTTGAATTAATGCTGAGAGGATTAAGAAAAGATTGTATACTTAATTTTTTTAAAACCTACCTTTGGAGCCTTTGGCTCACTGACCCTAAGAGCTTCTCTAAAATAGGCATCAACAGCGTAATTGGCTTTACGCTCCCTTTTCGGCGGTTCGATCCAGTGGCCAATTCCTGGAATCTGACACAAAAAGAATCAAAGGAATTGTTAAAACTATAAACATCATCATTGATAACAGAGAATCAACAAATTTCTTCTTGCAAATTTTTTTTGAATTAAAGTTTTTATTTAAAAAAATCTTTTCA
Source organism: Hylyphantes graminicola (assembly GCA_023701765.1). Classification (NCBI taxonomy): domain Eukaryota; kingdom Metazoa; phylum Arthropoda; class Arachnida; order Araneae; family Linyphiidae; genus Hylyphantes; species Hylyphantes graminicola. The sequence goes on along the minus strand of CM043119.1, from coordinate 4,300,993 downwards.
AAACTAATTGTTGACAACTTCATACATTTATATATCTTAACATAGTTTGTATTGCAATAAAACATTAAGATTTCTGGTACACTTCACACACCATTTCGCCCCCAATGATTTCAATTGGTATGATCAGCTTCCGATTTTTTTTTCTCACTAAGTTGAACTCGTACTTATTTTCGTTAGATGGAAGAATCATGTCTTTTAAAGAATTAAACAATGTTTGTTTTAATTGAATGAAAATATTAAAAACAGGGTAAAATAAAATCCACTTAAAAAAACTTTTATGAAATAAATCGATCCTAAATTCTTCACTCTTGCATTCTTAGAAGTCTAAAATTTGATTTTTTTTTATAATTAAAATTTTGAAAAAATTGTTATAATTCATTTAAAAGTAATGATTCCATTTTTTTTGCTCCTTAAATTTTAGATAAAAAATTAAGATTTATTTCCCTGTTTTTTTACCATTTCAATCTGAATGCATACGAAATCTATTTCACACATTTTAGATTTTTATTATAAAAAATAAGAAGTTGGAACTGGACTGGTAAACAAAAGTACGCAAAGTGGTCCCCTATTTGTTTTGAGCAGCGTAAAAAAGAAGTAATAAAAAAAATACCAAGTAAACATTAAGAAATAAAAATAAAAAGGAATATGCATTGGTGCCAAATAATATATAACCAAATATTATACTAAACTTTTCTTTGTGATAAGCATTATTTTGCGACGGATACAAAAAGAAACCAATTATTTAAAACAAATACCTTCTGTCTTTCTCTGTAGTCCTCTCCTTCAAAACGATACACACTCTCAGCTGGGGCATCTAGGGTGAAGTTTCGCAGGGTGCTTTCGCCCATGCTCTCCAGTTTGGTCTGCATTTCTAAAGTCTGAAAAAGTTAAATAACTTAGCCAACATTGAAAAAAAAAACCAAAGATATAGTAAAGTATTTTAAAAATGGAGGATACTGCATGGGTTTTATGCTGATTATTTTTATAATCACAATATTGTTTTTTTTAAAAAACTAAATTTAATTATCACCATAATACTTTTAGAAAATAAAGTCTTTCAAAGTGATCCAATAGTTACATTTTCCAAACAAGAACATTCTGACTTGCTATCAACTTTTGTTAATTTCATAACTACTTCTCAGATTTCTGATATTTGGCATTAGTATTTAAAATAGACTTCTTTAATAGTAGCCAACCAAGTCTCAAAAACTAAAACCTTTTGAAAAGTGGTCGTTCTTTAATTATTTTAGGGAATGCAAATGCTCAGGAATTATCCCCATGAACTACCAAAGCTATTGGCAATGGGCATCCAAATTTAAAGCCCCATGCAAATGGCCAGGAATATAGCTCATTTGGTCGGATAACTGCAGCATAAGATCTTTTATTGATAAAATGGATTAATACAAACTGTATAATTGTGTGTAAAGCCGCCTAGCTCTAGATGAGAAAGGTATGTAAAATGCCACGCCCTAATGGCAAAAATTCTGTAACCCATTGCTACTTTCACTAGCGAGAAAAGACAATAAAAATATGGTGCTTAACAGCAGCCTGTTGAAGTTCTTTTTGTGTTTAAAAGCTATGCAATAATTACCAGAGCAGAGACGAGAATCCGAACACAAACAATGATACTCTCCAATTATGCAAAAGGCCCGCCCCAAAATAATTTCTCTTTAAAAAACAACTGAAAACTGTTAATATAAATAAGAATATATTATTATAGCTTTTAATTTTCTGTTTTTTAAAAGAAAAACTCCCGATGTTCACAATTATAAGAACAAATGTAATAACAAGATAGTAAAGTAAAAATGCTGAGTGCTTTAAATGGAGGCATTGCTGACCTTTCTTTCGCCCTTCTCCAAAATAGCATCAATATCTTCGTCTGTGATCTCACTTTCTTTGGATGCGAAAATGTGGTCCGCACCGTGTCTGATCATGCCCAACATTTCGTCCTTTCCTAACTTGGCGGCTTGAGCATCGACCAGCCGACCTGAAAAACACAAATTGGATAAATAAAATAGCAACATTATCTTAATAGATTTACAATATAATATGTTGTGGTGACATTACTTTATATTATAATATAGCAACAATTTTCTTTATAAAGTAATATCTCAACTATTAGTGTAAAAAGTTACCTAGTCTCACTCATTCTATGTTAATTCAATTAGATGTTTTTTTTTTCCAAAAGGTAATTTAAACACTTTCAGGTTTTATAAACGATAGAATCGACAAGGACCAAGAGGTTTTTCACTAGAATTTGCTCTAACTTGCTCCTTACTAGCCATCAAAAGCTTAAAACACTAAATAAAAATGTCATGTGAACATAAATATTGAATTCTAAACACTAAACTCCCAGGTGATGACAACAATAAGTTTTGATGATTATTTATCACAAGAATTAACTTTAACTTTAAAAAAAAAGTATATTTGATACTTTAAAATTCACAGGAAAAAAGTACTGTTACAGTTTTTATTACTGCATAGATGTCGGCAGGGGTGCAGAATATGTTTTTACTCCAAATATTTCCCCCAATCCGTTTGAAAATTTTCCCCAAAATTTTACCATAGATAAACTTGCATAAATTCTGTATTACCTTAGGTGTAGAAAATTTTACGATATACAGAGCTCCGACAAGCCCAACACTCCATTTTTTTTTAAAACTAAAACTTGTCTACAATCAGAAACCCCAGTGTAGGCCGCAATAGAAAAAAAAAGGTTCAAACGTAAACAAAAAGAATTTTAACTTCCAAGCTTTTATTGTGTTCACAGACACTTGATCAGAAAAAATAATGTGGTTGTCCGACTGGTCTGAACCGGAGCTAAAAAAGATACTCTTCCGATCACGCAGAGCCACAAAACTGTCAATCATTCTGATGCAATATGACATCATCGGCAGATTTCGTGAAAATTACTAGGCGGCAAAATAAATCCGGAAACATTATTGGACTACACACTTTTTTGTCACGGTAAATGGTCGTCTTCTAATGGGGGATTGCACAGGCCGTTGCTCGATTTGTGAAGACATCTTAATGTAATCTAATCTTAATTCATCCTCAAATTTTAATTAAACATTTTTATCTTTATTATTAAAATCCATTATTTAAACTAGTTATTTATCAAATTTTAAGCATATTTTTTATCTATATAGAGCTTCTAATGGGAGATTGCACTGGCTGGTCGAGATTCGAAGACATCTTAGTATAATCTAATCTTAATTCATCTTCAAATTTTGATAGAAAATTTTATCTTCATTATTAAAATCCATTATTTAAACTAGTTATTTATCAAAATTTAAGCTTAGTTTTCATCAGTATAGAATTTCTTCTAATGGGACATTGCACTGGCAGGCCGAGATTTGAAGACATCTTAGTGTAATCTAATTTTAATTCTTCGTATTTTGATTGAAATTTTTATCTTCATTATTAAAATATGCTATTTTAACCTAAAGTTTATTGAAATTTAAGTTTAGTTTCAACTTATTCTGGGCACCGTAAAAATTGCGATCTACCGCAATGATATGCTGAATTTAGGATACAAACGCGATACGCTATTTTGGTTTGTTAGAGCAAAATTTAAAAATAAATTTAAGGTAAGTTTTAAAACAGAAAACAAATGGCTGGTCGGAGAATTTTGTAATACATTGTCAAAATCGAAAACAACTGAATATTTTCCACAAAATTTCCCCAGATGGATAAGATTTCCTCCGATCTAGGATCGCCGGATCGGACATATTCTGCATCCCTGGATGTCGGTACCAATAAACCTTATGAAAAAAAAAGAAATTAAAATTTTAAAAGTTTTACTTTTTCTTTCACACATTACATTATATATTTAACACATTAACTTCAAACGAAAAAAAAACCACTGCCATAGTTTTCATTAATACTGACTACATTTGGTACCAATTGGATATTACAAACGAAAATAAAAATGTAACGGTTTAGCTTTTACTGAAAATCAATAATCGTGCAAAAGGGATTGTAATTGTGCAGTTCACCTTGTTGAATGACAACTGTGTCCAATCTCAGCTTGACTTCTGCTCGCTCAACGATTCTTTCTTCAACAGTATTTTCGGTGATGAATCGGAAAACCTTAACCCTCTTGGTTTGACCAATACGATGGGCACGATCCTAAAATTGGAAAGATACCCAGTTAGAAAGTTTGTCTTATAAAGTACAAGCAGGCTTTGTCTATTTTATCAGTGTGCAAGTAATTACTTCTTGGAAAATAAAGGAATGTTAAAAATTCTAAGGAATAACAAATTAAGTTTTGCTTTATACAATCTTAATTAGATTTTTTTAATAAGCCATTTAAATTAAAAAAATTAGAAACAATACTATAGTTTTAAAAGTTGACATTATACAAGAAGCATTACATTTTTTGTTAGTATATATTTATTTGTTAATAAAAGGTAGCAACTTAAATATGTAAAAAAAGGGCATAGTTTTTCAATTCCTCAAATCTTGTTTCAAAATACCAGTTCAAATGTAGAGGTTTATGTTTAAAAAATAAAAATGTGTTCATAATAAGTTTAACTTTCAAAATTTCTTTTTACAATAAGATGCATGACAGAAGCAGTAAGTTAATATGATATTGAGCTAATACTTTTATCATACCATTATGTTAACATTTACATTGTAATAATTTTTTATAAAATTAATTTAATAGCAAAATAAACCATTCAAATTAAATGATAATATGCAAAATAGTTAACTAACATATAAAATGGTGAACGTTCTTACCATAGCTTGTAAATCTACTTGGGGATTCCAGTCAGAATCAAAAAGAACGACAATGTCAGCCGTGGCTAAATTAATACCCAAACCTCCAGCTCGGGTACTCAACATAAATATGAACTTTTCACTGTTGGGCATGTTGAATTCATTGATTTGACGCTGGAAAGGAAAAAGAAAGCTGTTAGGTTACTAATTTGAATTCAGTGTAAAAAGAGTGACAAAAAGTTTTGCTTATAAACACTTTAATGTTTTCTTTTCGGTAATTTAATTGGAGTAAAGAATCAATAAGGGCATTGAGGAGTAGCTTGAATCAGTTAAAAATAAAAGTAAATAAGTTTACCCTTTCAGTCCCAGTGATGCCATTTGGCATCATCACTTTCAATATTTTTTTTCGAAATGTTTATGTCCCGTTATGACATCCAAACACACATCATTTGATTCTTCACACTTTGTTCTATTAGACAATATTTTACATTAATCTCAATAGAAGCCAGAACAACTATTTTTTTTGTTTAAAAAATAGCTAAAAAGCGTTTTACCTGATTTTTGACAAGTTCACTTCAGTTCCACATAATTAAAACACAATTTAAACTATTTGGTTTAAATTAATTACTAATTTTTTAAAAAAATAATTTGGTCAGATACCAGAAAATATATTACTCGAAGTGTTTTTAGGTAATATACATTTTTAAAATTTTGTGTTTTCCACAGTTAAAAATGTTTGGCGTTATTTCAAAAACCATATAAAAAATGTAAATGAATTTTTTTTCTTGTGGAACTCTTATTTTCGACCTAAAATAAGCTTATTTTGTGAATATCAGATGTTTTTGTAGTGCAGTAAATTTTTGGGACTGAAAGGGTTAATGTTACAGGACAACGTCTATGTTAATGTTTTACCTAACTCTCTTGTTGCAGACTTTAATACTTCAAAATAGATACATGCAAATTAAAAATATATATTGACCAAGTTAAAATATTCATACTCTGTGAGAAATTTTTGATTGAAAGTTTAGGCAAATTCTTATGTGACAGCATGAAATTACCCTCAACCAGGGCCTGCTCTAGGAAATCTCAGACTATAGGCACAACCTATTTTGGGGGCCACTTTTCGGACAATTTTATGTAGGATTTCCTATAATGATGGTGCTATAGGACCCATACGTAAAATTTTTGCTACAATTTTATAGGATTCCTTACAAACATCGATCAAAATAATAACATTTGGTCAATTACTCACTTAAAATTGAGCAAAAAACAATGTGGAGTATCCGAATTTTTTTAGTTTACTGATATTTTGGGAATTTACAGCATTTAGCATTATAGAAACTGAAATTTAGGGGCCCCTAAAATTTGGGGGCCCTGGGCCTAACAGGCCTTATGGAAGAGAAGGCCCTGCCCTCAACAAATATGGGACTAAGAGTCAAAGCAATAAACTGAAGTTTCCTAATCTTTTTGGACATTAGTACTTGACCACTACATTACAATACTTACATATATATTTCCTAAAGAGGGCTGCTTTTTAAATTTATCAAGACTTTTGCAGGAATCAACATATTCCCCAGAACTAAGAGCCGATTATGTGGCATCACTTATATACTATTACCAACTGATAATTTTCAATACCTCTCTGTCTTCATGTGGCGTCTGTCCGTCTAGCCTGCAGTAGTGGAATCCCCTCCAGAGGACGTAATCCTCCAATATATCCAACATCCGCGTCATCTGGGAGAAGATCAGGACGCGGGAGTCCTGTTCTTTGAGCTTGAACAAGAGTTTGTCCAAGATAACCAGCTTGCCACAGTTGTATACGAGATGTTCATCTGTGGTGTAAGGGGGACCTGGGGGCAGAGAGAGGCAGATAAAGGGTCAGGAAAATGTAAACATTATGAGATAAATACCTATGTTGAAAGTTTATATTAAAACATTTTTTCTTTCCCAACTGACTTCAAAATTTAGAATAAATAAACAATGAAATATTTTTTTTTCCAAAAAATGTCTTCAACTAACTGAGGGATACAGACATATAAAATGTTCAAGGGATTTTAAGTTTTTTCATTAGCATAGACAATTTTTTAATATATCAAGTATTGAGAAGGCCTTTAAAAGCATTAATTGTGTAAAGTAACAACAAACAATTACATTTACTAGTTAAAAATATCAATCCGATGCAGAGAAAATAATTAGCATTTTCACAAAAAAGAGGGTTAAAGGCCATAAAAAAATTTATTGGAAAAAATTGTGTGTTGATTAAGGATAAATTAAAAAAAACTTAGTCTTTAAATTGTTTTTTTTTTTTTTTGGTATTTTAACAAAAATAAATAAATTAATGTATTATTTGCAGTATTTTGACCATAACATAGTAGAATTTTAACAACCTATTTTATTCTTCCCATTTTAGGGTCATTAAGACATATGAAAGTTCTTGACCATCTTTTATCTTTCAGCCAATAAGGAAGAATTCACATTATTTTATTCAATTTACTCAAACACTTATGAAATTTAATTGTTTATACAAGTTTTGGTCATTAAACCAAATGCTATAGATAATGGAATGAGCAAATATTATACCAGGTTCTGCTCCATCGAACAAGTAGGGGTGGTTGCAGCATTTACGAAGCTGCATCAGAATGTTGAGCAGCCGCATCTTGTCCACTTTTCCAGCGCCATTCACCACATCAATATCTTTCATCAGAACTCTGGTGTACCTAAAAACAAAAAATGTATAAAAGCTTAATATAAATGAACAAGATTCTATAAAATCTATACAGGTAGAAAGAAAAAACCCTATCTTATCCAGGGTCTGATTAAGGATAGCAGGCAGTAGGTACAAAAGGGTTTGGGAGTGCCTTTAATGGGAACAGTATGGCAGATGTAATCGTACCTTTCTTTTTATTATCTTACTAAAATATCTATCTGACCAATATAATAATAGTGGGTCAATGTTTATATCAAAGTCAAACTAAAAAAATGCTTTGTTTCCAAATTTATCATAAAAGCCATTAATTTTGTTCCGTAACTGTCTTTCTGAATGTTTATCTACTAATCAAAGCTTACCTTGCATATATAAAAACTGCAAGTAAATTTTAATTAAAAAAGTTACGATAATAAACTGAAATAAAATAACAAACTAAGGAAAAAGTAAAGAAGTCCTACCATTCTCTCTGCATTTTGCTGAGACCAACATACACTTTAATCTCCTTCTTTGGAAGGAGCTTCTTCTCGACTTCAGATTTAAGACGTCGAAGCAAAAAGGGTCGCAAAACCTAAAGCATTAGCAAGAAAGTTACTAAGGAATTAGTTGTCAATACATACATTAGTCTGCTTAAAGTTTTGTCAGAATAACACAAACTCACAATATTGGGAAATTTGTAGAAAATTAAACTTGAAACCATAAATGAAGCAGTCACCATTTCACTTTGAGGCAATTTTGGAGTAAAACACTACTTTTATAAAATCTTTCATAACCAAACAAATTAACTTTTAGAAATACTTATATGCTAAAAAGTCTAGTAAATAAGACTAAAACAGGCTGGATTACTAAGACACAAACTTATATTTGCTTTAAAATTTTTGAGAAAGAACTACAACCGATTTAACTAATCCAGATAAATATTGACAGTCACATGACAACTTACCGCATGCAATCTTTCAACAAGTGATGTGTCCCCCAAGCAGTTATTGGTGTTGAACCAAGAGTCAAAATCCTAAAAAAAAAGGTTATTATCATAATGCAGAAGCAAACAAATTTTAGTGAACAAATATAAACAAATTAGAGGATCAAATTGAAGTACAGTAGACGCCGCTTAATGTGATCACGGTTAATGTTATCAATCGTTTGATGTTATCAAAATCGCTTAGTCCCGTCCACTTATATCAAAATACATTGAAAAATCATCGTTTATTGTAATCAAATGTTCGTTTATTGTTATCAGTTTATATGTAAATTTTATTTTCCTGAAATCAATAAAAACAAGAAGGAAAACTTTTTTTTGTTTAAAGTGATGAGGACATTTGGGAAGCCGTATGTGTCAAATATCAGGCTTTGTCACAAGATTCTGATGCCGATGATGAACCCAAAAGTGCTATTGAGGACAACATTCCGACGCCTGCTCAGATGAGGGAAACACTTTCATAAACATTATGATTATGAGTGATTCGTAAATGACTGGCTTCGAAAGAATGCTTAACAATCAACAATTGATGATTTCTTTTTCAGTTAATAATTAACCTTTTGTATTTGTATAGTTTTCTGCAGTTCATCATTAAATACGTAATAGTAATTATACTATCTAATAATTCTTTAGTGTGCATTAATTTCTATCAAATACTATTGAGTTTTACAGCAAAAACTCATAATTTAAAATTAATTTTTATTTTAATACGTATGTAAAAAAAATCATTTTTTAGTTTTAACTTTTTTTCGTGTATTGTAATCAATCGGTTATTGTTATCAAATCACGTTCGTCCCGATGTGATCACATTAAGCGGCGTCTACTGTATAAAACAAATGGATTCCCAACACCAGGCAGGCCTTGTTATTTTCAAATCTTAATTAAGCAACAACAAAAGTTAAATGAATTTAAACTCTAATCACACGTCTTTTCTTGAGTAAAACAAATGAGAAGCTTTTTAATAAAATTATGATTTATAAAATCCCATAGATATAAAATCATTTACTTTTAGAAGCATACTTAGAGGATGAAATACAGAATTAAATGAGGATATAATTACTAAATAAAGAAAGCAAGAATGGCTTTTATTTGAGAATTACACTTCAGTTTTAAAATGCAAACATTTAGTTGTAGCATAATTTGAGAACCTTATACAATGGCAAAAATATTCCTGTACTTACTTCGGATGAGTTAAAGACATCAGGGAGCAAAAAGTTGAGTAGCGCCCAAAGTTCGTGCAAGTTGTTCTGCAGGGGTGTACCAGTCAACAACAGTCGGTTGGTCGATTTGAACTCTCGGACAATTTCAGAAAGCTACATTTGGAAAATTAATAGAAAGAGCAATATTTATATAACTTGGAATTTTTTTATTAAACAGTTAGAAATAGTTAACATGTTAAAAAAAATTTCGCAATTCATATTATCTGAGTCTTAGGTAATTTTTAAGTTGATATGTTAATTATTTTAATAACTGGTCAAAGATTTTTGCACTGAATTACTTTTATTCCTTACCTGTCATCCCTTCAACTTAATTGACACTTTTAAAAATGTATTTTAGAATGTTAACATTAATAGTTAACATAAAAAATTTCCAAAAAGTGCAGTATAAAAGTCCTAATTGACTTTTTAAGGACACAAAATAGAAAAAGTTGTAAAAAAATGAAGGAATTTTAAACTGCAAATATATAATTAAAAAATATATGCTTTGGTCAAACATAAAAAACAATTAACTTTTAATCAATATATTTATTGTTAATTACATCTTTAGTAAGTTAAATTAGATTAGTAAGTGACTAAGTTTGCTTTGCCCAAACATAAAAAGAAACGACACATTTAATTAATATATATTTATTATTTTTAATTATATCTCTACCCGTAACTCTTATCTCTACCTAGTATTAAAAAAAACAACAAGTAAAAACAAACCAAAAAGACGTTTTCAAAGTTTTACACACATTGTCAACACTGGTAACAGTAAGCAACATACCTTGGATTTTTCATTCTTGATGCGATGGGCTTCATCAATGACGATGTAGCGCCAGTTGAACTTCTTGAGGGTGCCTTTCTCTCGGATGATCATCTCGTAGGAGGTGATGCAGACGTCCCACTCCCCTGGCAGCAAGACATCCCGGATCAATGCATTCTACACAAGAACAAGAATCATATTAAATTAACAAAGGATATGGAGTATAATTAATTATAAAATAATAAAATAAGAAGTAAGGTTTCATTTTCTGTGCTTGTTAATACTCATAATATATAAGGCCAGGCAATTTTTTAGATATGTAAGCTTAACTCTTAAATACAGTAGACAATCCTAAGCAAGCTTATAAGAACCGATTTTTAAGCTCGTTTAAATGGGAGAAGTGAAATTAATTAAGGTTTCGATATAGGGTGTGCATTTATACATGATAATATTTGCATTATAAACACAAAATTCAAGTAATGTACGATTTTATTAAATATATTCAGGCATTAGAAGTTACATAATATAAAAACATTTTTTTCAGCCAGCTTTATATGGAAGAGTGATCAATAATTAAGAAGGTTATTTTTAGCTCATTAATTTTTACATTTCAAGGTATAAACAAATTCAGCCAGGAAAATTACAAAATATTTTATAACATTTAATGTTACTAACAGGTCCTCCATAAGTTACAACCTTCTTTTAAGTTAGCAATCTGCCAACAAACAAATTCTAATTTTGAAATCTTCTCAAATGTTCTTTAATTTAAAAAATGCAGTTTATACAACTCTTCCAACTATCAAAATTAATAAAAGGTTTAATGAGCTATCTCAGGCATATACTTTAATTAATAACAACCAGAATATATTGCAATAAGAGAACAAGCTGTTGATCATTACATTGCTTCACAAAGACACTCTTTCACTTTACAGAAATAACGGCTCAGTGGCTGAGAGGTTAAATGAGTAAGCCCAAGAGTGGGGCCCCGTCTGAGTCGTTTTTTTTTCTCTAGATGATGTTGGGCACGCATCTCATATGATTATATGGCATGTAAAAGATCCCTGAAGGGACCATTTGGTTTTGGTTCTCCCGGCAAATTTAAATCTTGGCATACTGTGCAAACTCAGATTCATTGTAATCTGCGAGTCAAAATTGGGAGCGAGAGTCGCCTAGATGGTGCCACACAAGAAAATGGCTCTCAGTTCTGGGGTATATGCTTAGTCTGCAAAAGGCTTTAACGCCAATGTTGCAGCCCCATTAGAGAAAAAAAAAACTTTATCAAAAAATAAATTAACTGAACTATTTAATCAACTCTTACCCTGGCATTCTGGTCTCCGATGAGGCACACCGCCTTGATGGAGGGGCACCACCTCTCGAACTCGTTGCGCCAGTTGGCCAGGGTGGACTTGGGCACGATCACCATGTGGGGGCCAGCTGCGTTGCGGTAGTGCTTCATGTAGCCCAGCAGGGAGATGGTCTGAAGGGTTTTGCCCAGACCCTGAAGGAAAGAGAAAGGTTACAGGGAGAGTAAGACAAGGTTTAACTTCTTTAGTATTACAAAAAAAAAAAAATGTATTAAGGGGGTTCAATACCCAAAAATCGGTGAAAAAATCAAAACAAAAAGTATTGGCTTAAAATACTATTACAACCTTTATTAATAATGTCACAAAGTGTCAGGACGATTGGAAAAATATTTTTGACCTTAAAAGCCATTTTAATGTCATGGCTTCGTAAGGAAATGGGTTAACAATGAAAACTTTAAACGCGTTTTTCTCAGAACTTGATTTTTTGAACTTCGATGTACCTTTTCCAAAAAAATATGCTATGTTTTATCGTAAACTTTTTTTATATGATGTAATACATGGTATAGATTAATCTGAGGTTATAAATTTTAATAAAACTAAAGTGAAAAAATTTTTATGGGGCAAAAAAGTGAAAAATTTTATGATTTTTTGGGTACTTTAAAACTTATTTTATTAAAAAAAATCTAACAGTTATTTAGAAAAAACTTTTAACCTCAAATTAATGTATAAGGTTGGTATAACACACACAGAAAATTTTTAAGATGATCTGATCAGTAGTTATTGTGAAAAGGTACATTGCAATTGGCCAATTTAACATTACCAATAGACAACATACTGAACCCCCTTAAGTACAGTAGACTCCCTCTTATCCGGCGTCCGTTTAACCGGATCTCTGCTTTAACCGGGCTGAAAATTTTCCACCCTTAAAATGTTAAAAATAGCTAAAAATACAACTTTTTGGTTATTTCAATCGGTTTTCTGTGTCGCACATGTTTCAAACGTGTGTTGGGGAGAATGGGGAATCAAAAAATCAATCAAAAATGTAAAATACTAATGACGATATATAAAATAACCTGTAAAATGACGTCTTATTTCAATTGTACATGTATTTCATAAGGCAAGTATCATCAATAAACAAAAGTGCAATCAAATAAACATCTAAATTAAAATGTATTTAATTTCTCCGGTTTAACCGAATTTTCGTTTATCCAGCTTACCCTCGGTCCTGTTTAAGCCGGTTCAGAGGGAGTAATGTATTGGTTAAACTAAATAATCATGGCCGGATTTGGTGCCTTTTAAAAAAATATCACCAGGTCGAATGACACCAAACCACGGCGCTTGCCAAAACAACCAATGAATGACCGCAGTATGGAGAACGTGACCTGACATGATAAGAAACTTTCCTTTGTTAATTTTGTCATAAGTTACCAGAATACCAATAAGTCGGGTTAACAGATTAAGCGTAAAATATTGGCTACGATTTTTTAGTTTCACCCTTTTCCCTTGATGGAGAATGGGAGGTGGTGTCTAAAACAAAGTGGCTGTTATTTTTAAACAGAATTTTTTTTTCAAAGCACTGTGTATCAATAATTTACTGCATGTTTTAAACTAGGATAAGTTAGGGTTAGGTTAGGTTTGAATTATCGTAGCACTAGAGCTACACGAGGGCTATAAGGATAAGTTAAGATTAAATAAATCTTGCATCACAAAAACAGCTGGCATTAAATAAAAACCTATATTTCAAAATTTGGGTTATGTAGGTTTAAAAAAAAACATAAAAAAAGGCAAATGCAAGTTAGGTATATGAATCTAAGTAAGACAAATATTAGCATTCAAAAGCAACAGTTTTTCAAAGTATAGAAAAAAATAGTATTTTTTTAATGATATATTGTCGTACCATTTCATCAGCCAGAATACCATTAATGCCATGCTCATACAAAGATATCATCCAGTTTAAACCTCGAACTTGATAGTCACGGAGTTCTCCATTCTGAATATCTGCAACAATAAGAAATTTTAATATTTTGTTATTACTGTGTTTTTATTTGTACACTCACTATCAAACAATATTTAAATCAATCACAAATAATTCGTAGAAAGATACGGTCTCTTGGTCAAGTGAAAATAACATTTTTATCAAAATCAATTGCAGTTTTTCTATATATGTCAACTATTTTTTTTAAAAATTTAATTTTTTTTTAGTTCTTACTTTATGTTAAGTTTATTGTGATTATGATGTTGTTAAAATAAATAGTCCTTGTACCTATTCCTAGAATAGTAACTAGTGGAAATATCTGGCTTGATTATTCATTTTCTAGATAAGTTCAGCTATTAAAAAAAATTAAATTTCAAGGAAGTGAAATCCAATAAGTCTGAATTAATTTCCAGGAGTTTTGGGTGGATAAATGAAATCAATTTCAATTAAGCCTAGGATATCTCCTTTTAAGAAAAGGCATTTATACTTACAGGATGGTGATTTCTCAAAACGGATAACAGTTTTGGCGCCTTTTCTTGTGGCCGTAAGCAGCTCTTCATCCTCTTCTTGCTCAGTCATTCGGTGGCGATGGCTACAAAGGAGAAACTTGCCGTCAATAACCACATGAATGAATAAATATAATTTAAAAATTAGTAACAAAAATATTCATAGTAAAATATTTGACCCCACTTTTTTCCCATTTTATTTTTACTACCTAAACTATGTTTCTAATGTATCCAGTAAAGTATATTTTGCTTTCCTTTACATAGAGTAGAGGTGCAAATCTACATGAATTTAAAACAACATGTTCACGTTTAAAAGTATTTAACAGTTTAAAAACCTTCTCTTAATAATGCTTTAAGATACAATTCAGATTACTTGAAAATTAAATAAACTTTCAACTAATTGTTTGCTAATTAAATTTTCAGGCCTATGTTTACACACTAGTTTCTATTTCATCACATTCCCAAAGAGGACTTAGTTTGGCTACAAGAATTGCTTGATTGAGGTACATTCTGAAGGAAAGCCACAGAAGAGATTACTTTACCAATAGAAGCGCATGGGAAAATTGAAAGAAATGTAAATAGCCAATCAATCTATAATAATAAAAGAAAGAGTCTGTCTGTGTGTATGTCTGTGGATCGCAAAAGACCTACTTGGAATGCTCTAAAAAATTCGAAATTTTTAATATAGATTCCTTTTAATACCTACGTGTGCACCTGAGGCTTAGTTTTTCCATATTTGATTGTGATTTTTAATTAATATAATTATTTTTAAAAAAACGTCATCCACGTGGGATTGCGGGACCACAACAGGGCTTGAAAATACATGGCCGAAACGGGGGCTTGACGCCATCCTCTATTAGTTTGATTGATTGAGTTTGGTTGAGATATGCGCTCGCCCTAAGGCTGCTTCATTCTCTATTAGTGTTTGCTTTTTTAAGTGCGCATGCGCCAACACGAATTTAATTTTGTTTTTATTTTGAGTGTATTTTCACAAGTAAGCATGCCTCTAA
Organism: Hylyphantes graminicola; assembly: GCA_023701765.1. NCBI lineage: Eukaryota > Metazoa > Arthropoda > Arachnida > Araneae > Linyphiidae > Hylyphantes > Hylyphantes graminicola. Next base: position 4,285,828 of record CM043119.1, on the reverse strand, counting down.
AAGGAAGCAATGCGAAGTTAACGGGTTCCCATTAAGGCGGGACCATACTGCTAGAAAAGAATATATGTTTAGCATATTGAGGTGTTTTTAAGGTAGATGATAAATAAGAAAAAAGTGTTCCGTACTCTCCAACAGCCGAAAGTTTCGCCTTCTCGTCGTTCTTCTTCAACTTTGGTCTGCCCGGCTTCATCTTGGTGGGTGATCCGTCCTTCTCTTTATTCGAACCGGTGGTCATGAAATGGGAGAAGATCTCGGTCTGTTGGAGAAGAAAGTCAAATCGCCTGGAACGATCAGACTCCTGAAAAATAAAAGTGATAAGTTAGAATTAGAACAAATTTGAGACTTCTGCAACAAGCTACCAGAAATATGCATTTAGCTTTGAGAAAGGTAGACCATAAGAATCGCCAGAGTTAACAGATTTCTGCTACAGGGTAAACAAAAAAATATATCTTACCACTCTTGTGTCATACTCCCGGTCATCTTGCTTTATGGCTTCTAGAAGATCTTCCTACAAATAAACATAGGGGATTTTAAACAATGGATACACAACTATGCTGTTTAACGAGTAAATAAAACTATTTTGCAATATTGAACAAATTATTGAGTTGGCATGAGTTATGTTGAAAATCTTTTAAGTTAGTTTATCATATCAAAAGATGTTTTACAAATAAAAAGGTCATCATAGCTACTGAAATCATGACATTTATAAATACGAATAACTATGCATACAAAATCCATGTGTAACATTGTGTTAAATGGTTAGTTAGTCATAATTAAAAAAAACTTCGACAGGATAAATATATTGTGTTGATGGGAAGTTGAATCCTGCATTATACGTTGCATTGCCTCATAGTTTTTTTATTCCTCATAGTTTAGTTTGAATTATCAACACACTAGAGCAACACGAGGGCTATTGGTGACAGGCGTCATATTTGTATGCTTCAAAGAGTTAAACACATCAAACTGCTCACTGTGTTACTCCTGAGGGAATATTATCAATTTTCTGACAATGTGTGCTTCTAAGAAGGAGCAGTCTACATGCCTCAGTTCTTCATATAATTAAAGCAATATTAAAATGGCACAACACGAAACAGGAAAAAAATCTTACATTGGACTCGTCATCGGGAGAGGGTCCAACTCCGATGGAGTCGTCTTCTGGAGGGGTAGGGCCTTCCTCCTCCCCCTCCTCTTCTTCCCCCTCAGATTCCTCCTGTTCCTGGAAGAAAATAAGACACAAAGATCATAAAACTACTTAATAATCATTGAATATTGAGACATTGTGGCAGGGTGGAAAAAAATCATGATTTTTTTTAAAAAATCGAAAAAATCAGATTTATTTGATTCAAATCGGATTATTTTGATTTAAATCAGATTTTTTTTTTATTTTTTTAATAATTTGCATACTAACTTGTGCATTCTTGGTAATTTGATTACAGACTTTCACTTTCTTAATTTTGCAATCTGAACTATTTAACTAAATCAACATTCAGTTTTAAAAACTGTAATAGTAATAGCTGTACTTTAGATGTAAATAAAATAATTGTTGAAAAATGCTAGACTGAAAAGATTTATCTTAAAATAAAAACTAATCATAATTATAACCAAGTCTCAACCTTAAATTAAAACTTTAACTTATAATAATTCTACATATAGTATAAATTTGTCCACAAAAAAAAAAGACCGAATGAGCAACATTTCATTTATTAAGAGCTTGATACACAAATACTAATTTTGCTGCCTTTTCAGCACCCAACCTATTTCTTACAGTTGAATGCACCAATCCACAGGCTGAAAAAACCCTTTCTACTGGTGCTGAGGTAGCAGTTATAAGTTTTACCAGACGTTTTACATTGGGCTTTTAACCCTTTTACAGATGTAGTTTGCTTTTCATTGAAATAGACCCAAACTTGATCCCTTGAACATTTTGAAATATAAAAATGTGATTGTGGGAAGTGCAATTCCATGCAGGGTGAGGGTTGAAATTAATTAGTTGAGTTGCAGGAATTAATTAGGAAGTGAAGAAAAAAGTTTTTTTTAGAAGTTTTGGTTTTATACAAGGAAGGCAGAAACCGAGTTACGGACAAAATAATGATTTAAATCAATGATTTTTTTTAAAAAAATCATGTGATTTAAATCAAGCTGATTTAAATCAATCCACCCTGCATTGTGGAATTTAAATTTTCACAATTCCATCATAATCATTAAGTTAAAACTTCGGGAAATACCTTTTACAGCTTGTGAAACTAAGTATATATACAGTAGTTAGTAGTACATTACAATGGTACTCTGGGGGTTACTGGGTCCAACTCAAACATTCATGGGGTCAATTGATGAGTAGCAAACTTGCAAAAGTGTTAGCTAACAATCCACTGTCAAACTAGTAAAGACTTATATATTTAACAAAAGGGAGGGTCTTCGTAAAGCCTACTCACTATTGATACTCATTATACCAGATGATAACCATTTACTAACTGTTATAAATGTAACTGTTTACCTTTAAATGTCTAAAGCTAGTGGATTCAGTTCAATTAATATGTTGTGAAAACTGTAAATTCTTCTCCAAAAACCTGACCAATCCAAACGGGAAATGGTCTTACCGTTTAAGAATAATTAATATAAACATCGCTTTAAGGATTTACAACATAAAAACTTTTGAAATCTACATAGTCACGAAGTACAAGCATAATACAATCTAAGTTATTAAAAAATTACTAAAATTAGGAAGGTAAAATTTTAAACCCCAATAAACTTTATTAAAATACTTAATTTAACTCTCATTTTTAAACCAATTTTATAATATTTACAAGAAAGAGATATTGTAGTTAATTTTCCGCGCGTTTTATGGATATGCCAAAACTTCGGCTCAAAACTTCGTCCTTGCACCCACAATACGTGATTAAAATAATTATTCTTTAAAAATTCTTTTAATTATAAATTTAATTAAAAAAGAAATGTAGAGTTGCTCATAAAACTTACCACCGATTCTGTATCATTGACTGCATTGTCAGCTTCAATAGTTTCCTCCACATCTTCTACCTCTGGCTCGATATCCGACATTTTGGAAATTTTAAACAAAAATCATTAAATAAAAAACAATAAATAAGACTTAGAACTCATTAACACAACACAAACCTCAAAATAATTTAATATTTAAATAAGAAATTCAATGACATAGGACATAGACTTTAGTTTCATAGCCGCCAAACAACAATCACAATGGCCCGGAAATTCCATTGGTTACAGTGAAATCAGTGACCTTCATTATTAATAGGTTTTGGTTTGGATGGGGGGAACGTTACAAAATTTGGAGAGTTAAAACAGACGCCACGGGCGTTTTTTGTTTTTCATTGAGCGGCTTGTGTTTGAGCGAAAATTACTTCCCTGTTCCACATTTTAACATTTTTTAAAGGTAATTTGCAAGCTACAGAAAGAGGAGAGAAGCACATACAAGCCTCACAAGTCACACGTACAAAGTTTCCTATTTGATTCGGATTTTTTCAAGCTGGGGTGCAACTAGAAAAAATTTCTAGGGGTTCAATTTTTTATTATTTTTCAATAAAAATTAATATTAAATGAAAATAATTCTTATTTAAAATAGTTTTTGATCACAATAATTCTTAATTAAAAAGTTTTTAATTAAAATGGTTACAAAAATTACTTTAAATGGTATTAAAATGGCAATAAAAATTAATATTAAATTAAAATAATTCTTTTTTAAAATAGTTTTTGATTACAATATGTCTTAATTAAAAAGTTTTTAATTAAAATGGCTTTTCTTTAAAATTAATTTTAATGAAAATAGTCATTAATTAATTTTTTTTTTATTGAAATAGTTTTTTATTTAAATAATTTTTGAATAAAATAGTTATCGATTGAAATTATTTTTAATTAAAATTACTTTCAATTGACGTTATTTTAATCAAATTTTTTAAATTTTTTTTTCTTGGTATATACAGTTTTTTACTATTAATTTATTATTACTAATTATTTTTTATGAGCAAGAATTAGTTTTTACTTTAAAAATATTTTGATCATACTTGCTTCAATTGTAATGGTGTGCACCAATTTCTTAAAAATTATTAAAGAAGTTAATTTTTCAATAAAATCATTGTATAATTAATTTTTTTCCAATTTATTTAATTTAATTTCTATTTATAAAATAAAAAACTAATTAAACAAATTAAATCATACAATAATTATTTATTTAAAACAAAAACTAATTCTTGTTTATAAATAGTAATTAGTAATAATAAATTACTAGTTGCCAAGAAAAATTAAATAAAAATGATTTAATTAGAAATAATTTCAATTAAAAATTTTTATTGAAAATAACTTCGATTGAAAATTATTTTACGTAAAAATTATTTTAATTAAAAACTATTTTAATTAAAAATTATTTTAATTAAAAACTATTTTAATTAAAAACTATTTTATAAAAAAATATTTTAATTAAAAACTATTTTAAGTATATTTTAATAAAAATCATTTATATGAAAACTATTTTAATTAAGAATTATTTTAATGAAAAACTATTGTAATGTAATAATAATTTTTATTGAAAAAATAATAACAAATTGAAACCCCCCCCCCCCCCCACAATTTTTTTTCTAGTTGCGTCCCATCTTGTCAAAATCGGAATCAAATAGGAAAATTTGTATGTGTGAGGCTTGAAGGTGCTTCACTCCTTTATCTATAGCTTGCAAATTATCTTTAAAAAAAGTTAAAATATGGAACATGGAAGTCATTTTGGAACAAACAAGATCCGCTCAATGAAAAGCAACACACTTCTTCAACTGAATGGCGTTTGTTTATGCACAGAGAGCTTCAGCAGCCATGTTGTGACGTCACACTTCGGCGGCGTTGGCCAATTGTAATCAAAGCTATTTAGGGGCGGAGGGGGTTCTGATTATATTATAAATTTAAATGTTACCAAATGCAGCAGTTGATTTGAAATTTTGATACCGAGAAAGGAATTACACCCAGGGCAAAGGCAGGAATTGTACCCGCACCCGTTATCCTAGCGTTATGGCCTGCGAATCCGGCGATCCAAACCAATCGGCTGGAATATATACGTGTGGCCCATTGTGCTGTTGTCAGGTTCACTCTCTACTGCTAGGGCCCGTTCTCATGCAGAGCAAATGCCGGCTATTTGCGGCTTTCAGAAAAAAATCCCTCTCTAGCGAAAACGTATGCCTTGTAGGTATGATTTTACGCCACCTCTATATGCATTGCGGTTTGTTGATCAACGGAATATTAAGCGTCAGTTACTCGGTTATCAAATGCATAAATTGTCAGTTTTATTTAGGAGCAATTGTTTTAGAATGCTAGAATGCATATAAAGCGAGTATGCTTTTATTAACTAAGGTTTTGTTAATTTTTCATTATATTGTGTTTTCATATTGCTACACATTTAGCCTATTTCTTAACACATATGAACGCGCCTCTATAGAACTCTTTTTCGTTACTGTAACGTAGTTGTCTGCGTTCCTGCCGTAGTTTTGGTTACTTTAGAACCCAACAAATAATCCTAACACACTGTCAGAAATTATATATGATTTAATTTTAATCACATTAGGGTCAAGTGGCGGGTAAGTGTGATTGGGGGTGAGTGTGATAAACAGCTCTTGTAACTTTGGAAATCATTCGAAAAATCTGAAAGTTTGCAATATATAACATTAGACCACTTATAATTAAACTAAAAAGAAATATTGACCTTATTTTTTGTTTAAAGAAAGTTTTGAGCTTTTGAATTTAAGTGCAACTGTCTTCTTTTTATGTGGGTCTTTCTATGTGGGGTAAGTGTGATAAAACAGCAATGGATTTTGAAATGCAAATTTTGTACACTTAAAATTGGAATTCAAACATATAACTTTTTTTTCTACATATGTATGTTTCTTATAATAATTCACTACCAATTTTAGGATTTGGAATTTACTTGAAGCAGAGAACGAATTTTCTTAATGAAAAATGCAGAAACCCTATCACACTTACCCCACTTGACCCTATAACTAAACTCAGGCCGACCCGGCGGCGCAACGGTTAGGAAGCAAGGCTTTGGAGCCTCTGGGTTCGGGTTCGAATTCCGAAAAGGCATGGATGTTTGTGTTTGTCGAGTATATGCGGAGTACGTGCTCGTTAAATTTGTTGGGTCTGAAAGTCCGGTGGGAGGTCATTACGCTGTTTCCCACGGGTACAGGTCCCTGGGGTCCCACGGGTACAGTCCATTGGGTTAAAGAATCAAGAACGGAAGATATCTTCCTGGGTTCTATCCTATCACATCCTTCTAAGATCGCGCGATGGGCTTCATTATTTTGAGTAACTAATAACACTTTTTGGGTGGGGGCGTCTCAGTCTCAAAAATATCAGGTAAGTTAGGAACTAACAAATGAAAGTTTTTCTTTTATGTGGAAAACTCAGGTCTGGTCTAGAATTGTGTGTGTCGCACAGGGCCGTGTGATGCAGAGAGGAGGCCTCATTAGGCGGCAATTAACACTTTAAAGACGGGCGTCGACTGACCCATGGACTAAGACCACTCGAAGTTTGAAACTCTCATTGGAGAATTTCTACATTGAAATTGACATAGAAACTAGCGCGCCCGTTGTGTCTAAAGAAACTAATGTAATAGTTTCTGGCTGCCTATATGCAGCCACCTTTAGGAGCTTTACCAGAGCCAATTTCACCTCGTAACTTAGAACCCTTATCAAGTGAAGATAGGGATCTGTTTTTGACGACAGCTTATTTTCGACTTTATTTTTGAATATGTACAGCTACTCATTGACTTTTATATCCCTCGTAGGCCCATCCTCAAGATATTTGACCTTGTGCTTCTTTTTAATCCATTAATATACCTACAGACTGACTACGCTTGTAATTTTAGACATGGTCACCCAAATTTCCACAAGTGATTCGATTGAATAACTCGTCAAATATTCATCCAAATGTAACAAAAACTTAAATTTAGGGGTTTTCAAGGGTTTTTCACGTTTCAAAGTAATTAAAATTGGGTATTGCTATTGGAAATTTTAAAGTTCGTAACATTTTTAATATTAAGATGGCCCCTTATGCAAATTTATTGTCATGCAATTAACTCGGAATGTTATTTGTTCACATAGTCAAAAAGGTCCGATGTAAAAGGATGACTAACGGTTGAAATAATCACTAGTGGGTAACTTTTTTTTCCACAGCTGTACATTCCGAAGAAACAGTTGCCCTACAATCGGAAAGTACAATTATGCAAATCAACAAATCAATCTTTTATAGTATTTTAGTTCCTTTCGATACGTTAGAAGAGCTAGGCATTAGATTAAGTTGCTGGTCTAGAAGATTCTTAGTCTATGGGTCAGTCGACGCCCGTCTTTAAAGTGTTAAGGGCGAATGAGCGCGACAGACCTCGGGTCTCCAAACTCAAGTGCCGCAATGTTAATCCAAAGGGAAAAAAACTATTTTCTCTGCCACATTTCGGTTGGAATTTGAGTGAAGTTCTGATAAAATTATTTAATAAATAAGCAAATTAAAACTTTTCCAGACAATTCCCAAACTAATATGAACAATTTTACACTGTATAACCCAGAGGCTGATATAGGCTTAGGCCGGTGAGGGCCTTCGGGCCTGGGCGTTTTCAAACCTATATCCGCTGCTGTGAACAGATATAAGACAGACGAGTAAAAGTATCAAAGGTAAGGTCTCTGATGTCATATCTTTAAAAAGAAAGAGCCTCTAAAAACAACCTGCTTCGAAATTATTTAGAACTAACTGATTAGCCACTAATTGATTGTTTCAGCTGCCTCGAAATGTTCTTTGTCAGCAAACACGTATGGAAAACAATGCACGATACACGCAATTCTGGAACCTTTTTGAGATGTTTATACAGACGGTCGCAGGCAATGACAAATATTTCTTACGCTAAAATATATGGTATCGAAAAAGATGAAGAAAAAACGGTCATTACAGTTTAGTTAAATATTAATGATGGCAAACGTTTTTCGAATATCTGTGTTCTTGGCAATAGGTAAGTAATACTTTTTGTTTTGTGTGTGCTGATATACAATGGTTGTAACCTCTTCCCTCCAGAGGTACACATTTGTGCAATTTTGCAGATTCATTTCACAACTTCAGTTAAAAAAATTTCTTGATACTAATTTTTTTATTATAGGGGAGACAGGGGTAGTTTTTCATATTTTGTTCTCTTTGTTTGAATATTTTTTACTTTTATTTATTTTGAAGTAAACAAGGTGTCATTTTCTTCCTCACACTAAATATCACTACTACTTCTTCATAAAGTAAATATACTTTTCGGGCAGCAACTGCCTAAATGCAAGCACATTGAACTGGAAAACGGTCCCCGTATGCGGGGTAAATTTTCCCAGAGTGCCGAAAAATTTTACAAAATTAAAAAAAAAAAGGATTTAATACATTAAAATATCCTTTTGTAATTTTTTACGTAGATTTATTCTAAAATAAATAGCTCAAAAGAGTATACCGAGAATATAGGTTAAAAAATGATCCAGTTTATTACACAAAACTATTTTAACCAATGTTAGTAAAGGTCATTATCATCTGGATTACTTTAAACTTACATAAAACTTTCCCTTTGTGTCACTCTACTTTGGTGCTCTTTCCTACAGATTGTCTAAGTATAGATTATAAAAAATAGATTGAATTAAGTTTGGTGTGATTACTTTTCCCATTTTTTTTAAAAGTTATAAACTGGAATGTTCAAATTTTCCAAAATACCGATGCCGAAGCAGTAGAGTGTTTTTAGCGGTTAATTCATAGGAAATTGTGAATTAAAACAAACTTAAAATGGCTTATTAATTACAAAAAAAAATGACAGCGCTTTTTGATTCACAACACACTAAAAGAGTGAAATTTTAACTCTCAAATTCCACTAAATTGACGTGACACTCAGCAAATGTCAAACGCATTTTTTCATAATTACTTGCAAAACATGCTTCTAAATATAAAATAGTTTGAAAAATATGTTGACATAAAGAAATTACGCATAGGATTCTTTTGAGGAGTAAAGAGACTAATGGATAATTTTTGTTTACAAATATCTATAGGACCGTTTCACACGGCCTATAGATATATACGATTAAATATGGCGAATGTTACCCGACTCCGGTAACATTTGCAGTATTTACAGTACCGGATGATTGGGGTGGTGACGTTAAGCCAATTGGATCCTTCACACGTGAAGGTAATGAAAACCGCTCTTACGGTTTCACCGTTTATTTCAGTTTTTAATCTATTAGTTGTGATGTTAAGGCTATATCGACGATTGGCAGGAAAATTGGCTCAGATAATATGAGCTTTCTGCCTAAATGTATACATATAAACAAAATATAACCAAGCATGCTTGGGGACTAAACACTGGGGATTCCGAGTGAGGCTGACTACAGTCCGATTCAGGCTTACTTTGCCAAACTAAATAGCCTAGGAGGGCGTGTCCGAGTGTCCGAGCGCTGCGATTAGCTCAGTGAAATGCATAGGGGGTAAGAGGTTTGGCGCGATTATCGCTGTTTTTTTATAAACAGGATCTAGCTGTTTTTATGGGTTTTTTTAAAGAAAGAATAGTAAAATAATTATTTTTTATAATATTATTGTATTTTTAATTTTCATTAGTGGGACGTATTTTACGTTTCAAGAACTAGTAAGTAAAACTCATTTTTTAAAAAAACTTTTAATTATTCATTAATCTATACTTATTTGGGGATATTATTTTTTTAGATTATAAAAATAATACTATTTAATTTTTAAACAGAATTTGATTATATTTTTATATGGTATCTTATTTATTAGCTTATTGAAAAGGGCTTCAATTGCATATAAAATTAATTAATCGTAGTGATTATTAAATCCACTTAAGGCAGGGGCATTAATTAAGTATAGGGGGTGCTTAAGAATTTAAAATGCGGCTGAAGAAAAAATATTCCCCCTCCCCTCCCACTTGGGACCTGAAATTTTAAATATGACATAACTTTTTTTCTTTTTTTTTTAAAGCAGTTTTCATAGATGAGTTACCCGCTTTTTTAAAGGCAGGGTTCCCCAAGAGGCCTATTTCCTATACAAAAATTTCATAACATCATATAATTCTCAATTGTGGGCTGGAGAGCCCAGTCGGTTAGGCACTCGCCTAGCATGCGAAAGGTCCCACGTTCGGGTCCAGGCATCGCCAAATAACTGCTGACCTATAAACGGCCCGTGCAGCCAAAAATGTCCGACGAATAATATCCCGTGTAAATGAGTGCACGTTAAATATCCTTCAAAGTCCTAATGCTGCTTACGATGTCGCCCTTAACGGTTGCGTTGGGTGCCTATTCAGGTGTCGGCTCTTCACTTGACTGTGGTTCTAAAATACGACGCCCGTCGCCTATAGCCCTTGTGTAGCTCCAGTGCGACGATAATTCAAATCAAACCAAACCATAAGTCTCAATTCGAAAAGTAAAAACAAAATCTAAAAAAACAAGAAACTTTGAAATCGCTGGCACGGCACTTCAAATAGGAAAATATTTGGTTCCTTGTGAAAACATCATTGTATTTTCGAAGAAAATTTCGAACTTCTTGACAAGGTCGTAAATAAGTAATTGTATCATTTAGGGAAAGGTAACTTAAGGCCTTTAAAAGTGTAGCTTTTAAATGCAGAGTCCGTTCATCAATGTCAGTCGATCTGTAGCGACAATTCAAAAAGTCGTGCTTTCCTGGGTCATTCAGCTATTGTCAAGTACTTCTCGGAAGGAGTGTACATGTGTAAACAGAAATCTCTCCTCCGTTTATCAATGTCAGTAGATCTGAATATGAGAGTCCAGGGGTGCAATTACCCTCACTCTGGCAATACTTTCCTCGGTCATTCAAGCATGAATCGGACTGTACCTTACCGGGACATATGCTTAGCACCCCAGAGCCCCTAGGTTACGAAAGCTGAAACGGTCACGGCCGGCCTTGGTCCAGTAATGGGCTGTTGCGCCAATGAGTTTAATTTAGTTTTTCTAAACAAAATTTAAGGCACATGAAAACCATAGTCCTGAACAATTTATGTAGGACAAGTTAAGTTACACGTAAACAAACAAATTGACAAAAAAAAAGGAAAAAAAGTTATTATTCGGAAATGAAGGTGTTAATCGAAATGGAGTTCGGAAGAGGGAGCATATATAAAACTGAAGTAGAATAAGTTTCAATTATTCAAAGACCAACACAAGATACTATATTGAAGACCCTGTGGTTTAAAATCTAGTAATGATAATGATAAATCAATTGGATCTTTTACATGCGACTGAAGCGAAAACCGTTACTATGGTTTTACTAGATTGTTTCAATTAAGTTGTGGAAATCATAAATGAATTCGAAAAGCGAAAAAAATGTTGCCATACATTGTCACACTAAAAAAAAACTTGTAATGGCCTTCAATGCAAAAAATTGTGTATTTCCCAGTTATTACAAGTTGTGTTGAAACAATATAAAAATTGTGACCCAATAGTAAGCACAAAAATTGTGTTGAAGGAGCAGCACACATGTATTCTTCTGAAATGTAGTTCAGCATAAGCCCCTGTTACACGTGATGTAGAACTGACGGTTCCCGGTCTCCCTAAGTAAACAAGAGAAATCTGAAATTCGGAGAGAACCTGCATTAAGAGGTTTGGGGGTGTCAGACGTACTGGTTAATCGCAGGTTTTTTGCACCTTTTTGTAGGGTTTTTTGGAGTAGATGAGCAGAAAATTCCCCTGCATTCTATTTGCTATTTACATCAAAATTTGCGTTTTATAATAATTTTTCAAAATTTCATTGCATATGTCAAAGTGTTTTCAGTATTTTTCCCGAAAAGGTCAATAAAAATCGATTTAAAAAAATTAATTCAAATTTTTTCAGAAATTGAAGCGAATATATTCAATAATTTAAACATTTCTCTAATAACAATTAATTTTAAATATTATGTAAAATGGTTAATTTAAAAAAAAATGACTAATAATTTCAATGCTATCCATAGAAAATTCAAACTCAAAATTGCAAATAATATTTTTTTAAAAAAATATTTTCATTAACAGAGTGGGCATTTTTTTCTTTGTACTTTTTTTATTACAATGACCCATTAACTGAAACCCTTATTGGGAGTCGAAAAGTTGAAATTAAACCCACTAGGAGTACGATACTTTCAGGCATGAGTGGCGATTCTCAGAAAAATAACAAGAAAATAGGGTCAATAGGGGGTCACAATGGGTGGTAGTTTTTTTTTTAGCGGAAGTGGTTTTGCGTTTGGCCGTTTGGAATTTGCCACAACAGTTTGGAATTCGTATATGTCCAGTCGCTTGCTGGGAATAGAATGCAATAAGGCTCAGACGTGAGTGGGGCAGAAGACAAAAAAAAAAAAGCCACAAGGTCAAGGGGGATAAGTGACCTTACGGCCGTTTCTGGAGGGGTCGGGATTTGCTTCTGGCTTCTGTATTTTATTGTAAGTAAGTTGGTTTTTTTTTTTGTATCTGCTATAAGCCGATTGCATGCTTATTAAAATTATATTGTTAGTGAGATAATATATAAGGGTCCTTTGAGAGTTTTTTTAGGAGGGAGGGAAGTATCAATAAATAAATTAATTTTCTATGCTAGTATTTACCAAAGCATCTGTTGTTAATCTGAGCAAATTTAATTTTTTTTAATGCAATTTACACCGAAAAAAAAAGCCGTTTATTATCTTAAAGTTCTACTGTCTTGAAATTACCCCAACCAATAACCCCCCCACTTGTTTCTGAAACCGAAAAAAAAATGCGTTCCTGCCACGAAAAGACCGCGTAGTATAGGTTTCCTTTGAAGTTTACCGACTCCGAATGGATACGACGGTCCTGGACCGTCATATCCACTAAAAAGACCTCCATTCCACAGTCTTCACAGATTCTGGGATGTCAGACGTATACGTGTATACGCGGTATATGACAGTGAACCGTCGGTTCTACATCACGTGTAACAGGGGCTATATGTTCTTTACACATGTATCGGATAAATAGCTGTACAAAATTTGAAAAGTATGCATTACAGTACTTTGTAATGAATGTTATAATTTTGTTCTACATATTTTCGAAAATAATATATAGTTTAAAGTTTTCTGTTAACCGGAAATAACAATAGTCTCCTCTCGCGATCGCCCATTGTACACAAATTGTGTACGTATGTCCTCAACACAATTCTTGCATTGAAACAACACAATATCGAGTTTTTGCCATTTTTACACAATACTTTTGTTCAACTTGTGCTGTTTGAAAAGTTTTTTCAGAGTGCTCTTTTAAATAAGACATAAGTATAGTGATCTAGAACCACGGTCAAGTGACGAGGCCAACACTTGAGCTGTTATGCTATGTAACTACGAGCTACTTTTGGGGGACTTTGGTCTCCACAGATTTAACGAACATTATTTTTTTAAACTACATTTTATTCAATAATATTTTTTTGCATCAGCTGAACGGGCGTCAGAATATATAGCACAATGCGATTCACTGTTCATTATTTGCTTATGCAGAAACTGGCAAACAGCTTTCTATTTTTTCCGCATAAAAAAGCTGGTTAGATTTAAATAATGAATTCGAATTTTAACTAGTTTAAAATTATTAAGAAATTAGTACGGGTACTCTCTGGAATTAGCACATTAGGCTCAGAAGGCTACAGAAACGTAGAAAAGAAACTCTTTATGGGTCTCATCGGGTCAGGCAGAAATTTTTATAATAATAAACATAAGAGAATATATCTGTGGACAAGAAACAGATAAAAGTATGCCATAGTAGTGATTTACGTATCAAAAGAAGGGTTAAAATACAATAAAAAATGGTTAAATGTAACTAATGTCATATTTTATTTTCAGTTTATTTGGCCCGCTATATCCTGGCCCATGAACTCCAGACAGAAGAGGATCAACCCTACTTTGATGATTTCCAAAGAGAGGAGAGTTGGACCGACATCGATGATTCGAACGAAAATACTCTAATTCTATCCGAAGATTCTTTTGAGGAGGATGGCAGAGATGTGCAGTCGAACGAAAATGTACTGATCCAATCTGATGACCCTTTTCGTGGTAGTCAAGCAGATTGGTTTGAGGAGGAATATTTTTTAGAATCAAACGAAGATAATATGCCAGATGAAAATGTACCGTTCGAGTATGAAATTTCTCTACCCAAAGAAGATAAATATGCGGAATTAAATGAATACTACCCTTCAAATGAAAATATGGTGATCAAGTCTGGGGAGCCTGTTCGTGCAAGGGCAATCCATCAAAGAGCTTGGTCCGAGGAGGAGAAAATAGTGGAATTGAATAAAAACAATCCTTCAAACGACAAAGTACCGTTGAAGTTCGATGTCCCTTATCGTGGTAGAACTATTCATCATAAAACTTGGTCAAAGGAAGGCGAGATTGGGGAATGGAATGAAAACAATCCTCCAAACGAAAAAGTGCTTATCCAATCTGGTGCTCCTCTTCGTGGAAGAACAATCCACCATACAGCTTGGTCCGAGGAAGAGAAAATTGTGGTATCCAAGGAAGACGTAAAGGAAGAAAATGTCAAACAGAATATTTACGATTCCTGGGATTTGACGAAGGCTTTTAACTACATATTGTCCTTCATTTACGACGTGGAAGATGACGGTGCCGTTGTCCAGAGCACTGTAGAAGAGAGAAGACAGATTTTGAAGTCGAAGAAGGGAGATCTACGAGAAATAGTCTTACCTCCATCGCTAAACAAATTGGATGAGCAAAAGAAAATGCCTAAAAACTTGTCTGCACACAATCAGGATAAAGATAGCCTCAGAGGAACTATCCCGACCTTCTCTGGACACAAACACATAAGAAGGTTAGAAAGTGAAGGTGGTGAATTCGATAATGGCGATGAGTATGTTGACTTCGAGTTTGCTGAAAAACTGTTTGAAGATAAAGATTATGACCAAGAAGATGAATTTTTGAACCTATTTGAAGATGGAACGCGCCTCGATGCACTACAAGAGAATCCACGAAAAAATATTCACCCAAATCTTTTAAAAGACGCCGAAAATTACTTTCAAAAGAATAATAAAAATGAAAACTTATCTAAAATTAAAGATAAAGAACACGTTCAACCAAGGCAAGTGTCAGAGGTAAATGAAAAAGAGGTGAAAGTCCAAGAAACCAGGAACGAAGCTGTAGTCAATGAACCAACTCGTGCTATAGAAAAACCAGCTGCTGAAGAACAATCAAAAGTCATTGCTAAACCATCTATCAACTCCAATAAGAAATTTATAGGAGATGCAGTCAGTAATTTTACTTCGAAAGAAGATAAACAGAGCAACGAAGATTTTTTCAGCCAAGTTGAAAGCAAGAATGGAGAAGTTTTACCTGGAGAAAAGAGTTCCTCTCAACTAAAACTCACCGAAAATGATCAAAATATTTATAATGAAACCCCCGAATCCATTGTGGAGTTGGAAAGTTACATAATTCATGGAACTCCAGTGAATTATGATGGAACTGAATTTTTTCAGGATAAACAGAAAATTAGCGACTTTGATACTGCGAGCAGCAAAATAAACAATAAAAGTAAAGAAGATGCGAATTTTTATGTTGAAAGTTCTATCGAAACTACAACAGCCCAGATACCACAGCGTAGTTTCCCCGCTACTGAAAGTTCTCAGAAAACGCATGATGGAATGAGAAAAGATATATTTATCAAAACTAAAACTTTAGACCCTGGAACTCAAAAACATTTTCAACTCGTATCTTCAACTTCGGCACCTAAAAAACCTAACAAACATAAGGAACAGTCATTTTATTTCCATCAGCAAGTTGACGATATTAATTTACCTCTTGAGTCTAATCAAGAAAGAAACCACGAAGTCAATACCAGACACACAATCGCACAAACTAAAAACGAAGATCCTAAACTTTCCCCAAATGTTGCAGGAGACACCATTGTCAGCACAGAAGAGTTAAACAGCAAGCGAAACAATGAAACTGATGTTGCTCAATTCCGAAATGTCAAGACTCCAAGAAAGCTAACCAAAGAAAATGGCGCTGAACATTCGAAGTCAAAAACTGATGCATTGAGAGATTTGTACCCCGACTTTGAAGTACAAGAAAATGTTGCTTCCTACAACTACATGCTGGATTCTGGCGAGTTCATCAAAGTGGATGGAAATAATCAGAATAAAGTTCACAAGAAACAAAATAATTCTACTTTGCTTCCAGTCAAGGGTGATAAACAGGATATGTCTGGCAAAATGACACCAATTTTATCGAAGCCAGCAGAACCATTCGACGGCCAAAGCCAGCCTGAAATTTTCGAAACAATTTTGGAATATCTTTATAAACATTCTAATAGTACACTTCTGTTGTCGCTTAGAGAGTATAATTCTTCAGAATCATAAAGTCTGCAAGTTTAAAATAAATTTTGAAAATATCAACCTATACTTTTATTTGGAGTTTGTATGTGTTTAAATTTTCTTATATTTCGATACAGCAAAGTTTAGTGAAAAAATTAATGTAATAAAAATTATAATATAATGACAAAAAAAATGCTCAATTTATAAAGCAAAGAGGCAAAATTTTGTTTTTGCTCTACGATTTGTCTTTTAAAATTATAAATTGTTAGTATAAAATAAACAGCTCACAATCAGCAAATGTTTCTAAAATAGCCAGTATATAGTATGACTTTTCGACCACCAAGAAGTAATTTATTGTTTTGGTTAAACTACAAATAACTTCATGTACGTAAGTTTAGTAAGCGTTTCTTTTATATTAAATAAATTATGGATGATTCAGACATTTACTACTAAATTCTACATAAAAAAAATTAGATCATTAATTATCTTACATGGGGCACGAAAGATTTTTTTTACAGATTTTATGAAGTTATGTTAGATACGATAGATCTTTAAACAATAGTAATACACATCTCATAAAAAAATTGTTTCAAACATTTATTTTTTTTACTATTAGAAAAACTGTACCATTTCTTGGGAATGATCGACATAACTGCACCCGATTTCGTCAAATCATGTGAGTGGCACGCACAACTACTTTATTTAGAAAGTTTCAAGAAACTGGAAGAGTGTAGTTTTGCATTTTTATGACATTGTATTGATATTAAAAAGGAAATTTGCTGGAATGAAAACCTCTTTAAAAAATAATATTGTATTGCTCTTATATATAATAGTGTTTACTTCAGGATCTCATTTTAATTCCAGTGGAACAGTTGCCCTAATGTAATGTTTTAATGCATGAAATATGCCCATTATTATAAATAAAAAATAAGCACAGAAGTTTTGCTAAGTTTCATTAGAAAGGGGAGTTCTGTAGGTCCTACACTGTAAAAAATTTGGCGTGAATTTACCAACAATTACTTAGTAACTTTGCAGGTGTCACTCCATTTACTAGAAAATCACTTGTAACCAATCTCAGACAGTAGGTATACTAAACAAACTGCTGTAGTAATACTAAGTAAATTGACGTATTACTGTCCCTAGCATTGTTTCTTGAAATTTGCTCTTATCGTTCACCGGATTTAGCGAAAACTCACCGGTGATCGCATCCGTAATCCGAAAGTGCACGAGACGACATCGGCAATAGGTGAACGAAATTCTAACGATAAAAGTTAACGATTCGATATCGGTCAAAGGTGAAAATTCAATTAATGTACGTTTCATCGGAAAATTATGACGAATCGATATCGCAACTATAAGAAACCGGAAAATGTGTTTTAATATGACATAATACATATAATTAATATTTAATTAATCAATAACATAAAACTTCTTTAACGATCAACATTTTAGCCTCTTTATTTTCACGCAAATATATTGCAAGTCCCCATAGCCGAGAGGACAAACGCACTGTTCCTCGTTGCAAGTCAAGAGAGCGGATCCCGAGGTTGGGGGCTCTGTCCTCCTCCTGACACTCGAAATAATACCTGATAAACAGAAAAATTACTGGCCCCTCTTCTTTAAAACTTTTGTACTAACGTGTCGCAAACAAGCAAACATCTGTAAATCTACTACACTTTTCTTAATAGGGTTACTAAGGAAATGTATGTATTACTTACTAAGATTAATGCAGTAAGGTTACTAGAAAAGTTCATGGTATCTCAGTTTCCAAGAGATTTTCTAGTAATACTACAAATTTTTCTTACAAATGCCTCTAACTTCATTTAGTTTTCAAACATTTGAAAGTTCAAATTTTATTATTTTAGAATGATCCAATTAACCAGTCCTCAATATATGTACATGAACCAATTTTGGCATTTTAAAATTTATTAACAGCATAACGTTAATAAAAATCTGCATATATTAGTGTTCTTTGAATAAAGAGTCTTTTTGGATCCCCCGTCAAATGGGTTAACTTTGGTACTTAATGAGGGCAGCTTTGGTCCAAGCTGTTTTTATGTATCACTCATCAAATACACTACTCAAAACAATTAGGGGAGCACTTTGCGTACTTTTTAAAATCCCTTCAGTACGAACTTTTTATTTTTTATTCTAAAAATCTAAAGTTTGCGAAAGCGATTCATGACGCTTCTAGAATGAAATGGTAAATAACGAGGGGGAAAATCTTAATTTTTGGGGGATAAGGGGGTTTATACCGTGTTCTCCTTTAATGGTTTTGAGCAGTGTCTTATTATTTAAATTTTTCTAACTTTTCCAATTAGTGGTAACTTTTTACCTTCAATTATACAATAGGAAATATAAAGTAATGAATGTATTGTGATATAGCCGAAAATAAGCAATAAATATTTGATGTTTTCTACACATTTTGGAGGATACTTATCCAAAAAAAAAAAAAGGTTTTCGAACAGTAGTCGGTTTGTCTGAAACCGCTCAACTGGTTGACTTAAAAAAGCTATGGACTTAAAATTTTATACTTCAAACACAAGTTCCTCAAACAAGTTCCTCAAACTAGTACCTGTAGGACGTTATAATAAGTTTTTTGTTAAAATAGAGAGCATGCACAAGTGATAGCTGCTATAAAAGTTTTTGTACTTGGAATTTTTTTTTGAAATTATTCTATAGGGTATCCAATTATCTTTAAATGTATTGATTTGTTGAGAGATAATTGTGAAAGACGTGTAGCATTACACACCTCTAGTTATGACTTATTAGCATAAAATCAGCCAAATAGGAAATCGGTAGCAGGTTTTTAGACTTAGATGTTTAAATGTTGCAAAAAAATAAACACAAAATCATTGAGTATCATATAGTTTATTGAAAAATTACCAAAGAATAGAACCCAAATAAAGCACCCACAACCTTTGTATAAACACCACTACCATATTTATAAACCCCAACCTTTGTAAATAACCAATAACCCTTTAAATATAATTTTCCAACACAATAATACAAACAATTAAAAAAAATCTGATGTAAATGATTCACATTTCAATCAATTTATCTTTCATATATCTTTAAAAAGTTGGAATATTGATTGGAATGTCTTCCGGCAGATGTTGGTCGATCATTCCACCATCTTGGTTGAGGAAGTCGGTGCCTACACCGTTACCACCGTGGGTTCCTTGGTCTCCGCCATGTTGTTCTTCACCAAGTAGAGTATCAAAACCTGTTGAAAAAAACAACAACATAATAGTTTAATTTTTAGAAAAAGTTAGCAAATTCTGTACTAAAATTTATTTAAAAACTAGCAGTATGGTCCCGCCTTACTGGGAACCCGTTAACTTCGCATTGCTTCCTTTCAGAGGCATGCTTACTTTTGAAAATACACTCAAAATCAAAACAAAACTAAATTTATGTTGCCGCATGCGCACTTAAAAAAGCAAACACTGATAGAGGATGAAGCAGCCTTTAGGGCGAGCGCATATCTCAGCCAAACTCAATCAATCAAACTAATAGAGGATGGCGTCAAGCCCCTGTTTCGGCCCGGTCCATGTATTTTCAAGCCCTGTTTATGGTCCCGCAATGACGTTTTTTTTAAAACTAATTATATCAATTAAAAATCACAATTAAATGTGAAAAAACTAAGCATCAGGTGCACACGTAGGTATTAAAAGGAATCTATATTAAAAATTTCGAATTTTTTAGAGCAGTCTTAGTAGGTCTTTTGCGATCCACAGACATACACACAGACAGACAAACAGACAGACTCTTTCTTTTATTATTATAGATATATATTCGCTTTCCTTTGCTACTGGTATAATGTTTATTCAAGCATTTGTTTGCGTTCTTCTGCTGAACTTGAAAATATTATTGCAAAATTAGAATTTTTGTGCATCAAATTAATTTCTCAGTTCAAGTAAACTGATGTTCGTTTAAAATATCGCTTTAATAGGATGCCACTTGAAATGATATTAAGTTGAATTGCACTAATATATCATCAATAATGTCAACTGACTTTTTGTCTAGGGCGTGAAAAAGTTCTTTACTGCTATTGAGGTAATGAGCTTTTAAAATTAAGATTAATATGAGGTAAAAAAAAAACCGAGGCATATGACGAAGCATTTGAGTTTAAAAACTTAGTAATGAAATGGAACTCGTTGAAGGATTTAACGAACTGCTATAGTTTCCAATGCACTTACAGGTTTCAAAACATATTAGTGCAAAGGACTAAATTTACTCTAATTCTGTAAGCCGCGAAGGCTAAGTCTGGTGATAAATGCAGAACTCTGATATCATTAAACATTCTCGATATCTAAAGAATCCCTTACATCAACTCAATGATCGCTGATGTACTCTCGATGTCAGCTGTATGTAGCAAAAGATCTTCTAATTTGATATCATTTCGTATGAAGATGAGATGTCGATTGGACATCAATATATCCAATTTTTCGAAATTAATGTGATGATATGTACATATTACTTGGAATATATTTACTCACCACCATTTTGTTGTTCAGTCGGGTCCCCCAAGTCTCCAAATTGTTGTTCTTGAGTTAGTCCGTGGCTTTGCAGGTCTCCAATCTCCCCAAATTTTTGAGTTAGTCCCTCGCTCTGCAGATCTCCCAACTCCCCAAATTGTTGTTGAGTTAGTTTGTCACTCTGCAGGTCTCCGAAATCCCCAAATTGCTGTTGAGTTAGTCCATCGCTCTGCAGGTCTCCAAACTCCCCAAATTGGTGTTCAGTTAGACCGTCGCTCTGCAGGTCTCCAAACTCCCCAAATTTTTGTTGAGTTAGTTTGTCACTCTGCAGGTCTCCGAACTCCCCAAATTGTTGTTGAGTTAGTCCGTCGTTCTGCAGGTCTCCCAACTCCCCAAATTGTTGAGTTAGTCCGTCGCTCTGCAGGTCTCCAAACTCCCCAAATTGGTGTTCAGTTAGACCGTCGCTCTGAAGGTCTCCAAACTCCCCAAATTTTTGTTGAGTTAGTCCGTCGCTCTGCAGGTCTCCAAACTCCCCAAATTGTTGAGTTAGTCCATCGCTCTGCAGGTCTCCCAACTCCCCAAATTGTTGAGTTAGTTCGTCGTTCTGCAGGTCTCCAAAATCCCCAAATTGGTGTTCAGTTAGACCGTCGTTCTGCAGGTCTCCGAACTCCCCAAATTGCTGTTGAGTTAGTCCGTCGTTCTGCAGGTCACCAAACTCGCCAAATTGTTTTTGAGTTTGCCTGTCGCTCTGCTGGTCTCCCCATTCCCCAAATAGTTGTTGATTTTGTCCATTGCTCTGTTGGTTTCCAAACTCCCCAAATAGTTGTTGATTTTGTCCGTCGCTCTGCTGGTTACCCCAAATTTTGTTTGTAAATTGGATATGCAAGTCACCAGTCACTTCATAGGTTCCTGAAGTCAGGATATCACTCAAACATGCCTGCAAGAAGTTTGAGATAGATATGAAGAACATTTTGTTACATTTTAAACACTTTTGTTAAGATTACTTAATATAAAACTGGACAACGTCATCTGAATTGATAAATGTATACTTTTGACGTTTAAAAGGTTAATTAAGAACAAAATACTCTGTTTTGCCCCTCTTATTACAGACGCAAATAAATTTTGTGTAGAAGCAATTCTAAGAGACAGTTTCTGCGATATGAAGAGCTTAGTAGAAGAAGGTGGACATTTTGAAAAAAAAAAATGAAATGAGGTTTTTTGTTGAAAAAATTAAATTTCTCTGATACACCAAATAATCCTGATTCTACTTCAGAAGGGAAGTACCTAGAACGAAAATATCAGAAATATTGGTTCATGTTGTTCCAGGAATAAAAAACACTCTTATACCCGAGTTACACCTGGTTACCGAAAATTAATGCGCCAATGAACATCTCACACACTTAAAACAAACGAGTGATTTTAACTGAGTTAAACGAGTGAAGAACGAGTGAAGTCTGAGTTAATTTCCAGTGTCAAAAATGCACTTCCTCTATAGGAGTGGATTTCACTCCTTTGTTTTGTTAAACCTCCTACAGGATAACTCCAAACGAGTGATTTTAATTCAGTCTGAGTTAATTTTCACTCCTTTCCAGTGTCGAAATGCACTTTTCCTATAGGAGTAGATTTCACTCTTTTGTTTTAAGAGTGTACTAACTTCTCTAACGATAACGAGTTTCCTCCATTGATAAGTTTTAAGTTTAGTACGTTTTTTACGGTTGGAAAGTACCGTTTCCAGCAGATATGAGTGCTAACAAATAACTTTAAATGTAATTTTCTTGTTTTCACTTTTTGTGACTTAACACGTCCTTCAACTAAGCTTCAACTCATCATTTGTGATCAGCCTTTCGCCACCAGAATAATTGCTTGGGAGAAGTGCAGTTTTGCCAATTGCTAAGATTTCCAAGTGGGTCGAGCCATTATCTAATCTCTCTACTTGCCCAAATGGGAAGTATTGGAAACTAGCAGTATGGTCCCGCCTTACTGGGAACCCGTCAACTTTGCATTGCTTCCTTTTAGAGGCATGCTTACTTGTGAAAACACACTCAAAATCAAAACAAAATTAAATTCGTGTTGGCGCATGCGCACTTTAGAGAGCAAACGCTAATAGAGGATGAATCAGCCTTAGGGCGAGCGCATATCTCAACCAAACTCAATCAATCAAACTAATAGAGGATGGCGTCAAGCCCTCGTTTCGGCCCGGTCCATGTATTTTCAAGCCCTGTTATGGTCCCGCAAACCCACGTGGATGACGTTTTTTTAAAAAACTAATTATATTAATTAAAAATCACAATCAAATATGAAAAAACTAAGCCTCAGGTGCACACGTAGGTATTAAAAGGAATCTATATTAAAAATTTCGAATTTTTTAGAGCAGTCCAAGTAGGTCTTTTGCGATCCACAGACATACACACAGGCAGACAGACTCTTTCTTTTATTATTATAGATTTACCTGGAAGTTTGCTTCGAAATTAGGCGGTATCTGCTCGTATTTGAAGCAAGCCTTTATGAATAGGAAAAAGCTTTCAGTCTCTGGATAGACTCCGATTAAGAGCTTGAACTGTTCACGGTAGTATGGATCCGCCTGTACCTGATCCCAAGTCAAACCCTGTAAAATCGGAAGAAGTGGATTAACGATATTATATTTGCCTCTGTGAGGGAGTAAATAGGCAAAAGATTATTAAGGCGAAAGATCTTCTGTGTTAATCCAATGAAGCAAAACATATTTTTAAGTCAATTTTTTTTCAATTATTTGTGTGAAAAGGTGTAAGGTCAAGATGACTCAGCGAAGTTTTTGTGTGAACTATTGATCTAGGCGACTGCTTGTCGCCGAAAGGATGTGGTTGGCATGTTAAAGTACTAAGTAATATTAAGGATATGTGAAAAAGGTAATTTAAGTTTGGTAAGTTTAATTGAGGTTAAAAATTTAAGAATGTGTGGGGTTTAGTTATAATATGTCAGATATTTGATGGACTGCAATATTAAGATAAAGCTACAGATGCAGGGTTATCTGGAGCCAACAAATTGATTTCCTCTACTACTTTGACATTGGTTTTCAGCTCCTTTTAACGATTCATGAAAAACCTGTTATTGTTTTACTGCTATCGCATTTAGCGATAAAGTTCCGCAAAACGAGATAAAGTTTTTCTACTACCTTTGCCTATTTGCTGGAGCCAAAGTTGGTCACACTTTTTGAGATTCGTTAGCAATTGGAGCAGTCTCTCTAGTATATAGTAAAGATCGCTATGTGTGACACGCAGTTTGTTGTACGATACATAACTGATTATTTTAGAGTAAAACGCCAGTGTGAATCTTACCAGGAAGAAATTGAACGCTTGCTCGTAGATGCTGCTGTAGTGAAAAAATGATCCTTCTTCAAACAAATTTATGAGGAAAGAAGAAGAGAAGTCTTCAGAAAATTGGAACGAGCTGGATGAAAGCTGGTCTATAATCGTCTGAAAGGAAATTCCGAAGTTGGGTGGCATCTCCGGGGACTGGTAGCAGAACTTGACGAAGTCCCACTCATCCTTCGTTTTGGGTTGGAAGTGGAAGTACTTGTGGAACAGATTCCAGTCTTCAGGTGAATCTAAGGCTTCTTCGTATGACAATGAACTCAGAAAATGAAAAACTTCTTGGTAATTGGAGGTGTAGTCCACGCTTCCACTGTCACCACCGTTGCTGTTTCCGTCGTTTCCGAACAAACCTGTCCTAAACTTGATGTACAGTTCCTCGGTGACTTGATAGTTGGAGTCCAATATGACATTCACACAGGCTTGGAAGTTCAGTTCGAAGTTGAGAGGCATTTCGGGGTACTCGTGGCATGACTGGATGAACTTGAAGACAGCTTCATTCTCCGCATGGAAGCCGAAAAAGAAGAAGAAAGTGAGCCAGTTGCGCGTCTCCAGCACTTCGTCGTACGTTTTCAGGTTGATCAGGAATTCGCGTGCAAGTTTGTAGTTTCTGCTGCAGTATTGGACGCCGCCTTCGCCGAACAATTTGGAGAGGAACTTCAAGTAAAAGTCGATGGACAACTCGAATGAACCTCCGATAAATTCGTCAAGGAAGACTTGAAAATGAGTTTCAAAGTTGAGTGGCTTTACGGAGAATGAGAAACATAGTTTTATGAAGTCGTACGCTTCCGGAGAATCAGGATAGAAACGGAAGATGTTGAAAAATTTCAACCTATTTTCAGAAGATTGACAATCGTCAAAGGTTAGGAATCTTAAGAAATTATAGATTGTGAGGTAATTCGTCCCGTAATATTCATTTTCTTTACTTTCAAACAAGTCCAAAAGGAATTTAGAATAGTACTTATCTGAAACTTCGTAATCTCCTATGGATAATATTTCTTTAATGCAAATTTCGAAATTTATATCGAAATTAGCCGGCTTATGAGAATATTGGAAACAGAATTGGATGAATTTAAAGAAGCTTTCTGATTCAACGTGGAACTGGAAGTAGCTATAGAACTTTATTCTTAATTCAAAATTTATTTTTAGTTTTTCATAACTTAAATCTTTTAGGAACTCGTAAATTTCTTCATACCTCGTCTTGTAAGCATTCTTCACAAATAAATTGCTGCAAAAATCTATGTATATTTCGTTCGAAATTTCTAGTGCACCTGAAAAAATGAAATCAACGACAAGTTGGAAATTCACATCATAGTTGGCCGGTTTTTGTGTCCATTGGTGGCAGAACTTGATAAGTTTAAATTGACTCTCTGATTTGATATGAAATTGAAAAAGGAAATAAAATTCCTCCGATGTCTCGTAATCCTGGAGATCTTCAAAAGCCAAGTCTGTCAGAAATTCCCATCTAATTTTATAGATATCACCATAATTTTCTTCAGTACTGACAAACAACTCTTCTTCAAAAATTTCATACAACTCATCCGTAATCTCTATTTTATCTGAGCTTGTAATTATACTCCAGACTTTCTGGAAACTTGTATCAAAGTTAGAGGGCTTCTGAGGATATTTATAGCAATTTTTGAAGAAACTAAATACTTCTGGCGAGTCTGGGTACAGTTGGAAGTAACGGTAGAATGTTTCACGGATTTCCGCCTTTTGTACTTCTTCAAAGGTCAAATCAATGAGGAAGTAATAAATTTTTGTATAATATTCATTTTTCTTAGTGATTTTTTGTCCTGGCTTTCCTCCCTTGCCTTTGTGAATGCCTGAATCTCTGTCTTTCTTTGGTCGTTTATCAGTTGGCCTTCCTATGATGCCGCCAAAAGGACTTTTTCCATCACTGTCATCGGGTTTACCCTTTCCTGGTTTTTGTTTCGGGTGTTTGCCTTTGATGCCGCCAAAAGAACTTTCTGCATCACTGTCATCGGGTTTACCCCGTCCTGGTTTTCGTTTTGGGCGTTTACCTATGATGCCACCAAATGGACTTTTTCCATCACTGTCATCTGGTTTACCCTTTCCTGGTTTTTGTTTCGGGTGTTTGCCTTTGATGCCGCCAAAAGAACTTTCTGCATCACTGTCATCGGGTTTACCCCGTCCTGGTTTTCGTTTTGGGCGTTTACCTATGATGCCACCAAATTGACTTTTTCCATCACTGTCATCGGGTTTACCCTTTCCTGGTTTTTGTTTCGGGTGTTTGCCTTTGATGCCTCCAAAAGGACTTTCTGCATCACTGTCATCGGGTTTACCCCGTCCTGGTTTTCGTTTCGGGTGTTTGCCTTTGATGCCGCCAAAAGGACTTTCTGCATCACTGTCATCGGGTTTACCCCTTCCTGGTTTTTGTTTCGGGTGTTTGCCTTTGATGCCGCCAAAAGGACTTTCTGCATCACTGTCATCGGGTTTACCCGTCCTGGTTTTCGTTTTGGGCGTTTACCTATGATGCCACCAAATGGACTTTTTCCATCACTGTCATCGGGTTTACCCTTTCCTGGTTTTTGTTTCGGGTGTTTGCCTTTGATGCCGCCAAAAGGACTTTCTGCATCACTGTCATCGGGTTTACCCCGTCCTGGTTTTCGTTTTGGGCGTTTACCTATGATGCCACCAAATGGACTTTTTCCATCACTGTCATCGGGTTTACCCTTTCCTGGTTTTTGTTTCGGGTGTTTGCCTTTGATGCCGCCAAAAGGACTTTCTGCATCACTGTCATCGGGTTTACCCCGTCCTGGTTTTCGTTTTGGGCGTTTACCTATGATGCCACCAAATTGACTTTTTCCATCACTGTCATCGGGTTTACCCTTTCCTGGTTTTTGTTTCGGGTGTTTGCCTTTGATGCCTCCAAAAGGACTTTCTGCATCACTGTCATCGGGTTTACCCCGTCCTGGTTTTCGTTTCGGGTGTTTGCCTTTGATGCCGCCAAAAGGACTTTCTGCATCACTGTCATCGGGTTTACCCCTTCCTGGTTTTCGTTTCGGATGTTTGCCTCTAATGCCGCCAAAAGGACTTTCTGCATCACTGTCATCGGGTTTACCCCTACCTGGTTTTCGTTTTGGGTGTTTACCTATGACGCCTCCAAAAGGACTTTCTGCATCACTGTCATAGGGTTTACCCCTTCCTGGTTTTCGTTTCGGCTGTTTTTTTATGATGCGCCCAAAAGGACTTTCTGCATCACTGTCATCGAGTTTACCCCTTCCTGGTTTTCGTTTTGGATGTTTACCTATGATACCGCTAAATGGACTTTCTGTATCACTGTCATCGGGTTTGCCCCGTCCTGGTTTTCGTTTTGGGCGTTTACCTATGATGCCACCAGTAGGACTTTTTTCGTCAGTGTTCGATTTATCTCCAGGCTTTCGACCTCTTGGACCTTTTCCTTTTGTCGGACCTTTACCGTGACCTTTAGGTCCGTTGCTCTTGGGTTTTGACCCAGTAGGTTTTTCGATTGGATCCTCACCGTCAGACCTATTTTTTGCTTTGTCTTTGGAGCATGGTTTACTGTTTTTTCTTTCTTCATCGGACTCATCGGTCGAATCATCACTACCTCTTTCATAACGCCTTCTGACGTGATAACTGTGCCTCCTACGAGCCTTCAAGTTACGTTCATTTGAATCATAAGTTTCTTCGGAGCTGTGGCCGAATGAATCATCGAAAACGTTTCGTCCGTTTCTTGGATGCTTGAATGCATCTCTGCGACGAGAAGTTCTGGAATTCTTTTTAAGGGTGTCTTTGTCATGGTTACGCTTTCCAGTATGTTTTTTGTGTTTTCTATTTCCTCTAACGATTTTTTTACTGGAATCGAACTCGTTTCTACCTGATTTCCTGTTTCCGCGAGTGTTGTGGTGTCTATGAATCTCGTTATGTTTGCTATCACTCTCGGAAGAATCACTGCTTTGAGAGATAGAGGAATCCGAATCTTTGTCATGTTTTTTATGTAATTTTTTATATACGCCATTATGTAATTTATGACCAGTTTTTTGCTTCTTGGATCGGTTATCTTTACGGTCTTGTGTTTTCCCTTTAGTGATATGGGTCCAATGGCCACCCTTCTTACCCTGTGTGTGTTCTTCACTTGAACTATCATCACTAGAGCGTATATTACGTCTCTTCACGTTTTTGTTTAAATTTTTATTAGGTTGACTGCCACGCCTCTTCAGTCGTTTTATTACTTTGTACTTTTTTCCACTACCATTTTTGTCTTTTTGGGAACCGTCAATCTCTTTATTTTTACGATTGCGCCTGTGAACTATGTAATGTTTCTTATTCTTTATGCTCTCATAGCTATTTTCATCAGATTCATCAGTTTCGTCTCTTTGAGAGTCGTCAATCTCCTTATTTTTGCGATTGTGTCTGTGAATTATATGATGCTTCTTACTCTTAATGTTCTTACCATAGCTAGTTTCATCAGATTCATCGATTTGAGAATCATCGAAATTTTTGTTTTTGTTACGGCGTTTGTTAATTATGTGACGCTTCTTATTCTTTATGTTCTTAACCGAATTATTTTCATCAGTTTCATCACTTTCAAAATCGTCAATATTTTTATTTTTGCGAATGCGGCGTCTATGAATTACATGACTTTTCTTATTCTTCAAGTTTTTATCAGAATTATTTACATCATATTCATCCGATCTGCTATCACTGTTTTCCTCATTTGTACGCCTTCTACTATGAACTTGTTTCTTATGCCCCATGCGACTACGGCTCTTGCCATTTTGTCTTTCTTCAGTTTCATCGGAAACTTCTTCAGAAACCCCTCTGGTAGTACTTTTATTGTCTTTTGATTTCCTGTAATCATGCTTCCTTCGGTAAATGCGCTTCAAAAATTCATTAGATTCTTCGGAGCTACTTGAATCAGAATCGTGTTGCTCACCTCGCTTATGTTTCCTGGAGTGTATGCTTTTGTGTTTTTGTTTATTTTTACCGTGTTTGTCTCCGGAATTATGGATATTCTTTCCATGTTTAATAACGTCACCAATATTTTTGTTTGCTCGGTGCCTTTTCTCACCGTGTTTCACACCGTGACCAGTTTTATGAACTGAATGATGGCGTTTGTGTGACGTTCTAGATTGATTTGTCTCGGAAGAATCATTCTCAGAACTTTGTTCGGAGGATTCACTAATATCATTTTCACCCCTATGACGTCTGTTGCTGTTAATTTTCTTTCCATGTTTTAAAACATGATGACGGCGGGACTTTTTGTCATCTCTAACATTTCCATGCTTCCCTTTACCTTTCACAATCTTATGAATCCGTTTATTTTTGTGTTCATCGTGTTTACGACCTTTGTTCTTTTTTCCTTCGTGTTTACCAACAGACCCAATTTTGTTTATGGAACGGTGATGATCGTGCCTCTTACGTTTAATGCCTTCATCGGAATCTTCTTCTGAGCTGTCGTCAAGATATTTACGCCGGGACTGGTGATGTGTTTTTCGTTCGCGATGCCTGATTCTACTGGATTCCTCATCCGAGGTTCCTTCGGAATCCTTGCTAACTATTGTACCACCGTCTTTGCGGTGGTATTTTCCATTTTCATTTCTATCCTTAGAATGATCGTGTTTTACTTTTCTGTCACCTCCTTTAATATGATGATGTTTCTTCTTGCCATCACCGTCTTTACCTTTTTTGCCTTTACCATGAATTTTGCCATGGTCAGCATGCTTTCCTTTTCCATGTTTACCATGCTTCTTGACGGAGCCAGATTCGCGATGAGTTTTGCGTACGTGATGTCTGGTTTGACGGGACTCTTCATCAGAGCTGTCTCCGGTATCCTTGCGGATGACTTTGTCTCCTTTATTGTGGTGATGCTTGTCCTTTTTATTTCCACCCTTGGAATGATGGTGTTTTATTTTGCCGTCACCCTTTTTGTCGCCTCGTTTGGTGTGTTGATGTTTCTTCTTTTTATCGTCATCGTCACCCTTTTTGGCTTTACCATGATCTTTGCCCTTGTCACCACGTTTTCCCTTTCCATGTTTTTCCTTCTCACCGTGCTTCTTGACTGAGCCAGATTCACGATGTATCTTGCGTTTGTGATGTCTGGTTTTACGGGATTCCTCGTCAGAGCTATCTTCGCTATCCTTGCGGATTACTTTGTCTACTTTTTTGTGGTGATGCTTGTCCTTTTTATCTCCACCCTTGGAATGATGGTGTTTTACTTTGCCGTCACCCTTTTTGTCGCCTCTTTTGGTGTGGTGATGCTTCTTCTTTTTATCGTCATCATCACCTTTTTTACCTTTACCATGATCTTTGCCCTTAACACCATGCTTTCCCTTTCCACGCTTTTCCTTCTCACCGTGCTTCTTGACGGAGCCAGATTCACGATGCGACTTGCGATTGTGATGTCTGGTTTTACGGGACTCTTCATCAGAGCTGTCTTCGGTATCCTTGCGGATTACTTTGTCTCCTTTTTTGTGGTGGAGCTTGTCCTTTTTATCTCCACCCTTGGAATGATGGTGTTTTACTTTGCCGTCACCTTTTTTGTCGCCTCTTTTGGAGTGCTGATGTTTCTTCTTTTTATCGTCATCATCATCTTTTTTGCCTTTACCATGATCTTTGCCCTTGTCACCATGCTTTCCCTTGTCAGCGTGCCTCTTGACGGAGCCAGATTCACGATGTGTCTTGTGCTTGTGATGTCGCGTATTTCGAGACTCCTCATCAGAGCTGTCTTCAGTATCCTTGCGGATCACTTTGTCTCCTTTTTTGTGGTGATGCTTGTCCTTTTTATCTCCACCCTTGGAATGATGGTGTTTTACTTTGCCGTCACCCTTTTTGTCGCCTGCTTTTGTGTAGTGATGTTTCTTCTTTTTATCGTCATCATCGCCTTTTTTACCTTTACCATGATCTCTGCCTTTGTCACCACTTTTTCCCTTTCCATGTTTTTCCTTCTCACCGTGCTTCTTGACGGAGCCAGATTCACGATGTGACTTGCGTTTGTGATGTCTGGTTTTACGGAACTCCTCATCAGAGCTGTCTTCAGTATCCTTGCGGATTACTTTGTCTCCTTGTTTGTGGTGATGCTTGTTCTTTTTATCTCCATCCTTGGAATGAGGGTGTTTTTCTTTTCCGTCACCCTTTTTGTCGCCTACTTTTTTGTGCTGATGTTTCTTCTTTTTATCGTCATCATCACCTTTTTTGCCTTTACCATGATCTTTGCCCTTGTCACCATGCTTTCCCTTCTCACCGTGCTTCTTGACGGAGCCAGATTCACGATGTGTCTTGTGTTTGTGATGTCGGGTTTTACGGGACTCCTCATCAGAGCTGTCTTCAGTATCCTTGTGGATCACTTTGTCTCCTTTTTTGTGGTGATGCTTGTCCTTTTTATCTCCACCCTTGGAATGATGGTCTTTTACTTTGCCGTCACCCTTTTTGTCGCCTCCCTTCTTGTGCTGATGTTTCTTCTTTTTATCGTCATCATCACCTTTTTTGCCTTTACCATGACCTTTGCCCTTGTCACCATGCTTTCCCTTCTCGCCGTGCTTCTTGACGGAGCCAGATTCACGATGTGTCTTGTGTTTGTGATGTCGGGTTTTACGGGACTCCTCATCAGAGCTGTCTTCAGTATCCTTGCGAATTACTTTGTCTCCTTTTTTGTGGTGATGCTTGTCCTTTTTATCTCCACCTTTGGAATGATGGTCTTTTACCTTGCCGTCACCCTTTTTGTCGCCTACTTTTTTGTGCTGATGTTTCTTCTTTTTATTGTCATCATCACCTTTTTTGCCTTTACCATGATCTTTGCCCTTGTCACCATGCTTTCCATTCTCACCGTGCTTCTTGACGGAGCCAGATTCACGATGTGTCTTGTGTTTGTGATGTCTTGTTTTACGTGACTCCTCATCAGAGCTGTCTTCAGTATCCTTGCGAATTACTTTGTCTCCTTTTTTGTGGTGATGCTTGTCCTTTTTATCTCCACCCTTGGAATGATGGTCTTTTACTTTGCCGTCACCCTTTTTGTCGCCTCCTTTTTTGTGTTGATGTTTCTTCTTTTTATCGTCATCATCAAATTTTTTGCCTTTACCATGATCTTTGCCCTTGTCACCATGCTTTCCCTTCTCACCGTGCTTCTTGACGGAGCCAGATTCACGATGTGTCTTGTGTTTGTGATGTCGGGTTTTACGGGACTCCTCATCAGAGCTGTCTTCAGTATCCTTGCGGATCACTTTGTCTCCTTTTTTGTGGTGATGCTTGTCCTTTTTATCTCCACCCTTGGAATGATGGTCTTTTACTTTGCCGTCACCCTTTTTGTCGCCTCCTTTTTTGTGCTGATGTTTCTTCTTTTTATCGTCATCATCACCTTTTTTGCCTTTACCATGATCTTTGCCCTTGTCACCATGCTTTCCCTTCTCACCGTGCTTCTTGACGGAGCCAGATTCACGATGTGTCTTGTGTTTGTGATGTCTGGTTTTACGTGACTCCTCATCAGAGCTGTCTTCAGTATCCTTGCGAATTACTTTGTCTCCTTTTTTGTGGTGATGCTTGTCCTTTTTATCTCCACCTTTGGAATGATGGTCCTTTAGTTTGCCGTCACCCTTTTTGTCGCCTCCTTTTTTGTGCTGATGTTTCTTCTTTTTATCGTCATCATCACCTTTTTTGCCTTTACCATGATCTTTGCCCTTGTCACCATGCTTTCCCTTCTCACCGTGCTTCTTGACGGAGCCAGATTCACGATGTGTCTTGTGTTTGTGATGTCTGGTTTTACGGGACTCCTCATCAGAGCTGTCTTCAGTATCCTTGCGAATTACTTTGTCTCCTTTTTTGTGGTGAGGCTTGTCCTTTTTATCTCCTCCCTTGGAATGATGGTCTATTACTTTGCCATCACCCTTTTTGTCGTCTCCTTTTTTGTGCTGATGTTTCTTCTTTTTATCGTCATCATCACCTTTTTTGCCTTTACCATGATCTTTGCCCTTGTCACCATGCTTTCCCTTCTCACCGTGCTTCTTGACGGAGCCAGATTCTCGATGTGTCTTGTGTTTGTGATGTCTGGTTTTACGGGACTCCTCATCAGAGCTGTCTTCAGTATCCTTGCGAATTACTTTGTCTCCTTTTTTGTGGTGATGCTTGTCCTTCTTATCTCCACCTTTGGAATGATGGTCTTTTACTTTGCCGTCACCCTTTTTGTCGCCTCCTTTTTTGTGCTGATGTTTCTTCTTTTTATCGTCATCATCACCTTTTTTGCCTTTACCATGATCTTTGCCCTTGTCACCATGCTTTCCCTTCTCACCGTGCTTCTTGACGGAGCCAGATTCACGATGTGTCTTGTGTTTGTGATGTCTGGTTTTACGTGACTCCTCATCAGAGCTGTCTTCAGTATCCTTGCGAATTACTTTGTCTCCTTTTTTGTGGTGATGCTTGTCCTTTTTATCTCTTCCCTTTGGAATGATGGTCTTTTACTTTGCCGTCACCCTTTTTGTCGCCTCCTTTTTTGTGCTGATGTTTCTTCTTTTTATCGTCATCATCACCTTTTTTGCCTTTACCATGATCTTTGCCCTTGTCACCATGCTTTCCCTTCTCACCGTGCTTCTTGACGGAGCCAGATTCTCGATGTGTCTTGTGTTTGTGATGTCTGGTTTTACGGGACTCCTCATCAGAGCTGTCTTCAGTATCCTTGCGAATTACTTTGTCTCCTTTTTTGTGGTGATGCTTGTCCTTTTTATCTCCACCTTTGGAATGATGGTCTTTTACTTTGCCGTCACCCTTTTTGTCGCCTCCTTTTTTGTGCTGATGTTTCTTCTTTTTATCGTCATCATCACCTTTTTTGCCTTTACCATGATCTTTGCCCTTGTCACCGTGCTTTCCCTTCTCACCGTGCTTCTTGACGGAGCCAGATTCACGATGTGTCTTGTGTTTGTGATGTCTGGTTTTACGGTACTCCTCATCAGAGCTGTCTTCAGTATCCTTGCGAATTACTTTGTCTCCTTTTTTGTGGTGATGCTTGTCCTTTTTATCTCCACCTTTGGAATGATGGTCTTTTACTTTGCCGTCACCCTTTTTGTCGCCTCCTTTTTTGTGCTGATGTTTCTTCTTTTTATCGTCATCATCACCTTTTTTGCCTTTACCATGATCTTTGCCCTTGTCACCATGCTTTCCCTTCTCACCGTGCTTCTTGACGGAGCCAGATTCACGATGTGTCTTGTGTTTGTGATGTCTGGTTTTACGTGACTCCTCATCAGAGCTGTCTTCAGTATCCTTGCGAATTACTTTGTCTCCTTTTTTGTGGTGATGCTTGTCCTTTTTATCTCCACCTTTGGAATGATGGTCCTTTAGTTTGCCGTCACCCTTTTTGTCGCCTCCTTTTTTGTGCTGATGTTTCTTCTTTTTATCGTCATCATCACCTTTTTTGCCTTTACCATGATCTTTGCCCTTGTCACCGTGCTTTCCCTTCTCACCGTGCTTCTTGACGGAGCCAGATTCACGATGTGTCTTGTGTTTGTGATGTCTGGTTTTACGGGACTCCTCATCAGAGCTGTCTTCAGTATCCTTGCGAATTACTTTGTCTCCTTTTTTGTGGTGATGCTTGTCCTTTTTATCTCCACCTTTGGAATGATGGTCTTTTACTTTGCCGTCACCCTTTTTGTCGCCTCCTTTTTTGTGCTGATGTTTCTTCTTTTTATCGTCATCATCACCTTTTTTGCCTTTACCATGATCTTTGCCCTTGTCACCATGCTTTCCCTTCTCACCGTGCTTCTTGACGGAGCCAGATTCACGATGTGTCTTGTGTTTGTGATGTCTGGTTTTACGTGACTCCTCATCAGAGCTGTCTTCAGTATCCTTGCGAATTACTTTGTCTCCTTTTTTGTGGTGATGCTTGTCCTTTTTATCTCCACCTTTGGAATGATGGTCCTTTACTTTGCCGTCACCCTTTTTGTCGCCTCCTTTTTTGTGCTGATGTTTCTTCTTTTTATCGTCATCATCACCTTTTTTGCCTTTACCATGATCTTTGCCCTTGTCACCATGCTTTCCCTTCTCACCGTGCTTCTTGACGGAGCCAGATTCACGATGTGTCTTGTGTTTGTGATGTCTGGTTTTACGTGACTCCTCATCAGAGCTGTCTTCAGTATCCTTGCGAATTACTTTGTCTCCTTTTTTGTGGTGATGCTTGTCCTTTTTATCTCCACCTTTGGAATGATGGTCTTTTACTTTGCCGTCACCCTTTTTGTCGCCTACTTTTTTGTGCTGATGTTTCTTCTTTTTATTGTCATCATCACCTTTTTTGCCTTTACCATGATCTTTGCCCTTGTCACCGTGCTTTCCCTTCTCACCGTGCTTCTTGACGGAGCCAGAATCACGATGTGTCTTGTGTTTGTGATGTCTGGTTTTACGGGACTCCTCATAAGAGCTGTCTTCATTATCCTTGCGAATTACTTTGTCCCCTTTTTTGTGGTGATGCTTGTCCTTTTTATCTCCATCCTTCGAATGATGGTCTTTTACTTTGCCGTCACCCTTTTTGTCGCCTTCTTTTTTGTGCTGATGTTTCTTCTTTTTATCGTCATCATCAGATTTTTTGCCTTTACCCTGATCTTTGCCCTCGTCACCATGCTTTCCCTTTCCATGCTTTTCCTTCTCACCGTGCTTCTTTACGGAGCTGGATTCACGATGTGTCTTGTGTTTGTGATGTCTGGTTTTACGGAACTCCTCATCAGAGCTGTCTTCAGTATCCTTGCGGATTACTTTGTCTCCTTGTTTGTGGTGATGCTTGTTCTTTTTATCTCCATCCTTGGAATGAGGGTGTTTTTCTTTTCCGTCACCCTTTTTGTCGCCTCCTTTGGAATGATGATGTTTCTTATTTTTATCGTCATCATCACCTTTTTTGGCTTCACTTTGTTCTTTTCCCTTTTCACCATGCTTTTTCTTCTCTCCGTGTTTCTTGATGGATCCAGATACACTATGGGTGTTGCGTTCGTGATGTCTGATTTTACGAGACTCCTCATCAGAAGTTTCTTCGGTATCCTCCTTGCGGATTACTTTGTGTCCTTCCTTGTGATGATGCTTGTTCTTTTTATTTACACCTTTAGACTGATGGTGTTTTGCTTTACTGTCATCTTTTTTGTCTCCTCCTCTATTGGGATTATGTTTCTTCTCGTCATCGTCGTCTTTTTTGCCTGTACCATGATCATTTCCTTTTTCACTATGCTTTCCCTTTCCATGTTTCTCATTTTTACCGTCCTTTTTAACGGAGCTGGACTCGTGATGAGTATTGCTTTGGTGATGTCCGCTCCTTCGGTGTTCTTCATCGGAGGTGCCTTTTGAGTTCTTTTTAATTACTTTTTTCCCTTCTTTTGTTAGATCATTTTTGTTCTTCTTGTCATCTTTGGAATTGTCTGGTTTTATATTTCCGTCACCTTTTTTGCCGTCGCCTTTGGAGTGAGGTTTTTTCTTGTCTCTCCCTTTTTCTTGATCTGTTTCTTTTTCACCTAGTTTTCCTTTTTTATGGATGTTTTTTTCATCTTCAGTTTTTATTGATTCTGATTCATAATGTGAACTGTGGTGTTTCTTCTTTCGGGAAGTCTTGGACAATGCGACTTCCTCAGATGAGTCTTCTGAGAAATCGGTGTTTGTTTCACTGTGTTTTGACCTGCCATGCTTTCTTTTTCCAGTCTGAGATGCATTCTTGCCATCTCCTTTGGAAACATTTTTAGATTTACCATCTTTCAATGAATCATTTTTGTCTCCTTTGATATGATCGCGTTTTTCTGACTTCTTGATTTCCCTGCCAGATCCACCTCTACTGTGTTTATCACGATTTTCCGAAGAATCTCCTGATTTTGAACCTGTCTTCTTTACTTTGTCAGATTCACGGCCCACCTCCGTCTTTTTCCTCTCATGATTTATACCTTTTTCACTGGATTCAAGTTCTATCTTTTCTTGCACGTCAAGTTTGCTTGAAGACTTTCCCCTCGCTCGCTTCTGTTGGTCGCTGATTATCTCCTTCTCTTCTCGGGTAATCTCTCCACTTCCAGAGACCTCTTTCAAGTCCCTACTTCTCTCTCGATCCAGCTCCTCTCTTTCCTGCTCCCTTTTTTGCTCCCCCTTGACCTTGAGCACGTCTCTGACCTTTCCGACCGACGTCTCCGACTCGAGCTCCCAGGTCTCATCTTGCTCTTGACGCTCCCTTTCTTGATGATCGGATCCGGAGATGCGCTCCTTTTTTCGGGAGGACCCTTCTTTTCCTTTCAAGGTAGTCTCAGAGTCGAGCTCCCATGTCTTGCTCTGATCCTGACGCCCCCTTTCCTCGCGTTCGGAGCGGGAGGATTTTTCCACTTTCTTGGATCCAGAGGAATCTTCGGATTCTGACCAGGAGTACTCTGACCCCTCAGACTCCTCCCAACTGGAGGCGGCCTCCTCCTCAAATTCGTAGGTGGTCCAGGAGGTGACAATTTCTTCGTCCGAGCCAGATACGTTGTCTACTTCTACTTCTTCAGTGAATTCTACTTCTTCAGTGGCTCGGATACCACTGGACATCGCTGCAAAAAATAAAAGTCAAATTTAGAGACTTTAGATGCTTAAAATATAATTAAATCTCAAGCAATAATTTGACTGATTCAATGATTTCAAAAGCACTGTATTAAGTCGATTCCTGGTTCAAATCCCGGTAAGGCATGGATGTTTGTCTCTGTTGAGTATATGCGAAGTAGGTAGACTGAACAGTGAGTGAACAGGCCCCAGTGAATGAACAGTTGGTAAATACATTTAAAAAATAGGGATTAAAAATCATTCCACTGGATGGATTGGCATGACTGACTTCCCCCCATCTCGTAGGAAGCTATCTGACATCTGATTGGTTGTAATTGGTCATTAATTAAAATCCCACATGTTTATTGACTGGACATTTTTGTGTTCATTCACTGGTAACAGAAATGTTCATTCACTTGGCTTTTATCCACTTTTTATTTGGACCCCTAAAAGACCCAAAGCAATGCAATACAAAGTCACCTCCTTTTTTGTAGAATTTACATGTAATGGCAGATGTGTTCACATTGTCCCAAACCAGAAGCTATATTTTTTTAAAAATGTAGTATGAAATTCTTTAAAGCAAATTGTGGCAAATAGTTCCTTCACTGGGTAGTCTGTGTTTCTACGTGCTCATTAAATCTGTTGGGTCCGAAAGTCCTGTGGGTGGTCATTGCGCAGTTTCCCACGGGTACAGGTCCCTGGAGACTATTTCCCTCCCCTTCAAGGACATGTATAAATTGTGGAAGTGGAACGCGATAGATGGCAGCATCTGTAACGTATGTGTTGTGTCTTGACGAAGGTTTATAAGCGGGTCTCTGACCAAGCACACAAGCCTGAAAATATATATGTCTACCAACCAAGTCTATGGGACTGAGCATCACGCTCATACTTAAACATTTGCTACTCTTAGTTGTTTTACTGCGTATTTACAATGCGTGGTGAAAAGGGTTTTGCGTATTTTGCTTTAATAAGAAAAAATACTGTATGTTTCACTCATAGTTTTTATTGGTCAACCTAAAAGATGAATATCATCACTTTCCCCGGGGTTGGTGGGTGAACATGAAGGTTTTTCTAATCCAAGTAAAATGAGCATAATTCTATAAATTTATTAAAATCTATTTCAAATACTCTAAATTGGCCGTAGTAATGACTTCTTAAACCAAATCATTCATTTATCATACATATAAATTGGGAACTAAAGCGCAAAAAGCTTTCAAAACTAATTTTCATTAAAATTTTTAATGCTTACGTAAATGGCAGCATTATCAAGAACTTTCCAAACTGCATGTGTATAGATAAAAATTCGAAATACAACAACATTAACAACAATCTTTCGAAAACATTTTTAAAAAAATCATAGGCTTTCATATATTAAGATTGTTTCAAAACTATATACTAAGGATCGACACTTTTTAAATATTTACTGTGTGCAAATATAATATAGTTAAGTTACAATTTAAGCCAGTGAAAAAAAAACACACCTTAGTTAATAATAAGTTAATTATTATATTTAATCTTGGCAGGCCAGTTGATCCAACATGCAAGTTATGTTTTTTTTTTAAATTCAGTTTTACGGAAAATCCCAAAGGTAAACCGGTTATTACTATCAATGAAGGAGAAAACTTCCAATGGTTCTAATACAACCAGTGATTTATTAAGTAACTCAAACTATAAAAGTCTTTATTGTCAAGCATTTATAGCAAAGAATAAAGTCAACTTTCATCAAAACAAAATATTTGTATCAGTGTGAGTACACCGTAAATGTGTTGAGCAGTGTTTTTTAATCTTCTATATTTGCTTCATTATCTATTTTATTGAAAGCACTACTCTTTTATTTTCCATTATTCAAGCAGTTTACATTTAAATACAGTGGTGGTCAAAAGTGTGGACACATTTTGAAATTTTCATATTTTTCAACTTTGTGTGATTACAGAATATATTAATTGTATATCAAATTAAACAATTGTATATCAAATTAAAATTAATTTAATCTTTATGAGGACCACTGTGTGCAGATCGCTGAAGCCATCTATGAGACCTTTGGTCCCATATAATCTATATCCATGGACACAACATAATCATCATCAAAGTAATTTCATGTAGAATTAAAAATAAATATAGTATTACACTATCTGTCTTGCGAATATGTTATATGCAACTAGTAATAGTATGATCTGTCTTAGTTTTGCAAGTCATTGAACCACCAACTTGTATTGCAATTTCAGCATAAGAGAATCCATTGATTGTGCTTGCTTGTTCAACTAAAATGAGCATAACTTTTTTTGTAATAAAGATACTTTAATTCTGTTTTTTTAGTGAAATTCTACATTAAATTACCTTCAATGTAATATTTAAATGTTTGTATTTAAGCGAAATTTAATAGATGCAAGAACACAATTAACAGTTGAAACACATGAAACTTTAAAAAGTGTCCACACTTTTGGCCACTACCGTCAGTGCGGGTAACTTTGGCCAAAATCATAGTTTTTTTCACAAAAGAAGAAAAATTTAACTTCAAAAACGATTTAAACACTTAAAAATCCTTATGCATTCTAAGTATTGAACATTTAGGAATAATTTTCAGGCATTTTTGTTACATTTTATAAATTAATAAAAAATTGGTATTAATTTTAAAAAATAAGACACTGTTAGGAGCCGAGCGGGTAACTTTGGCCACCCAAGAAATACATAAGAAACATGCTTTTTAACATCCGTAGAAGCTGTGTTTACGATTTAAATAGCAATATTAAAACTTTAAACCCAAAAATAACAAAGTTATAAGACATATAGTTATTTAAAATGGTATATAACTTACTTAACATTTACATTGCAGTGCATCGTGGAATGGCATTACACGTTGAATACTAGTATTGTTTGTCGCTTAAAAGAAAGAAAAATAAACTTCTATTTTAATAAGGAAAAAAGAACTTTTTTGAAGCAAGATTTAATAACAAATATATTTGTAAAAAGCAAACGATTTTATTATAAAAGGTGAAAAATAATATATTTATAATTAGGAATTTGAAAATGTTTACCTTTCGACATTTGCGATTTTGAGTGGAATACGTATCTTGCATTCTATCTTTATCTTTTTAATGTTTAAAATCTTGAGAGTTTAAAAAAATATATCTAAAAAATGAGTAATCATAAAAGTAAGAATTTTTCAAAAATAGTTTAACTTAATACACTTCTACATACATTTTTTAAAGTGCAAAGTTCCATAAAGAAATATTTACATCTATGGCCAAAGTTACCCGCATTCATCGACAAAAGCTTCCCAATTACAAATATTTAAATACAGCATAAAAAGTAGTCAACTTAGAATAAAACAAATGGTGTAATATTCTTCCTCATTAATAAAAGAATCGAATAGAGTGTTTTATTTAAATATTTTCTATATTTTTTTAAGTGCTCCAGACAAAAGTTGGAAGAGATAGATTTTTGTCATTTTATGCTCGTAAGAATGAAAACAGCATTTGTAGTATTGCCAGATTTAGAATGAGATTTTTTTTACATGGAATGAAAGACGATATTTACACCTTTCCAAAAATGTAAAACAATTTAAGATGAGATCATTTTATGAAGAGAAATTAAGAAACAAATCTTTTTCCGACGCGTGGCCAAAGTTACCCTCCGTGGCCAAAGTTACCCGCTTTGACGGTACTGTAAATATTTAAGAGTAACAACCGAATTCCCCAAAGTGGACAACCGCCTTAAACTACATAGCTAGGCAAACTGCAGTATCTGCAGTCGTGGGCAAAATTGTGGACATTTTTTTTTAAGTTTCATATTTTTTAACTTTGTGTGCTCAAAGAATATATTAATTTTCACTTAAATGCAAACAATTATTTATCAAATTAAAAGTAATTTTATCTTTATGAGGACCAATGTCTGCAGATCGCAGAAGCAGTCTATGAGACCTATGGTCCCATAATCTATATACATGGACACAACATCATCATCATCAAAGTAATTTAATGTCGAATTAAAAATAAATACAGTAGTACAAAATCTGTATTTCAAATAAGTTATGCAACTAATAGTATGATCTGTCTAAGTTTTGCAAGTCATCGAGCCACCAACTTGTATTGCAATTTCAGCATAAGAAAAATCATTGATTGTGCTTGTTTGTTAAACTAAAATGAGCATAACTTTATTTGTAATACAGATACTATAATTCTGTTTCTTTAATGAAATTATAAGGTAAATTACCTTCAACTTAACATTTAAATGTTTATATTTAAGCGAAATTTAATAGATGCAAGCACACAGGTAACAGTTGAAACACATGAAACTTTCAAAAAATTTCCACACTTTTCGCCACCACTGTAGACTTATGACTTGGACTATTATTTTAAGAACTCAAAGTCTATAAGTAACAAGAAAATATACTAAATGAATGTTTCCTTCAGGCTAAAAGGGTTCAATTGGTTGTAGTGGTTACTGTAGTTTATCTGCCCAGGCATTTTAGTGCCAGAGAGTTAGTTTTAATGCAATGAAAAAAGTTCACGCTTTGCGGATTTGGGTTGGGTGGTTTTGGGTAGTTATTTATGTCTGTAAGTACATTACAATTTTAAAACAGATTATCATTACATATAATGAGGTAGTATATTTGCTTGGTAGCTATTAAAAATGTTATAATTGCTTACTTGAGATATATTGTGATTTCCAATGTAAGTCATTAGGTATACGAGACTAACCACGACATACAAAACTAATAAGGACACAAAATCTGTCTGTGATGTCACCCAACCCGTCCTGTTCGGGTCATCGTCTGTTCCAATAGTTTGGAACTAGCTATATTCGGAACCTGAAAAGTCTAGCCGGCCGTGCACTAACAGATTTCCTCCTTTTTCTTTGGAAAAGCAGATAATCCGAACCAGACGGATAAGTTGACGTCACAAAGAGTTTCTATGGCTTTAAGGTTGAGTAGGCAACTGATGGTTGGTTAGTTGGTAGACATATATATTCCGGTTTGTGTGCTTAGTCGAAGAGCAGCTTATAAACCTTCGGCAAGTTAGACAGACACAACACACGCACATAAGTGGACCAATCTAATTTTTTTTGGACAGAGGCCACCTAGAGGATCCCCAGAATTGACTTGTCACCCCCCAGAGGTATTGGCCACTGACTAACTATCCATTTTAGGATACTTCTGTTTAACATGTCCGGTTAAGTTAGTTTAGTTTGAATGATCGTCGCACCAGAGGGAAATTTTTAACTCATGCGGAATAAAAAAAAATTAATTGACTTACCCAGTAGCAAAGTCGCCAACAAAGCAAGGCTGAACATCGCCTTGCGCCAATCCATTTCGGTCTATCCCCTTTGCTTGCCCAAGATGAGAAAAATCTTTTCTTCGAGCAAGAGAAACAGGGCTGGATGGGCTACGTGATCGTCCCTTGTCAAGTCCGACCATTTTATACTCAATCCATCACTTATTGACGTCGAAGCACAATCCACAGTGTGTACATAAGTCTGTACCAACATCTTCAGGTTAATTAGAGGCATAGTACAGTTGTTTTTGAAGAGTTGTTAGGGTATTTTTTTTATGCTTTGGGACATCTTTTTTACCAGCAATCTTCTTTGTATTTATGAAGTATACTAGAATTAACTTGTATAGATTAAACTCGTATAAATATAACTGTTATAAATATAACTTGTATTGAGTTGCAT
The DNA here is from genome assembly GCA_023701765.1 of Hylyphantes graminicola. Lineage (NCBI taxonomy): Eukaryota > Metazoa > Arthropoda > Arachnida > Araneae > Linyphiidae > Hylyphantes > Hylyphantes graminicola. The sequence continues at coordinate 4,242,516 of CM043119.1, read as the reverse complement.
ATTCGAAGAGAGTAGAAGAAATCACGAAGAGTCTCGATATTTATTGTAGGATGGTAAAAAATTGTAGTAAATTTTTAGAGCAAATTTTCTGGCACCTGGCCTGATGTCGGTCGAAAATTTTGTTTTTGTATTAACAGCTTCTGTGCCCAGACCTACATTTAAATTTTGCCAGCGACAATTATTTTTCAATTTCGGAATATTTTTCCATCCGCATTTTATAGCTTACATTATTTTTATTCAATTGGAAAACTGTATTAAGTTAAAGCATTACATTTTTACACTTTATTTATTTCGTATTTTTTGCATTTTTTTAAAAATTCGTTTCCAATATTTTAAAACAATGTGCATTACTCCATTGCAAACAAAAAATTCCTTTTATTTATCATATGAGGCGTGATGGTAAAAGTGTTGCCTTCACCAAATACTGTGAGTTTACACATGATGTAAAATTTATTATGCGGTATTGGCTAAAAAGTTAGCTTTACTATAAAAGTGATTGGACCTTCTCTGTTGAAGTACTATTGTAATAAATAGTTCACGTGACTTTGTTTTCGTTAAGAAAACACCAATTTGATGTAGTAATTACAAATTTGCAAACTTTAATTTGCAAGTAATGTACAAACAATACATTATTGTGATATAAAAAATAACCACAAAATGTGCTGTTTTTTTTACAGCATTTAACTAAGTGTAACGGCTCAGAACGTCACGATTTGTCATAGAAGCTTACAAAATTTGACACAGCTTACACGTTTATGCAATTAATGCATCTGAAAAAAGTTGCAGCGTATCATTTAAGTTGCGTAGGTTACATCATCCCCTTTAATAAGCCCGTCTCAAAAGCTGAGCTACAAAAATAGTCAAATAAACTTGATATTGTAAAATCTTCTAAAAGTTGTAAACATTTTGAGGTACATTGTGAGGCTGTCCACTATCCGATCATTTAGCGTCCATTAAATATTATAAAGAGTCAATTAATATCATACTTCCATTAATTACATACTATATATAACTTGTAATATCATCAAATATAATACGTAGGAAAGGGAACAACATGGTAACAATTTTGTACAATATTAAAATTGCAATTTTCAGACCAATATTCAAACTAAAAGTTCGTTAAAATTAAAGAAAAATGAAATATTTTTGGCGTATTTAATTTTCAATTAAGAGGGTTTTATCCATTTAATTTCTAACAGTTTGCAAACAAATGATGCGTTGATGAGAAATTACTATGCATGGAAAATAGATGAAGACTGCATTGCTGTTAAATAAAAAATACAATCAATTAATTAATTTTAAAAAATACTAAAAAAAATTAAGTTAAAATTTAATGTTTCCGTTTTCTGCAAAATACTTTTTTAATTGTGGGAAATTTAAATAGATTAAGTATTTAAAACATAATACAAGTATTCAAAAAAAAAAAAAACTATTAAAGGCCTAGTTATGTTGGAAACGGCAGTTGGTAAACATGATCCCTCCCAACAGATTTTTTTAAATTAAAAAACGTTAAAACCAGGATAACTCAAAGTAACAATAGTGAGAAGACATGCTGTTATTTCTTGATCATCGGTTAATTAGGCCAGTAGAGAATTCCGAAATTGGAATGATTTTACCCAAATGAGTTGCTAATAGTCACGATTTGATAAAAAAAATACATGTGAAAATAATGATATCCAAAGTTATTTGTTACCTCTTTTAAGGTAGTATCAGCTGTTATTATGCTTGAGTTTACGTCCAAATAACATTACATAAAGAGTTGCTGTACAAGGTGCCCCAAAAATAACAACTGGATTTTAACATTGAAAAACATGATAATTATTGACCTACTTTACTTTTCGCTCTCTGGTATTTTTAATTTAAAGAGAGGAACACTCCTGTAGACCTAATAAATAATTTTTGAAATCATGATCTATGTCTAGTATCGTTTCAAAAATTATTGATTTTTAAACAGGTTACAAACTAGTACTGACAGTAAAACAAAAGAAATTTGGAGGCAAAGTATAATCCTGTAACTAAATTATTATTTTAATTACATGGCAACTGACAAAAAACAGTGAGTGCGCCCTCTACAAGGGAAGAGCATAAGCTTTATAGCCCGTTACCCCGCTCGCCTGAAGAAACAGTCACAAGAGACACACAAAAACATAGACAAATAACAACATTTATTGACAAACACAAACATCCATGCCTTACCGGGATTCGAGCCCGTAGGCTAGCACCCTAACAATTGCGCCGCCGGATCGGCATTTTAATTACATAGTATGATGTACTTTGATCGTCTAATAATCAAATATCAAAATAATATTTCAGCTCAATTTTTGCCGCTGTTACCACTATTTTCATACTTGGTGAAAAATAACTTAAATTGTAAAACTATACTTTGACAGAAATTATCTATTCAAAAATAATGTATTAGGTTTATAAACTATCCTAATTATTAATTATTGAAGTGTGTACAAGCCTTGTTACAATATAGATTTTATCTTTCAAGTTTTTCAATTACCCTAAATAATATATGATGCGTTATTAATTAGCCTATATAGTATTATTAGCTTAGCTACACATCACTTTTTAATAGTCTTTCTGATCACTCGTTTGAAATATATAACTTACACAAGGGTTAGACAAATTAATTTATATACATTACAATTTTTTTTCTCTCATTTGTTAGGTTAAGTTGAATTATCATCATTACTAGAGCTACACTAGGACGATTGATGACGGGCGTCATAATATTGAGCCACAGTCAAGTGATGAGAATGAGTAATGAGTAGGCATCCAACTGAACTTTTTTAAAGAGCGACATCGCACGCTGCCTTTTGGATTCATTATAGTTTGTGCTTGTTAGATCGTATTTATAGATAATTTCTTAAACATATGTTTTCAACATTGAATTGACATTACTATCCGTATATTTTAATTTTTCAAGGTTATTATTTGTCAATTGATAATGATGGTTCCATGCCAGTCCCACAAAATTGGCCGGAACTCCTCCTTTAAAGCACATATTGTTTCTGGTTTCATTCTCGATAGGCTAAAGCAGGGGCTCCCAACCTTTTTGCACCTGGGTAAAACTTGACTTTTGAGAAATTTTGGTGTATCACCATATCTAAATATTTCAAAAACGTATAAATCGTATAATATTTACTCTTCTTAAAGTGTCCAAAGGCCTTTTGAATTTAAACACTTATTCTGCTTTTATGGTTAGATTTTTTATGTACAAGAGTTCAGGAAATCCACTCTCACACAATTAACTCGTAACAAATGGCATTAAAAAATACCAGAAGATCAAGGGTTCTAGGTTTGACATCCGATCCAAAGGTTAATTAAAGATTTATCTTTAAAATAATCTTAATGTGTCTAAAATAATAAGTAATATGTTTGAGTGCTCATTGTTCATGTGTACAGAAGCTATTATAACATCATGTTGCTCACATCACTCACGCGTACCACCTGAAATACTCCCGCGTACCACCGGTTGGGAACCCTTGGGATGAAATGCCACTGAATTAATCCTTTTTACTTTCAATAACTTAATATGAACTGCTCACAACAATTAGGGGAGAGCATGGTTTAAACCCTTTCACCCTTAATGATACCCTTTGGAATCAACAGCTTGCAAATATTTTCAGACTACGTTAAGCTCGCACTTAAGTATCGTTAGATGGAAAAATTATGTCTTTTGAAGAATTAAATAATGTTATTTTAAATTAAATGAAAATATGAAAAACATGCCAAAATAAAATTCACTCTGAAACAATTTTATCAAATAAATCAACATTAAATTCTGTAGATGTTTTTTTAGATGTTTAAAAATTGATTTTTATATTGATATAAATTGATTTGAATAAGTATTGTTATTATTTATTCAAAAGTTATGATTCAAAATCCCCCCTTACATTTTAGCTACAAAAAATTAAGATTTTATACCCAGTTTTTTTTTTACTATTTCATTCTGGATGCAAAATGAATATCTTAAAAATTGTAGATTAAAAAAAATTGAGACTGAAAGTAACAAAAGTATTCTAAGTGTTCCCTAATTGTTTTGAGAAATGTATAAGGTAATTCAAGTATCGAGATGGGGTTCAAAAATACGAAAGAGAGAGGTTTTGTGTTTTCCATACTATGAAAGGAGCTGATTCTGAAAAAGTGAATTTCTGAAGGAGTGAAAAAGTGAAATTAGATACCAACTTCAAATTTTTTACACAAGTTTCCAGTGCCTGTAGTGCGTCATAATAAGGGTTTTGAGAAAATCACACGTGCTCAAATGTTAACTGCCATAACTTCTTAGGTTTTAAAGCTAATGATATTTTCTTATAGGTTATATAAATACCTTTAAAGTAATTATTGAGTATTGCTTGGAAACAGTGCGGTGTTACACACCCCTAGTTTTATGAAGTAAATATTATTTCAATCTCATGATAAGGAGTAATTTTTATATATTATAAAAAATAGGAATTGTGCGTTCGTGTCCATTGATGCATAATGAATAATTTAGAAATTGAGGAGTGAATTTTTAAGATGAATCAACCTTTTTTTTATGTGGGTTTGGCTATCTCGGCTACTATATTGTGGTCCATTTTATAAAACTAGGAATTTTTTAAAGCGTGTTTGAATTATGTAAACTATATTTAAAATTCCTTTTGAGGTTTTTTAAAAATTAAAAATTCAATTTCTTGAGTATACATTTAGTTTACCGATTGAATGCTAGATGTCGCTACCATAAGTCTAACTTGAAACGGTAACGTTGCAATTTCTTGAAGAATCTTTTACACGAATTTTTAAGTTCAACAGGCAGAAGGTGTTATATATTTTCAATCCATTTTTACCTTAGTAGGGGAGAGTGTTGTACCTTGGGACGCTTGTACCTTGGGACACTGACAATTTCTTAGAATCTATTGGCAATATTCATACATTGTTTATTTCTAATAGTAGCCTTAACCAACAGACATCATCAAAATAAAATTTAACACAGCATAATTGAATTGATGAATTGGGAACAAAAAATTATATTTCATTACCTCAAAGTAAATATTTTTCTCATTCTAATATAATTTTTTACCTTAGTACTTTTACAAAATGTCAATTGCATTTTATTTTCTTCATAAAAGAGAAGATTTTAAAATATTTTGGTTATGAGAAAATACTGATAATGCATTTAGATTGGCCACTATCTTGCTTTTATTTAAACCATGTAGTGTGTTGTACCTTGGGACAGTAAAGCATATTGTATCATCATATAATGTTAAATAATTTGGACTTGCAATTTTGCTGTATAATTTAAATTATTCTTGAATTATGAATTTTTATTTGTGTATTTCCTTGAAAAACAATAAAGTTTGTTTCCGGACACAAATTAGTTCAAGTGTAAGACTATTGACTGAATTATAAAGTATGTCCCAAGGTACAACATCATAATGTACCTTGGGACAGTTTATCCCCTTCACTTTAAATGAGCGGCAATTTTTTAATTTCAAGCTGCCAGAATTTAAAAAATTATATTATAGAGGAATATAATGGTGCGTTGAAATGCTGCTTTTAAATTTTTATTTTTATTATAATTATCGAGGGAAAAAAATTAAAATGTAAAAATTGTCCCAAGGTACATCACTCTCCCCTAATGTATGAAAATATACGTAAAATGTGACAATACCTAGACATTAAAAAAATAATTTTCCAAGACTAAAGAATTAAACTTGTAATGTGTGAGGGATAGACGAGACTGCACACGTACACTTTAGAGAAATTAAGTTAGATATGCTTTTTTTGTGCGGCAACTTATTTGCTAAAAAAAAAATCGTGAAAAATACTGACAAATTTCCTCATTTAACATGGTAAAATTCAAGCTAAAATACCTATTATCCGTTAAATATTATTGGTATTTTGCAAAATAGGGGAAAAGGTGTTTTGTCGAAAAAAAGCCGTAAGAAATACGTAAACTTTCCGTATTAAGAACGGCAAATTCTAGCTAAATTAAAGTTCGCATAAGGAGATATTCAAAGCCGCAAAAACTAATTTACAAGTGAAGTGACATACCAAACAGGTTAGCGAACCTCTTGTCAGATTCATGCTAACAAAAGAATATGTTGCTAATACCGCTAACTAGTGCCCAAAATAACTTCCTTAAAAACTTAATTGGAAGAAAAAGTTTCTTTAAAGTAAATTAAACAGTAATTAAAGAAATTGTATTTGTAAAGATGGGCACTGTGTAGTTTGAATGAAAAACAAAGTATCCTTTATATAACAAAAATATTTATTTCAAACAAATAATAGATTTTTTGGGACAGAATATAAAACAACAAGAACCCAACAATTCACCATAACAGCTAGCGGCTCAAGAGACCATGAGCATCGTTTCGTTTTGGCGACGATTTGGCGATCAAAATTGGCCAACAAAGAAGACATTTTCACAGAACCTGCGCTTCTTTTTGCCAAGTCCTTAACAATACCCTGAAGAAGTACAATACAAGCGCAACGATCACTTTAAATTATTCACAAAAAAAGCTATTAGAAGAAGTTCATCCATATGAGCACACACGTGGTAAGAGAAAAAATGTAGACCGATGAAATGTTATTTCACCATGATATTTCAGATGCGATGACATCAGCAAGTCATCATCCAGGACTGACACGTTGTCCCGGCGACGATCCTTGTAAAGCTAGAATCTGTATAAAGCAGTGTCCATCGAAAGTTTAGTATTTGGTTCCTTTCTGGTTGCCCTGGTATCCTCCCTGTGCACCGCCTGCACCTCCTTGCTGTCCACCATAACCTCCCTGGCCACCAGCACCTCCTTGTTGTCCCCCGTAACCACCTTGACCTCCTTGTTGTCCACCGTAACCTCCCTGACCACCGGCTCCTCCCTGTCTTCCACCTGCTCCAGCACCTCCAGCACCTCCCTGCTGTCCTCCGTATCCACCTTGACCTCCTTGCTGACCTCCGAATCCGGCACCTCCTTTCTGTCCACCATATCCTCCGGCTCCTCCTTGCTTACCACCTCCGAATCCAGATCCTTGTTGACCTCCGTATCCTCCCTGTCCGCCAGCACCTCCTTGTTGACCTCCGTATCCTCCCTGGCCACCGGCACCTCCTTGTCGACCACCAGCACCTCCCTGTTGTCCACCGTATCCTCCCTGGCCACCAGCACCTCCTCTCTGTCCACCAAATCCACCTTGACCTCCTCGGTTTCCTCCTTGCTGGCCTCCGTATCCCCCACCTCCAACCTTTCCTGCTCCTCCAGTGGCACCTCGTCCTCCAGCTCCTCCGGCCTTGTTTCCAGCTCCACCATAACCGCCTCGTCCACCGGCAGCTCCTGCACCTCCTTGCCCATATCCGCCCTGTCCTCCGGCACCTCCTGCTTTGTTTCCAGCACCTCCGAATCCTCCTTGTCCTCCGTATCCTCCTTGTCCACCAGCACCTCCTACTTTGTTTCCAGCACCTCCGGCACCACCTTGTCCGTATCCTCCTTGTCCACCACCGACACCTCCAGCTCCACCTTGTCCGTATCCACCTTGACCTCCTGCACCTCCTACTTTATTGCCAGCACCTCCGAATCCTCCTTGTCCTCCGTATCCACCCTGTCCACCACCGACACCTCCAGCTCCACCTTGTCCATATCCTCCTTGTCCCCCAGCACCTCCTACTTTGTTTCCAGCACCTCCAGCACCACCTTGTCCGTATCCTCCTTGTCCTCCACTGACACCACCAGCACCTCCTTGTCCGTATCCTCCTTGTCCTCCACTAACGCCTCCAGCACCTCCTTGTCCACCGTATCCTCCTTGTCCTCCAGCACCTCCTTGTCCTCCATATCCGCCTTGTCCTCCAGCGCCACCTAGTTATAAAATGAAAAGGATGTTTTTAAAATGTTGGTTATTGATTTGTTGGTTTGAATAATTTGAACCTATTGCCTCATGCTATTCTGGAAGATAATGCCCCACCTAACAATTTGCATATAATTATTGCTACGTTTTACACCAAAAGTATAAGGATTTCTCCTGCAATATAAGTTTACGACATTGCTCAGCATGGAAACTGTTATTTACCTTTGATGCCACAGTAGCGGCTCTTTATTTTATGCAAGTGTATATTGAATCCAATTAATGCCAACTTTACCTCCGTATCCCTTCTGATTTCCAGCATTTGCCCACTTGGACACAACGGCTGCAGGTGGCTCTTCGACAGTCATGATGACGTCAGCAGGGTTGTCCTTGCCCACTCCGGGTTCGTTGGTCCTGATGTTGGCACGGAATCCATTCTCATCAGCGGTGTACTCGACGATCCTGCGTTAGGGTAACATAAAGGGTGAGGCGCGTGTTGAAGACATATTATACAAGCGAAATTTTCCAACCTAACCAACAACTCAACAATATTTTCAACGCAAAACTCAAAAGTTGGATGTCGACTTTATTTTAAAGCAAGCGTAGATTCGGAGAATTTTGTTGAGCAAACATAAATTTACCGAAAACATGAGGATAATTTCCTATTTATGATTGCCCGAAAATAGAACATGTTAGCAACCGTTCATTCAACGCTGGCAACCCTATTTCCAACTTTGCGAAGTCAAAATTTAGAATACACTTTTCTGTTACCAATTTATAGTCTCCTGCTTGATGACAGAACTATTACGCTTCGGATACTTGAACCGTATTGTAATGACGAGGCCAAAACCTGAGCTGACATCCAATGGAACTTCGAGAGACTTTGGACTTCACTGAATAAACGAGCAGTATGCCCTAATGTACTCAGTTAGCCTTGTTAGTTGGGGCTGCCTGATGTTTTGGCCAACACAATTTTGTTTAAAATATGGCTGCGTGTAAAACTGATACCAATTTGACTAAGTTCAATTCGAAAGACAAACGCTAACACAAAGAACCACTAGGCCACGGCGAGTGAACCATCTTGTACATACAAACGTTACCTTTAAAATATGAATCTTTCAGACTCTACTATTAAATAAGGTTACACACTTTTACTAAGGTTACACTTTTCGACTATGAAATCATCATTACACTTTTGTAAATCATATTTTATTTACGTTGTTTTTGTTTGAAAAAAAACTATTAAAATGAAATGGAGACTATGTGCGCAATTTTTAGGCTGGATAGTTAAATAACAAACCAAATTGGATTGGAAAATGCAGTGCGTCTGGTCACCCTAATTATTCAACACTGAAATTATAAAAGACTAGGTGACCCTACACTGTTAAAATTTTTGTACTTGATTTCACCATAATAATATTTACTAGTAGCTGCAACGGCTGAGTGGTGAAATGATTTACCATATTTTTAGTATTCAGTTAAACCATTTTTTAGGTTTTGGAATCAAAAACCTTTAAAATGTTTCAGGCGATAACACCTAAAATATGGTGAAGCATTTCATCACTCAGCGGCTAGTAACCATTCTTATGGTGAAACCACGCACACAATTTTTATCAGTGTTGTAAAATCCTGGATTCGAACTTCAGGCAGTGGCAAAGTAGGGTAAAATTAATGGGACTCTCTCGGATGAATTAGTAACCATTATTATTATTTAATTACTAGCAAATTTATACCCGTACTTCGCACGGATTAAAAAAATATCAAATCGATCCAAGTCTGTGTACCATATAACCTGTTATAGAATCATAAACTTAAATAAGTTATTCTTCCCGCTCGTTATCAAGTACAAAATCCCGTTTCATTGCTTAAAAATTCAAAATCAAAAATACGCTGTAAAATGCACTTATAAATGTTATCACAATTCCCTCATCAATATATAAAACCTTTTAACTCATTAGGCGCATTTTGGGAAATAATTTGGCGAGAAAATATATATAGCTACAATCACCCAATATACAGCTCTAACACAATGACCTTTGAAAAGCCAACCAGCTTATAAATTATTTATTAAAAAAACATTTTGCCCATTTGGCGGGTTTTAGTTAATAATTTGGCGAGATTGGCAAAGTATTTAGTGAAAAAATAAAAATGTAATACCCTAATATAAAATATAATAACCTCTAGTGCGATGGCCTTATTAACCATCATAGTTCAGTAGTAGCTTAACAACTATACATTTATTGCTTAAATATGCATATTTGCAAAAAATCTGGAGGGAATTACGTCACTTTCAACACCATTTATTTTCAAATAATGAATTTAGTTTCTGTGGCAACAGAATAAAATAAACATTTTCAATTTTATTTATTTTCGTTGAAAGTTTTATTTAATTTTTCCAGCAGATGGCATCAGGAAAGTAAAAAAAATGATCGGATTTGAGCCAAAGTGGTGTAGTTTTTTCAGAAAATTCGAATTTTCTCTAAAAATAGAACATTTTGAACTCTGAAAGTTCCCTATTTGTAACTTAAGTATGAAATACGCATTTGTGCCAAGTGGCGAGTCAAACAAATGTCTAGTTTTTGAATCTATAAGACACACACAAATATACATACATACAAAACTTAATTTTTATTATTATAGATGATTTCGGACGTGAATACCTGTAGACTCCGTCAACGTCGGTGTATCCGTAGGTACCACGGACGTTTCCGTTCTCGTCTCCCTCCTCCATTCTGTAGTTGGTGTTTCCTTCTTCGTCCTGGGTGTTGTAGTCGAATTGGTAGGGCTTAGGGGGATACTAAGAACAGAGGATAGGGAAATGTATAGTTATGGATTCACAAAATTTAAGCATTTGTGTATTAGTATGTTAATGGAGTTTACTTTAGTAAGAAAACTATTAATAATTTTAATTTAAAATTTTGTTTTCTATTTTTTTAAAAGCACTTTCTAGTTCATATTCATATTTAACTGTATTTTATGGGTTTAATACCTCTTTTTGTCCAAAAATTGTGTCTAAGCTTTGACGATTTCTATTTTATTGGATTTAATGGGTGATATCGCAGAAAAATTTGATAAAAAGTGAAGTAAATTGTACATTATGTTTCTGAAAAATGTAAAAGTATTTTAAAGGAATTTAAAAAATGTCTACTTAAAATACAGTAATTTCTAACCATGATTTATAAGGTAAACTACTAAGAATGACTGTAAATATAAACAGAGATTATCAATATAAAAATTTCAACTCAACGGATATTAGTCTTATATTAAAAGCTTTTAACGTTGCTTTGTAAAGTGCTTCGCCATTAAGAAACATAATGAAATTTAATTTCAAACTAATACCAATTACTAAATTCAAAATATTTTTTATGTAATTATAACTATTTAAGTGCTGATGGATTTAAAATTACGAAAGCAAAGGCCAAAAAGCTCATTAATACACAACAGCAACAAGCAGTGCTTGCAAAATATCCTCTTAATTATTATCAGAATTCTGTAATATCAAGCCAAAGACGCTAATGCATAACAAATGTAGAAGTTTTGCAAGCAAGTTCTTAGACGATTTTCTTCTTCTAGATAAAATAAGCTTTATATAAAGCAAAAAAAAGCATAAGATAAAAGCAAATAATGCTTGCAAAATATTACCATATTCTTAAACAAATGTTTCAATACATTACAAGCCAAAAAGCTAAAGCAAGTAAACAAAAGAAAATTGCTCAAGCTAATTCTATAGAGAATTACTTCATAATCCTTCTGTCTTCTTTTCTTCACTTTCTTTTGCAAAAGAGCTGCTTTATAAAACAACTATTGGGAGTACAAAGCTACTGTGAGTTTCCACATGAATTTTCCACATGAATGCGTTCGAAATCCGATGAGATTTCCTAATTTGGTTATCAATACTGACTCATTGTTTTTGAATTGTTTCATTTATTTTCCTACGAAATGAAGATACTGCTAAAAAATTTCCGTTAGGCGATTTTAAGTTTCTTCTTTTTCTGCTTTGGACTTGAAAAACATAACTAAAACTTTATTTTTCATTTACTGCAAAGTGTATGATTTGTAGAAGGTTGCAAAAATATGATGGAATTTTTATAATTTAATTCTAAAATACTACATTTATATTTTCTTTTTTTCGTAGAAAGAATTTTTTGACACCCTTTAACCCAAATATCCTGCTGCAGTAATTGTACAAAATTATTAAAATTCAAGATGAAAAATCAAGAGGAGGATTTTTTCCAAATTATAAATATTTCAATTTAGCGGAATATAGAGCTGTCATCTCTAAAAAATATAGATTTTTATAAGTTTTAAAGTCGTTTTGTTAATTTCTCACTTATATTTTTTATTAATCTCGTCGTATTTGAATAATTCTGCCCATAGACTTACGTTAATTCCATTGTCGTATCCACCATCCTCACCCTTGTAGTTGCCTTGTCCGACACCAGCGGCTCCACCTCCTCCTCTCACGACACCAGTGTCCCCTCGAAGACCTCCAAAACCACCAGAGACCAAATTTACGTTGTTGTTGTTGCCATAGCCACCAAAAGCACCACCGTCACCAACAGCGTTACCTGCACCTAATCCACCATAACCTCCTTGTCTAACCTGTTCGTCTCCACCAGCTCCTCCTCCATAACCTCCCTGTGCGGCACCTCCGGCACCAGCACCTCCGTAACCTCCCTGTCCGGCACCTCCAGCAGCACCTCCATAGCCTCCCTGTCCGGCTCCTCCAGCGGCACCTCCGTATCCGGTACCTCCGGTAGCTCCTCCGAAACCTCCAGTCTGTCCAGCGCCACCGAATGTAGCCTTGGCACCTCCGGCACCAGCACCTCCGTAACCTCCTTGACCAGCACCTCCAGCGGCACCTCCACCATAACCTCCTTGACCGGCTCCTCCTGCACCTCCTCCGTATTCTCCCTGTCCACCAGAGGCCCCGCCGAATCCTCCCTGTCCTCCAGCAGCACCTCCTCCATAACCTCCTTGTCCGGCCCCTCCGGCACCGCCAAAGTTGGTCTTGCCTGCTCCGGCACCTCCTCCGAATCCACCTTGACCTCCGTACCCTCCCTGTCCTCCAGAGGCACCTCCGTAACCTCCTTGTCCTCCACCAGCACCACCTCCGTATCCTCCTCCGAGGGCGTTACCACCTCCCTGGTTGCTGTTGCCGTATCCCTTCTGGTAACTGCTGCCCAGAGATGACGCAATTAGCAAGACGCTGAGTAAGAAAGCCTTTTGGAAACATAGATAAAAAAAATCATTAATAAGCATAAAAAATAACATGCAAGAAGTTTCAGGTTAGAAATAATATAACTGGTTAGTTTAGAATATTAAGGGTAACAACTGTTATTGAAATAATCATGCTGTTACTGAACTGTTATCGAAGTAATAATGCTGCTAATGCAGTTACAACAGTATTAAATTTGCAGCTATTGGTTTAAGATTTTTAGTAATATTCCAGCTAGTTCAATATTTTTGCAATTTGTTACATAGGTACGATTGGTTGCCTCGGCAATGAAGCTACTATCGACATTCTACATATTAAAAATGTGCGCATTTATCAAATATGTATTCAGTTAGGTGTTTTCGAGTGTTTTCCTATCATTTTTGATCAATTTACAAGATTGTTGTAGTGTAAATTTGGCTAGAGGAATGTCTAAGTGAAAAAGTTTAAATGAGTGTTTTTTATTTTTTTCTTGAATGATGGTGGAATAAATTAAATATTCTGAAATTAAAATTGCTCAAATCAATTTTCGCAATTCATTTTATAGTTTTAGGTAAAGATTATAGAAGAAATGTGTGACAAAAAGATTTATTGGTTCCAAAAGAATTGTAGTTAAAAAAACTGATTCTGCTGTTTTCTTTAGACCATTGGTTACGAATTCCTTAAAAATATATATTAGCTTTTGCTATTTTAGCAGCAAACATTTTAGCTATGAGTTTTTAAAGAAACAACTTAGCTTATTTCAAATTATGACATTACTTTATTATGTTTTAAGAAAAACTTGTTAAAAACAAAATTAAAGTCTTAATCACAAATAAAATATTTATCATTTTAAAAGATCAAAAATTCAAATATATCGAACAGTAAAAAACAGAACTTTAAAATCACGAACTTTTTACTTTCTATTACATAATATGGGACATTGCAATGGGGTTTAAAATCCGACACAAGATTTTGTGTTTCCACACGGAGTTTGCGGAGTCTAAAAAGGCTGTTGAAAATTGGTCTGAGTGTCTGTCTGTCTGAAAGCATTCTACTGCTCGAACTAGAGTATCACTAATTCTCTTTAGGTCTTTTTAGGCATCTTTAGGGGGAATGAGCCCGCTGGATCACGGGTCTCCAAACCAACGTGCGTCAGTGTTAATCCATGGGAGAAAAAAATTATTTTCGAAGCCACATTTCTCCGGCTTTATTGAACATTTTTACGCACCGTATTTTTTAAATGATAAATGTCTATAGCTTACAAGTCTCTATAATCGCTCTTTTTGAACTTGCTTCGAATATTTTGTGTAAAATTTTTAATTGAACATTTAAAAGAAAAACATTCGAACCAATTTTAAAAAGTGGGATTGTCGGGACCTGTAAGTTAGATATATCACATAAAAAACCCATTTGTAAAAATATCCAATACAGCCGGAGAAATGTGGCTTTGATAATATTTTTTCCATTGGATTAACACAGGGGCAGTTTGGTTTGGAGACCCTCGGTCGATCGGCTCCATTCGCCCTTAACAGTTTGAATGCGAAATTTCTCCAGTTGCACTTTTTGCGTATAATCCAAGGGACACCTAACAGCTCTTGCCCTATATTACCGCTAAAAAAAGTTTAAGTAAGAGCCAGTCTTGGGCAGGTCTAGGAAATCCCAGACTATTGGCACAACCTATTTAGAGGGCCCTTTTACCGAAATTTTCGGGTATGATTTACAGCAATGATGATGATTTGCGATCTATGTATCAAAATTTTTTAAAACAATTTTATCGGCTTCCTTACAAACATCGATCAAAACATACACCTTAGGTCAATTTCTTAGTCAAAATTGACTAAAAAACAAAGTGGAGTATCACATTTTTTTAGTTTACTGATATTTTGAGGATTTACAGCATTAAGCATAATAGAAACTGAAATTTAGGAGCCCTAAAATTTTGGGGACCTAGGCCCGGCCTAACGGAACGGGCCTTATGGAAGAAGAGGCCCTGAATAAGAGAGAAATTACGTTTGAAAATTCCTCAAGACACTCTAAAAGAAGTCAGCCAAAGGAGATTATGTTTTGTAAAATGCCTTCTATGATAAAACGTTTTCATAGAAAACTGGACTGATTTAACACTTGAAAATTAAGCACATTGAATTAAATTTAAATGTACTTCAACTTATTTACGGGAAAATGCTTTAAAAATGCAATTTCTCATAAGCGGAATAATAACTAGTCAAATATATATTTATAAAAACTTTATATTCTATAACATTCGATAAGGTTAAATCATAATCCTTTCCCTACAAATTCTTTTGGAGGCTTGTTTTATATAACTGAAGAGATCTCGGTGTTTAAAATAGCTTTCTAAATGTGAAAAAAAATTAAATAGGTTACATTATAATTCATTTACAGAAAAAGTATATTAGCTATCCCATTTTTTTTCATTAAATGTTCAAAGTTGTGGTAATAATCCTTTTTCAACCCACGTCACTTACACTACAGAAATGGCAATTCGTCGAGGAATTACCCAGAAGCAAAATTTAAACTTTCATTTTTAGTTAAAATTTTTTACACTTTAAAATTTAATTAGAACAAAAAAAGATTAAAAATTCTATCATCGATTCTATTTTAAATTAGTATGTACCGTGGAACATAATCAGCTCACATTAATAAGTTAGTGAGTACTTTAATCACATTAATAGCAAAAAGATTAACAATGAAATTAAAATATGAGATTTTTGTATTTATTAACAGCTTTTATACTAAAAAGTTATGTAATGGCTTATATACTAAAAAAATTCTTAATCCAGTTTCAAACCAAAGGCAATGGCGATCTCGTTTCGTACCCTATCATAATTCCGCTACTAAAATCGACGTTGCGAAGAAAACTCGAAGATATCTTTCAAGTTCCATCAGTTAATTTTCAAGAAGAAGCCAACCAAAGATGGTAAAACGGCTCTCACGATGCATAAAATTACTTAAAAGTATTCGAATGCAATACATTTTAAGAATTTTTTAAAGAAATCGAACGATCAATTTTGTACCGCACTTTACATGCAAAATCATACACTGATTAAAGAATATTTAGGTATCACATAATACTTTTAATCCATTTTATATATAACGATAGCAATAACACAATATTAAAATATATGCTATTTCCTGTCTTAGAAATTGAATAAAACAATTAGGAGCAATACCTAACTTACGCCACATCAATTTCTTAATTTTATGATTGCCGCAAATGTAATATATTAGGACTCAAATTTTACAATATCCAGATAATAATTTTTAGAGGGATTGTGTTTAAGACCACGATGAAAAAGGTGATATTTACTCTTCTGATAATCTAACTGGTTGATAGTATCCAAACGCGATATATTTTGAGAATTTTCTAAGGAAATCGTATAAACTAAAAATATCTATCGACCTACACAACACATTGATTTATGAACAAACGAAATACTTTTTTAACATCCTTATTATTAATAGCAATAATATATTTTTTTAAATATTAATTTTAACTGACTTTTTTAACACCTCGCCCTAACACAAAACTCCCAATCCAGTGTTCCATCTCCAAAAAGTAATCCAAGAGATGTTACGGTACTCACCTTGCTTTCCATGGTAAGCTCGATGTGTCTGAAGAAACTGCAGATGATATATCCTTAAAAATGCTTCTTCGAGATTTCCTCAAGAACTCAAGAAACTTCCTCAAGAGGGAGAAGACTGGAGGAGAGATGATGTGATGACCAGTGGACATCCGGCCCAGGTTTTTATACTCGCGCGATGGTCAGAAAGCGTGTCATCACCGCACATATCTGACCCTATCAAACTTTCCCTTTCGAATATCCCCCCCCCCACTTTTTAACTCACGTGAAGAAGGGTTTGTTGTTATTCTTCTTCACTCTCACTCCTAGAGAGTTGGGGTTCGTTGGTTTTGGAGAATCGTTGCTCTGTGTTCCTGTTTTTTTTTTAAAGGGATGGTTAAAGGAAACTTTGAAAAGTTGAAAATTACAGTTGCGGTACTACAATGTTCTGGGTCAGAATGAAATGCGTATTAATTAAATTACATTTAATTAATGCGCATTTTAATTGATACACATTTCAATTCACACCCATTGATACAAATTTTAAGTAATCATTTTATTTGATACACATTGATGCACATTTTAATTCATACACATTTGCTACAGTTGAGATTAAACTATATTAATGCGTAATATAAAAAACCCAACCACATTCACTGTGAATCATTAAATTAAAATCTAGCAAATTATTAAAGGAACGCAATCTACTGTTTTTAAATTATGTTTATTTATAAATATTACGGCTTTTCATTTTTAACCTGTATAACATTTGACAACAGTCCCTTCGTAGTAAGGTATTTTTTACTATCTTATGCAAATTATTTTTTTATATTAACTTTTGGAGATATTTATATCTTCTGCAGTAAATAAATCAATTTATTAAATATTATGTAAGGATCTTTGTAAACGACGTTCTGAAAAAAAAAATATTCAAATGGTTTAAACCACTGTATTCACAAAATACCTTACATAAAAATATTGAGAAATATAATCCATATTTTTTTCTATTAGCATTAAAAAAGTGTAACAAACTGCCTTAACTTCAAATTGACTTTCGTCAAAATTTTCCAAATTATTACACATCTTTCTACATATACCCGTCGTTGCACGGAGTGTACCCTCTATAACGGTAACTTGAAAGCTATGTAAACATTTACTTAATGCCAATTGATCTCCTTCCCACTGATTAGCAACCATTCAGGATATTATAAGCACCCAGCAATTTTCTTATTTGAATGCTTGGCCGGATAAAATAGCAATGCTCAAATGGACATGTTTCGCTTTTAACGTTTAAATTTTTACTAATGAAGTGACAATCAGCAAATGTTAAATGCTTTTTTAGAAAATACTTGCAAAACATATTTCTAAATATATAATAGTGGGAAAAATATGTTTATATAAAATATATGCTTATACAAACTAAAAAATTTGTTAAGACAAAATTTAAAAAAATATATCTTATATTTTGACAGCTTTTATAAAAAATATCTTCATTTTACTGCCTTCACTTCAATGCAAACCCTGTTCATTACAAACTCTTGTTATTCTTAACATATTAAGAAATGTATTTCGCTCGATAATGTCTTGAACCTTTCTAATACAAAAATCAACAGACAGCCATATTTCCCCTTCTTTAATTATAGCAAACCTATATAGGTGTAATTGTTTCGAATTATCGAATCTTGCTGTTCCTTAGGAGCTTACAAAATTAATATCTTAACAAAGAATTTCTTGCAGAATTCTGACAAAAGTGACTAATACGCCTTTATTTGTTTACTTTAATAAAAAGAAAAGGAATCAAAAGTATAGTTTATTGAAGAGCAAGTAGCCTTCCCAACTCAGAACAACAAGTACCCCTCAACCAGACAGTTCTTTTCTTTGGGATCCGTTCACTTTCTCCCGGTGGACAAGTTTCTCGCCTCGGAATCAGGGCAAGTGGGCTGAAGGATGCCGATCTTACCTCATCTCCATAGAAGCATCTCTTTTCTTCGAGAGGGTGACTCTCTCGCTCTCGTTAAGAGCCGTTTTTTCTTCTCTTCCAATGAGAGCTGATCTTATTCGTAGAGATGGTGAATGATGAAGCAGGTGATTATGATGACGGGACACATTTTGTCTTACGCCATTCACCTTGTGGTGTATAATTGTTTTACGATGCATTTGCAAGTGCTAATTTAGCTTCTGCTCAAGGATATGCCGAACCTCGTAACTCATTATAATTTCTGATTGACTACAGTTTGTCGAATTAATCTACAATGTTGCGTGATAGATAAGTAACTTTGCTTGCCAAAGTATGATGCTGGGTTATTTCAATATATCTTTGGTTTTAGCTTGTGCCTAAAGATATATTTCTCTCAAACTCACTGTAATTTGTGACTTTTTTTCGCGTTATTTTTATTAGAGCTTGGCTGTTATTCGTAGAGATTGCGAGTGATGAACTTGATGATGATGATGGGACGATCGGACCTAACATTTTGTCTTGCGCCATTCACCTTGTTTTGTATCATTGTTTTACGATGCTTAAGTTTATGGCACTTTATGTTTTAGCAAGTACTAATTTAACCCATGCCCAAGGATATGCCTGCCTTTGTAACTCATTATGATTTATGATTGACTTAATTTTATCAAATTCTACGTTTAATAAATATATTGAGGTGCAATGTCGTATGAATTTTAGCGAAGTGTTTTTGTTTTCTCACGTTTTCGTAATAGTTTTGATTACCGAGCTTTAGGTTAATGAGTTTATCCTAAGGTTGATAATTTTGGCTAACATCACTTACCTTGCTTTGCATAGTTGTTTTGTGTTGAGTCAGATATACTACCATGTTGAAATTGCGTTTTGTTCTTTCAAGTAAGCATACACTTATAGATTTACTTCCTTAAACTCACTGCAATTTATGATATTGATAATTTTATCAAGTTGCACAATTAATACAGTTATTGAATATATTGAGATAGAATTGAATTAGATACATGAAAAATTGTCATTGTTTTTTTTTTCACTTTCTTTATGGTTTTTTTTTTAATGAGAGCAGATTTTACTCGCAGAAATGGTAAATGATAATGGTGGGATCTTATAGTTTGTCTTACACCAATCACAATGTTTTGAATAATTGTTTTACTATGAGATGCATGCTTAAGTCTAAGAAAGTCGCCTTTAGCCAACCTCCAAGGATATGCCAATCATAGAATTTCTGTGTGATTGGACTTTATTTTGTCAAATTTTTCATTTGGTAAGTATATTGAGGAAACAACGTTGTTTAAAATTGTAGAGAAGTAACTTTGCTTGTCTAAGTTGATGTTGACTTTGATGCTTCGTTTGGTTTTTTCAAGTATGTCTAAAGTTATATTCTTTCTTAAGCTCATTGAAATTTCTGACTCTCGCTTTCATTCAGAGGGTTTTTTTTTACACGAGAGTTGATCTCTTTCGTGTTGATAATGATTAATAATGATTGTGATGATGGCACTTAACATTTTGTCTTACGCTATTTGCCAAGTTTTGAATAATTGTTTTACGATGATGCCTAAGTTTACGAAAGTCTATGTCTTTGCAAGTGCTAATTTAGCCTGTGCCAAGGATACGCCTATTATTGTAGCTCATTAGGATTTCTGACTTTATTTTGACTAATTTTACGTTTAATTTAATTGATGTTATTTTTATTACGTTTTATTTTTATATCAAGTGTTCCAAAGGCCAAAGCAATCCGGAGCACTTCCTTGAGTGCTTGGGACTCTATAAAGGAGATATTCTGAAGCGACTATTGACAAATGACAGTGATTGCGCCCTCTAGAAGGGATAGTGTAGGCTTTATAGCCCATTACCCAGCTCGCCAGAAGAGACAGTCACAAGAGACACACAAAGAAGGACGACACAAACACATAGACAAATAACAACATTTATTGACGGGCACAAACATCCATGCCTGACCGGGATTCAAACCCGACCCCAGCAGCTCCAAAGGCCAGTATCCTAACGATTGAGCCCCCGGGGCGGCCTGGGGCGACCATTATTAGTTATTGATTTCTTGAGAGTGTGCAATATAATAGACCTGGTCTAACTATGCTGGGCAACAGGGACAGCAACAACAACATGTTTAATTTATGTATTTCGGTACAGTGTTTTGTGTATTAATTATCGAAAAGTAACTAGGATTTCCCACACTTTCTTTATGGTTTTGCTTAATGTCTTATTCTTAGGAGGCCCGTCCGTGTCCGAGTGGTTAAAGCATCCGCCTCAGGATTCAGCCTTCTCAGGAGTGCGAGGGTTCGAATCCCACCTACTGCCAGTCATCCTATAAATCGGATATCTGTACTGGGAAAGAGTAGGAAATCCAACTCGTGACGGATGGACCCTGGGACATACACTGGGACATACGTGCTCGTTAAATCTGTGGAGTCCAAAGTCCGGACGGCGTCAGCGTAAGATGTCGCTCGAAGTTCCGTTGGGTGCCTGCTCAGGTGTCGACCTCGTCACTTGACCAGGGTTCTAAATTACGAGGCGTTATTGTCTGTGTTAAAGCTCCTAATGGAGGCTAGAAATAGGCAGCCGGAAACGATTACACTACACTACACTCTTATTCTTAGGAATGATGATCGTTATTGTATTAATCCTTTTGCTTTACACCCCTTACCTTGCCTGGTATAATTGTTTTGTGGTGAGACGGATGTGCTAAAGTTGATGCTAACATATTTCGTTTTGCTCCTTCAAGTAAACAGACGGGATGAATCCACCCTAAAACTCACTGTTTTTCTAACATGGATGTTCTCTTTCCAATTGAATGACTATTAAACGAATTAGGATAGCATGATGAATGTATGGAAAAGTGCCAGTGTTTTCGTTACTTATTTTTTATATGCGATAGTTGTCTCCCCATCCGTTACAGCGTGCATACTGCTAGCGTAATGGTCCAAACCACGCGGCCATCCGGGTCCCTTTAAGAATGAAGGGGCCATTTATCATCATCTGTCAAAGAAATAAATGTAAAGAAAAATAAGAATACATATTAGCAATTAACAATTTAAATTTTAATCTCATGCAGTGTAAACCAGTTTACACTTCGGCCAATTTGCTCTTCCCTCAAAGGGTTGGTCTTATCTCTGAGGATGGTTTTTATGATGATAATGGATCTCGACTTGATGTGTTCATTTTGACTTGCGGCACTCATATTACTTTGTATAATAATTCATGGTGAGGTGACCGTTTTAGTTGGATGGATGTGTTTGCATGAGTTTTGTCATTCATCAAAATTAGTATATGTGCCTAAAGATATACTTAAACTCATTCCAATTTTGTATGGTCAAGTACATATTATGTTATACCGAAGTAATGAAATCAGGGGAATTGACTTTGCTCTTTTTTTTATTTTCGCAGTAGTTTTTTTGGGTTTAATCCATCGATTATGATAGCTGATTGTGGCAGGACCGTTACCTTGAATGTAATAGTCATTTTATTTTACGCAATTTACCCAGTTTTGTTACAATGTATAATTGTATACTAATGAGTAACTTTATGAAAATCGATACATTTTGTGAGGGTTAATAGTTATTGTATAACATTACCATGTGATTAATAATATAAAATTCTTAAACCCATTATAATTTATAATACTTAATTTCGTCAATTTGTGATAAATTTCTTTGTTACTTGTAAGAAACTCTTGAACATTTCAGATGGTAACTTTTCTCATCTATTTTTACAGTGCAGTATTTGCTGTTAGTCAATTTGCGTTTTTAATAAATAGCTTAGTTTTAGATGGTAACTTTTTTTATTTTTGGTAATATTTCTGTTTCAAATTCACTGCTCTTCTTACTGCATATTTTAATGATGATTTGATTCTGTTTGCGAAATCTTGCTCTAAATGAATTGATCATTTGGTCTTACGCAATTTCTCTTGTTTCGAAAATGGATTTTTATGCCTAAAAAATTCAGACATATTTAGCGATGGAGTTGTACAAAGTATGATGAAGATAAGGGGTTCATTCTGGTGCCAATAGAAATAATAATGATATTAATGATGAATTGATAGCCTCTTGCCACCTGGCGTCCCCATTTGGGGACATTTTTTAAAACCTTCCCACAAACTATTAACAAGTTAATTCTGAAATTGAACTGGTCCGATAGAAGACGATCCAAATATTATTTTCCAGCTTTTAATGACAGGTATCAGTCATTTATTTCTATAAAAATTGAAGTTGAACGAGGGTCAATATGATATAAGACTTCTTAAAAAAATATTTAATTGTTTTTAAATATTTCAAAAAGTTCTTTTAGTAGTTAATTTTAAAGGCATTTTG
This sequence comes from Hylyphantes graminicola, assembly GCA_023701765.1. Classification (NCBI taxonomy): domain Eukaryota; kingdom Metazoa; phylum Arthropoda; class Arachnida; order Araneae; family Linyphiidae; genus Hylyphantes; species Hylyphantes graminicola. The sequence goes on along the minus strand of CM043119.1, from coordinate 4,219,632 downwards.
CATCAAAAACAATGTTATAATAATCTGTTAACTACAAATAAGTGATACGGCCTTTTTTTTATTGCACTTATAGCACAAAAAAATTGTATTTTTAGGGTTTATGGCTTTCCCTAAGTAACTATCAAGCATAGTTTTTTTTAAATTTCTTTGCAAAACATACTTTTAGCATATATATTTGCATGAAAAGTATGTTAGATGACGAATATACGTGTAGGATTTTGCTCGGGTTTTAAGAGAGAGACGAGGAAAAATTATTATTTTTCGGTATTTTTACATTTCTTTCAGAGGTTGCTTGATATGGAAGTAAACAAAAGCAATATGGACGCAGGAGCTTTGCTACAGTGCTTGTTATTTATGATGGATTAGCAAAAGTTTCATTAGCTAAAAACGCATGGGAAACATAGATGTAGTGATAACGTTAACAAGCTATTACATCATCATATATATATTTTTTCTGCTTAGGTCAAGTTAACTGCAATATGATGGATATGAAAGGTGGGATGTTAGTTGTAGGGTTGACGGATTAGTTTAAATTTTAACCATTTTAACTATTTTTAAAGCCCACATAACGTTACCATATGGTCAAAGTAAAAAAAAAGGAAAAGAAATGTACGATCATTAGATAAATTGTCATCTCTTCGTCATGCTTTTGAAAATTTTTATTTCCAAGATCAAAAATTTAGCAAAATAAATTAAAATTTGTACAACAATAACAATTTAAGAAAAAAAATGTAGAAATTTTTGTTCGAGTTAACAAGTTGTGATGATTAGTCTTAATTTCGCAAAAGCGTAAAGTAAAGAATAGTTATTGATTAGAAAACTGAAAGGTAGTTAACTAAAAATGAAATAGGTATTTTTTGTTTTGTTTAATTTCTCTGAATGATGGAACGAAATTAAGTAATAAGGACTTATTTGGTTATTGTATCTTGGAAAACTAATAATTAGAAACTGTATTTTAACATCAGTTGACATTGTTTTGACATTTCGTTTGAGTAATTGCTCGGAAACTAACCTTTAAGAATTGAATTTAAATTAACTTTTTATGCTAGAGCAATGGGGAATTCGGTCTTTTTGGTTGGTTATACATACATTATTTAGTTAAGTTATTTAGATTATTTAGTTAAAATTTAAATAAATTTTTTTTACCAATATTTAGAAAGATATTATTGTTATTTGTTATATTTCATTTTTTGGTTGGTTATATATGCATTATTTAGTTAAGTTATTTAGATTATTTAGTTAAAATTTAAATAAATATTTTTTACCAATATTTAGAAAGATATTATTGTTATATTTCATTCTGTTGTAACAATGGTCAAACAAAACGTATATGATGGATGAGAAGATTAAAACTGCTTATTACGGGGTTGATCCACAATTTGTGAATAAGATTTAAATCTTTGTTGGCAAATTATAGACGTTTATTTTCTTATATCAGATGATGGTTTCTGCAATTGTATTTTTTAAGTAGATGACAATCGTGGTCTTAAGGATACATAAGACGGTGAATATTTGACATTTAAAAAATATTTCTGTTTATTTTGGTCTCATTTTAAAACTTTAATTTTTAACCGGAAATGAAATCCAACTTGTAAAACCTGAATTTAACGAAGATATGATTTATTTACTATTTTGGATTACTCCAGTTTCGTTTGAAATGTAATTACACATGATATCCTTGTGTCTTCTTTTGTCAACACAACTGTGTATTTGTTTTGTGTTCTAATAAGCAGCTTTTAAGCGGTTCTCTGAACAAGCACACAAGCTGGAATATATATGTACCTACCATACCATAAGCAGCTCTGAAAATGCAAAGATCTCACAAAACGAAAGCAAAGCTAGTCTACTTTCAAAACTTTAAAAACATTGATTTTTTAAAGTACTTTAAAAATGCGTGGTTACTAGTGATGATGATGATGTTGTGTCCATAGATTAAAGATGATATTGGACCAACGGTCTCATAGATTGCTTCAGCGAATCTGCTGACGGTGGTCCTAATAAAAGTCTTCGTAGGGCGAGTTGGTGATTTGCTACAATTTTTCCAAGATGGCCGGACAAAAGTAAAGACGTTTTGGGTCCAGTTCCGAGTCGGGGCAGTTTCAGCTGCTGGAGTTATTTCCTAGTTCCATCTTTTTGGATTTCCATCCTTTTGAAATGGCCTGTAATTAATCTAGTTAGGGTGGTCGCTGTTATTAGTGTTTATTTCGCAGATTTTGTGTTTAATTTTACCGCTTTTGCTGTTTAATTTTGCTTTGGCCACTGAGTTGATGTCATTTTGAGTGACTGGTGAGATTTCTTTTTATCTTATATCTACGTTTATACTATGGTATAATATAAAATCGTCAGTTATGCACGTAATTAGTGTTTGATATTTCCGTCACACAATCCGATAAAACTTGTTTTCAAACAGCACAAGTGGAACACAAGTATCGTGTAAAAATAGCGACGTAACAATATAGTGCTATTTTAATACAAGACTTGTTTTGATGAAATAATAACAATTTCGCGTATGGTTGACAAAAAACAAACCGTAAACTGTATTGTTTTCAAAATTAAGCATAACAAAATTATTACATTCATTTTAAAGTATCGTAATATATACTTATTTTTATGCTTTATTATAACTATTTATTTAAAGCGGCTCAAGGCTGAGAGGTTAAACGTGCCCGCCTCGTAAGCCCAAGATCGCGGGTCCCAGCCCCGACTTAGTCGTCGGATTTTCTGGAGGGGGAAATCTTGGGCACGCATGTCATAGGATTATGTGGCATGTAAAAGATCACTGGAGGGCCATTTGGCTTGTGTTCTTTCGACAAAATTTCATCTCTGTATACTTTGATATCCACAGAGAGCTCAGATTCATTGTTATCTGTGCGTTAAAATTGGTAGCGAGAGCCGCCTAGAGGGTTGCCACAAAAAATTTCTCTCAGTTTTGGGGAATATGCTGAGTTTGCAAATGCTTGAGCACCAATGTGAAGCCCTATTAGAGAAAAAAGTATTTATATTTAATGCGTTAAAGAACAGACAGCAAACTATATTGTGAACAAACACATGCGTTGCTGTGCTTTTCAACACAGTTTTAGTGGTAATCTTGCTTTATTTTTTGGTCGCAGAACAATTTGTGTATGGTTTCAACACTACTTTTAATGACTGCGAGAAACACAATTTTGAGTATAGATTGTCGACAAAAGTTTTTTTTTTATGAGTATACCAATATAATAATCACTAACTAATGATCACTTATATGCTGTATAAATTTGAATGGAAAACCAATACAAGTTATATATTGCTGAGTACAGTGACCATATATTTTAAATTGGATATATTTTCCAAAAGAGCACTGTGATAATTCAAGATAAACAATTTTACACCAATTTTTTTTAAAAACAATTGTGAGTAATTTAAAGTTTTAGGCAGAAATATATATTTTTTTGTTACATATTTCTCCTAATTTTAATTAATTTATTATAAAAATACCCACTAACTTTCTATCTCTCTAAGAAATAACTCATCTTTTGTAAATGAGTATAATACATTAATTTTTAATTAAAATGCAACAAATTCTGCTCATTCGAAAACAGATAACATGTTTTGTAATGCATTTGGAAATTTGAAACAATCGCTAATATCATTAAACGCACGTTTACTCCATAAAATGCACTTCACGCTTCTGTAATAAGTCGTGGGCCCATCCATGTTTCATTCATAAATGCAACTCAAATAATGACTCAATTTTGAGTTACTGCCAAGTAACCGAAGTTGAAGAAAAGTAATAAAGTCATACACAGTTTGATATCATTGCATTTTTTTGGCATTGGAGGTTGTGTAACGGGTTTTAGTTGTTAAGTAATAACGTTAATTTTAAAGAAGAAAAAAACTACATTTATTTATTATTAACAAACAGTGAAATGGATAATTTTAACAACTTATTTGTTTTAAGCCGCATGACGATATAATATGTAATATTTGTGAAAAATTACTGCATTTTTTCACAAATTAATTTCTCAGACTGGAGCTGAACGAAGTTTTAATTTTAAGTTAAAATTGCATTCCTTATAATATGCTAAACATACACTTCCGTAGGAAGAATTTTTTCATTAAGCCCAAAAATATAAAAAAAATATTAAAAAAAAACACAACTTTTCATAAATGCAAGGGTAAAGGCTTAATTATATATTTTTTAAAGTTTAAAATGATTAAAAAAAGCTAGATTTTCGATGCTTTTGCTTTCGTGGGCTCAAATTTCACGAAACCGATTTTTTCGACGCAATATACACAGTTACAGGACCACAATATACACAATGAAAGGTTGTCATTGGAGACATTTCGTGGTGGTTTTACATTTTTGGCGACTGGGTCGCTTGTGTTGGACCGAAGTTTGACGTTATAATTTAGGTTTTCATACGTTTTAGGAAAGTCCGCGACAATGAAGTTTAGCCTTCCAACACACCTGGAATCGAGACCCAATTAAAGGATCTAGGAATGCGGGCTCGGCCATTGCAGATAAATATGTTGGCTATGAAATCAGCCCAACACTTGCGTCCACAAAACGTCCTAACTTATGTTTTTTCTCGGCTATCTCTACCATCTCATTTCTAAAATGTCTATTCACTAATAACATAAACATTCACTTACTCCTAAACACGCAATTATAAATTAGATCACCCAACACAAATGTCTTTACATTGTGTGTGTACCCATTAACTATTCCTTCATTGCATCCAGTTCAGATAATGTAAAACCGCAAATCATTATGAATGCGGATCTTCAAAATGATAACGAGCAACCGTAAGCATCTAATGGAGTTTTACATTTCATTTGAAATATGCCTACCGAGGAAGATTTCCGTATTGACTTCTCCTTTCAATAAAACATTAAAGAAAAGAGGAGTGAGGAAAAATTCTCCTAGAGGTATGAATTTTTTTACTTGTGTAGCAATTCATTTCAACTAAGTGATATTTGCAAAGGCATTGTTGCAGAATTGTTTGGCCCCAAATGAGCTGATGAGATGCTACAATGACCTTGGAAATCTACTCGGCATAACTGAATGGTTTATTCATGGTACAACCGTTAAAATATGAGTTAATTGTCTTAAAGGAGGCTTTCGTTTGCGTTAATGGTTACTGAGATGTTAGTTAGAAGAAAGTAAGGTTATAGGATTTTTAGATTATTTAAAGATTGCACAATGACTATTCGTTGAGTTCGTCAATTTCATCAGTTTATGGTGATATTTGCAGTGCAGTTAAGACTTCTGTCGATTGGAACTTTATAGTTAAAATATTCAATTTATTTAAACTGAATTCATTCAACTCATTTATGCCCAAATCATTTTAACTAAGTAACTTCTGCAAAATTGTTTGCCCAAATGAGCTGATGAGATACTAAAAATGACCTTGGGACTAAAATCTACGCGACATAACTGAATGGTTTTTTGCTCATGGTATAACCGTTAAAATATGAGTTAATTGTCTTAAAGGAGGTATTCGTTTGCGTTGACTGAGATGGTTACTGAGATGTTAGTTAGAAGAAAGTAAGGTTACAACATTTTAGATGAGTACAAGATTGCACAATCACGTTACAGGTCGATTCCATCAGTTTATGGCGATATTTTGAAATATGACATGTCGCGCGATTGGAATTTTATAGTTGAAATATTCAATTCATTAAAACTGAATTTATTCAACTCATTAATACTCAATTCATTTAAATTAAGTGATTTTTGAGGAATTGTTCACCTAAATGAGTTGATGATATACTACTTATGACCTGAATCTACTCGGCATAACTGAATGTTTTGTTCATGGTACAACCGTTAAAATATGAGTTGATTGTCTTAAAGAAGGTATTCATGGGCGATGATGGTTACTGCTATGTGTTAGTTAAAAGAAAGTAAGGTTATAACATTTTAGGTTAGTTCAAGATAAAACAATGACGTTACCTTGAGTTCATGTCAATTACACAAGTTTATGGTGATATTTTATATCTTGACTTATGTGGTTAACCACCTAATGGTTTAACCACTAATGATTAAATTATGAAATATTAAAATAATTTTTTACTATCATTGAAAAATAAAAAAATAATAATATTAAGTAAAAATAGCAGTACAAATCGTAAAATTAATTAATATTTTTGGTTTAAGCCAATTTTCTATTCTAAAAAAAATATTGTTATTATTTTTTATTTTAAAAATGAACAAATATGAGAATATGAATAAATAAATAAAAATATGAATAAATAAGGTGAATAAAATAAAATAATTAGAATCTTGTTAACCTAAACTATCTTGCTCTTAATTATCTTCCCTCTTTGTAAATATATTCCCTGAATTTTAAACGATATTTAAACTGGTCAAAGCTACAACACCCCATGGTCAAAGGTACAACACTATGTTGTACCTTTGACCACAGTTCCATTATTTTTAAAAAATGAAACAAATAATAACTAAATTTAAACTAAAAGCTTGAAAAATTAAATATAAAAAAATAAGATACAGATTGGAATAAAATAAGAAAATTGAAGTTAGTTTTAATATTCAAGTTTTAAAAAGGTACAATGTGTGAAGTGGTTAAAGGAACAACACCTTTCTCGATAATTTTTTGTGAAAACTTTAATATAATAGCGTTAATATAATCAAAATAAGGATTCAAGAAATCCACAATCAATTTCTTTAACTGCTTCTATAAAGAAAGTCTCTTAAAGTACTGGTTGAATTAGTTGTTATCCACAAAACTACTTTTACCAGCACAACCTGTTATATTAAAAATAATACGTGTTAAATTAAATTTAGAAAAGTTAATTATTATTTATACGTTCTATTTCAACTTCCCTTTCTTCTTCAACTTTCTACTTACTAAAATATGGTCTTTAGTTCATTTATTATTATTTTAAATTACAATAAAATGTCACGTTTTTGTGATAAAAATATTTATAACTTGTTTTAAACAAAAATTGGAGAGAAGAATTCAACAAAAATGCAATGCAAGAGGATGAGCACTGAGTAGAAATTGTTTGAATTATATTCTCGTTTTTCCTCTACTTCTGAATAAATAAAAGTTAAATAAAAAATATTAAATAGAAATCGAAAATTCAACGCATCATTTCCTTCATGAAAGTGTAATTTGATACTTTGGTTTTTCTTCGGAAACAGTTAAAGTTTTTTCCTGTTATTTAAAAGACATTAACAGTTTCTGTCCCAGTGATGCCATTTGGCATCATCATGTTTCTGATTATAATTAAAAAAATAATAGGGCTGATGTCTATTGTGATTAATAAAAAAATATTTTCAATTTTTTTTTTGAAGAATCGAATGATGTGCTTTTTGACATCATAAATGTCTATAGATGACCAGAAAAAAATTCGAAAATGATGATGCCAAATTGTCATTGGGACTGAAAGGGTTGAGCTGCGTTAAGTTTGAAGTAAAAATATGCGTGTGTATTTGACATAAGAGCAAGTTACAAAAATGAAACGTGACAACAAATTCTTTTGTTGCACTTGCATCGCACATTTTAAAACTTGAGTAAATGGAGCAATTTGTTAATATATTATTGGAGTAATAGTCCAGTGAATAGAGACTCAAAAAGGGGGTTTACCATACAAAAGGTCCGGTATCGCTGATTTTTTTATATGTTGTTTGTGACCCCTAGGTAGTAATAAATGTGAGTTTTCGTCATCCTCGTTCTATTGCTTTTTCCGCCATCTTGAAAAAACGTTCGAAATTTCGCCCATTTTCCAGTTTTTGGCCTATAACTTTTTTCCAAAGCATTTTTGAATATAACTTTTAGACACAAAGTTGTAGAAAACAAAATTTTCTTCAAAATATGTATGAAAAGTTTTTATGTACGACAATTAGTTAAGGAACTACGAATCAGCAAAAAGGGTGTAAAATCGAGTGTTTCGAAAAAATATTAGGTTCTAACGACTTTCTATCGCCGTAACTCACATAAAACTTCATTTTATCAATAAACAATGATTTAACAAGTCGTAGAAAATTTAATTTCCTCTAAAATACACTTATCAAAAATAAGTTTCTTATATATTCCAAGAAGAAAGGTTAAATTTACAGAAACCCCAAAAAAGTTCTATTTTCACCCGACGATACAATGTTTTATTTTTTTGAAGGTAGCCCTTTACCATTGTAAATTTTCACTATTTTTGTGAATACAAAACTTTCAGAAAATAATTTTTCCTATAAAATGGTTTTATTTTGTGCTTCATACGATAGAATGTAACGGCGCTACGTTGTTCGAAAGATGGTGTAAAATCTTGAATTTCGCCAAAAGAGTTTTTTTATCACTTTAAATCCCAATAATTAAAACAAAAAACTTCATTTTAGTGGAAAATACGTAATTATTCTAAAACTTGAAGACATCATATATTATATTAGTAAGATCTCAAAGAAATTTTAGATTCAACTAAAGAATTTTGGTACATTTTTCGAAAAGCATGAGTAGAAGCCGTTATATGTTTTGCCTAAGACACAGAGAAAAGAAGGGACATAATTTTAGCCCCAAAGATCTTACGATATCGATGCTTTTATTAAAAAAAACATATATATTAGATATCGTTGCATAGTTGTTATTGATGGTGGATATCTACACCACCAAATGGTGTGGAGTCGAAACGCATAAATTTTCTGAAATTTACACTGATTATCGGAAGTACATTCTTAAGCATTATGGTACGGTAATTGATGCATTTGATGGCTACCACGTACTGTCAAAATAGACACTTTAATTAAATAAAATTCGCATACAGTTAAATTTTGGTATAGGTCATTGGTACGCTATTATAGTGTAAATAAAAAGTCCTCACCTATCCCATGTCTGCTAAAAAATTTATTCTAGGTCAACGTTCGCAAATACAGTCCGACCTCGATAACTAGACTTCCTATAGATCGAATAATCCATTTAAGTGGTCGGTCTCCTTTGACAGCAAGTTTCTGAAAATTCTATTACAACCATGGCGTTGAGTAGTTATGAATATAAAAATAGTTTTAAGAAAGTATTCAGAACTTGTGAACAATTATAGTATAAAATATGCTTCAACAATCACGCTTCCATGATATCTTTACAAATCAAACATGATATCTTTACAAATTTTTAATTTTTTCCATCGTTTAAATTTATATATGCTCAACAAACATTGATATAGGTCATAAACTAAAGTCGTTAAGATATCAGCTCCCAATTTTTTTATAGGCAAAAGTTTGAAGCATTATATCGAACACACATACAAACAAGAGAGTAACACGCATATGAATGGTTTTAAAATATCCCATTCTTAATAGTTTTACACGATTCTAGTTCAAAACCTTCTTCATACTGTTACTAAACTACTGTAAAAATTTGGAAGCAGTTGATAATAAAGAACTTCAGTTTTTATGTTTTGCGTAATGCGTTTTGAAAAAAAAAATGTAAAAACATGCAAAAAAAGCTTTAAAGTGCTATAACTTCGGTTCTATTAAAAACTAAAATGAAGCAGATTTAGAAAGCTAAATGTTTATTTTATATTAAAATGCAAAAAAATACAAATGTTTGATATTTAGTCGATTTTTGCTGAAAAAAGGTCATCGGATACCTTAACTCGAACTTCTTAGTAGAGTCTCGATTCATTTCAATACTTTTCTTAAAAAAACTGCCCCGATATAACTCGAAGTGAACATCAACCGGTGGCCAAGGAACCATTCATTAGAATACAGCCTAAATGACTTAGCCAGCAGGAAAGAGATATTTAATAATATGCATATATGGATAATAGTTAATAATAGATATTTAAGTTTTATAAAAAAAAAGACAGGGAACAATAAAAGAGTTCAACTATCTTGCTTTCCTCCAACATCTGCTTCTGCTTATCAACACTTGTATCGAGTATACTATCAAGTTCAAGCGTGGCTAGGCAATCAACTGAACCCTGAAGACTGGGGTTTTAAATTATTAAATAATATTTTGGAGCCAAATCAAACTTTACTCCCACCTGCTCCAGAAAAACTGCTTAATATACTATATTTTGTAATTGCAAAAAGGGTTGTAGTGCAAACTGTGGCTGTAAAAAAGTCGGATTATATTGTTCTTTAGTAGGTACAGCTGTGGAAATAAAAAAGTACCCACTTGAGGTTATTTCCTCCGTAAGTCACCCCATAGAATCGGACCTTTTTGATATTGTGTACAATTAACATTCTGAGTTAATTGCACGATACAAAATTTGCATAAGGGGCCGTCTTCATATTAAAAATATTACGATCTTTGAAATTTCCAATAGCGACACCCAATTTTAATAACTTAGAAATGTTAAGCACTCTTGAAAACCCTTAAATCCTAGTTTTTGTTACATTTGGATGAATATTTGACGAGTTACTCAATCGAATCACTTGTGGACCTTTTGGGGACCATCTTTAAAATGACAAGCAAGCATGCATGCAAAGCCGTCTTTATTTATCAATTTCACACGTAATCTTATACACAGTCCCCTAAAGGGTAATTAAAAGGTATTTTGTGATTTACTCAGCAATTTATGAATAAAAAAAATTTAAAATTGGGATTTCGCTTAATCTTCTTGTCTTAAATTTATTTCTTTAAAAATATTAAGGGGTTTCTATTCATATTTTTTAAAAAAATTAATATAATAATTATTTAAAAATATAAAAATTGTTTTAAATACCCCAATATTGAATGCATTTTGTTTGGGTTATTATAATTTCTTTTCAGTAAAAAATTCGTTTCATTATCTTAATTATTTATAGATCGGGATAGTTTTTTATGTGCAACTCATTTAACATTATGGGACCTAAACTTTGCACGTCTCTAACTCCTCTAATAATGCTTAAAAACTAACAAAATTTGGCATTTCGTATTAACATAGGTCAGAGATTTGAAATCTGGATTCAAAAAGGGGTGTTGCTATTGGAAATTTCAAAGATCGCAATATTTTTAATATGAAGACGGCCCCTTATGCAAATTTTGTAACATGCAATTAACTCAGAATGTTAATTGTACACAATCTCAAAAAGGTCCGATTCTAAAGGGTGACTAACGGAGGAAATAACCTCAAGTGGGTACTTTTTTATTTCCACAGCTGTACCAATTGCCATGGCCAATCTTGTTTAAATGTTGATTCAAATGCAACAGATGAGGATTCTTATATAGGAGATAACCGATGCATCTTTATGTGGACTATTCCTACCAATTTTATTGAAAAGAAAATTATCTAATAAAACTAATAGAAAATACTACTGAATGCACGAACTCCATTTGATAAAGACTGTTTATTTTTTGAAACCTAGTAATACTCATGAATAATCAAAAGTATATTCATCGAAGAATTTATCTGTTTATCCAAACTGTCAAAATCATATCTTTTTATTACATGTTTGTGTATGTGCAATAACTGGCTACGATACTACGTCAGCATTCAGCAATGTTCAGAGGGGGTAAAACATCAGTATTTAAATTGGTTGAAAAACGTAATGAATGTAACGTAATGCAGTGTACAATAGAAAATTAATCATTTTCTATTATACACTTCCCATATTTTTTTCATAGTAGTTTATTTAAACTATTTGTTGAAATGAAATTGAAATCTTTTATCAAATCACAAGTATTTTTCATTTGAATAAATAAACATCTTCGTTTTTTTTTAATGTAACTAAATTCTTTGGTATTGAATCTGAAATAACTTTTATGACCGTACTAATATAATAAATGATGTCTTCAAGTTCCACAATAATTATATTCCACTTAAATGAAGTTTTTTGTTTTAATTATTGGAATTTAAAGTGATATAAAGCTCTTTTGGCGAAATTCAAGATTTTAAGCCGTCTTTGGAACCACGTATCTCCGTTACATTCTATCGTATGAAGCACAAAATAAAACCATTTTATAGGAAAAATTATTTTCTGCAAGTTTTGTATTCACAAAAATAGTGAAAATTTACAATGGTAAAGGGCTACCTTCAAAAAAATAAAACATTGTATCGTCGGGTGAAAATAGAACTTTTTTGGGGTTTCTGTAAATTTAACCTTTCTTCTTGGAATATATAAGAAACTTATTTTTGATAAGTGTATTTTAGAGGAAATTAAATTTTCTACGACTTGTTAAATCATTGTTTATTGATAAAATGAAGTTTTATGTGAGTTACGGCGATAGAAAGTCGTTAGAACCTAATATTTTTTCGAAACACTCGATTTTACACCCTTTTTGCTGATTCGTAGTTCCTTAACTAATTGTCGTACATAAAAACTTTTCATACCTATTTTGAAGAAAATTTTGTTTTCTACAACTTTGTGTCTAAAAGTTATATTCAAAAATGCTTTGGAAAAAAGTTATAGGCCAAAAACTGGAAAATGGGCGAAATTTCGAACGTTTTTTCAAGATGGCGGAAAAAGCAATAGAACGAGGATGACGAAAACTCACATTTATTACTACCTAGGGGTCACAAACAACATATAAAAAAATCAGCGATACCGGACCTTTTGTATGGTAAAACTCCTTTATTCACTGGACTATAAATGAAAATATTATTCTTGTGAAACGTAAGTGAAACACAGACAATTGGTACAAAGTGTTATTTACAAATTACCATTTAAAAAAAACCGACAAAGCAACGATAACTCAAGTTTATTTACAAAAGTAGAAAACGACATATATTTACACAATGAAATTACTTTGCAGATTTTTTTAAAAATCAAAACAGGGTTATTTATCTAATGAAATGACCAAGTTATCCACTCGTACACAATAAACAAGGATGATATTTACTCTTTTTGTAGTAATAGTTAGTTTTTACTGTAATTTCAATTTCTGATATTTTTTTGGATGGTAACCAATTAAACAATTGTCCAAGTAATTCTTTTTGATACAAATGAACAAATTTTTTCACGATAGCTTCTGATGGCGCCATAAATTTCTCATGCAAATCAAGCTGGTTTCTAATTTAAATATGTTATTGATTATCAATGATCATTTAATTAGAAGGTGCTTATTAACTGACAGTGAATTTAATTAAATAAGTTTCAGTGATATACTAAATAATAATTTTTTTGAATCTTAATAAATAAAGTTCAATACTTAATGACGAATGCACACATATCTGTGGTTGATGAATTTTTTTGGCGATTTTAATTTTTACCAATTATTTCTCAATTAAATTTTCTTATCCGACTGTTAAATCCGGCTCCGCCATGCTTTTGGGTTGTCGTACCATCCCCCCCCCCCCCCCCCCCCCCCCGCTTCGCAAAAAAAAAAAAAAAAACTGTGATCATTGAAAAGAACAAAGTAAAACAAAGAATGTTCTTTCCTTTCCATCATCTCATCTACAGACATTCTATTTCCGATTTTCTTTTTCTTTGATTTCGTTTATCGACTTCCTATGGAAATGACCCATCACTCATTTTTGTTTACGATGTCTTCTGCTTTTAATCTGAGTTTCCGCGGATGATTAACTCAGATCCAGGTTAAAAACATGTCCGGAGGACCTTAAAAAGAAGCAGAATAATTGTTTATGCATCCTTTGGAGTAGAATTGATTAGTTTGTATTTATTTATGGTTTTACTATTTTTGTTTCGATTTTAATAATAAGAATAATAAAAGCAAGCACGAAATAACTTCTACTACCCCATAAGTAATTCGTTACTTCATTGGGGGAAAGGGCTGAGATTTTTCTATTTATGTAAATATGGTGAGTATATATTTTGCATCAAACGACGCTACATTTGGATCGTTTTACTTATAAACATGTAAAACTTAAAATTGATAGTTTTATGAATGAATGATAGAAAAATAAATGCAAAAAATAAAATTTGGCAATTTTGCCCAAAATTTTGAACTTTGAAAGATAAGAAAAATATTTTTTTTCCATTATATGCTCGGTTCAAGTCTTAAGCGGATAATTATAAAACAGACAGCACCAAAAGAAAGAAATATCAGTAAAATGTCATTGTTTATTAATAAATGCTGAAATGTAAATGAATGAAAAGTGTGAATGGAAAATGAAGAGTTACGGTTGCGTTTTAGAAGAAACAAAATAGCCGCCTTCTGCCTTTTCTAAACAATTTTTTGCGAATAGAGTATTTTGATGTAGATTATGATGTTATTCTAAAATGACTTGCATTAAAGAATATATTTTAAAAAAAATATTTTAATTAAATAAAGTTTCTCGGGTGAGAACTGTCTTTCAATGGGGATCTAAAAGAATTAGAAAATGGCCGTTTTATGTTTTGAAATGAGTATTAATTAGTTTTTAGTTCTTTTTAAAAAAAATAATAGTGTATTACACCCTGGTAGTAAGTTTTAAATAATGGTAAGTATAATTGAAATACTTTGAATTAGAATTTTCCTTTGACTTCTATTTTCGATTCGCTGAATTTTTCGATACATCACTCTTGTCACTAATAGTGTATAACATGTTTAAGTTAATGACGGAAAGCCAGACTGACAGATCCTTTACAAAACCTAAAACTCTTTACGTTATAAACGGAGTGTGGAAAAGCTGAAAAAGCAACCTATGGAACTCTAAACAAGTAGCATGAAGGGATTCCCCAAAAGATTAGAATCCGTTTTCCCATTGTGAGAATACAAAGGATAGTGCGTGGGCGACAAACACTGGCCGTTGAAAGGTCGGGAAGATCATCACTTCGTCTACCAGAACCCACGTGAAGTCGTTTCATTTCTCGGTAAAATGATTTCGGGGTCCTTATATTTATTTGGGTAGAGTTGGGTAACTTTTTTATTACTTGATTGTTGTTTACGTGGCTATTCGTGTTGTAATTTTATACGAGGATGATTGCAATGGTCGTCTTTATCGGGAAAAAGAAAAAGGTTCTTTTTGAAAATTATTAGTAAAAGCTAATTGAAAGTAGTAATTGATGTAATCTTAAACGTTTAAGATATATCCATACTTTAGGTTGTTTTCAAAGGAAAAAAAGCTATTACCTCCTAGAACATCGTACGGAAATTTTTATAACAACTCGCTTTGATTTATTTGAAAATGAGAGACTAACTGGGTAAAATATGATTTTGGCGTTATGTAACCAATGGAGAAAATCATTAATTAATTAAAGAATTTGTTTAGAAAAAAAATTCAATAAGTAAATTATAAAAAAAAATTAAATAAATAAATTATAATATAATTAAATAAATACATTATAAAACAACTAAATAAATAAATTATAAAGTAATTAAATAAATAAATTATAAAATGAATTCATATTAATAAATTAATAATAAATTCAAAAATAAAAACAGAAGATTTTGAAATGGCAAATGGATTAATAAATGTAATGGATGCTGCAAAGAAAAATGTTGAGACAATACCTATGAATGCCAATGAGCCGCAACCTGTTTTGTATATTGGAAGGAAATCAGTTAAATATGCAAAGTACATCAAAATATTTTAACTAAACATTACAAAAAGATGACAAATGTTATTAAATATCGTGTTAAGAGATTGAAGCTCACCAAGCCTTCTATCGTTTTATTGGCTTCATGGTTCTTTAATCCTATTACCTTGATTCATAACAGAAAGGTCCCTTAAGGTCGATAATTGCATTTTATTACAGATCCCTGCTCTCCAGACGCTATTATAAATTTAGGAGTTTCATGGCTGTAATTAGAATATAATATATTGACTAAATTGTTTTGAAAATAATTTAATAATTTTCAGACAGGGTTACACTTATAAATTTTCATTTTTTTTTATCATTTGGGATTATTTTCATTATTTTCATGTATTTTCTTCGAAAAAGTAACTTGACACGAAAGTTGTTTCATATTAAGAGTGAATGAGCTTGCTGAACAACGGGTCTCCAAATAAAAGTGCCTCAGTGTTAATCCAATGGAAAAAAATATTCTCTAAGCCACATTTCTTCGGCTGCATTGAATATTTTTGCAAGCTATTTTTTTAAATGATAAATGTAAATAACTTATAGGTCCCTAAATCCTACTTTTTGAAATCGCTTCGAATTTTTTGTGTAAAACTATTTATTGAAATTTAAAAAAATAATTCGAAACCCATTTCAAAAAGAGGGATTGTTGCGGGACCTGTAAGTCAGCTTCATTTTGTACATGCAGCCATTTTGTCAATACAGCCGAAGAAATGTGGCTCATAAAATATTTTTTCTCTATTGGATTAATACTGCGGCACTTTTTTTGGAGACCCGCGGTTAATCAGGTCCATTCCCCCATATGGCTAATTTCTTAACAAAAATTTAAACGCATCGAACTCCCGGGCCAGCAAAAGCATATATCTGATTTCTGCTATTGAGTTTTAAGTGAAAAAAAATGAGTGGCATGTGCATATATTATAAGCTACATGACCCACGACTAATTTCTTTTTTTTTTTCATGGTAAAATTTGAGTAGTTGGTTCAATAAGAAAATATTACACTTGTGAAAGATCATTTAAGATAAAAAAAAAAGTAACTCAATCGTGTGTTAAAGCGTAAAACAAAATGATAATATTTCCGATACCATAAGTTAAAAGAAAAAAAAAACACACGAAGTCATTTCCTAGTGTTCCAAAGCTGAATCTGTCAATATCATGGAGGATGGAGGATGTCAATCCATGGTCAATATAGCTTTATTAAATAGGAAATAATAAGTTTTTTCTAAGTACAGAGATTTTACGCTTTAATAAAGGTCGAATTTTTAGGCGGGATTTTAGACTCTAATTAAAATACAAATTTACTTTCTAATACAAAATTCCATACTGCAAAAACATAAAAAATTCATTTCAATTCATAAGACATGTCCAATCCCATTCAATCGGCATCCACGGTTCTGTAGTCCCATTTTCTCGATTAGCGGCATAAAAGATCACAGAGGTCAACCCTTAAAAGAACTCACTGTTGTCCAAACAGTAAGATTTGAATGCAGCTCCAGTCACCGAAGCATAGGAGAGGCAAACGGTCTATATTTCCTCTTCCAACTATTTACTCCATTTTTCCTAAGATTAAGTATCTATATTCCAGTTTTAGACTTGTTTAACTAACTGAATTTTTTTTCCTATTTTTCTTAACTAAGCTTTGGTTTTACCAAAAACCTGGATCTTTGTAAATTGTTTTATTAAATAAGAAATAATTCTTGTCTTACTAGCACAGCTGTTTTATGTTTCAATACCTGACTAATGCAATCAAGATTTCACACTCAAACTAAAAAAACATATATTTTTATTTCTTAAAGAACGAAGATAAATATTCCATGCTGCATAAATATATGTATTAAAAATCGTTCCTATCCATTTAAACCTTGCCAAGCCCTTTCAATCGTTTAAAAACTTCGATTTGAATGCAGCTTCAGTCACTGAGACATGGAAGAGGCAAACGGTCTATATTTCCTGTTTCATTTTTTTAAAAATTCCGGTTTTCATAATGTTACATGCGAGTTTTAGGCTCACTGACTAACTAAACTTTTCCTATTTTTTTGTAAACAAGTCTTCCCATTTAAGCTGTTTTATGCATTAATACCAGACTAATGCAATCAAGATTTCACACTGAAATTAAAACTACAGTTTTTTTTCTTTCTTAAAGCACGAAAAGAAAAATTCCATGCTGCATAAATTCCATATGTAAAAAAATCATTCCTATCCATTTAAACCTTGCCAAGCCCTTTCAATCGACTTCCACGGTTCTGTAATCCCATTTTCTTGATTAGCGGCATAAAAGATCACAGAGGTCACCCTTAAAAGATCCCACTGTTGTCCAAACACTCCGATTTGAATGCAGCTTCAGTCACCGAGACATGGGAGAGGCAAACGGTCTATATTTCCTGTTTCAATTTTTTTTAAACTCTGGTTTTCATAATATTATATGCAAGTTAAAGGCTCATTTGACTAACTAAACTTTTCCTATTTTTTTAAAACAAGTCTTCCAATTTAAGCTGTTTTATGCATTAATACCAGACTAATGCAATCAAGATTTCACACTCAAATTAAAAAAATATATTTTATTTCTTAAAGCAAGAAAAGAAAAATTTCATGCTGCATAAATATATATAAAAAATCATTCCTATCCATTTAAACCTTGCCAAGCCCTTTCAATCGGCTTCCACGGTTCTGTAATCCCATTTTCTTGATTAGCGGCATACGAGATCACAGAGGTCACCCTTAAAAGATCCCACTGTTGTCCAAACACTCCGATTTGAATGCAGCTTCGGTCACCGAAACATGGGAGAGGCATCAGATCATTCAGGTTAAGTGTTCCCCGCGAAGAGGTGGTAAAACAAAGCGCCTCGCCTGTGCTGATTGAGGTTCGTTTCGGACGATACCACTCACAAAATGATGTGCAGGAAAAGATATGATTGTTATTTGTTAATTGGTATTTGATTTCGTTTATTTTTTTATCACTCTGGTTCTATATTTGTAATAAATGGAGTAATGTTATATTGAGGCTATCTACTTAATACCAACTAAATACACTTTAAAATAATATCAGTTTATTTTACAGAAAAAAAATATACTTATAGATAAACACTGTTGATTTCGTTAAACAGGTTTTTTTGTTGTTGAACTTTTACTATTAATAACTAGAACATTTTCTTAGCCTTTTCCCTACGTAAAATATTTATTATCACAGTACTCAATTAACATACGTTCTGAACTAAATGTTTAATATTTTCAAATATCGAAACAAAAAAAGAAAGAGCAATAACTTAAAATCTAGCGACAACAGTCAATAACAAAGTTTTAAAAGTATTGTATTTCTTCAACAGTTGGAAACAACTATGGTATGGTAATCCAGAAAGGTTTTGATGGAAGTTAAACTCTTGAAGAACTGAGTGATAGCGTCATGATTCCAAAACTTCATGTTAATTAGCACTCTCTTTAAGCTTCGAATTGGTAACTTTGTAATTTCGTAATGTGAATTGGCCTGCATACATTACTCCTTGATCATATTTACATAGATGGCATAGTGGTTTTGACAAAATGATATCTGTCATTTGGGAAGCTCTTTTTTCTGAATACATTTATGACTTATGACTTTCTTGGTGGGGGGCAAGATCGCCAAGCACTGCGACTTTAAGTAGATTGTACTAGACTCCAGAAATGACACAAGCACACAAAGAAAGATACGACACAAACACATAGACAAATAACAACATTTATTGAAGGTCACAAACACCCGTGCCTGACCGGGATTCGAGCCCGACTCCAGCAGTTCCAAAGGCTAGCATCCTAACGATTGCGCCACAGGGGTGGCTTCTGAATACATTTAGTAAATTGGTTTCAATTCTTTGGAAAAGTGCTTCTGGATATTTCGAGGGTGAAAATCTTGCCAAAAGGAATTTTCTAATGGCAAAGCAGGACCGTAGTATACACACTTAAATTGGCAGAGGACACACGACTAAGGGTTGGGGTAGGAGCATATATATTCCTGCTTTCGTGCTTGATCAGAGACCTGCTGATATAAGCCTTCGTCAATTACGACAGATACAGAAAGAATTTTTTACTGCCACAGAGAAAGGAAAGTACACCCAGGGTGAAGGCGGGAATCGAACTCGCACCCGTTACAGCGCGCAGACTGCTGGCGTAATGATCCAAACCACTCGGCTATCCGAGCCCCAGCTACGGGTTACAATTGGAGACATTCTGTTTGGCGGCGGTTTAAAATTTTGGCGGCGCCACTTCCTCTCTCAAAAAGGAAAAGTTCCCGATTTTGTACCTATTTTGTGTATGAATGAAAATTTGAACTTGAAATGAAGGAATGAAAATTTAAACTTGGATAGACACCACTTAACATGTTTGTAAATTGCATATTACGCTTATATTGTAAAAAGTGGAACATACAGTAATTGCTCTTTGGCAGTTCGTCCTGTCTGTCTGTCACTTCCTTTTACACGGCAAATGTAAATGCTTTAGTAAAGTGTGATCCGTCAAATAAAAAGCCCGCGGCAAATTCATAACACATTCCTCTCAATGTTCAGCTTATAACACTGAAAACTTAATATTTGCAAGAATGAAGAAAATAGTTATTTTTTCACACGATTTTGAATTTTTGAATTTAAGTGTAATTTTTTTTGAACCCTTATCATGAAAACATATTTGAATATTTAAAATTAGTAATCTTAATTTTGTACATTAAGATTGAAACTAAGATAATTAGACGTAATATTTTTTTTTACTCCAAGAATCGCACATGCATTTTAAATCGGCTGTAAATATTAGGTTATTTTTAAAATGAAGTGAATATAGTATTCACACGTATTACAATTATTACAATCAGCGTTTTTCGTAAACTTTGTTACACTTTTTTGAAATAAATAGGAGCGGTATACAATATATCTGTTACTCTCACAAATCTTCTTGTTATAACGGTATCATGATATTTTAATGCTTATAATTCATGTTTGATCTCGCTCTGTTATTAAATACGCACTGTTTTCTATAAGTATAGTTGCTAGTAGCTGCACCGGCTATGTGGTGAAAAGTTCCGCCATATTTTCGGTGTTCATTTGAACCATTCTTATGGTTTTTATGAAAAAAAACCTGAGAAATGGTACAACCGAATACCGAAAATATTTTGAAACATTTCACCAACAAGACATCGCAACTACTAATAAACAATATAATGGTGAAACCAAGCACAATTTGTAACAGTGGAACATGACATTTTAACTTACATTTTTATCAAAGCAAGGCCCAACGTAAGTTTGAAGTGAATGATGTACTTCAAAATGGTAATTGACATTAGGGCATACAATGTTTTATTCATTATAATTCTTGCATTGTGCGATGCATATGTCAAGTTGATCACCTTAATGAGTCTGAGTTATGTTATTGCTGATGAAATTTAGTTGTGATTTCGTTATAAATTGAAATCATTGATAGCTCATTCTTGCTTTGTATTTAAATTAAGATGATTAATGAATACTTAAATAATTATTTAAGAAATGCTAATGGGGGAACTGTAATATATGATTGATTATTATTTGGCTAAAACCCCATTCTTAAAGAAACAGTTGCCTTGTTAATGTTTAGTGGAAAATAGTATTAGAAGTTTAACTAGTTAAGGAAATGTGGGGCAATATGACGATCTTGGTAACATGAAAAAAATGGAATTTCACCTCATTAATAAGAAATAATAGAAAATTAACGATTACCCAATAACGATCCGGGTTACTAATAAAAAGGATAACTGCAGATTTAATTAAAGCATTCGTAATATTATTTTGGCATGACGGTTCAGAGAAGCGTAGGAACAAAACACATTTTTGGTGCCTTTTATAGGTGCCTATGGAGCAGAGTCTGAAGCTTACGATGACCATCCTACTCTAGCTTCTCCTACACAATTTTTAATGTCGAACAATGTCACTACTAATCCACTAAAAGTTTTTTAAGATACTTTTTTGACTTTCCGAAGGCGCAGATCGGTAGTTAAGTAGGTACACTCTTAAAACGAACGAGCGATTTTTAACTCAGTCTGATTAATTTTCACTCCTCCAGTCTGGAAAATGCACTTCTCCATTTGGAGTGGATCCTTTGTGTGTTAAACCTCCGACAGGATCACTCCAAACGAGTGATTTTAACTCAGTCTGAGTTAATTTTCATTCTTTTCCAGTGTCGAAAATGCACTTCTCCAACTGGAGTGGATTTCACTCTTTTGTTTTAAGAGTGTATGACAATCGACAGTTAATCTATTCAAAGGTACTTACTAAAAAAATGAGATGTACATAACAACATTTAAAATACTATACTCGCTTTTACATCAAAGGTGGGGAAAATTGGTGTCATCTGTTACAAAATAGCTGTTATTCAAATTTCAAATAAAAATATTTCTTTTTCCTGCCTTGCATATTATACTGCAATACTTTGGAAGCTAGTTTGCATACAATCAAAACAAAAATTATGTTGAGTATATCAGTTTCTATCATAATATCGGAGCACTTGATTCACAAGACGTTTTTCTCTTTGAAACGATAGAAACAAAAATATCAAAACTCAGACATCAGTCTTTGCTTAAAACGCCAAAAATCAATTGTCCGGATTTAAAGTGAAAATCCAGAATGGTTTCTTAATCCAACATTTGGCAGTGAAATAAATGAAGATCACAAATAGTACAAACATGCTTTTTGAATGTTGTGACAAATTTTATCCAAGCGGTTAAAACGCCAAGAATCTTTTGTCCAAATTTAAGGGGGAATGGGCGCGATGAACGACGGGTCTCCAAAGCAAAGTGCTTCAGTGTTAATCCAACAGAGAAAAACTATTTTCCCTTCCACATTTCTCCGGCTGCATTGAACTTTTCTACAAACAGATTTTTTATGTGATAAATGTGACTTACAGGTCCCGACAATCTCATTTTTTGGAAGATACCTGTAAGTTGTATACAATTATCATTAAAAAAAACATTTGCAAAAATATTCAATACAGACGGAATGGTATGGTATGGTACATATATATTCCAGCTTGTGTGCTTGTTCAGAGAACCGCTTATAAGCTTTCGTCAAGTGGGACAGACACAGAAAGAATTTTTACAGTCACAAAGAAATGAATAACACATAGACAAATACCAGCATTTATTGACCGGCACAAACATCCATGCCTGACCGGGATTCGAACCCGACCCCAGCAGCTCCAAAGGCTAGAGTCCTAACGATTGCACCGTGGCGACAATACAGACGGAGAAATGTGGCAAACAATATTTTGTGTTCCTATTGAATTACCACTGATACACTTTGTTTTGGAGACCCGCCGTTCTGTGAGCCCATTTCCCCTTAAATTGAAAATCTAGAAAAGGGCAAATCCAACATTTGGCAGTGAAATAAGTGAACATCAAAAATAGAACAAACATGCTTTTCAAATGTTGTGACACAACTTTCATGTCGAGACTACTGTTTGATGTCCGTCCGAACTTTTCTACTGACCTGTCTGATAACAATAGCGAGGAAAAAAAACTGAATTAAAATTTTTTGTGTGATAGAAGGTACTTGCTGAAACTGCAAAAGGTTAAACGACATTGTCCTCTGTTTTCGGTCACTTTCTATGGGATTTTTGGTCTTTCGGATCGATGCAAAAGAAGGAAATTTGAAGATGTAAAGGTAGTTTTGATAACAGCTATCGGCGGTGTAGTTGGAAATCAAAGAATAAATAATCTTAATAAACTCTCAAAATTTTTTGTCAGATTTTGTTTTGGCTCAGCAAGTTATGATCAGGAATAGCAACGCCGATTATTTTTACAACTAAAGAAATATTTTTCCTGAATTTTAGAACAATAAGAAAAATAACATATTATGGTGTTCCATATTGCTTACACAAGTAAAATTATTTATTTATTAGAGATTCCACTTTTTAAAGAAAAAGTAGGTTAAAATATGAAATGCAGATGCTATTTACTCCCATAAAGCAAATGAAATTTTTTATTTTGTAAAAACCACTTAATAAATGTATGTTTAACATTTATTTCTATAATGGTTAAAAATACAATCATTGCTCATTAAGTACAATTCTTTAAACAAGTGATTAACAAAGAGAGTTAAATTTTTAAAAAAATTATAATGTTTCTTTAAAATGTCGAAGATTTTTCTTTTGTCTCGAATATCGTAGAAAGGTTTTTGATTATTTTTGAAAAAAAAAAGACAAAAAAAATACAATGAAAGATATGTAGTGTAGTTTAAAAAAAATTAATTTGGACAAAATAAATTGTATGTATTTGTGATTTTCCAATTGGGGACACTTCAATTTATGCAAAGTAATAATAATACATTGATAACATTTCTACACTAACATCAAAAGTTATTTAATAAACTTATATCTTTTATGAAATTTGAATTAAGACATTGTGTTTCTTTTCCTGAAAAAGAAAATCTTTTTTCGATAGTAGTTTGTTAAAGGCTTTATCTAAAGCATTTTGTATGATGTGAATTTTTTATTAAAACCAGTTCTTACTTAACTACTTTTGCTATTTAACTAAACATTGTTTTCAATTTCCTATTTTTCCCAAAATCGATAAACAAGTTGAACGATTGACAGTTACAAATTTCAACCATTAGAATATTACAATTCTTCCGTTAACCTCAATATTTGTTAAACATAACGTTTATTCTAAGACCCGTCTTACAAATTACAGATTTTTAAATTTCTGATGCAAATGTGCCGAATGGTAATACAATTAGAGGCTTCAAATGCGATTTAAAAAAAAACACAATTGTGGTTTTATTAGGTTTATTTATTGTTATTTTAATCAGTGGTATTGTTAATGCTACCTATTGAGGTGGCAAGTTTTTTTTACCGATCTTGTGAAATCTGTAATTCACTATAAGATATCAATTATTGAAGGAAAATCTTTGGTCAAACAGCTGAGAAGGATTGTAAACAATGGTTCTTAAAATTAAAAAAAAAATCTCACGTGTCGCAACTGTACAAGTTATAACATTGCATGCAAGGTAAAACACACACACACAAATTAGATAAATTTTTTTATTGAAATTTTAGAAAAGTTTATTTGTAACAGAAATTAATAAAAAACCTTCCAGTTAAAGTTATCTTCTTTTGTGATTTAGTTTCAAATAATAAGATAAGTGCGTTAAAATAAAACTGTAATTACAAATTGTACAAAAGGAAAAGTATTATCTTAACTTTTTGAATGCTTCTTCTTTTAATTACATATTTAAACTTTCAAATTTGACCTGTGGACTTTATTTATTTATTTATATTTAACATGGAAATTAAGTTGCGAAAATCAACTTAAAAAGTTACTGGAAATCGTTAATTGATTGAAAAAAATCAAATGTACCCCTCTATGTTGCATAAAGACATCCCATATGTTCTCATACCCAACGGTTAATTTCTACTATATAACACGATCTAATCAAGTTACATTTCCTGGCAATAAATAATCCTTTTTTTTCAGTAAAACTTTTTTTATGTGATTGTTATAACTTTTGAAAATTCTACTCAAAGGGTAAAAAAAAAACTCCCCTGTCTAAACATTTGAAATTAGGAATGTTTTTAATACCTTACTCCATTAAATAATTCTAGCTCGGTAATAAGTCATATAACTGCCATTAAAGCTACCTAAGCCTTTTACTACATTATTATATTACCTCAATAATTACCATAATAGTGCCCATTAAAATAATAATAAATGCCCCATAAAAGATGAGAAAGAAACAGCCTTTATGTAGCTCTAAATTCATCTTTCCAAATTGACAAAAAATTTTCACAAAACAAACCAAACTCGTCTTCTATTTCCGATGTTCGGACAAACGTTAAAAGATTAGCACTTCCGCGTAAAAACATCGTCAAAGACTTGTATGATTATGGTAGAGCAACTGACGACAGACGGAAACCTGATTATAGAAATCCCCTGAAGTCACGTGAATTTGGCACAACTGCATGGCTTAATTTTAAGACTAACAATATGTAAAAATAACGATTATGGTATAATTTTGGTTTTCCTGTATATATGTCAATTTTTTCTGAAAAGAATTAATTAATAATTAACCTTTTCAGTCCCAAGAACAATTTGTCATCGTCATTTCAGAATTTTTTTTCTTATCGTCTATAGCCGTTTATGATATCAAAAAGCACGTCATCGATTCATCAAATGTTTTTCGATTGGAAAATATATTTCTCATTTTTCTAAAAAAAATTATGATCACGAACATGATGATGCCAAATGGCATCACTGGGACTGAAAGGGTTTAAAGTAAATGTGTATTACTGTTAATAAATTTCAAAACAATTATAATGTGTTGCCAAAGGCGACGATCTGGCGCCAAATAAAGAGTGTTTCTCGCCAATTTATGTTAGACTCACCCTACACTTTCTATCAACTACTAAATGCTCTGCTTAAAGTGGGTCGTTGGTAATTGCCACAACCCCCGAGCGAGAAGATGACGGAACAAACAAAACAAAAAACAACAATTTAAGAATTTTTACTCTCATTTCTTGGTCTAATTGCGACTTAAGTGCGAAAAACATAAAACAAAATAAGTGGTCAAAAAAGAAACCATTTCTACAAGCTCGACTGGTGGTAGCCCCTGGGCAGATGAGATGTTTCATATCAGATGAAGAAGGAGAATTTATTCTTCTTCGATTTGATTTGATTTCTTTTGAATACCTTTGGTGCAATGGGTCTCCAAACTTTTTTGGTCGGGAAACTATGAGAGTTAGTTTTAAATAAAACGTGGAATAATTTCCTTAAAAATTATATATTTGTCTAACCAAACTATTTATTATACAAAATTTCAAGAAAATACAGAAAATACAGCTATTGGGACCACCTAATAAACTTTGAAAAATCATACTTGTTTGATGTCGAGATCGTATTCAGTTGCGAAAAGTCTCTCAAACAAAATAAAAAGTAATATCTATCATGATTTAATTATTTTATATTTACTGCTAATGTCAAGCAAGTATTTAAATCTTTACATTCACATCACATCTTATAGTCTACAAATCGCTTATAGGGTAGACTGACCAGTGAGTGAACAATTGGTAAATACATTTAAAAAATAAGGATTGAAAATCATTCTACTGGATGGATTGACAAAACTGACTTCCTCCCATCTAGTAGGAAGCTATCTGACATATGATTGGTTGTCCTGCTCATTATGTCCTGGTGCTTATTCACTGGCGGACGCAGCGCTTTAAACGTTCATTCACTGGTTAGTCTACCCTATTTAATTTCCATTTGGAACTTTTGGAGATAAAAATTACAACGGGATGTCCTCGCTGGATATAAGCCCTTTGCTGCCGTAATTTAGAGAACCTTTCTTTATTTCAATAGTTTTTTTTTCTTCTTTTTTTTTCAACGATAGTAGTTTCTCTTTTTGTTACCATCCGATTGAAACAGAGAGTTCTCAATGAGAGAAATGAGCTTTTATTTTCTTGCGTGTTTGTTTTTCAAAACTTATCAATTGAGTTTACATTTTGATCTGTGACGGTTGGGGAGGGATTTGTGTCTACCTATCGGCGGTTTAATTACTTTGTATTTGCCTTTCCGGTTCTGATATGCCCTTTAATTGTATAGTCTTGGTTAGTTTCCGAGAAGATTTTAATTGGTATAGTTGAAGAGAAGCGAAAGCATTGATAAGTGAAGGATAGTTTATGCCGAATTTGCTCTGATATGCATGTATAATAAATACATTGTAACATTTTATCTAAAATTAAAAACGTTGCTTTTAATTAACAAGCCAGAGAGTTTGCAGAGACATGCTCATTTATTTATTTTTTGAAATCATGTCCTAATATTTAAAATATATATATTAATTTACTGGTTAATATAAAGGCTATGATGTCCTAAAATTAAGTGAAAAGTATAGTTTTGTAATTAATCATTGTTAATTGATTATTTATGATATGATCTTAGATGTCATGAAAGGCATGTGTCATATAATTTTTAAAACTTTAACAGTTAAAGTCCAATCATTATTGAGACAGGAACTGGAATTTTAATTCGACAACTTTTCATCCATCAGGCCTGGAAATAGTGTTGACCAAATTAAAAAGCCACTTTCTTTTTGACAGAACCTCAAATTAAATTGAAGCTTCCAACAAACGAGGAAGACAACATTTCCGACAAGATATGACACAATTGCGGAGCATTTTTAAACAAGGATTAGTAATTATTTATAATTTGATATATAAATTTTATAAACTATACAATAAGTTCTCCAATGCTATAGATATTTTTATTATGTCTTTTAAAGTTTTTCTAAGCTACATGTGTTCGAATTTTTAACTGATTATATGTCTTTTCATAGCTTTTTTTTAGTGTATTTGAGGTTTTAATTTCGTGTTTTATATTTGTCTGTGTTTCTTCTTTTGACCACTGTAATTGGATTTTTATCTGTTGTGTGTGCATGTTCCAAATAAAAAAATAATACAATTATTGAGATGTTTTAATAACATTCAAAAATATAATTTATAAGCTTTCCGTATCAATAAGTCCCAACATCTTTTGTGAAATTCAAAGACCCATATATACCATGGTGCTTAAAGAGCTTGTGGAGCACGAATGGCCGAAAGAGGTTTGGACCATTACGCTAAGGCTGCTCGCTATATCGGGTGCGTATTCCATTTCCGCCTTTGCCTTGGGTGTATATTCCTTTCTCTGTGGCAGTAAAACTTCATTATGTGTCTGTCTTACTTAACGAAGGTTTCATAAGCGGGTCTCTGATCAAGCACATTAGCCGGAATACATATGTACCTAACCCTACCCCTACTCCTAAAAGAACTTGTAAAATGCCTTTAATAAAGTTATTTCTTCTTAGTAAAGGCTCAAAAGATAAAACCCAAAAAAAGTTAAATGTGGCCGACTGAGAAAAAGAATACGACATCTTTGACAGGCAAATGATTATCCCTTCCATCAAGAATACGTGGGGGGATTGTCTAATTACTGCCTCAATGTAGAGCAAAGAAATATTGGATAGTTTGACATACAAATTTGATTAATTAATAACTCAATTATGAAAAGGTGTAATTAGTGTGATTGAGTGCATTCAATCAGCAATTAAAAGTAACTTTTAATAAATAAAAATAAGAAGAATGAATGTTTGCAGAGATTACTTTCGATACAATTTTAAACAAGTGAACAAATTTTCGTCAATTGGGGTGTCTCTATCAAATGGAAAAATATACATAAAAATTATTTAACCCTCTGAAAGACAAGCAAAGTGGATGAAGTGTAAACCTGTTTTTACTGCATGAGATATTTAAAATTTAGTAAAACCATAACATTTATATAATTTTAAAAATGATATAGGTTGTTGTGAAACCTGACAGTCAGGTTCACTATGGCCTCAGGTTTATACGTCTGTATGCCTCAGGAGGTTGGAGTTCTGGGACTCCGCTTGGATCCTTGAAACTTTAGCAGTTACATCAATTTTTTTCTCTTTTAAATGAAACTTTTGTTTCGTTTCCCATTACTCATCGGACATGTAAAATATGGCTAAAAAATTACAAAGCCTTTTTCAGTGTCCTGAGACGCCTACGTTTTTGTGTTAGCATTAGCAGGTACATTTAACAAACCCTTAACTTCTATATCTAACATTTTACAATAAACGACGTTTTTTTGTTTTGTTTCACCTTATCAAATATTTTAAATACCTTTAATAAATTATTAAGCTGTTTATCACTTGCTAAAAACTCAAAAGAGAGCTACTGACTAAGAGGGGGAAGACAAAATCGTGGACAGGACAAATATTCTCTCTTCCCTCAATAAAACAATACATAGGGGATTGTGTGAAGGTTGTCTCGTCGCCCCGGTGGCACACTCGTTAGGACTCTAGCCTTTGGATCTGCTGGGGTCGGGTTCGAATCCCGGCCAGGCAGGGATGTTTGTGACTGTCAATAAATGTTGTTATTTGTCTATGTGTTTGTGTCGTCTCTTTCTTTGTGTGTCTTTTGTGCTTGTGTCATTTCTGGGGCTTAGTACAATATACTTAAAGTCGCAGTGCTTGGCGATCTTGCCCCCAACCAAGAAAGTCATAAGTCATAAATGATGGTTGTCTCAACGTACAGAAAACTGTACGTTGAGACAACCATATGGCTATCATATAATTTGACATAAACGTTTTATTATTAATTATCTAATTCTGAAAATTTTAAATTAATGCGATTTAGTACATCAAGTCTTCAATTAAATCTGAAATACAAACAAAACAAGAATAAAATTTTGTCAATGTAATAAATAAGGTGTCTCAGTAAAATGGAGCTTCCACTATTTTCCCACTTTATTGAGACACAATTATATAAATTATAAAAATTGTCTTGATGATTCACAATTTTAAAGTTCTGGGAAGCTAACATTTTTTTTGTCCTTGAAGCTTCAGCAGTTGCATTTAAGTAAATGACAAAAAAATTGAAAGACTTCACAATTTCTCCTCAACCATCTTGCATGTAAAATACCTTTGTAGCAAATATAGCACTGTTCATTGTCCAAATCGTAGGAATAAACCCACAAAGTCAACGTTTAACTTTTTAATGGACGAGTTAACCTTTTTACACATGTTAAGCAAATCAAAATATCATTTAAAACAAAACATTCAAACGTCTCGCGAAAAGAACAACAAACAGATTCAAAGTTTTTTTAGTCTCTCTCTCGGAATGGCGAAAGGGGAAAATCCCGTTCTTCGTTCTTTCGTCTGCCGTCATTATTGGCGGGATGATCGCTGCTTTTGGCGAACTGATCAGTCTGTTACACTCCCCCTCTGGTTCCGAAAACGTCCCGGTGAGGAACCAGAAGATGTTTTTTTAGGACGACCTCTCTTCCTGAGGGGAACCACGGGCACAGTGTCTCTGTCTGGGCCAGCCTCACAGTATTCTTTGAGGGCTGATACGTGATAAGTCCCAAGTACTTGGTCGGGAGTGGCTGGGTCAGCAACCTCGTACGTTGATGGAGATCTCAAGGTGAGAATGAGATATGGACCTTCCCTCCTTGGCATGAACTTCTTACTTTTCTTATTTCGACTAATGGGATGTATGGTCACCCAAACTTTGTCTCCAGGTTTGAAGTATTTTCGTCTTCTTCGTTGGTCGAAATATTCCTTCTGACGGTCTTGCTTTTGTTCAACTCTATCTTTGACATCGAGAATCGAGTTGGCAAACCTCTTGAGATATGGTGTGATCTCGGGTACAAAGTTATCGTTTCTATCACTTGTTTTATATCATGTCTGATGTCGTCTGTCGTGCGCAACTGTCTTCCAAATTGGAGATATGCAGCCGTGTGACCGGTGGTGTCACACACTGATGTATTCATGGAGAATCTTATGAGGGGTAACTTGTCTTCCCATGCGTTGTGTTCTTCTCCAACTAGAATTGCCAATCTAGGTTTTAAGTCACGGTTTTTGCGTTCTGATGGGTTAGCTTGTGGATGGTAAACTGGGATGAGGTCTTGTGTAATCCCTAACAAGTTACAAGT
The DNA here is from genome assembly GCA_023701765.1 of Hylyphantes graminicola. Lineage (NCBI taxonomy): Eukaryota > Metazoa > Arthropoda > Arachnida > Araneae > Linyphiidae > Hylyphantes > Hylyphantes graminicola. The sequence goes on along the minus strand of CM043119.1, from coordinate 4,188,780 downwards.
CAATTGTATGACAGCACTGACGAACTGTGGGCCATTGTCACTAATTAGTCGTCTTGGGATTCCATAGCGTAGGAATACTTCTTCTATTAGTACTTTGGCACAGTTTGCTGCAGAAGCTTCAGCAAGAGCAAACAGTTCGACCCATTTGGTACTTGTATCTTCAACAAGAAAGATCCACTTCTTGCCAGTGGGGGTCTCGGGCAGAGGTCCAAAAAGATCAATGGCAAGAGTTTCAAACCTTTGTGCATACGCCGGCGTTCTTAAGAGTCCTGCTGGTTTCTGGTTAGTTGGCTTGTAACGATTGCATTCGGGACAAGTCTTAATGTAATCTGAGATAAACTTCTTCATTCCTCGAAAGTAATATCTTGATGCAATCTTCTTGTATGTGTTTTCGACACCATAGTGTCCAGCAGTTGGGGCGTCGTGGTGTTCTTGAAGGATTCTCTCCCTCTCCTGGACAGGCACCACGAGTTGAGCCTCTTCCTCATCTTCTTCGTGCTCTGGTGAATACCGGTACAGGACACCTTGGTTCATAAGATATCCACGACTGGTGTAGTTAGCAAAGTTCTCATCTTTTTCATCGCTCTCAAATGATTCAATTATTGTTCTAAGTTCTTCATCCTCCATCTGTCCTTTGCGAATATCACTTGACTTCCTGGATGGCATGTTCAGAGTGATGGCGCAAACATCAGGGGTTTCGTTATTGGCATACGTTGGACGTGACAGCATGTCAGCGACAACGTTGGCTTTACCTGGGGTATATTCAATTTTCAAGTTATATGATTGAATTTTCAACGCCCATCTTGCCAGACGACCTGAAGGGGATTTAATACTCAAAAGCCATTTGAGAGGTTGATGGTCTGATGCAAGGAGAATATCTTGATTTTCAACATATCCTCGAAATTTCTCCAAGGCCCACACCACCGCCAAAGCTTCCCGCTCGGTGGTAGAGTAATTTCGCTCTGCTGGGATCAACAGCCTGCTTGCATATTCTATAACATGTTCATCAGGGCCTTTTCCTTGGAGAAGGACTGCTCCAAGGGCATAGTTACTTGCATCTGTACGGATGGTGAAAGGCTTTGAACCATCAGCTTGCTTCAATATTGGAGAAGTCATCAATTGATTCTTTAAGGTTTCAAAAGATTCTTGTTGTTCAGTACCCCATTGCCAATGCACTTTCTTCTTAGTAAGGTTACTAAGTGGCCGGGCTATGTCAGCAAAGTTGGGGACATATCGCCGAAACCAAGAGCAGGTTTGAAGGAAGGACTGTACTTCTTTCACGTTGGTAGGGACTGGAATTCTTTGAATAGAAGCAATTTTGTCTTTATCGGCTTCAATTCCATCTTTGGTAATCCAAAATCCCAGATATTTCACTCGGTCGCATGCAAAGCGACACTTCTCTCGATTGGCATGGAGTTTGAAGATGGACAGTCTTGCGAAAACCTCTTCAAGATCAAGCAGATGTTTTTCAAAAGTCTCTGACAGGATTATGATGTCATCCAGATAAGATAAGGCAAAAACATCTTTCAAGCCACTTCGAAATTTGTCAATTAATCTTTGAAAGGTAGCAGGGGCATTTCGTAATCCAAACGGCATCCGTAGATAACGGTATGTACCAAAAGGACAAATGAAAGCAGTTTTGTCCTGGTCAGGTTCAGCAACTTTTATTTGATGATAACCTGATTGAAGATCTATGGTAGACATATAGGATGTCGGGGTAGCTTCATTCAAAAGGTCATCCATTCTGGGCAAGGGATAGGTATCAACCTTTGTCACAGAGTTCAGCTTTCTGTAATCGATGCAGAGACGTACTTTTCCATTAGGTTTAGGAACAAGTACCACAGGAGCAGCGTACGGGGACTCGCACTCTTCAATTATGTTCTGCTTCAGCAGTTCTTCAATCTCCTGCTTCAAAATTTCCTTCTTCGTAGGATTCATTCTATAAGGTGACGTTGCTACCGGATGGTGATCTCCTGTATCGATGCGGTGTTCGATAAACGGTGTGGGCTCTCCCCCTGGCTGGAAGATATCTTCAAATTCTTCTATCAAATCATTCAGTTCAGCTTTCTGGATTTCTGTAAGATGTTGGCCTTCATCTATTCTCAAATGGATTGAGTGAAAATCAGCTGTTGAATTTGAGGTTTTTGGAAAAGGGTCTTCCACGAATGGGTAATGTTCTCCAGGTTTATTGATAAAGTACCAGTTGTGATCTGGTACATTTAGAACAATACCAGCTTTTTGCAAAAAGTCAGTTCCAAGAAGAGTTCGATTGTCTTTAGCTGATGGTAAAGCAAAAATCTTGGTCTTGAAAATGTTTCCTTCGTTGTCGATGTCAACTTCGGTGTGGTGTGCCTCGGTTTCTTTTTCAATGCCATCAGCCAGTGTTACATTTAGGACTGTAGTTTGGAATGCTGTCCCATTTTCTTTCAGTAGGTTGTACAACATCTCACCAGCTATTGTATTACTTGCTCCGGTGTCGGCACATGCAACACCATTGATTCCGTTTATTGAAACTTTCAACAAAGTTTGATGGGTATCTTTAAGTGAGAGGGACTTAAAATGCAAAGAACTCAGTTCCGTTGTTTCAATTCTTGAAGTTCCAGGTGGGTTTTTATCGAAACTGGTAAATTGAACGGCTCCAAAAGTCGTAGATGGCGAGTTTCTTGCAGGATTGCAAACTCTACACTTCGATCTGATGATTCCGGGGGCTCCACAACCAAAGCAGCTAATTGCTGGTCTTTCTTCCGAATGATTTTCAATTCTGTTTTCTCTGGGTATTGCAGCTGGAGCCTGTGCTCGGTTAGGATAAGAGTTGTTTCTCGCATTTTGAATGGGGATCCACGGTTCTCGGGATTCTCTTTGGACATCCAAGTTTCTGGAACCAAAATTTCCTCTTCTGGGATTTGGAGCACCTCGTTTGACTTCTTGAGTTTGGTAACTTTTTGGTTGAACCATTTTCTTCTGCGCTCCGAGCGTTGTTGGTCGAAGTCCTTCATAACTATCCAGTTTTTCAGCTAGTTCTGACGGGTTGTTCAGATTTTCCCACACATCCAAATAGTGCTGACGACATTCTGGGGTGCTTCTTCTTTTCATTTGGTCACAAATGATAAGATCCTTGAGTTGGGTGAAATTTGAAATCTGGAGTTCTTCCAACCAGCCTTCGAAAAAGGTGCGGAGTTCAAAGAAAAAATCTTTCCATGTCATCTCAGGATTCTTTTTTGTTTGGGAGAACCGTTTTCTAAACTTCTCGGCAGTCAACCGGAAACGCTGCAGAAGAATTCCTTTTATGTAGTCATAGTCTTGTGACTGTTCCTCTGGTTCACGTGCGATTAGTTGTGCAACATCAGTGGGCAGAACTCCCAGCAAATATGCTACCCAGTTTGACTTTTCAACTTTGAAGAACTTTAGTTGGCGTTCAAATAAATTGAGGTATAAAGACATGTCGTCTTCTTTCACATCAAATTCTGGAATAAGATTTTTCAGTTGTAACTGTGGTTGAGCAGGGAACGCAACACTTGCAATATTAGATGGTTGAACCATTCTTTGTACTTCGATTTGCAGTCGGAGTTTTTCCAACTCAAAATTATTCTGCCTTTCTTGTTCTTTAGAAAGTCGTTCCTGTTCTTCGGCTTTCTGTTTCTCGGAAGCTTGTAAGGCTTCGTTTTCTTTCCGCTCATCAATTATCCTCAAGAATGCACCACGTGTGAATTCTTCGTCATATGAGGCCGATTTAGTTATCGCATCCTTAATATCAAGAACTCTGGAATTTTCATCAACTGGTATATCAAGTTCACGAGCTAACTCAATAATATCTTGTTTTTTCCCTTTAGATAGGTACGCCATTGTGACAGTTTGGTATTTATTAGGATAAATAACAATTTATTACTCAAAGATCTTTAGCTATCTTTTCAATTCCACCAAAAAAAGTCACTTTTGATTTCTAAACTTAATACTCGTAGTGGTAACGAACGTAATTACGTGCACAATGTTATTGACGACAACCAATAAAGCCTGTATAACCACTTGAATTTACGATAAATCAAATTTTATATACAACCAGAAGTACGATTTTTCTTCCCAGTGTATTAATAGGCCATTATATACACTTTATTTCTAGATGAAATAATAAATTTTAAATACAACCAGAATTAGTTGATTAATTCCTTGCATTTTGCTACGATATCACTTTTCTAGACGAAAATAATCTAAACTGAATTATGATAATTCTTGAAAACTATATAATTGCACTTTTTATTTCAGGGTGAAATATTTACTCAATTCATAAAGATATCAAAAAGATTCGACAGGTACTACAAAAGGAATGGTATGCGAAAATAGATTTCCAGAAAATAGTTCTGTGCACACGACAGAAAATTTCAAGTCTGGTTTTCGAAATAGCGAAGGCTATTCTTCATCTGTATAGAAACAGTAATTATCTTCGTATTAGCGACCGCTAACACAATTTCTGAATTATTTTCCTTTAGTAGTTCTTGTCTTAGTAGAAAGTTTGTACTTATCTGTGCATGAGGAAAGCGAGAACCTGGTCTTGGTTATATCCTTTCAGGTCAACACCGCGTTGTGTCGATTCGCATGCCGCCATTTTTACATCAGCCATGCTAGCACTCATAGGCAGTTCGTAGTTCGTGCTTATATAGTTGGGCGTCAATTGTAGCAAATATAGCACTGTTCATTGTCCAAATCGTAGGAATAAACCCACAAAGTCAACGTTTAACTTTTTAATGGACGAGTTAACCTTTTTACACATGTTAAGCAAATCAAAATATCATTTAAAACAAAACATTCAAACGTCTCGCGAAAAGAACAACAAACAGATTCAAAGTTTTTTTAGTCTCTCTCTCGGAATGGCGAAAGGGGAAAATCCCGTTCTTCGTTCTTTCGTCTGCCGTCATTATTGGCGGGATGATCGCTGCTTTTGGCGAACTGATCAGTCTGTTACACCTTTAATAAATTGCAAAGCCGCTTGCTAAATCCTCAAAAGAAAGATACCGACTAACAGGAGGAAGAGAAAATCTCTGACGAACTAAATTTTCTCTCTTCCCCTAAGAAGACAATACATGGGGGATTGTGTGATGCTTGTCTCAACGTACAGAACAAAGGGCTATCACATAATTGGACATCTACCTTTGATTAATTCATGATTCAATTAGGAAAATATGTAATTAATGATATTAAGTACTTTCAATTTTCAATTAAATCTTAGATACAATCTAAAATAGAACAAAATTTAACTTTTTTAAATTAAGGTGTTTCAATAAAGTTAAAAAATATATAAATTCTAGTTTTTTTTGTAATTGATTATTAACAAAAACCTATTTTAATATTGTGGGACAATAACATTTTTGTGTGTGTCCTTGTAGTGTTTACAGTTACAGTTATATAAATCATTACAAATAACGATATTTTTCGTTTTTATTCTCCTCACACGTTAAATATTTTAAATACGTTTAATAATTTACAAGGCGCTAGTGAGGCCCAGTGGCTTAGTGGTAGTGCTTTGCATTGCCACGCCACAGGTCCGGGGATCGAATCCCCGGACCTGTGGCGTGGCATCCCCTGACCCATTGTTTCATATCTTAAGGGCCCTCATCTCAAAAATTAAAACATCAAGTCGAGTTTTAAGAAACACACCGTTCGATGCCTAATTTTGAAAATAAGAAAATTTCAAAATTTGGGCTTTGAAATTTAATTTTTAAGGGAGATATGGGGTTTTAAACTTTAAAAAAGACGTTTTTTGTGTCAAGAATAACACATGTCCAAAAACGCTAAATTTCTCCAAGTAATTTTTTTCATACACAGAACAAGTTCACTTAAAAAAAGACAAAAAACGAAACAAATTTGATGACTAGATTTTTAATTAAAAATTATCAAAAATGTCTAAAAATTAAAATTTTTTAGGGGGTCGCAATTTTGAAAATTACCGTCCGAACACGTTGCAATTTCTTCGCATGTAAGTTACGATCGTGATAAAACCTCCCTAAAAATTTGGAAGCATAATTTTAATTAGTTTAAGAGCAGTTGATGACAAAAAGCAATTCTTTTGCAAATCCCCCCCCTCCCAGCAGTTTGGCGATGTTGGCTATAGTGATTAGAAAAAAAAGGGAGATGTAGCCAAATGTAGTCGTTCTGCCTAGGCGGGGGGTAATATGAGACGTATGTGGGGTGAATGGGGGAGAGAAAATGGAAGAGGTATAGAGATAACTGGAAAGTGAGATAAGAGGTGATCTTCGTTTACTATTTTTGGTTTGGACCAGATTCGTAAACGGTGCTGATTTTCTGAATCGTGAAAGGGACTGTTCAATTTTTCCCCCGCTTTGCTTCAAGTGACGATTGTATTTTTTTTGTGTCATCTACGGCGTTTACAAAGAGTGTCTTCTACTTTAAAATTTAATTTTGGATTTTTTTTCGGTCAATAGTAATAAAAAAGCTGTTTTTGAATATTTTTCCTAGTACCTAAAGGGGTAAATCCGGTACCATTTTTTTTATCTTGAAAACTACTAAGAAACGGTAAAATAAAGGCATCAAGCATCGAGGATATACTAAAAGGACCAAAGGACAAAGGTAAAAACGAATAGCTGCACAAACCTTAGAAGTGAGGAATAAACGATCCTGCGGTTTAATGCATTATTTTTCAATTTGATAATTTCGTATGGTACTTAAATGTAAGGGTATTTAAGCATTTTTTAATTCATACATTCCTTGAAAAAGGGCGAGATTCCATTAATTTCTATTATTTTTTAGGCTTTCATCGAGTGTTAATTATTTGTTACAGATATAGGTTTTCACTTTATAATTATTTTTATTTTAATAAAAATATTACGTATATTGTTCTATCCGTTTGTCTGAAGCCACTTTTCAATTTGAACCAAAAGAGTAGAGCAACATACTTCAAATGTAGCTCACGAGTTCCCAGTACTTGTCGGTCTTCATAATAAGGTTTCCGAGAAAATTGCGCATGTGCAAGGGTCATTAGGGTCAAGCTGCCATTAAAATTTTTAGGTTTTAAAGTTATTAAAATTAACATCTTATATCTATCTTAAAATGTGTATTAGCAAGAAAGGAAAAAATGCATATTCATTTTTAAATTAAACGGAGTTAAAGGTTTTAACATTTTATAAAATTTAGTCTATTTTGATGTCGTCTGATTTTTATTGTAATAAACATAGATAACTTAGCAGTGAACAGATGGTATAATTAAAACAAAATTGCACCTGTTCTATGGAGATCGCAGTTTCGCGTTAAAACAACATTACATCGAACATTCAAAGCATCTGGCTTGTTAAAAAAATGAATTATGGGTACAAAAATCGTTTCAAAGCCATTTTACGTTTGATCTCTAAAGCTATCGAACGCATTTTGTACAATGTCCTAAACTCCTAAAATGACTAAGCATCACGATTGTAAAAATAAATTGTTTAAACGATCATGTTCTACTGTTGTAGAAATGCTGTAAATGAAGTAAACATTATACGAGTTTCAATTACTGATTATTATTTAAAAGTTATTATATATCTTATTAAGTATTTTCAATAACTTTCAAACCTACAAAGTTCTATGGTAGCTACTCCTTGCAAATGCAAAATATAGAAAACTTTATTTTGACGTCCGACTAGTACATGGAACCAAGTATAAAATTTGAAGTCTGTATCTTATTGCACCGAATAATCGGTTACTAATATTCGGTATTCTGCCACTTTAGCCGAATATTTGGTTTGGCCGAATAGTGGAATTATTATTATTATTATTATTATTTCAAATTTCTTCAGGTTATCAACTTCTGAAACATCGAAAAATTCCCAAACAGGACTTGTTTTCTTTTTTCATAGACTCAAATACTTAAGTTTTTGCTTTTAGCTTCCACACTACGTTTATAACGTAAAAAGTGAAAGGTTTTATAATCGTGCAGTCCGTCCGTCTGTCACCCACTTTCACAGAACGAACCAAAAGTCTCACAAACAAGTAAGATACGTCATTTTGAAGCAAGTTTGAATTAGAACTAGCTACAAGCTCTGTTTGGCGAATTTCTGAGGTGCTGTTAGGTGTTTCCTGTTGAGCGTAAATATTGTGTCGAAGCGGTGTAAGTGACAGATTCTGTAACAAACCAACTTGTTTTTATTTATAATGTTAAACTAAACTCTATTCATGTTGTATTAAATAAACAATAATTGCTGCATCTATCACAATTGTAATTTTGTTCAAAATACACAACATTAATTTTGTAATTATATAATAATATTGTAAGACGCGGTTTATTATTTTTTTTCTAATTTTCATCCTACATCGGATTCACCTACTTCTGTTTTTGTTTTCATACTTCTGATTTCGTATTGTGATTTTACCAGTTTACACTTTTTAGAAGGCTTGTTTTAATAACAAACGAGTACTACTTTATTGTGTGATGCTTTAACTAAACATTTAATGGCTGTATTGTATTAAAATTATTGTGTGATTGTATATATACTAAATTTGAAGTCTGTAGCTCTTTTATTTCGAATTGTAAAGTAGTTTCAGTTAGACAGACAGATCAATGCAAAAAAAAAAACAATTTTTTAGTATGAGCACCCTCACAAACGTGTAGAAGGCACAAATAGTGTCATTACCATATATTTAATTCTAGGTAATTGAAATTTTATAACAACTTAAAAAAATTGGATGGGTACAAAGGGGGGGGGGGGGGTGGGTAGTAGGACGTACGAATAGAAACAAAATAACAGACGTACAGACAGGTGGCCAAACACTATACATTGTAGTCATCCAATTTTTTATTTTCGAACCAAAAAAATTATTTCCAAATTCAGGCACTTTGGATCGGAAATTGAAAGGGATATGGACGGATGTACAAACGTATTAAATAAAAGATCTATGAAGTCCTATCTTCTAAACAAAAAAAGAATTTTGAAAATCGGAAGTTTAGTACAGGAATTATGAAACAATTATGGACCAAAATTACCTAAAAAATATCACTTATCTCGTTCTTTTTTTTCCACTTCCACTAAACGACTGCCAAAATGTAAATTTCGTGTTATTACGTAAATTGCGGTTAAGCCAAAAGCCACCATACCACCAAGCATTTTTAAGAACCATAAACGAATCTATCATGCAGAAAAAAAACTATGATTTTGTGAAAGAGAGAGAAGCTGCAAACTAAAAGCTTTGAAGCTCATTTTGTCCCTTTTTCACCTTTTTGTCACTTAGCACGTTCTTCCACTAAGCTCTTCAATTTAGAAATTTTATTTAAAAACTTTTAGATATTCCAATCATTGACGCAATTCGCCCTAGATTTAAAAGAGAAATTAAAACACCAGTTTGTTATATTTATAGATATATATTTTAATTTTAAATCAATTGTGGAATTAGGCCATGCAATTCATATTTTTAGAATATTTTGTCTTTTTTAAAAAATTATTTAAAATTTGTCTTAATTCACTCCGTTGATATATGGTACTAGCTTTTCTTCTAAAAATATACTTCCAATCTAAATATTTTTATACTAATCTTTAAAAATATTAGTAACAATAAACCAGTAGTAATATTAGTCATGCATCATAGAAATGCATTTATAAAAGAATTTGATGCAGAACAGTTTTTTTTTCTATATCGTGCAACCACAAAATCTTCACAACTAATAATATCATCGAAAAACCATATGATTAGACATTTCTTTGTCTGGTTGGACTGGGCAAGGAAAAGAGGGACACACCAATACCCCTAAAGGGTAGAAAGGGCCCTTTTCACGTAGAACTTTCAAACCGGCATTAGAACCGTCCGCGTCCATCAATTACGACTGTCACCAAGGCCCTTCCTCCCCCCCCCCCACACTAGGTTGTTCTCCCGCCTCACTAGGGTTGCTAGTTTTCACTAACCAGTAAGCTCGCCAAAGAACTCCCCAAAGGAAAGTCCGATTTTCCCCCCCTTATCAGCTAGGTGAAGTAAAGTGAAGAAACCACGCTCGAAATCGGTGGGCGAGTGAGGGCCCTTAAGGGCCCTCATCTCAAAAATTAAAACATCAAGTCGAGTTTTAAGAAACACACCATTCGATGCCTAATTTTGAAAACAAGAAAATTTCAAAATTTGGGCTTTGAAATTTAATTTTTAAGGGAGATATGGAGCTTTAAAAACTTTAAAAAAAGACGATTTTTTGTGCCAAGAATAACACATGTTCAAAAACGCTAAATTTTTCCTCCAAATAATTTTTTCATACACTGAACAAGTTCACTTAACAAACGACAAAAAACGAAAAACATTTGATGATTAGATTTTTAATTAAAAATTATCAAAAATGTCTAAAAATTAAAAATTTTAGGGGTCACAATTTTGAAAATTACCGTCCGAACACGTTGCAATTTCTTCTCATGTAAGTTACGATCGTGATAAAGCCTCCCTAAAAATTTGGAAGCATAATTTTAATTAGTTTAAGAGCAGTTGATGACAAAAAGCAATTCTTTCGCAAATCCCCCCCCTCCCAGCAGTTTGGCGATGTTGGCTATAGTGATTAGAAAAAAATGGGAGATGTAGCCAAATGTAGTTGCTCTGCCTAGGCGGGGGGTAATATGAGACGTATGTGGGGGGAATGAGGGAGAGAAATGTGAGGTATATTGTCTGTGGTATAGATAACTGGAAAGTGAGATAAGAGGCGTTCTTCGTTTACTATTTTTGGTTTGGACTCGTAAACGGTGCTGATTTTCTGAATCGTGAAAGGGACTGGTCATTTTTTCCCCGCTTTGCTTCAAGTGACGATTGTATTTTTTTGTGTCATCTAAGGCATTTACAAAAAGTGTCTTCTCCTTTCAAATTTAATTTTGGATTTTTTTTCTGTCAATAGTAATAAAAAAGCTGTTTTTGAATATTTTTCCTAGTACCAAAAGGGGTAAATCCGGTACCATTTTTTTTTATCATGAAAACTACTAAGAAACGGTAAAATAAATGCATCAAGCATCGAGGCCATACTAAAGGACCAAAGGAAAAAAACTTGGTCCATAGTGTCATTGTCCCTAAAACAAGCATTGATTTTATACACTCGTACAAGCTTATGTAAGCTCCTGTTTTAATTATTTCTCCCTTAAGTGATGACAACATTGAATAAACATGTTTCAGGACTTAGTGGCAACAGAAATGCTTAATGAAAATAAATTCTTTCTCCATCCTTAATTGTTGAATCGATGTCAAAAGATAAGATACAAACGAATAGCTGCACAAACCTTAGAAGTGAGGAATAAACGGCCCTGCGGGTTTAATGCATTATATTTCAATTTGATAATTTCGTATAATACATAAATTTAAGGGTATTTAAGCATTTTTTAATTCATACATTCCTTAAAAGGGCGAGATGCCATTAATTTCTATTATTTTTTAGGCTTTCATCGAGTGTTAATTATTTGTTACAGATATAGGTTTTCACTTTATAATTTTTATTTTAATAAAAATATTACGTATTTTATAAAATAATATTACCAGAGGACGTACATAAATGACGCCCTGCTCAATACTAGATATTTAATTGCGGGTTAAAATAAATACCGATGTCTATGGGCATCTTTATTGTTTATGAAAAGATTTGGGTTTGTACAGAGAAAGCAATCCAAATATTTGACGTTTTTTCGAATCGTTTACCGATTTCCAAAGTATTTTTACGGGGATAATTTTTAATATAAAGGACCAAATAGAATGGGCGATCCTTAAAAAATTCATGTCCGTGGCTTTGTCAAAATCGACTTCCTACAGGTCCTACATTGCTTAATCAGGCCCTGCATGGGCGATCCTTGGATTACATTCTCTGGACCACAGGCTATCATCATTAAAATACTGATGCAATAACAATCGAAAATAAGTTTTGCCAGCTTTCTAAAACACTCCACTTTTCAATATTTAAAGTATACATTATGTCATAAAAATAAATAGCTTTCCTATAATTAGAATCAGCATGACACGAAAATACAAATCACTTTCAAAAGCACGGTTTTTTTGTGTGTGTGCAACTTTTAGGCTAAAATATTTTTTAACTGCTTTTCTTTCCGGACATGTAACACCATCTCTCGACTAAAAATTTAACTTTTAAAGATCTGAGGTGTTTATATTGAGAGCATTGTCTATAATGGGTACAAGTATATACTTCATAAAATTTGTGTTTTCTGCGCGTTTTGGAGGGTGATGATTCTAAAAAAGTTGTTTCCGAACATTGTTCTATCCTTTTGTCTGAAGCCACTTTACAATTTGAACTAAAAGAGCAGAGCAACACACTTTAAATGTGGCTCACGAGTTCCCAGTACTTGTCGATCTTCATAATAAGGTTTCCGAGAAAATTGCGCATGAGCAAGGGTCATTAGGGTCAAGCTGCCAATAAAATTTTTAGGTTTTAAAGTTATTAAAATTAACATCTTATATCTATATTAAAATGTGTAATAGCAAGAAAGGAAAAAAATGCATTTTCATTTTTAAATTAAATGGAGTTAAAGGTTTTAACATTTTATAAAATATAGTCTATTTTGATGTCGTCTGATTTTTATTGTAACAAACATAGATAACTTAGCAGTGAACAGATGGTATAATTAAAAAAAAAGCACCTGTTCTATGGAGATCGCAGTTTCGCGTTAAAACAACATTACACCGAACATTCAAAGCATCTGGCTTGTTAAAAAAAAATGAATTATGGGTACAAAAATAGTTTCAAAGCCATTTTACATTTGATCTCTAAAGCTTATCGAACGCATTTCGCGCAATGTTCTAAACTCCTAAAATAACTATGCATCACGATTGTAAAAATAAATTGTTTAAATGATCATGTTCTACTGTTGTAGAAATGCTGTAAATGAAGTAAACATTATACGACTTTCAATTACTGATTATTATTTAAAAGTTATTATATTTATAAAGTATTTTCAATAACTTTCAAACCTACAAAGTTCTATGGCAGCTACTCCTTGCAAATGCAAAATATAGAAAACTTTATACTTGGTTCCATGTACTAGTCGGACGCCCCAAAATAAAATTTTAAGACTGTATCTATTGCACCGAATAATCGGTTACTAATATTCGGTATTTTGCCACTTTAGCCGAATATTCGGTTTGGCCGAATAGTGGAATTATAATTATTATTTTTCAGATTTCTTCTGAAACATCGAAAACTTCCCAAACAGGACTTGTTTTCTTTTTTCATAGACTCAAGTACCTAAGTTTTTGCTATTTTTATTTATAATGTTGAATCAAACTCTATTCATATTGTATTAAATAAACAATAATTGCTGTATCTATCACAATTGTAATTTTGTTCAAAATACACAAAATTAATTTTGTAATTGTATAATAATATTGTAAGACACGGTTTTATTTATTACTTTTTTGACTAATTTTCATTCTACATCGGATCTACCTACTTCTGTTTTTGTTTTCATACTTCTGATTTCGTATTGTTTTAATAACAAACGAGTACTACTTTATTGTGTGATGCTTTAACTAAAAATTTAATGGTTGTATTGTATTAAAATTATTGTGTGATTGTATATATACTAAATGTGAAGTCTGTAGCTCTTTTATTTCGAATTGTAAAGTAGTTTTAGTCAGACAGACAGATCAATGGAAAAAAACCAATTTTTTTTAGTATGAGCACCTCAAAAACGTGTAGAAGGCACAAATAGTTTCATTACCATATATTTTATTCAAGGTAATTGAAAGTTTTTAACAACTTTAAAAATTGGACGGGTACAAAGAAGGGGGGGGGGGGGGGGGGTAGTAGGACGTACGAATAGAAACAAAATAACAGACGTACAGAACAGGTGGCCAAACACTATGCATTGTAGTCATCTAATTTTTCACTTTCGAACCAAAAAAAATAATTTCCAAATTCAGGCACTTTGGATCGGAAATTGAAAGGGATATATATGGACGGACGGACAAAATGATGGACGGACAGGCAAACGTATTAAATAAAAGATCTTATGAAGTCCTATCTTCTAAACAAAAAAAGAATTTTGAAAATCAGAAGTTTAGTACAAGAATTATGAAACAATTATGGACTAAAATTACCTAAAAAATGTCACTTATCTCGTTCTTTATCCACTTCCACTAAACGACTGCCAAATTGTAAATTTCGTGTTATTACGTAAATTACGATTAAGCCAAAAGCCACCAAGCATTTTGACGATCCATACGGATATATCATGCAGAAAACAAACTATGATTTTGTGAATTAGAGAGAAGTTGCAAACTAAAAGCTCTGAAGCACATTTTGTCTCTTTTTCACCTTTTTGTCACTTAAAAAACAATAGCGCGTTCTTCCACTAAGCTCTTCAATTTAGAAATTTTATTTAAAAACTTTTAGATTTTCCAATCATTGACGCAATTCGCCTTAGATTTAAAAAAGAAATTGAAACACCAGTTTGTTATATTTATAGATAGATATTTTTAATTTTAAATCAATTGTGGAATTAGGCCATGCAATTCATATTTTTAGAATAATTTGTCTTTTTTTTTAAAAATTATTTAAAATTTGTCTTAATTCACTCCGTTGATATATGGTACTAGCTTTTCTTCTTATATACTTCCAATTCCAATCTAAATATTTTATACTAATCTTAAAAATATTAGTAACAATAAACAGTAGTAATATTAGTCATGCATCATAGCGTGTCGTCCCACTTGCGACAGTCCCAGATGCGACGAAAAAAAATCCCTATAGCTAACTAATTAGTTAGGGACTTTGGGTGGAAAACTTAACAACCCTAAACTTCGTTTTCCCTATGTTGCAATTCGATTTAGCTACAGCTTGGCTACTTTATCCCACTAGTTTAATTAGGGAGAAAAAGTGGTAGAAGGAAAATTGTTTTGTACACCAACCCCTCGTTGCAATACGATAAGAAATTCCAGATGACAGACGGGGCGGGACAGAGGATGTCTGGAGTTGATTTGGCCAAAACTATCCCGAGGCTGCATGTACAAGTGCATACCATATGTGCTCTATAAAGTTTTCTACCACTTTTCTGAAGATAATTGTATTATACAAATAAAAAAAATATATAAACCTTTAATTTTTAAGTAAATTTTATTCATATAAGTAGGAAAAAATGCAGAACATAGATATCATTAAAAAATCCCTTTAGTTAAGTAACAATTAATGTTAATAAATTGCTTTTGTTTGAAAATTTAGTGAAATTTAAATAAAATACATACATTTACAATTTTTTTATTAAAATTCAATACAATACATACAACAAGTGCTTAAAGTTATTATTACCAAATTAATTAAGATCTTCACCACTCGGATTATGCGTGGAGCACTTTTCCTGCTCTGACCAAATAGTTTTCTCCTAATTTAATACATTTTATTTTGCTTAACTCTTCAGAATCTATAAGTTAAGGTATTTTTTATAATCACGTAAAAAACTTTTTAAAAAAATTTAATTACAGTCTTTAAAGTAACTCTTTTCAATTGCCGGTTCGTAAAAACTTACTTTACGCACAAGTGCGTATACATGTTTATAATGCACTTCAAGTGCGAATAAAAATTTAAAGTACCATTGAGAAAAAAGAAATATCAGCGATTATTTATTAGAATAAAAGGGATTTTGCACGAAATGGAAATGTATTAATAGAATTCATATTACAACTAGCGTATTGTTTTGAGAACAGAAACTACTACATTTATCGGGGAAGTTTTAAATACCAATATATGTTGAGTAAAGAAAAATATTTGCAAGTGAACAATAAAACTTTGCTAGCAATTTAACTATATTTTTGCACTGGATTATAAATACTTGGCACGTGCTTAAATTACTCTATCGAATATAGTAATTTCACTCAGAGCTCACCGTAGTAAAATGATGTATTCAACTTGTTTAAAAAAGACTAACATTACGCACTAGTTACATAAATAAATGTTTAATAATCTCGAGCTGAAAACTCCACTTATTCAAATTCATAATCGTGTGTAGTCATGCTTTAAAGAAACCAGTGTGAAATATTCTTCATTAAGCACAAGTGCGTAAAGTGTCAATTTTTGCTCTGTTTCATTCCACATTGAATCCAAATTTTAAACCCGATAATAGAAAAATTAATAAAAACGAGATATATAACTCTTTTAAATTTGGAAAACTACTAAGTTCTTAAAAATCTTGCATGCAATGCTAAAAATATGTTTCGCAAGTGATAATAAAGATGTATCCAAACATTGGGTATAAATTAAACTTTATAAAACTTTAGAAAATTATTTACCTCGCTCGTCATGTATGCATTATTTTATTCCTTTTTTAAAGTTTTGATTCATTTACTTGTTGAATAAACATATTTTTCTCCCACGTGTTTATGAAAAGCACTTTATGGAACACATGGTTATTTAAACATTTTTGTAGGTTAGTTTAGTTTGAATTATCGTCGCACTAGAGATATGCCTGCTTTCAGTTTTGAGCATCGCAAATTATAATCACAGTCAATTGAAGAACCGACACCTGAGTAGACACCCAAAGCAACAGTTAAGGACAACATAGAACGCGCATCTTTGGAGCATATTTAACGTGCACTTCCTCTATACAGAGTATTATTCATCGGACAGTTTTGGCTGCACGAGTCGTTTTTAGGTCAGCAATTATTTTAGAAATGCCCGGACCTTCCACAGGCAAGGCGAACGCTTTAACCGACTGGACTCACTCACCAGCCCCCTTTAACTTTCAAAAATAAAATATAAATAAAAATTGGGAATATCTGTTTCGTTGGAGGACTTTACCTCTATGAAACAGTGCTTTCATTGAAAAAAAGCACTTTACGTTGAAAGCAAATTAAAAATAGTTATTTAACCATCACTTGAGACACAATTATTTAATTAATAATGTATTGAAAATATTGTTTTTTTATCTTCGAAAAGCGAATTTTATAATAAATTGCTCTCTATAAGAACTATATTAACGGTTACATACAGAAAATAATTCTATCGCGAATTTCTGAAAATGCTTTACATTGCAGCAGTGTTTTATTATCTTGCTGTCTCTGTGCTCTATAAGAGCATAGGAAATTTCTGTAAACCATTGTGTTTTGAAAAAACGGAAACTCTGCTGCAAATATACATTGGCCCCTTTTAAAGTTCACGATTTGGTTATGGGATGTTTTGAATGCAAAATTTGTAATACAAATAAGTAACCAATTCATCAAAAGACGCTTGAATAATTCCAGCATATCCCATGAAAATAAAATTTCCTTTATTTATTTCTGAACAAAGAAACAAAAGGAAATTGCTAGGTAGTAAAAACGTGCTTACAAGTTTCTTTTTTTTTTTTTCGATTTTACTTTTTGTAATGATTTCTTTAGTAATTAAATATATAACAAACTACTAAGTTCAGCCTTAGCTTCCACTGATATAAGCAAAAATAGCATGTTTAATAGATATTTATTAAAAAAATCCTTTTTTTTTGGGATAAAATAACGAAATACGTAATGAAAAACTTTATAACCATTCAAAGAAAAAAAAGTGCTTTTGCTTAAAATCATGTCGTATGTAAGTCAGTATATTCTGAACATTATAATGTTTGAAGACTATTATAAAAGCAGTTTTCTCAGAGTACTATGTTAATAATTTTGCTACTTTAAGCCAGGTCACCTTTCTTTGAAAAAAGTCAATTAATTTTGCTACTTTAAGCCAGGTCACCTTTCTTTGAAAAAAGTCAATTAATTTTGCTAAGATTTATTCCACTTTCTTTTAGTTAAAAATATGGCTAGCTAAAAATGTAGATATTTATCAATAGAAGTCTTCTGAAAACTATGTATGTATATTTATGTTTCCAGATTAAACATATACCTTTTTGTAAACTTATGCACCTAAGTGCATCACGAAGCACAAAAGACATTTTGAATTTTTGCTATTGCGTTTGTTAAAGGTAAAAAAAAGAATAATACAGTTTTCAATTAATGTACAATAAAATGGTTTTTTTCGCTGTCTTTCGTTAAAAACAGTGTATTTGTTTAAAAAGCATTATTAATTTTTATTATTAGTAATTCAAATAAAAAAATAAAGAACGTCTCTCATGCAAAAGATGTGTCACATAAGATTACTTGAAAGTAATTTCGCAAAAACATTGAATTTATTATAAAAAGTGTAAAGTATGTGGACGGGATGTTTTTAAAAATCATTTATATACGTCCTAAACTTCATAATAGAACATGTAAGGGTGATATAGGGGGATTCAATAATGCTCATAATATCTTTATAAAATATGATGCATACTAATAATATATTTGAAAAACATACTTCTATATTCCACCTAATTAACTATTATTTTTTTTAAAGATTTTACACTGTTACAATTCCTTATTACGGAAATAGATATTTTCGCATTCCAAATGATTATCATTAATCGTCAGGTCCCCATCAAGGCGTTGTAATATTAAAAACATTCTATCGGAAAAAAGTATATTACGGTTTTTGATGAGTTAAATAATCGTTTGAATGTGGACTAAATATTAAAATGGAAATTCAAAGTTTCATTTTTTACTTTTGAAAACGATTCAGATCTTTGCCCCACTGTGCATCGTAAGGTAAAATTTATGATTTGAACAATACTCATTCATAAATGAGGTGCAGACATCTATTTGATTTGCATTTTATTTCAGTAACTTATAAAAGTGTTACAGCGATACCAACCAAGTTACTGTCCCGTCAAAAGCAGGATGTTTGACCACTCAATTAACCCCTGCCCCTCCCCCCTCCCTTCCAGACGCCACACACACTTTGTAACGAAAAAGGCACTCGCATACCAAATGGGGGGCAACTGCAAATTTTTATCACTAACACCCAAGTATTGGCGCTATTGCAATGCTTCATCACGCCAAGCTCCGTCACCTTTATGAGACCCTTCAGAGTTTCCCCTTTTACGGTGCGAAAAGGATAAATTGGACGATTTTTCCCTTCGTCGCAAATGGGACTGTCGCAAGTGGCACTACTCCGCATCATAGAAATGCAATTGTAAAAGAATTTGATGCAGAACAGTTTTTTTTCTATATCGTGCAACCACAAAATCTTCACAACTAATAATATCATCGAAAAACCATATGATGTAGACATTTCTTCGTCTGGTTGGACTGGGCAATGATAAGAAAGACACAGCAATACCCCTAAAGGGCCCTTTTCAAATAGAACTTTCAAAGTGGCATTGGATAACCGTCCGCGTCCATCAATTACGACTGTCACCAACCCTCTCCCCCCTAACACTAGGTTGTTCCCCCCCCCCCTAGGGTTGCTAGTTTTCACTAACCAGTAAGCTCGCCAAAGAATTCCCAAAAAGAAAAGTCGGGTTCTTCCCCGCTTCCCCCCTTATCAGCTATGTGAAGTAAAGTGAAGAAGCCACGCTCGAAATCGGAGGGCGAGCGAGGGCCCTTAAGTGGGTCAATAAAAAGGGTACCAAGCATGCTTGGGAACTAAACACTGGGGGTTCCGCGTGAGGCTGACCCCCTGTCTGGGACATATGCCTAGCACCCCAGAGTCCTGGGTAACGATAGCTGAAATGGGCACGGCAGGTTTTGGCTCACTAACGGGCTGTTGCGCCGAGGGGTTTAGTTTGAGTTATTTAGTTTTAATAATTTACAAAGCCGTTTCCTACTTGCTAAATGTCCAAAAAATAAAATAAACAAAGCTTCCGACTAAGAGAAGGAAGACAAAAAATCTTGGACCGGCAAATACTCTCTTCCCTCAATAAGACAATGCATGGGGGATTGCCTGATGGTTGTCTCAAAGTACAGAACAAAGGGCTATCACATAATTGGACATCGTCGCTTTTTCCCTGATTGTTTCACCCTATAATTACGTGTGCCCTCCTACCACTGTAATGCGGGTTATCGCATTGAAACAATTTGCCTCGACAAAGGGGGGGGGGTTTAGCTGTTTACACGTTACACTTATTATTAGGGATTGTTTAAGTACTACTTTAAGAGGACCTATCTTATCTAAGTCACTATCTTGACATGATGGGAATTAGATTATAAGATTATTTGATTATTGTATGGCGCTTTCCATGTATAGTGTTGAGATTTAATGCTTAACACCTTAAATCCCATGTAAAATGGTTTTTGGAATAGTGCGGAAGGTGTATTTTAGAAATGTTTTGGTGAGTGACAGGGGGAGGTAAAAATCAAAAAAATCTAAACATAAAACTTACTATACTTGTTCAATGCTCTTGTAGAAATGTTTAAATCTATGATGAGAAAATGAAAATATGTAGATAATGTTTTTCTAAAAAGCAACTACAGTGAATATTATTATGCTAGAGAAAGATATAAAGGCTACAGTTTCAAAAACTAATTAATGAAAAAATAATATGTGTAATCTTTTTTTTGAAAACTAGGACCTCTTATGTTATGTAGGTAGTATTATTTACTCATTCTAGTCTAGTCATATTTGCTCAATTAATACCTGCCAAATAAGAAGTATAAAAAAAGTAATCAATAAGCTTTAAAATAGTACTATAGAACATCAAAATATTATTTTACATTACCTTTCATCATTTATCACTTTCACACATGTAGCTTTCAGGTATGAATATGGAATAAATGGATGACCAAGGGTATATTATGCTTCTATTGTAATAATTGATGGTTTGAACTCTTCAAACTGAATATTTTGTATTTTTCAAACTGAAAATACTTTGCTGTGCCAACTAATTATTTTGTACCGTAGGAACTAATGATTCTATAGCGTACAAATAATTGACTCTGTACCCTATGAACTAATGATTCTGTATTGTACTAATGATTTTTTTTGTATGGTGTTAAATGTACTGCGGATTTATTTACTAAGGAGGATCTAGTGGTGGAGATAATTTGTGGCTATAAGCAACTATTGTTTGCTGTTTAGAACTCACTCTTTTGATAAAAGAATGGTTTAACCTGTGTTAACATGTCCTCATCACACACATTATCGCGCAGATGGGGTCTGCATAATCATTTATCACACACGCAACTCCTTTGAGTTATGAATGGGAAATCATATAAAGGCCAAGGATATATTCCCAGGTTCCGTACTGTCGATTCCATTGTTCTTTGATGCGACGCTGTTGTTAGGTCGGTTTGACAAAAGTGTTACCACCATTTTGGTAACAAATATTATTGAACTGGTATATGGATACGCTGTATAAAACAAAGAGTAAAGTTTAACTAAAATTCGGAGTCAATTTGATGGGTGAAAATAGTTTGCAATATCTATCCCCAATCTTTAGCCTGTTGGAAAATTTATAATTTGGTACAGTCTCTAGCCATAATTTGGCCAAACATAAGGCAAGCGCACTAAATTACGGCTAGAGGTTGCACCAAACTTTGGAGTCTTCCCAATGCATCATAACTTGATAAGTTCAGGCATCATTTTTTTCGCAGACGGAAAAACAGCCACATGATTATTTAAGACATCATGATTCTTTTAATTTTAAAATTGTACTCTACCACCTGCTTTTTTGTCTTTTGTTAAGAATTTGTTTTTAATTGAATACAAAAAAAAAACTATCAAGAATTAAATTTTATGTTTCCATTGAACATTTTCAATCTTATTTACAATCCTTTGGATTCAAAAATATCTTAAGGTCAGTTACAATTTTGTAAAACAAAAGCAATGTACTTTCGATTACATTGTTTCATTGTGTGGAAAACCTGATTAAAAAAAATGAATTAAATGGGGATATTATGTAAGCAGGAACCAGCTGATAGGGAAACAATAATTTAATTATATTTCTTATGAATTAATTGCTTTCTGTTAATCAGCTATTGTGAGTTCTCAAAGGTTCATCGTGGACGAAGTATAATTGGCTTGTCGTAACTTTATTTGATTGGATTACAATTTTTTTTTACAAAAAGTCACTTCAGCTAACCAAACAATGCCTAACAAAACTAGCATCTACTACTCTAAGTAATTAAAGACTCGAATGTCCATATCAGAAGCAGGATTCTAACCTATGTACTTTGGTATGGAGGGTATTTTCAACACTCAGTCTTTGAGCAGTCAAGATTTATATCAGGAGTTGAAATTTAACGGAGACTAATTCCACCCAAAAACATTTCATAGTTTTTATAAAATTAGTCGTAAACACTTATTCCACTTATTAGAAGGATCAGCACAACACATATTTCGATATTGTTCTTAGAAAGACCGATGTTTATGAGATCGTTCTAAGAACGACCAATGACTTCAATATTGTTCTAAGAACGACCAATGATTTAAATATTATTCTAAAAACGACCAATGATTTCATTATTGTTCTAAAAATGACCAATGATTTTAATATTGGTCTAAGAACGACCAGTGATTTTAATATTGTTCTAAGAATGACCAATGATTTCAATATTATTCTAAAAACGACCAATGATTTCGATATTGTTCTAAGAACGACCAATGATTTCACTATTGTTCTAAGAACAACCAATGGTTTCAATATTGTTCTAAGAACGACCAATGATTTCAATATTGTTCTTAGAATGACCGAAAACATACTACTAATGACTTAACGTATTATTTTTGCAGAAAAGTAGTTTATAAAGTATCGATTTTAAATTTCAGAAAAATGGTTTTACCATATTAATAGGTTTTAGTAGATGCAACGTGTGTGTGGTGAAATGTTTCGCCATACTTTCAGAAATCAGTTGAGCCATTTTGAGGTTTTTTAAAAACAAAATCTGAGAAATGGTTCAACCTAATACCGAATAAATGGGGAAACAGTTTACCACAGAGCCTTTGCAGCGACAAGGATATTTTTTTTTCTATTTCCAATGGGAATGCAATATTGGCGATCAAGCCTTTGCAGATTCGGCATATTTCCCAGAACTGAGAGCCATTTTTTTTGTGGCACCATCTAGGCGACTCTCGCTACCAATATTGACGTGCAGATTACAATGAATCTGAGGTCTCTGTGGATGTTAAAGTGACAAGGAAAACTATTTTTGTTGAAACATTGCAATTAATTTTTAACATTGTTAAGGATATGGGATAAAAGGCAAGCATATTAGATAAAATCTCTGCTACAACTTAATGAAGTTATTCAATCAATGTTATTAAAATATGTAAATTATAACTTCTTTAAGGAGCACAAATAAAATCCACATTAACAATTTTTTTTTTTCATATTTAATCGCAACAAACTATTTTCAATTATTTCACATTTGCCCAAGTTTGTTTCACACTTTAACACATCACTAAACTTTTCAATTACCCGAAGAAATGAAACCAGTTAATGACTTTCTACACAAATGCTCAGCACCTGACCAATTTTCCAAATGAATGTATGAGCCACAATTTGACGGTGGAAGATCATTCATTAGTAGAGGAACATTCATTAATCATTAGCAAGAACCTCCGGGCTTTGTCAAATTAGCCGAAACTTCGACTCTGGTTGTTAAAACTCTGGATTACAGGGTCATAATGAAGAACATGGGGTGAAGGAGTCATCACTCATTTGTAGCATGCGTATGGACTAGAAAAAGTGGATGTAATTGTTTTTAGCAGATATTTACTTGCTGAGTATTGTCTTGATATTTAGATATATACTTGCTGGAGTATTCCTGTTAAAAGTCTCCATGCTTGAGGAACTTTGTTTTGTTGTCAATTTGGTAATTTTGTTCATAAAACTAGAGGTGTGTAACACGACATGGGTTTTTAAAGAATGTGGAAGGGGTACAGGTGGACAGACGGAAGGACGGATAAAAGTAATAAAAGTTTAGTTTAGGTTGGTTTAAATTATCGTCGCACTAGAGCTACACGAGGGCTATTGGCGACAGGCGTCGTACTTTAGAACCACAGTCAAGTGACGAGCCGACACCTGAGTAGGCACTCAACGAAACCGTTAAGGGCGACATCGTACGCAGCGTTGGGACTTTGGAGCATATTCAACGTACACTCACTACACGGGGTATTACTATTCGTCGGACATTTTTAAATGCACGGGCCACTTATAGGTCGGCAGTTATTTTGGCGATGCCTGGATCCAAATCTAGCTAACCGACTAGGATCCACAGCCTTAAAAGTAATAAAAGATAAGTAGGATAAATATCTATTAAATTTTTAAAAGTATAAAGAAAAGAATTGAAATCTAAATACCAAATAATCTCAAATGATGGTATATCTAAAGAATTACCATTAACTTTTATCAATTGAAATTGAAGAAGGTATTCTTTAGCATTATCTTCTATTTTTGCATTCTTGGGGTTTCTGTATGCAGGGAAAAATCTTTTTTTGAAACTTTTTTTGAAATTTTCATTCAAACATTTGAGCTACATAAAATAGTAAATACAAATTTGAGTAATTTCAAATAATAAGTAAAGATGTAGAATAATTTGCAAATAAATTGAAAATGTTAATAAATATATTATCTTATTATTCTTAAAATTTTTACACAATTTAAAATGTTAGAAAATATATTATGCGGTTATTCTTAGAATTTCTTTATCTTAAACGCTGACCATGTCATTGGCCATAACATTGAGCTGCCTCAAGATTTCGTTGTTTGTTTTAGTTATCAATATGAATTGAAAAATCTCACTATCTTGAAATGGTATATCGTATCTCAAAATCAGCGGCACGTAAGACTTTTAAAACTTCTCTTTAACTTGACGAAACAATGAAGAATGAAATACTCCACTAAGGGAAATTCCTGTGTTTTGAAATGAACAAAGCAAAATTCTTTCCTTCCTTTAAATTTAATTAAATAATATCTTTCGTTGAAGAAAAGGAATTAGTTACGATAAAGATGTAACAACAAAAGTAGTTAGTGGAGGGTTTTTTTTTAAATTTTTTTTAAGCATTGAATATAAGCTTACGAAATTATGTAACAATTATTAAAAATAATCTGCTAATATTATAAAGTCAGTTTTATACTTGAGCAGACAAAAACTATGCTAACTGAATGTACTAAAGGTCGACACCCAACTTGAAGATCGAATGGTTGAAAACATGCAAAATCTTTATGAAATCTAGATGTTATGTTATGTTCCAACTGGAAAACCCGTTTTAGGGTGCGTTTAAATGTCCATTACAGCTGACATCTCTCCGATCTTCCTTTTTTAGACAGTAGCTCAATCTTCCCGATTCGATCTGCAGGAATTGGTGCAGGCCCCCGCAAAAAACAACAAGTGATGGAAAGTCTCTTTGTGGTTCAGGCTAAAGGTTCAGCGCAGTTGGTCGGCCTACGTCTGTTTATTCCCAAATAGTATTCAAACTTTAAATGTAAATCATTTACTCCCAGATGTTGGCAAACTATAATATTAAAAACTCGGTTATAAAAAAATTAAATAATTAGACATACGTTCAAATTTCAGATATTTATTTGTGTTCTGCGATAACTAATGGTGTTAGTTGATGAAGTACAGTAGATTACAACAGTTATTACTTAGTTGGCACCCTTATATGACGATGTTGGGTAACAAAAAAAGACACGGGTCAGTTTTGGTCGGTTTTCTCATAAAATTTACAACTAGAAGAAATACTTAAAATGACACATCCATATTACTTACATCCAAAATTGCACATTCGGTGTGGAATTTTCCAAAATTAACATCATTGCGCAATAAATTTTTTCATATTTTTAAACGATAGAAGTTGTTAAAAAAAATAAACCATTTTGAAAAGTAATACAATGCGGGTTTTAGTTTACGTCAACAATCACAGCCAACTTCAATAACAAAGCCAGAGAAGCTTTCACAAACCCTGAGCCGAGACGGAATTTTTGACGTCATTGTTCCGAGTGCCGAAGATCGAGAAACTAGTTCGGACGCATTCGGAACCCTAAAAATTTAGTTAGCCGTGAACGAGTGGTTCCGAGCAGGTTTTGAGACAGGTTTTCTTCATCTTCAGAAAAACGTCAGTCGGAACTATGACGTCAAAATGTCCGTCCCCGTGCGTGTTTGGGAGAGCTTCTTTGGACTTAGTAGCTGTGTAGGCCTTGCACTAATACTAGATTCTGTTCATTAGGCTTTCTTAGCATTTTTTGTCTATTACCTCACAAATTGTGTAATATTTTTTAAAAGGAAAACGATTAATGCAATGGATAAATGAGTACAGATCTAAATATTAATAAAGATTAAATTGTCAGACCGTCAATGTGAATTTCCGCAAAGGATGAAACATTTTAGATTTCTTGTGAAATTTCCGAAAATATATTCATTCGGTTTTCAAAAACTTACCTCAATTCCAAAAACATACATTATAAAAACAAAATATATAGAAAGAAGTATTTTCCATACATAAAATGGCCAAATATCACACTGCAGTTTTCACTTGAACAAATTGTGGATCGCCAATCGGTTTTTCGTGTTCTCTTCTGCCTATTAGCAAAGCAGATCCCACAATTTATGGCACACTCTTATCATTCATATAAGTGCATAAAACCCCGCCAAAATATGGATACAATGTTACCAAGACGACTGTTAATGGTCGAAAATTGGGTGAATCAGTAGGAATTATGCATAGGGTTTTCGCGTGGCATGGTTTTGGAAGTCGTGACTAGTTGGCACCCTTATATGACGATGTTGGGTAACAAAATAAGTCATGGGTCAGTTTTGGTCAGTTTTCTCATAAAATTTATAACGAGAAGAAGTACTTGAAATGATACATAATTTTGTTCTGATGCGGATTATGATAATGGATTTGTATTAGCTAAAAGATAGAAAGATAAGTCAAGAACTGAACTAGACTTAGTATATTTCCCGACATACACAGCTTCTTTGAAGGTCACCGAATTGTGATACTTTTCGCCATGCATTACTTTCTAGAAGACTGCTATGTCATACGGTACAGCCTAATTGGATATAATTTGATTCAAATTTGAGGATATCAATAATAATCAAAATAATAAATAATCAAATTAAAAATCAAATCCTCATTCAATCAAATCATTAATAATCGAACTTATTACTTATATTTAATCAACAGTGAAGATTTTAAGTTTTAACACATTTAAAATAGAGCAAGAGGTAGAAAAGAAAACTCAAATTTAACAGCACACTTTAAATGCAAGCACCTAAAATGAAATATAAGAAAATATGAAAGAGCTAAATAATAACGAAAGAGTTATTAATTAGTGAAACAGTTTAATAGGGCTTCGTTGCGCATCTCCAAGGTATGAAAAATTAAAAAATATATATACTAAAATATTCATAGGTGTCTGGCTAATGGACATTATACTAATGTTTTGCTTTTGACCTATTGTTTATGACCTAAGAAAATCTTTGCATAAAATATTTCTATTTGAAATAAAGCTTTGCTGTTGAATTTACTATGCAAGCAGACTCTTTAGAATACGGATACAATGTATCCATATTAGTTTTAATGGTCAAAACTCTGGAAAATAAACAGGAATTTGTCTTGGGTTTCGTGAAAAATGATTTTAAGTCGTGACCAGTGATATCATTTCTATGACGATGTTGAGTAACAATGAAAATAGTTAGAATGAATTTAGTTAAAGTAACTGTATAAATTCTTCTTCCGAATGTAATTCTGAAAAAATCAAATAATTTTTAAAAACGACGTGTCACTTTCATATTCAGTATTTTTTCTTGCTGTTCAAATCACAGTAGGAAATATATAATCATACATAAAATCTCAGTTTAGCGACTTGAAATCATTCACACAAATATTTAACTTTACAACAAAAACAAAATAAAAAAACGTTACCATAAACTTTTGGTGCCATGGAGGATCTTTTCTCTTAACCATGTTATTGCCAAACATTTTACATTACAAACTCTGTAAAATATGGATATCATAAAATGTTGTCCAGATAACTTCTAACGGCCAGGAATCAGGTAAATCCATAAAAATTATGAATAGCGGAATTCGATGGATTCATCCGATTTAAATTCGAATTAAATATTTATTAGTCTAGCAAATGAATTGTGAAACTTACCAATACTGTTGGGTTTTGGTCGGTTGCTGATAACCTGTAGAACTGAAATCGTTTTCATAAATATTTAACATTACAACAAAAACAAAAGTCAATAAAAACTGTACTTTGACTTTTTACACTTCGCATAATCTTTTTAATAAAACCATGTTATAGTTAAAAATATTTTTACCCAAATTTCTAAAATATGCATGCCATGAAACGTTGTCCTAATGGTCAGAAATCGGGTGAATCCATAAAAAAAATTATGCATAGTGGTAAACCATTTATGAGTTTTATGGCATGTATCTTTTTTTTTGCTTTAACCCAAGTCAACATTAATATTATTTCGTTACAAAACTCACTAAAATATGGATACGATGGTGTCCAGAAAACTGGTTAATAGTCAAAAATCGGTTGAATCTATAAGTAGCATGTATAATGCACTTCTTATATTACCTTACTTAAAATATGAGTACAGTATAACGCAATTTAGTTAGCTTTTTATGGATCAAAATCAGGTGAATCCATAGAAATTATGCATAGCGGTTATAAGAATTCGAGTCGCGTGGCCAGTAGGCCTCAATTCATGTCGATGTTAAGTGCAAACAGTGGAACTTCACTCTTGTCGATTTTTCGTCTATCATACAGAGGGTTAAAACGAAGGAAACGCAAATCTACTTTGATTATAATCAAATTATGAATGACCCTAGAAACACCAACTTATTTAATTAAACTGATTTAATTTTTTATGCCTTGTATAATATTTGCTGAAAACCTGTTATTGTTCAAAAAAATTCTTACCAAACACCTTAAAATATGGATGCCATAAAATATTGTCCAAATAGCTGCTAATAGCTAGAAATTAGGTGAATCCATAAAAATTATGAACAGCGGTGAATCATTTATAGTTTTTATGCCATGCATTGTCTTTTTCGCTTCTTAAACTTTGTTATTAAAATTCTTACGTTACCAAACTCTCTAAAATATGGATATTCCCTAAAATGTTGTTCACATAACTGGCTAATGGTCGGAAATCGGGTGAATCCATAAAAATTATGCATAGCGGTGGCATGAATTCAAGTCGTGACCAGCCTTGTTGATATCGCCCAAAACAATGTATCGTGATTCGGGTATAACTTCCTTCCGACTCATTTTTGAAGCAGTAAGTTTAGATACGGTAGGCTACTCCATCTTGATAGGTCATAGGGCGGAGGTAGTTAAGATGGTTAAAATAAAAAATACATAATATTAAGTTATTCTTGGTTAGATCAGATATTGTGATTTGTTTTCAATGAATTGGTTTTTGGGTAATTTCTGTCGTTGAATTGTTTCCATGTTCGTTAAGAAGTTGTTTGATAGAGTGAGGTAGGCCTGATAATCGTCGCACTAGAGCTCAGTGAAGGATTTAAAGACCCCAAGGCCCCTAGGCACTTGGCATTTGCCCCCCCCCCCCCAAAAAAAAAGGCTAGTAAAAGATATTTTTTTAATAATATCTCCATTATTAACAAAGTCTTTTTACTTTCAATTTCCTAAAATGAAATATAAGGTTATGAACGCAATGCGATGGGGGGGGGGGGGGTCGAAACTGCGAAATGAAAATTTTGTGTTTCTGCACATTGGTTGGTTTTGTTGGTAGAACACTTATTCAGGTTTGTGTGCTTGGTCAGAGACCGGCTTATAAACCTTCGTCAAGTAAGACAGAAACAACACACCCACACGTTAGTGGATCCATCTAAATTTTAAAGACAGAGGCCAACTGGAGGATCCCCAGAATTGACTTGTCACCCCCCCCCCCCCAGAGGTATTGATTTGGTATGGGAAATTGGAGGACTTAGTGACCAAGACGGAATCTAACGTGCACCAGTCTCCATTAGTGTACACGGGGGGGGGGGGGGGGGTCTTCGGAGAGCAAATTGACTCGAACTCGCAACCTTAGGGATACCAGTACAAGAACTTACCAACCTTGCTATCCCGGCAACTTCTGCACGTTTTGGAAGATGGTTTTGACTGTTCAGTTTATCAAACTGTCTGTCTGTCATTCTGTCTGAAACCACTCGATAGATCGAACTAAAACAAATAAAAACTTTGAATTCGGTATAAGAGTTCCTAGTATAGAGTATATAATTACTTTTTATCCTTGTATTTGCTTACTGAGCGGTAATTGAAATTCGTGTAGTGTTACACCCCCTAGTATTGCTAACTTTCTGAAGTAAAAGCGAATAGATGAGCATAAGTGACTCATGACTGTTTGCACCCAACATCGTCGTAAAATCGAACCCACTGGTCACGACTAGAAATCACGACACCGCTTTGCATAAATTTTATGGATTCACCCAATTTCGACCCAAAAGAAGTTAGATGAATATCGTTATACAGCACCCATATCTTAAAGAAATTGGTAATTCAAGAAGTGCATGCGATTATGTGCATTTCACTAAACCGAATAACTTAATGAATATTCACACAATAGAGAATTATCATATAATTTAAATACACTGCTCAAAATAATTAGGGGAATGCATGGTGTAAGCCATTTTGACGCCAATGATTCCCTTTGGTATCATCAGCTTCCGATTTTTTTCTCACTTAGTTGAACTCGTACTTATTTATCGTTAGATGGAAGAATCATGTATTTTGAAAAAAATAAATGTTTGTTTCAATTGAATGAAAATATGAAAAACATGTGAAAATAAAATTCACTTCCCAAAACTTTTATGAAATAAATTGACCCAAAATTCTTCACTCTTGCATTCTTAAGAGTCTAAAATTTGATTTTATCTTTTTTTACAATACAAATTTTGATTTTTTAAATAATTTATTCAAAAGTTATGATTTCAATTTTTCGCCCCTTCAATTTTAATTAAAAAAAATAAGATTTGTTGTCCTGCTTTTATCATTTTCAATCTGGATGCATAAGGACTCTATTTCATAAATTTTACATTTTTTATAATAAAAAAAAAGATGTTGGAACTGGACGGGTAAACAAAATTATGCCAAGTGCTCCCCTAATTGTTTTGAGCAGTGTATTTCTTTAAATCGGCAACCTGTATAGATTGAAGGACCTTTTTGAGTCCAAATATATCACACACGCACACAAAATTCTAAATATTTTCGTATTTGGTCATCTTTGAAAGTCGCCGGAAACGCGTAAAATGAAAACTGGGCGTGTCCAGTGACGTCATAAACAACTTTAATTTATTTTTAATTTGAAAGAACTGAAAACAAAGGTTGGTAATTGACATTGTGGGTGCCGATTGCAATCCTGCTCATACTTTCCCATCAAATTTGGTTCGAACCATTCGATTAAATTTTTTGTTGTTGTTTCAAAGGTATGACATGAGATACCTACATTCCTTGCCAACCTAACTTGGGTGAAAACAAAGAGTATAAAGGCAGAGGGAAAAGCGTGGTTGGTAAGTTAGTTGGAAACTCTTGTAAGGTATTATTTAAAAACAAAATTATCTGAATACAATTTAACCAAAATACACTTTTCATTCTGATAAAACTGCCAAATTTTCTCAAATAATATTCAAATCTGTTAGATCTCAAACGAAATTAATGTTTTAAACATGTTTTCTGGATGGATTCACAAATAATTTACGGAACTCTTTACAAGCGCGGAAGGATCTTCTCCATAGCATATTTCTATTTACATAACTTAGGTTTGCCAGGAAAGTATGCTTTATACATTTTGTCCATCTGTTAGTGAGTCCGCTATTTTCTCCATCTATTCATACCGCTAAATACAGATAAATCTCACTAAAATGGTTAAGGATTTATTTAGTTTTTTTTTTTTATAATTTTAATGAGTTAAATAATTATTTCCCAAACTTTTTTTCTCCGAAATATTTTCTGTTTATCTCTTTAATTATTATTTTTTTGTGTTTTTATGTTCTATTTATTGCATGTTTTTTTTTTTATGTTTCTTTCAATGGGCCAGCTTGCAATTTAAGTTAAAACTGTTTCTTCCAATATGTCTAAAACATCTAGTGTCTATTGTTTATGATAATTTTGGAATTTATTTTACTGCACTCCGTGCCAACCTAACTTGGGTGAAAACAAAGTGTAGAAAATCAGAGGCAAAAGCTCCGTTGTTTGGAAAATCTTGTAAGGTAATATTTACAAACAAAATTATCTGAATACAATTTAACCAAAATACATTTTTCATTCTAATAAAATTGCCAAATTTTCTCAACTAACAATCAAATAAGTTAGACCTTAAACGAAATTAATGTTTCAAACATGTTTTCGGGATTGGATTCACAAATAATTTATGGAACTCTTAACATACGCGGAAGGATCTTCTCCATAGCATATTTCTATTTATCCAACTTAGGTTGGCAAGAAGTGTATGCTTTTTACATTTTGTCCATCTATTTATGAGTCCGTTATTTCCTCCATCTATCCAATACCGCTAAACAAAATAATTAATACTAAATTTCCCAAAAATGGTTGAGGATTTATTTAGTCTAATTTAATTTTTAATGAGTAAAATAATTATTTACCATACTTTTTTCATCCAAAATGTTTTCTGTTTATCTATTTAATTGTTATTTTTTATGTTCTATTTATTGCATGTATTTTTTTATGTTTCTTTCGATAGGCCAGCTTGCAACTTAAGTTAAAACTGTTTCGTCCAATATGTATAAAACATCGAGAGTCTATTGTTTGTGTGCCAACCTAATTTGGGTAAAAACAAAGAGTAAAAAGGCAGAGGGAAAAGCGCGATTTGTCCGTTAGTTGGAAACTCTTGTGAGGTAATATTTAAAAACAAAATGATCTGATAACAATTTAACCAAAATACACTTTTCATTCTGATAAAATTGTCAAATTTTCTCAAATAATATTGAAACCTGTCAGACCTTAACGAAATTAATGTTTTAAACATGTTTTCGGGATGGATTCACAAATAATTTATGGAACTCTTCACATGCGAGAATGGATCTTCTCCATAGCATAATTCTATTTACCCAACTTAGGTTGGCAAGAAGTGTATGCTTTTTACATTTCGTCCATCTATTTGTGAGTCCGTCATTTTCTCCATCTATCCAATACCCCGCTAAAAACATATAAATTTCACCAAAATGTTTAAGGATTTATTTAATCTCATTGAATTTTAACGAGTAAAATAATTATTTCTCAAATTCCTTTTGTATACAAAATGTTTTCAGTTCTATTTATTACATGTTTTTCGATGTTTCATCCGATAGGCCATCCTGCAATTTAAGTTAAAACTGGGTTTTCCAATATCTATGAAACATCGAGAGTCTATTGTCTGTGTTAATTTTCAAATTTCCTTTCATACTTTCTTAACGTTTAGAACTGTTTTCAACCTGCGACAGGTACATTGCTCTAAACAATTAGGGGAGCACATGCTTTAAACCCATTGAGAATCATCAGCTTGTGATTTTTTTCTGACTAAGTTAAATTCGCCACTTATGTATCGTTACATACATCGTTAGATGGAAGAATAACGTATTTTGAAGATTTTAATATTTTTTTTAAATATTAATGAAAATATGAAAAATATGGTAAAATAAATTTCACTTTAAAACAGTTTTAGAAAATAAATTGACCCTACATTTTTCATGCTTGCATTTTTTAGATGTTTAAAAATATATTTCAACTATTTTTAACAAAAAAAGTTTTGAAAAAATTATTGTTATAATTTATTAAAAGTTATTATTCCATTTCCCCCCTTTAAATTTAAGTATTAAAAACTTAAGATTTTTTCTCCTGTTTTTTACTATTTCATTTCGAATGCATACTGAACCTATTTAACAAATTTCAGATTTATAGGAAAGAAATTAAAAAGTTGGGAGTGAAGTTAAAGTTGGAATTAAAAAGTGCTCCCCTAATTGTTTTGAGCAGTGTACATTACCCATTAAAGACTAGAGGTAGACTTTTATTTAAAAGTGCACCGTGACACAAAAAAAAAATTGCGAAACGACATTAAAAGTTTTAATGGGAATTTTTCAAGTCAGCAAGCAAGATTTCATTACTATTTAGGAAATTACAATCCAGTTTCTCAACAAAACCATGATGAATTACCGTAATTGTGATACAGTAAACAGCCACACACGCTGCTAAGTGCGAAATTTATCCTTAACAAAAGCATAGTTCACCAATTATTTTTCTGAACTTTGACCCAAAAGGAGATTTTGTTAAACTTAACCGCAGACTACAATTTCGAGATGCTTTGCTTAATAAAATGGAAAAATACCTGGTAAGATTACATCTTACCCGAAGGTTTCCTACAGTGAATCATGATTTTCTTGAAATGCTCTACAACATTTATTTGTTGTGATTAGTATATGAGGTAATGGGCATAACGAAATTTAGGACGAAATAACTAAATAATAATTATTTAAACAAAATATTTCATGGAAAATTAAAGGTTAAGTCAGTCGCGAGGAGGTTAACTAAATTGCACCATTTTTGCTCTGAAATAATTAGTCTTTTAGTATACTTCCGTGGCGGTTGCCTACCTAGAGTGGCCTACGTGCATCGGTGTGACGTCACGTCAGACTATTTATTTTCCATATTCTCGCGCCTGAACTGAAGTGGCAAGATCAAACTCTCTCGAACTCCATCACTTTTGACTTGACCCTCTAGCTAGTGGCATGTGCGCCACATCTTTCGTAATTATTTTCTAAATTTAATCTAACATGACTTGATTACTTAAGCTAAATAAAATAGTGTTTATTATAAATTCTTCTCATTCCAAAACGACATCAACCAGAAGTCTAGTATTTATGATCATTACTATACTTCCTAATAAGTTAGAGTTATTAGGAGCTTGAAACACTGGTTCAAGTCATTAGACTAGATACTGCAGTTTACCTGCCCACGACAGTAATTTATTATAAATAATAATACTAAATGTGTAATATGGAGTTAGAATTTAGTTTGAAAGATGTAGCGCAGCAAAAAGAATTGTTATAATTATGCAAGGTTGCGGTTTAGGAGTTAAGAAATAATGGCAAAGCAGAGTAATTCACTCTCAGATGGAGTCTCAGGATTTCGCATTTGAATGGCCTTTCTTGGGCTTATTTTTACATAGCCCAAAACTACATTGATTATTTCAATATGGCTGACAAAGATCAATTTGGTTGGTTAGGTATTAGTATGCAATGCAAAATATATGAACTTAAAACCGAAAATGTCTAAGGGATACAGACACATTAAATCGTCATCTGACTATCAAGTTTGGAATCATGCATAATACACATAATTTATAAATGTTAAAAATATTAATAGTTATTAATGTTGTAGCCGACCTGGCAACACAACGGTTAGGGCCTTTGGAGCCTCTGGGTTCAGGTTCGAATCTCGGTAAGGCATAGCTGTTTGTGTTTGTCAATAAATGTTGTTATTTGTCTATGCGTTTGTGTCGTCCTTTCTATGTGTGTCTCTTGTGTCTGTGCCACTTCTGGCTAGTAGTGTAACGGGCTATAAAGCCTATGCTCTCAGTTGATACACTATAACTCTCAGTTAAAGTCTTGCCGATCCATCGAATAGTTCCCACGTTCCAATAGGCGTCAATAACTCCCTTCCAATAGAAATATTGCAGACGCAGTAGGCTTTGTTTTGACTTCTGATCCACTCTTCTCACAACTAGTAAAAATAGTGCCACTATCTAATAAGACCTCGAGATGTGAGGTTCTATGTGCTTTGCAGCGGAGAAAGTGGAAAAAAATAAGTGGGGGGATGACTTTAATTAAAATGCAATGCCCCTCCCCCCCCCTCTATGGATTGTGTATTTGAGAGATATAAGAAGTGGGGGGATGGATAGCCATTTTCTTGAAAAGTGGGGTGACGCGTCACCCCGTGTCTACCCGCACTTTCAGCACTGGTGCTTTGGCGGTCTCTCTGGTCCCCTTTAACAGCCGTAATGGATTACCCTTTTGCTACTTTACATATTTAATATGAATTAATAAAAATATTGGTCGTTCAAAACCTTTCTCATTTCTAGAATGACCAACCTAATGAGTAAGCGTTTCTGTGAAAAGGAAAAATCCTTTTCATATATCTTTTTGACAATTTACAGTTTGAGCAATTGAGTGTTAACCTTATCAATACAACTGTTATCTTTAAATGGATTACCATCTATTTGAAGCAGACTCCTCAAATTGATAACGTTATAGCTAAAGGAAGTGTATTTCTTTTGTTAACTTATGAGGATTGTACCGGTTTGGTTCTGAGGCATAGAAATATAAAAACATCAACTCTGCATTAATATTCTGCTCCGACGACTTATGCAGCAAATTACTCACGCTAGCACACTGTCGGTGTCAAAAGTTATAACACTAGAAGACTGTGAGTGGAATTTGTAATAAAACAATCATCAAATTGGACGTTTTAATGGAGGACCGCTAATAGCTTTGAAGAGGAAAGCTTTAAAAATAAACATTTTAACATGTTAAACGTTGCAAAAGTTAGAAGTGAAATACTTAACAAACATTAATCAAATAACTAAATATAATTATTAAAGTAAGTTATTTGACATTTTTTAATGTAAATGTTTTATCATATAACTTGTAGAATATGGAATTTATGACGCGATAATATTAAGCGGCTGACGTAATAACAACAAAGAATTTTAAAATTTTAACGACATTTCCTTATTTTTGTGTGTTGAAATAAAGTTAAACTAAATCTACACAAGTGCTATTGATGAAAAGCTAAATAATTTAGTATTTCGTTCAAGTAAAAACCTATCACCCAACCAATCAATTTTTTAATGTCACTTTATGCTTGTGACAGGACATTATTCGAAGCTTGATTGCATTCGAAAAGAGTAAAGGATTTTAAGACGAATCTTGATAGTCATTGGAAACTGGTAAAGTATTAGCTTTATTTTGGACCAAGCTTGCTGGGCCTCTGGCCTGTTGTTGGTCGACAATTTTTGTATTTGTTTAGGACTTTGTACTACATCAGATTTAACGTACACCAGTCCCATATAAATTGTATTTCTTTTCTTCAACACACGTTTTGAGATCATTTTCTGGCGATGAGCATTTAGTTTTGAAAAAATACAGAGCTTCGAAACGACAAAAAGAAGTATAATTGAAACATTACCAAAACATACTAATCTTTGGTATCGATGTAACAACTATAATTCAAACTTTACGACATGCATCTTAATTCATAAACAATTCAATTGACTGGGTTTCATTGCGAAACCCAACTTTCTCACGAACTGCCTAAAGAAGATGATTTCGCCGTGAACTACTTTAACGGTGATATTGACGAAGAAGATGGACACCGAAATCGTTACACTAATAAATGGGTAAAAAAAAAGTCGGCTACTTTTTGATGATCTGACCTCAACCGCATCAATCGAGATGATTTAATGATGTGAATGAATTGGAACAAGCACCTAATGGTAAAAGAAGAAGTTCTAGAAGAATTAATGTGTATCTGCTTTTACTTCAAAACTTACGGAAGCTCTTGGAGTAAGGACCGAAAGTACAAAATATAGGCATATGATGTGTTTTTTGTGTGAAAGGTATGTCTAGTTTGAAAAATGCGTCCAGTTAAAAAAAAAGATGAAGAAAAAAATTTAAAAATTTAAAATGTAGTTGAAATAAGGTAACGATGGTTGTAGGTGGATAGGGGTAGGTACATATATATTCCGGCTTGTGTGCTTGATCAGAGACCCACTTATAAAGCTTATTTGTCAAGTAAGACATACACAGAGAGAATTTTTACTGTCACAGATAAAGGAATATACACCGAGGGTGAAAGCGGGAATCGAATCCGCACCAGCGCGCAGAATGCTAGCGTAATAAATAAAACAACTCGACCATCCGGGACCGAAAAGTAACGGAACATAGGTAGAAGGCTCTCACATTGCGTTACCTAACTTTCGATTACTTTTATTTGTTAAAAAAAGATCAATAGACAAGAATTAGATAGACAAGATCATATAACAAGTATATCATAACAAGATCATATAACAAGATCAATAGACAAGAATCTGGTATTTTTTTTTTTAAATTTCTTATAAATTTATAACTGAAAATACTTCTTTTGCAAGACCTCTCTCTTCTCAGAAGTGTTCTTAAAATATATAAATATTAAATATTTAAAGTGAATTTTTCTTCGATTTAAAGATTTTTCCAATTTTGCTGAATCTTTTTTTGCCATTTTGATAAAAGAAAATTTATCCTTTTCTCTTTTGAACTAAAAGGGAAAAAATCAGTTTAAACACTGGTGTGAAACGTGCAAACTCACGTGACTTAGGAATCGCAGTCATATTTGCTCCCACTCAGGTTTACCTCTATTAGAAGTGTTCGATCTCGGTCTGATTTCGGGCGGCGTTCGAAAAGAAAACTTCACCCGACCCCATTCGTCATCACCAAAAGAAGAGCTTCTTCTTCTCCGAAGGATCGAGACTTCCATCTACGGTTAATTGGAATAAAGTCGGTTGAGAATGTGTCGGAGTGATATGGATGGTGGGTAGGAAATTGGCAAGGAATCACGCTTTTGGTGATGGATCTTGTTTTCTAGTTGTACGATAAATGGTTTAAACAAGTAAACTATCGCTAAACATATAAAATTGGCATGAAGCAGGTTCAAAAACATTTCCAGCTATCGGTAAACTTTAATTTAAGTTATTATATAATTTCTAATAGATTTTTTTTAACATACATAAAAAACATGGACGTAGATTATAAAAAGTAGATTATTCGATAGTGATACTATGGTAAACCTAAATCATTCACTAATGATAAGCTGTTCGTACTTTAAATAATTCTCTGCCAAAAATAATTCTCTTTGCTCAAAAATTCCTACCGTTATGCACGATGTTACACATAGCACAAGCGTAGTTACACATAGCACAAGCGTTAGAGTGAAAATATAAAATTTTACCAGAAATTAAGATAATTTTGTAAAAATCTTTTATGGTATACTATAACTCTTATTTTGGGGTATAAGTTTTCTCCAGCATGAAATGAATCTTCTTTCCGTTGTTGGATATCGACGAACGAACTAAAGTGAAAAACGAAAACGTTCGTAAAGCTGGATCTGGCCCACCTTAATTTTACGAAGTAACATTATACCAAACGTTTTAGTATGAGTGTTGTGTACTTTAGAAGTTCACACAGTACTGCCTGCAGACTACTGCTAAAACTAGAACGAAATTGAATGTAGACTTTTACTGAAATGCACACAGTACTTACTGCAAATTAGTGCTAAAACCGGAATAGTAATTGAATGTAAGCTTTTGCTGATGTCCATTAGCATCTTTCACTGTAGCAACCATTCATATTCAATGAGTTGTTCGTTATAGTATCAAAACTCAAAATTTCATATTTTTTTCAGCGATGTTAAATCACAACCTTAAACCCCTAACCCATTTTAACCCAACACAACAACGCAATGGAATGTGTCGAGGCGGGAATAATAGCAATAATAACTACAATCACACGAGTTTAGAAAAACGAAAAGTCAGCGCTTTCTCGTCTAATTGTATCTGACCTTTCTTGCTATAAGGCAGACTATTACTATTGTATGCTAAGCCCATGTTGACACTAATAAGCACACTTCACACTGTTTCGTTAAAACCGCATCTAAAACTGCGAAGTGTGTGTAAGAGCAATATGTTTTATGTAATAATGTTTAACCCAGTTGAATGGAATTTTTTTGTAATGGAACTAATGTGGGTTTGTGCGATTTTAATAGTTCGATTGTGTGTTTCGCAATTTGGTATTCATTTTAAAAACTCACGATTTGAATTTTTTTCTAGGAGTTGGAGAACTGAATATTCTTTATTTGTGCGAAACTACATTTGCCTGATTGACCCATGAGAAATATTTAATTTGTGTTTAAAACAGTAAATCATCGTTTATTTTCATGATTCTTACACTCATAAAGCAAAAGAGTGAAATCCACTCCTGTAAGAGAAGTGCATTTTCGACACTGGAAAGGAGTGAATATTAACTCAGACTGAGTTTAAATCACTCGTTTGGAGTGATCCTGTAGCAGGTTTAATATACAAAGGATCCACTCCTATAGGGGAAGTGCACATTTGACACTGGAGAAGTGAAAACTAACTCCGACTGAGTTGAAATCGCTCGTTTTGTTTTAAGAGTGTAGTTCCATTCCCTTAGACTAAATGCAAAAAAAAAAAAAAATACATTTAATTCCACACATTTCTCAAAACATTAACTTTTGCCAATAAAAATTTAAAAAATGTTTTCTTTATATTTCATCAAAAGTGTTATATGTATGTTGTAATTGAAGAATGCATCTTAGTATTCAATTAATGACAAGCAACAATAAAACTTAATGCCAATTTAAAAATATATTTAAAAAAAGAATAAGAAAAATAAACGGGACGGAGTTTTAATGTTTCAAATTCTTAAGTTTTAAATTAAAAATATAGCTTTATCACAGTCCCTATAACTTTTTTTGCATCTTGCGGTTACTTAAAATGGACAAATAGCATTTAAAATAAGTGAAATGTATGTTATTTTTGAAATTTTAATTCCTAAAATCCATTTTAGTAGGTAAAGTATTAAAGACTAGGTATAGGTGTATATGGCTAAAACTATTTAAATATGGGATTTCATAATGTTGTCAGACACAATGCTATTAGGCCCGAAATTTTAGACAATTATCCATGTTTTAAAAAAAAAAATGGAAAAAATAAAGAAAAAAAGGCAATTTCCGAATTCTATGCATAATGTTACATAAACACATGGATAACAATACTAGATCCACATTTTCATGAAATATAAATTAAATTTATATAATTACCTGAAAAATATTTTTTCTCATTATGAATAATAATAAATGGAAATTTCTTAAGCCTTTGTAAAAACGTAATTTCGACCTTTGTGCAAGTGAAAGGGCATTTGAAAGCGCCAGACACTGTTTAGATCAGAAATTACTTTCGCCTTGCTAAAAAAACGTGACGTTGTCCCATGTAATTTTAGACTACTTTCAAAATTATCAAAATTCTTTAAGAAAACTAGATGCGAAATTTCCCAACTAGGTTTTGTTTTCAGTTTTAGTTCTCTAGTTTAACTCATATTAAGGTTTTTTCTTCTTAAATTCTGACAAAAGCACGTCTTAAAACCATTAAAACCCCGTTTTTTTAGATTGTAAACTTTTTGTACAGAATTTAATTGTATTTTGTTGCTGAATTTAATTGCAGTTTTAACCAGCTAGTTTCAGTGCACATTTTTTTTGCCTTGAACTCCTTGAGTAGCTAAACCATGAAAAAGATTTTTCTCTAAATTCAAGAAAATTGCACAGATGGAAAAACATAATTAATGTTTTTCAAAACTTTTTCGTTGTTTCACATAAAATTATTTGTATCCATAAAAAAACTGTCATAACGTTACAAAATTTATTTTCTTCAAAAATTCTGTTCAAAATCTCCCAAGCAGGCAAATATATACATTTGCTCATTATTACAAACAGCCTAAGAGGTTTTCACCGTATTTCAAGACCTGAGATAGGAACTGTTTACAAACAATCCTTAGGGCTGGGGAGCCCAGTCGGTTAAGCACTCGCTTAGCATGCGGAAGGTCCCAGGTTCGGGTCCGGGCATCGCCAAAGTAGCTGCCGACCTATAAACGGCCCGCGCAGCCAAAAATGTCCGACGAATAATACCCCGTGTAAGGGAGTGCACGTTAAATAACCTTCAAAGTCCTAACGCTGCGTACGATGTCGCCTTTAACGGTTGCGTTGGGTGTCGATTCAGGTTTGGCTCGTCACCTGACTGTGGTTCTAAAATATGACGCCCGTCGCCAATAGCCCTCGTGTAGCTCTAGTGCGACGGTAATTCAAAATCAAACCAAACCAAACCAGACCCCCAGCTCTGCAAGGTATGAGGGCCGTCTTTAGCTACAAAAAAAAAGTGTCTGTAAGTATAAAAGTAACGGTGAAGTAGGCTATTTCAGTTCTTTTAGAACTTTACATTATAAGTACGTACACTCCGTGCCAACCTAACTTGGGTAAAAAGTAAAAGGGCTGAGGGAAAAGCGCGATTGGTCCGTTAGTTGGAAACTCTTGTAGAGAATATTTACATACAAAATAACCTGATTACAATTTAACCAAAATACACTTTTCATTCCGATAAAATTGCCAAATTTTCCCAAATAATATTCAAATTTGTTGGACCTTAAACGAAATTGATGTTTTAAAAATGTTTTCTGGAAGGATTCACAATTTTTATGGAACTCTTTACATGCGCGAAAGGATCTTCTCCATAGCATATTTCTATTTACCCAACTTAGATTGGCAAGGAGTGTAATAAGAAAACTTTTTTATATTTTCTTTGAATTTTTATCTGTGCAAGGCCCGATTTCAGCACATCCCACGCGTATCACGAACCTAAACCTTTTAATCGTCAATTAACCAAATGAAAATTTACCTACCGCCACGAAACAAAGCCAAACGGTCGCCAAACGAGTGTTTACCGTCCAGCCAAATTTAATGGCTGAAACCTTTAAGGTCAAGCAACACTATTCGCCACGGTGCCAAACACTTGATGAGGGTTTTTACTGAGATTTCATTTTCATCTGAATTAATTGCTGGAAAAAAGTTCTTTATTGTTGCAAAATTTGTTTGTATCAGTAATTAGCTGGTGTATCATGTTAAAGCAAGGGCCTTGAATTTCAATGAATATCAACTTTTTAGTTGTTTTTTTTGTGATAAGGTAAATAAACACAATGGACAAAAGGATATGGATTTGGGATTGGTTTGACAAGAATTTTACTTGGATGTTATTAAAACATATTATATGCTATATAACAACACCATTCAGTTTCAAATGTTTAGTAACTAGCTGAAGGAAATTAAATTTATATATTTGTTTGTTTTAAATGTACATAACAGAAAACATTCAATTACAATGCACATCATAAAAGACAATGAAAAACAACAAAAACACACAAAAAACGAAAAATAATTACAATGATGGACACGTTACAAAGACAATGTTACAAAGAGAGAGTCTCCGACAATTAGCTTTAAAAGCATTAAATGGCATACAAAATATATATTAAAAACCATAATGATATAACATAATATCCAAAATATAAATTATTTTGAAATGGTCAATTTCACTTACAAAATCTTCTACACAAAATTTTACCATCACACCATGAGAAAATTTAGTATTGGTTTGAAAGTACGACACGTCTTTGACTTGAAATTCACCATGTTTAACATGAATATTTTATTATATTATTTTTCACAATTTTATATCAACTTTCACTACTTTGAAACTTTTGTAAATCTAATTTATAAACTAATTTTAACTTATAATTCAACTTATGTAAGTTACATTTCTGACAAACTTACTGACCACGCAATGGAGGTTCAGTCCATCTTGAAATCAAGGATAGCCTAAAGTTGATAAAAAACCTGTCATCTTACAGTTTTGTAAATAAAATGCTACATACTCTACAAACCTTGAGGTTTGATATTTCCAAGAATACTTAAAACCCAGGTCAAATGCTGTTGCGAAAATAATTAATGCCTTGAAAAAAAAGATAAACAATCTTTTCACACGCTAAAAAATCAACGGTAATGTTGGATTTTTTAAGGGTGATGGATCACCTAGATATAATGATAAAATATTTAGTGTTGAGTTCAATGTGTGTTTGCGGTTTTATTATATTTCAACAAGTGGAAAAGTTTTGAGATAAAATCTATTTGAAAAAACTCAAGTGACTCAAGATTTATAGACACCATTACAAGAATATTTGACCAACAACAGGCCAGGGACAGCAAGGTAGGCATAAAAGTTTATTAATTTCTTACCAGTCTTTTTAATGACTATGAATATTTAAAAAGTTTAAGACTGTCATACTGATAACATATTATATTATATGATAATACCATTAAAGCCTTTTAAATTTTAAAATAAATAGTTTATTTTATTAACTAATAATTTTCGGTGAAAATAGACGAAGCTCATGCATTGTAAAGCACACTCTTAAAACCAAAGATTGAAATCCATCATAGTTGGAGAAGTGCATTTTCGACACTGGGAAGGATTGAATATTAACTCAGACTGAGTTAAAATGACTCGTTTGGAGTGATCCTGTCGGAGGTTTAACACACAAAGGATCCCCTCCAAAAGGAGAAGTGCATTTTCCAGACTGGAGGAGTGAAAATTAATGAGACTGAGTTAAAATCGTTCGTTTGTTTTAAGAGTGCATGTATGCGCTTTTGCATACGTGCCTTAATTCGATTCATTCAATATTGAAATATGTGTTAATATTTTTCAAAAGTAATTTTAGAGTTCGGAAATTTAGCTTTGAAAAAAAAAGCGTCTCAGTGGCTGAGAAGTTTTAACGTGTCCGTCTCATAAGCGCAAGATCGCGGGTTCGATCCCCGGCTGAGTCGTCGGATTTTCTGGAAGGGAAAATCTTGGGCACACATGCCATATGATTATGTGTCATGCAAAAGATCCAATGAGAACCCATTTTGCTCGGGTTCTCTCAGCAAAATTAAATCTCGGCATAATTTAACATCCACAGAAAGCTCAGATTCTGAGTGTCAAAATTGGTAGCGAGAGTCACCTAAAGGATGCCACATAAAAATGGCACTCATTTCTGGGGAATATGCCGAGTCTGCAACGGCTCGCTTGACCGTCAATATTGCAGCCCCATTGGAGAAAAAAATGTAATCTTCTATAATACTGTGGTTTGTATCCCACTGGAGTGACCGAGGGGAGGTAAAATTTCTTTGTTTAATCACAATTTACCCTTTGAATGCCGCTTTTGAGTTAAAATTAGACAGGATATTCAAAGGTCCATATGGTGTGACTCCGGAATAGACACTTTATTAATTCTCGTTAGTATTGTGGTTAGTATTCCCGCTTATCAATGGGGTTATTAAGGGGAGGTAAAGTTTCGTTTTTTTATTTATGATTTGCCTGTTAATAATATATTTTGCTTTACAATTACAAATTATTCGCATGAAGAAAATAGATTATCACTGTAAATTATCCGATATTTTTCTGAATCCCAGCTAACAGTTTTATTTCTGTAAAAACAAAACAAAAAA
The DNA here is from genome assembly GCA_023701765.1 of Hylyphantes graminicola. Taxonomy (NCBI): domain Eukaryota; kingdom Metazoa; phylum Arthropoda; class Arachnida; order Araneae; family Linyphiidae; genus Hylyphantes; species Hylyphantes graminicola. Next base: position 4,143,898 of record CM043119.1, on the reverse strand, counting down.
ACTTTTTTTTCAATGAAGAATTGCCCTATATATTCAGAAACGCTTCTGATTTAATTTATTGAATAGTAAACAACGCGCAAACATACGTCCTAGTTTTCTTGCAAGCTTTCTTCGAGGCATCAATTTTATTTGCATTCCCAGGGGAGATATAGTGGAACCCAGGCCAACTCGCCCCCTTGCCCATTGTAAACAATAATCATGCAGATACTGACCATCGTTACTCAACTTGAGACAGTTTCTCAGTCTGCGTGTCCTTTCTAAGTCCGATTGTAGCACTTACAACTCCATACCTCAATACTAAAAAGGCCTTACATTTACTATAAACGAAGAGTAAAAAGGTCTTTTTACAACTAAAGGGGCATTTCCATTCGAGCCCCATGTCGTGCCACCAGACTTTCTATCACCGTAACCATCACCTCAACCTTTGTAACTCAATCCATTAATCAAGCCCAACAAAAGACGAAAAAGAATTTCACCTGCTCAAAAAAAATATTTTGTGGATTAAGTAACGATCTCTTTCATGAGCAATTGTCATTTCGCGGAGATGTAGGATTGCTACTTTAAGGTCTCGTGAGTGCGCCAAGGGAATAGTGAAATTTCGCCAAGTTACTATACACTGTAAAAAGATTCAGGAACGTTACTGGGAAATAATGGGCAGCTGAGCTGCCCAATTTTTACTGTTATGTTAATGGAATATATCAGTAACCTTCCCCAAAAATATAGAAACAATCCCACTTAGAGCTAGTAACTGTGGTTGCTTTTGGCGAGCGAACTATTTTTCTATGCCTATGTGGCGCACGCACAAAGTGTGTGATGAGGTTCGTCGCTAGGGGGAGGCACACATCACTTCTTCTCCTGTGTGGAATGAGATTAGACGCCATAAAACATGGCATAAGTAAAATCCTGTGTGGACTATTGAATGTAAAATTACTGTGTGACTTCTGTGTGAACAATCTTGAAATAAAATGAGGACCTTTATAAAACGATCCACATGAACAACAAATGTTAGCAGAGAGCGTGGATTATTTCAACTAGTTAGCGTTTTACGGACAAACCGAAAGTTATTTAGCACGTGGTTCAATGTACGTGAACTGATTTTGAAACGTAAACTATTTTCGTGATGTCTGTGTGATCCTGACGACTTTACTGTGTGTTATACTAGAATAATGGAGAAACTAAATGTTCCTGAACTGGATGGCAAGAACTATTTTATATGGGCATTGAAAATTCAGGCCGCGTTGACGCTGAAAAGACTAGACAGACAAATATTAGAAGAAAAACCCAACGATTTGAAAAGTGATGAATCCAGCAATTGGGATCAAAAAAACATTGATGCTGTTGCCTACATTAAATTATCATTGTCCGATCAGCAAGCCCTCCAATACGCAACAGAAAACAATGCAAAGACATTGTGGGACAAAATAAAATCGAATTTCACGGGTCAACAAGAAGATCGAAAAATCGACGTTGCAAACGAGTTGAAAAACTTAGAAATTCTTCAAAATGAAAGTGCAAACGAATACATTGCCAGAGCACGAGGACTAGCGACGAAATGTCGAGCACTGGGCCTGGAGGTTTCCGAACGTGAGCTGGTCTACCACACTGTCCGGGGACTGCGTGCAGGGGCGTAGCTACCGCCGTATCAGCCGTATCAATTATACGGGGCCCCCGGGCCATGGGGGCCCCCTACGTGCGTAATCAAAAATTAATAAAACCTTCCCAATTTTTTTTTCACAAATGACAAAAGTAAAAAAAAAAACTTTTTTTCCCGCGTAAAGCGTGCGTTCAAAAGTTGTCAACAACTTACATCGGCTATTGCGGGCTGCGGGAACATAGATATAAGCGGGAACAAATATTTCAGAGCCTTTGCGACCTGAGTAGTATGTTCAAAATATTACAACTAAACCGGAGAAATTCCTGTCTCCTTCAAACGAAGAGATATTAAACGCTTCAGGAGCACAAAACTGTCGTCTTTTTACAGTAAAGACATCTCAGTTAAACTTATTATCAATTAAAGGCTCTAAAAACATGCATAAAATCTGAAATTTAAAAAATTCACTCCATTAACACATTCGCTGCCACCAAATCATCGATTGAGGCTTCATCGATAGAGGCTGATGAAGTAGAAGAACATCCTGTTTTTAAAAACATGTTCGTTACAATGGAAATGAACGAACTATTCTTCATTTTCGAACAAGTACAAATCTTAGTTCGATGTCGTAAAATTGCAAGGTTAGGTTGAATTAACGTCGTTAACTAAAGCTGCACGACAGCTAGTCCTAAAAATACGAGGAAGTGTTCCTGGCGAAAGATTACACTTCGCAATAACACAAAAACTGCATGAGAATTAAAATATATGTATGGAAATTCATCAGTCACATATGGGATTACTAGGTGGTTGGTAGGTAGAGATATATATTTTCAGGCTTGTGTGCTTGGTCAGAGACGCGCATTACTAGGGGTGTCAATTAAATATCACACAAAAGGGTCGATGACAGAGCTAGATCACGTAGTTTGTGCAACCACTGACTAGACCATCATGCTTATCAAGTTTAACTAACTTGGACTCATAAGAACTGTTGGCAAAATTGCACTATGAATTTTATTAGAATGTGCTGTTATCGATGAATCGGAACCACGCGACTCCCTAAGGAGTCAGTGGCACGCAACGTGTTAAGGAACTCTTTGAATTATTGCTGATAAAATTCAATAGTCTTGCATCCAGTTTTCCCGAGGTAATAACAGCATGCTTTTTATTCTTGACGCTTCCAGTTACAATCACAACTGCTTGAAGAAGTTCTTCAGAATTGAAACTGATAAAAAAAATTACCTAAGAACTTCGATGGGACAGAAACGCCTGTCAGACCTGTCACTATGTTGTCCATAGAGCTAGAAACTTTCGGAAAACTAGTCATCATCATCTATAAATGATTTAATAAATCAATTTGCCAAAAAAAAAAGCAAGAAGAGTGTAAATTTAATTTTAATTTTAGAAAAAGTGACAGATACATAATTATGATGAATAACTGGGCAATTCTACCATAATTTTTTATTTTATGTCCCTTGAAAATAACCTTAAAAAATTAACATTTCTTTAAGGGGGTATAGGACACAAAATCTTCAAAAAAATCAAAAAAAATTATTATTATCATAAAAAATAACACAAATATTTTAGAATAGTTTAAAACAAAAATTTTATTTATATCTGCAGTAGAACGTGAGATGTGTAGTTTTTTGTGTCATGACATCTGTGTTGGCCAACCACGTTTATAATCTTTGCTTCCTCGTAATATTAGTAAGGAATAACGTTATCGAATCCTTAGTTGTTCGGTCGGTTTGGAGCGCTTCAGTAAGAAAAGGGATGAACTTCAAAGCTGTTTTTCTCCTTGATCGTGTTTTCGATGATTTTTTGAATTTAAATTGATATAACTCAAAATCTACTGCCCATAGAGTGTCAAAATTGTCCACTCATATTTTTCAACATATATCTTTAATTCGTCTTTAGGGATTAATTGTAAATAGTTTATTTTTTTATTTATTAATTTTTATGAAAAAAAGTGAACCTGTGAAATTATTAAAAAAAACTTCAATAATATTTTTTTAAAAAAAAACTATGGCGAATAAGAAAAAGGTAGTAAGAGTACAAGAAGTAAAAAGATCCATTTATTAAACTGGAGTTAGGTTCAACATAAAAAAGCGTGAATGTCCTTACCTTCCGTTCCTGACTTCCCGGTCCTTACCGTCGTAATGATCTAGGGATGGAAAAGCGAAGCCTGTTTTAAAACTAACCGGTTTTTTGTGATTTCGGTTTCATTGAAAAACAGTTATTTTCGGAAGGCCAGTTTAAACCAGTTTCTTTGGCATCAGTGTTTTTAAAAAACGGCCATCCCTTGTTGTTATTTTTTGTTTTTATACAAATGAGCTTTGCTGAACTTTTTTTCGTTTTTATGGAACCCTTATAAACCTTTTGACAAACATTTAAAGTGATTTTGAAAAAATAAATTTCAAATTTTTTTTTATAACTTAAATTAAAAAGTATGGTAAAACTGCCCAAATATTTATTTTAATTTTATGCATTTCTTTTCCTTTGTGAGAAATCTTTACCCTTCCTAAGGGCCCCCAAACAAATTTTTATACAGGGCCCCGCCAAGGCACGCTACGCTTCTGACTGCGTGGCCGATTTGCAAGAGTCCGAGACATCTTGAAAACTCAGCGGGACAAGTCTATGGATGAGGTGCTGGAAATACTACGTGAGGAGGAGCTGACGAGTTCCCGAAATCGTCATTCCGAGGGAGGCAGTTCCGAGGTGTTCTATTCCAAGAAGAAGAAGAACAAAAATGGAAAAGACGACCGAGTATGCTACAATTGTAGAAAAATTGGCCATGTAGCAAAAGATTGTTTTTACAAGAATACACATCAAAACTGGAACAACAACCGGGGACGTGGCGGCGGATCTGGAACCAGAACCAGAAAACCAAACCATATCTACAGCACGGAAACTACCGGCGAGGATGGTATTGCCACGAACGGGACCGCACTACAAGTTACGAAACAAGAAACTGTGTATGACAATATTTGGATTTTAGACAGTGGTGCAACAAATCATCTAGCAAAGGATGCATTTTGGTTCAAAGATATCCATCCGGATACTAGTGAGATAAACCTGGCTGGTAAGGACACCCAAATAAGTACTGAAGGAAAAGGTACTGTTCGAGCTAAAACTGTAAGTAAATATCCTATTGATTTAACCATAGCTGATGTAAATTATGTACCAAACTTAAGAAATAATTTATTATCGGTACCTTGTCTTATGAAAAAAGGTTGTAGAATTAAATCCAATAGGAATGGTATTTTAGTATTTGATAAAGATGATAAATTCCTGTTTAAAGCTCATTTAAATGAAAATAGACTAGAAGTATATTTAAATCCATTGGATAATTTGGAATGTTATTTGTCTAATGAAACATATAACAACTATAAATTGTGGCACAGTAGATTATGTCATTTAAATTATAAATACATGTTTAAAATGAAAGATTATATTGATATTGATACAAATGATGCAAAAAACTTTAATTGTGATGCATGTGATATAAGTAAAGTTACTAGAAAACCTCATCCGACTGTTAATCACGAACAAAGTTCAGATATTTTAGAGTTACTATACGTTGACCTTTGTGGTCCAATGCAAACAGAATCATTAGGGAAAAGTAGATATTTTCTCATAATTGTGGATGATTACAGTGGAATGTACTTTACTTATTTCATTAAAAATAAGGATGAAGTGTATGACGTGTTTACCGAATTTAAAGCTAGATATGAAAATCAAACTGGGAAAAGAATTAAAAGAGTAAGAAGTGATAATGGGGGTGAATTTGTTAATGATAGGTTAGATAGTTTATTTGCAAAATCGGGAATAATTCATGAAAAAACCATACCCTACAATCCCGAAAGTAATAAAAGCGAACGGGCAAATCGTACATTACTAGAACGCGCTAAGACTATATTACATGAAAGTCAATTAGGCATGCAGTTTTGGGCGGAATGCATTAATTTCTGTACTCATGTAACTAATTTGACACCAAGAAATGGTAAGGAAAAATTGCCACTTGAAATTTGGACTGGGAAAAAACCAAAAATTAATTATTTAAAGAAATTCGGATCAGTTTGTTACTATTATGTTGCCAAGATGAAGAGGAACAACAAGTTTGATGTTCCGGCAAAAACTGGAATTTTTGTTGGTTATTCTAGACAGCGTATAGGTTATAGAATTTACGATATCTCTACTGGCGCAATAATAGAAGAAAGATCAGTTAAATTTAACGAGAATCTAAAAGGTAGTACATTACTATCAAAAAATAAAACAGAGTTATGGGAAATAGAAGATTTCGATAGCGTAATAGAAAATAAAAATAATGCGAGTCCAAGCGATTTCCCCGACAGCGAGGAACCAAATGCGAATAACCTTGACGAGACAACGAAACTACGGCGGTCTGAACGATTAAAAGAAAAAACAATAAAATATGTGAATCAAACGGAGCTTATTCCAAAAAATATCGAGGAGGCGAAAAGTAGTGCAGATTGGGAAAATTGGCAAATCGCCATAAGGAATGAATTAGAATCTCTAAAAAAACACGATGTATTCGAAATCACAGATGTTCCACAAAACAACAAAATAATAAAAACTAAGTGGGTTTTTACTTTAAAAGAAAATAGTGATGGTATTTTGATTTATAAGGCACGGCTCGTAGCAGCCGATTTTAATAATAAAAATTATGATGAATCTTACTCACCTGTTGTAAATATGGAAAGTTTAAGATTATTGCTTGCAATTTCAGCTAAATTAAATATGAATGTAAAATTTTATGATGTTAAGACAGCATATCTTTATAGTGATTTAAAAGAAACCGTTTATGTAAATATTCCACCTGGCTGTGATGAAATATATGGTAAAGATAAAGTGTGTCTATTGAAAAAGAGTTTATATGGTTTATCTGTAAGTGGTAAAAATTGGTATTTAAAATTAAAGAGTGAATTGCAGCGCATTGGATTAAAACAATTAGCTTCTGATAATTGTGTATTTATAATGACTGATAATGATGATATTTTAATTCTATGTTCATTTGTTGATGATTTAGGAATATTTTATACTTGTGAAAAAATGTATGAAAGTGTAATAACTAAGCTTAAAAGTGTATTTGAATTGCATGAAAATAACAGCTCTAAGTTTTTAGGTCTTGAAATTGAAAAACATGAAAATGGTATAAGTATTTCACAATCTAAGTATGTCGAATCATTATTAATTAAGCATAATATGGAAAATTGTAAAACTGTAAAAACACCAATTGTAAGGGGTGAAGATAAAATGTTTCCACCAAGTGATGATTTAATTGATCAAACTGTTTATCAAGAGTTAATTGGTGAACTTTTGTATTTAGCTAACAGGACACGTCCTGACATATCATTTGTAACAACCTATTTGTCACAATTCAATCAACGACCAGAAAAGCGACATCTGAATCTAGCAAAAAGGGTCTTAAGATATTTGCAAGGGACTAAAGACAAAAAATTGTTTTATAGCAATGAAATGGGTTATATTACAGGCACTTCAGATGCTTCATGGGGAAATGCGGAAAACGCCAAGTCATTCAGTGGGAGTGTAATTTTATTAGGTGACTCATTGATTTCATGGAAATGTCAAAAACAAAAGAGTGTAAGTCTATCTACATGTGAAGCTGAACTGTTTTCTATTTCAGAACTGTGTAAGAATATTATTTGGACTGTAAATTTATTAACTGAAATGACATGTAAACAATTTATAAATGATAAAGTAATTTTACTTTCTGACAGCCAAGCAGCTATACAGTATCTTAAAGGTACTAGAGCTTCTAACAAGTCTAGACATATGAATTTGCGATTTCATTTTGTGAAGGATTTGTTGATGGACAATACTATTGAACTGAAATACCAACAAACTGACTTTTACTAGCAGATTTTCTTACAAAGGCAGTAAATGAAGATAAATTGTTGTATTCTTTAAACAACATTTCTTTGATTTAAATTATTGTGTTCAGTAATTATTTTACTAGTAATTTTAAATTAATGTTTAAATATTTTGTTTAATTAATTTCTAGATTAATGTTATAATTGTTGTAATGTATTGTGTGTATGAAAAAATGTTTTAATTGTTTCTCATGTTTAAAAAATTTTTGCTCGCAGGAGGGGTGTGTGGTTGCTTTTGGCGAGCGAACTATTTTTCTATGCCTATGTGGCGCACGCACAAAGTGTGTGATGAGGTTCGTCGCTAGGGGGAGGCACACATCACTTCTTCTCCTGTGTGGAATGAGATTAGACGCCATAAAACATGGCATAAGTAAAATCCTGTGTGGACTATTGAATGTAAAATTACTGTGTGACTTCTGTGTGAACAATCTTGAAATAAAATGAGGACCTTTATAAAACGATCCACATGAACAACAGTAACCTCTCTGAGAAATACCTGGAACCTTTCTGGAAAATACCAGAAACTGTTCTGGAAACTGAGCGGGCAACCAACGAACTTCGAGCGACATCGTACGCTGACGCCGTCGGGACTTTGGACTCCACAGATTTAACGAGCACGTCGGTCCCCGTGTACTCGGGCCCATCCGTCATGAATTGGATTTTCTACCGAGGCGCCGCCGCGAGCAATGACGGCGGTTCATAGCAAACGTTGCCAGACTTGAAAGGGAAAACCTGAAAATCCCAGGAACTTATCACGAAGCGATGGATACTTGAAAAAGCCAGGAAAGTTCCTGGTATATATACCGGAAAGTTAAGGAATTTTTTTACAGTGTATGGCTTACAGTCATATATACATCGTCATAACATAGTTTACAGTCATAAGTCAATCCAGATTAACCCATGGAGGAATGGTCCTCCAATGGTTAACCAAACTTGTTTTTTACAGCAACGCACTTTTAACTTAAAAATAATTAGTCCCTTCTATTACCAATGTTTTCTTGACTATCAATAGATCCCAAGCCTCTATCATAAGTTCCTAATGTTATCTTGCTATATTTTCAATCTTGCTCCAAACGTAAGTTCAAATAAACCCATATCTATTTCATTAAATGTTGAAAAATCGTACTTTCATAACAGTAAATATATGTGTTTTTGTGAAAAGAGATAGTTAAAACCTTTCGAGCAACGTGGAAATGGGCAAATATGTATTGTTGTTTGCACTGTATAAATTTTTTAATTAAATTTAATTTTAAATAATATATTTGTTTTAAATATTATAATTAGGTATATTTTTAAAGATATGATATCTTAAAAACATTTTCCAAATGAAAAAAGTACTTTATTTAAAAAAAAAAAATTAATTCAAAAACTTCAAATTTTAATGTAATTGAAGAATGTCGGTGCTAAAACAATCGGAAAAAACCGGGCCTAACTCTTGAAGGTTAAAAAATTATTTAATTATTTTAAGGGGTAGTGTGTATAGTGCGTGGTGATTGAAGGCTGTAGCTTTAGGTCACTGTTAGTCCTTGTTAAGGAGAAGGAAATAAGTATAACATTTTGTTATTTACACAGAAATATTTTAATGTATTACGTGTTTTTTGAAAATATTTAACAAAACAACGTCAATTAAAAACATTTATTAGTATTTTTTTTAAAAAAATAAGCCAACTGTTAACGAATTATTAACTTTCTTTCGGCTTCCAAAAACAAACTTAATTATTAACTTCTCAATTATTAAAAAAAATGCCATAAGTGCGATTCATTTCCCACTATGGATACCCGCTTCTCACGACTGCAACCCTGAGACGTCTCGTGACGTCACCGCAAACAATGCAGTTCCCACGTCTTCTTCTTCCGTCTGGTTTCATTGTTGCCAGAGCCCGCCAGGTAATTGTCTTCTGGATGGCAACGAATAGCCAGCACACTCACCCAAGTAATTGAACCGAAGTTAGCAGAAAAGACCCAAGTTTCATTTTTATAAAAATCCACTTATTTATGAATAGGTGCTAGAATTTAATTTAAAAGCCCAAACAAGCGCAGTGTACTTTTTGGTATTAAGAAAAAGGAAATGAAAATATGGAATGCCCATGTTACTCTCACATTGTTTCTCTTGTTATTCACTCTCCTCCGTAAGGCAATTTTACGTCACACAATTGCAACGTTTGTTGGTTTAAACAAACTGCACCACGCTGCAGAAGGCAATCCTCATCTATGATTTTTTATTACTTTAATTAAATAATATAGAAGTTTAATATTCGTTCAGTTTTAATATTGAAACTCCTGAATCGTTACACATTTTTATTTAGATCTAAAGTAGTTCTCTAAACTAAAATAAAGCCTCTGACTGTTATTTATTAAGGTCAGATTTGATAATTGTTTTAATCAACTTTGACAGAAATACACAATAATTTAAAATTGTAAAAAAATATTGCAATTAGGGTTGTCTTGTTTTAAATACCAAGTTTCAAATTAATTTTAGTAAAATATTAATACAGCAATATATTTTTTTTTGCAAAGAAAACAAATTTACACTAAAAGTATTTCTTTAAAATGGCTGAGAGTGACAAACCTTCAACCTGCTGTACCTGTTACTTTTGGGTTGGGGATTGTTACGATAGTTGCTCTAAGAGTGGCAAAGTTAACTAAATATAAGTGGTAAAATTTGTTACTACACTCTTAAAACAAAAGGGTGAAATCCACTCCAGTATGAGAAGTGCATTTTCGACACTGGAAAGGAGTGAATATCAACTCAAACTGAGTTAAAATCACTCGTTTGGAGTGATCCTTCGGAGGTTTAACACACAAAGGATCCACTCCAGTAGGATAAGTGCATTTTTTACACTGGAGGAGTGAAAATTAACTCAGACTGAATTAAAATCGCTCGTTTGTTTTAAGAGTGTTCAGTTGTCTTGAATAATGCCAATACTTAAGAGGCGTTGATATAAGCAAAAGGACGATATTTTTGCCCCCCCCCCCCCCAGCGTGTGACTTAGCAGTGCCACGGCAAATCATGTGATACTGTGATTCCGGCCAAAAATTACCGGGAATTGTTAGTAGACATACATATTCATAGTTTTTGTGTTTGGTCATAGACCCGCTTATAGACCTTTGTCAAGAAGACTGACTAAATTCACACATATAAGTGGATCCATGTAATTTTTCGAGACAGAGGCCAACTAGAGGATCCCCAGAATTGACTTGTCAACCTCCAGAGGTATTGATTTGGTATTGGGAACTTGGATGACTTAGTGACCACGACGGATTTAACGGAGTCTTCGGAAGGCAGCGGGACTCGAACTCGCAACTTTAGGGATGCCAGCCCAACACCATATACCGACCACGCTATACCGGAAATTGGGAAACGGGTCTTTGGCACTTAAGATCCTTTCGGAAAAACAGCACACAAATTGATTGAAGAAAGAAAGCACCAATAATTGTCCAGGAATCGGAAAATTATGTCGTCCTTAGGGTACAGAAGTTCAGAATAAATTTCATCTTCATTGTTGCAAAGTGGAACATAATGAAAAACGTTGGGAAAGGTCGATTAAAAGATTCTATTGGGACATAACCCCAAATGACAGTCGAAAATTGGAGATTTTTTTGTTTACCAATTACATTTTTTGTTCAGCTGATGATTTTGAATTGTTTTGTGGATGTTATTATTTCGTCAGGTTTCGTCATGCATTGACTCTCATAAGAAAGGAGTCATTATGTGTTTGGTGAAATTAATCTAATTCAGTTGTCTGAGATTTAACTTTCGCTTTTCGGATGGTTTTTTTTTGTCAGGATGTACAAATGATATCATGTAACTCGGCCGACGTTAACATATGCAAGAGAGTGCTATTCTTCATAAGGCAGAGATAAAGCTAATTTATTTTAATGCAACTGCGAAAGGTTCCTTGGGCCATAGATATACTGACATATACTAACTACACTCATGTCCATAAATTAAGCATATGTAATATTCCCAAAGATCTTATTGATACTTTGATACTCAGCATGCATAGGCGTTGCACGGCCTGTATTGCATCGTACGGGAGACGTACTCCGTACTAACCGCCATACTAACCATTTTATACTGTTTTTTTGTAAATCGGCCCTTTTTTGAAATTTGCTTCAGGGAGTAAATATCGCAATTTTTATTAATTATGTTAAACAAACAGCATCTTTTTTGCCCTTTACCTTTTATTTAATAAATAGACTTAACAGATAAGTCAATTTTGTTTTTGTTTTGTCTCTTTCTTTGCCTGAACCTCATTACCCATTAATTAAGGGACAGGAATTTATTTTTCCGTTTTTTCTTTCTTTGCATTAAAAGGGTTGCTGTCCGTGTAGCCTAGATATTAACTGCAATTTTACTTTCGATGACCTAATATAGAATATAAGGTAATATAAGTAAGGCGCTGGGGTCGAAATTTCTTGTATGGTATGATATGGTATGGTATGATACATATATATTCCAGCCTGTGTGCTTGTTCAACGAAATTTCTTGTTTTCGATAGTCTATACGTTTTGGAGGATTCCGATTGCGAAAAGGTGCTATTTGAAAGTTAGTTCGTCTGTCTGAAACCACTCTACAGCTCGAACTAAAAGATTGAACTGAACATCAAATTTGTTTCACACACAAGTTACCAGTACCATGTCGGACGTCACAATGAAGTTTTTGAGAAAATCCGACTCACAGAACTGCTGCATTATAACTTTTTTATTTTTGGTTTTAAAGGGATTGTTGAGAAACGAAAAGAGATAAAGACTTTAAATTTGATACACGAGTTTCCAGTACACGTTGGACGTCATAATAAGGTTTTTAAGAAAATACCACGTGCGCAAATGCTAGCTGCCATCGAACTCCTTAGGTTTTGCTTTTATAGAAATTACCTTACAGGGTATAATTTATTGAGTGGTAATTGAAAGTCGAGTACACTCATTACCAACCTAAGTTGGGTAAATAGAAGTATGCTATGGAGAAGATCCTGCCGCGGATGTAGATATTTCCATAAATTATTTGTAAATCCACCCAGAAAACATGTTTAAAACATTAATTTCATTTTTGGTCTAACAGATTTGATTATTGTTTGAGATACTTTCGCAATTTTATCAGAAGGAAAAGTGTATTTTGGTTAAATTGTATTAAGATCATTTTGTATGTAAATATTACCTCACAGTAGTTTCCAACTAACTGACCAATCGGCTTCCCCCCCCCCCCCCCCCCTGCCTTTTTACCGTTTGTTTTTATCCAAGTTAGGTTGGCACGGAGTAGTGTTACACACCCTATTTTTAAAAACGTTTCCCTCTTTAATTGAATATTTTATTCCCAATATCCAAAAGATTGTTAGGACACTTCAATTTTAATTTTGGCCCAAGTTAAATAAGGTGTAAGTAAGCCAATTTTATTATCAGTATCACAGAACTAAACGATTTTATTCTACAGCTCAATTTGATGATGTTTGGCTTCGTCACAGGCGGAAGTGAATAAAAGTTTAAACTAAAAAAATAAAACAATATGATGCCTAAAAATAACACTCAAGGCCTCTATTAAAAGCTTACTTTATAAATTATTGGTTCCAATTTGATTCACAGGTCTATTTTAGGAAAAATTTACATAATTAAAAAGCAATTTACAATCATTTTCCTTCCGAAGTTGTTTAAAGCTTCAATACTCTTCCTAAATATTTTGTTTTAAATTATAAATGATTGAAAAGTAAAGTATAACGAATGAGCAATTTTTACTATGTCTATTATTAAATTTTTGAATAAACATTTCAAGTTTTCGAACTGAAAATGAAACTACTCATACACTTTCCTGTTATGAAAGATAAGTAAAATAAAATGAACTATAAACTTATAGGTATTGTTTCTAAATCGCTATTAAAAATTTGAGTTAACCACATTATTACAGTTATTGTTGTAAAGCTTTCAGATTAAAAATTGATTTTTATATAGTATGAATCTCCATAGAGATATTATCAAATCCAGAAATCATATTTTGGAATACTAAGTTGAGTTTTGATAAAAATGAACTATTTTATTTCTAAATAGCTATTTAAACATTGAGTTAACCTCATTATTACAGTTATTGTTGTGAAGCTTTCGTATTAAAAGTGGGTTTGTATGTAATCTGAAGCTCCACAAGGATGTTTACAAATCTAGAAATCATATTTTGAAATATAAAATCGAGTTTTGAAATGTCCATTCAAAGCATTATCAACGAGTATAATTGCAGATTGTTCACCACTGGAAAAACTGAAGTGCCAAGGGTTTTTTTTTACTCAATCTAATTTTTATAGATTTGTGTGTGGGCTTAGTTTATGAGTACATATAAAGAAGCGTGGTATAATTAAAGAAAGGAGGGTTTTAGTATTGGAAAAAGAAATTTGACATCATGAAATTTAAAATTGGAACAGATGTACAGCTGGGTCATTATCTAGGCGTTTACATCGTTTCAGGTTATTAGTTAAGTGGTTTGACCATATGTGTAGTTTTATTTGAAGTAAATTGTGTTCGGAAATACGAGTGAATAAAGTGGGCCTATAATGTGTTATAAAAATACCTTATTTTCAAAATTAGAAGTATCGAAATGTATGTATCTATAATGCTATTTAATTATGTTCATTATTAGTTTTATTTTGTTACTTTAGTTAAGAAAGTTATTATATACGCAAATACAAGGTTTTTTGTTTGTGATTCTGCACCAGTTTCTTTTCTTCAATTAACGGCGAATCTCAGTAAAAAATTTACCAATAACCAAACTACTTCTGCTTCTGTATAATGACAATGTTTCCTTGACGTTATATATGTCCGCATTGGTACAAAAAGACCGAACCTTGACAATCAAAACAACTAGCAGTAAACAAGTAGAAAGTGTTGAGGGAAATCTCGCGAAGAACTTATATATTTCCTCTAAAACTTTAGAGGAAGATACTTAATCCCAAGGTATTCCGCCATTTGAAAAAAAAAGAGATGATATTGGATTGCAGGGATTGCGATCAAACTTTAAGAACCATAATGTCTGTCTTAGTATCAAAATGTGTATTAAACAGTGCAGCCTAAATATGTAGGTAAAAGTAAACTAAAAGTAAAATGTATAAAAAAAAACGATGCTGTATTGTAGAAAAAAAGTTGTTGTATTGTTTTATTGAAAATTTTAAATCATAATTCTAAAATAAAACAAAAACATAAAGTAAAACACTACGTACCATAACATCATTAAAATTATGAATTTTTTTTGCTTTCAGTTAAATCCTATAAATCTTTCGGTGACATTGGACAAGTAAGTTTGACCGACCAATTTGCAAATTCGAAATTATCAAAAACATCGGCCAAATTAACCTTGCTTTTATTTTTTTAACAAACGATAAAGAATATTAAGTGAATTCACAAAATATAATCAATGAAAATGGGCTAATTTCGGTTTTTATAAGCTTGAATTACAGTTAATGCTATATTTATACAGAATTGGAGATTGGAGGCTTATTCTTCTTTTCTGTAATCCTTCATCTATATTCGTCCATTCGTTTATAACAGCCAACCCCAATACACATTTCCCAATAACCGAGCCATTGATGCGCCCATAAAATGGAAATGTTTCTTACACCAAACTGCCTTATCGTGATCCATATCCTTCTACTTTGTTAATGTAATGAGCGTTTAAAAGCACGATACCGATATATTGTCCATCTGTTATGGGCAAGATTTTGAGTGTCATAACTTTTAATGCTAGTTTTTTTGAACAAAATTCCCGATCCAGTCACGATCGCTACTTGATGCATCCTTTGACAAAGTTATAGAAGACACTTTTGTTGAAAGAGTTGTGAAATCATCGATATCATCTATGATACTTTACGCAATTTCTTAACGAAAAACTTTTTTAATAAATTTAGGAAAAGTTATAATCCCGTTGCTTTCAAAATTCAAGCAGACATTTTTAAAAATACAATTTGATTAATTAAGAGAAAACAAAAAATTATCACCAAAACTGCATTGAAAAATTATTCGTTACATTACAAAATTGTATGATCATTAATGTTTTAAATTCTAATATTCATGCTTTTAAGAATAGGGACTTATCTTTAAATGTACTATTGAGATTTTTAATAATAATTAATTAAAAAAATAATTTAAATTTAATTAAGATTTTATATTTTTGTACAGTGGGGTATAGATCCTGTCGCTTAAGGATCGCTTTGCCATAATTAAGTTCAAAACCATATTCAACTCATCATAAAAATCTTATATCCAAATACACTTTCTAAAAGTCTACCCAGAAGCAGTTACAGTTCTATCAAACTTACAAAACGTGTGGTGTAAGGTGTTTTTTATGGGCTGTAAATCGGTTGAGCCCTATAGCGCTCGTTATACTACATTGTAAGTCGATGTTGGTAATGCTTTGTGGTAGGCGAATTTTCAGTTTTGCATGAAATTAAGCATGCTGGTTTCCAAATCCTATCATGGTGCCTAATCAGGATTAGGCTGCCATTCGTGATGCTACACTTAAAATATAATACACATTTGTATTCGGTAATAAGTATAAAATGCATCTACAATATTTCTAGTTATTTTATTGGCATTTAAATGTTATTTAAGATTGTTTTTTAAGCCTATAGACACTGTCTTTTAAATTTCACCGTAAAGGACGAAATTTAAATCATTTTTACACCTAAAGTCATCGTAATTTGACTACAAAATAATGATGTTGAAAAGTTATTTCAGCAGCAACTGAAGATTATATATTTTAAATATTTATTATTTTAAAACATCAATTAAATATATTTTGCATCTAATGTTAGTTTGCAAAATAGTGAATAAATTTATATATTTAGCAATAATAAATAAGTCCCCCCTTCCTAATCCCTTAGCTACGCTCTTAAAACAAACGAGCGATTCTAACTCAGTCTGAGTTAATTTTCACTCATTCCAGTGTCAAAAATGCACTTCCCCTTTGGAGTTGATTTCACTCCTTTGTTAAGTTAAACCTCCGACAAGATCACTCCAAACGAGTGACTTTAACTCCGTCTGAGTTAATTTTTCACTTTTTTTTCCAGTGTCGAAAATGCACTTCTCCTATAGGAATGGATTTCACTCTTTTGTTTTAAGAGTGTATAGGATGAAGTATTTCTTTCTTTGTTAAAAAAAACATCTACTGAGATTCACTCACGTCCCACAATTACATGTCCTATCAAAGAATCTCCTAAAATATTATACATCTTTCTATTATCATACATATATAACCCTTTCTCGTCCCATTATATTCTTCTTTTCCAATTAACATCAAGGTTCCAAAGATTGCTCAATCCCAATCTTAAATTGATTGATTTGGAATTTCGCAAACGTCATTCAGAGTTTATTAAAAAAATCGGTCGTTCAAGTTATTAGTTTAAATCGGTTAAGCCTCCTATCATCGATATAAAAGCAGAAACATTGTGAAAAAAAGTTAATCGACATAGCCATGATGATTATAATAACAACAATGAAGATAATTCGGCTACTGAAATGGTTCAGTGGTAAATGATGAGGTAGTGATTATTTTATGACAGAACTTGAATATATTTTACGATTGAAATAATATGTTAAAACAATTTCGGAAATCAGTGGTTGAAGATAAGTGTAATTAATGGCAAATATAAACACGTCCTCACTTAGTTGTATCATTTATAAATTGCTAGAGTCATGCAGAAATTAATCTAGTTGACTGCGACCTATTTAGCAAAAAATACGTTTTAGCTTATTGTTTAACAATATAAGTCATTTTGAGAGATTACTCCTTCAAATGGTGTAAATAATATCGTCAAAAATTTTTTGAATGAAGATCTACGTAAGTTTACTGTTACCCAATGTTTTTCACAGCTTCACTATTTTTTTTAAAAATTTTGTTACTGACTGTATTGGTAAAATTACATTACATTATATATTATTATTTGCTTGAATTACAGTTATTATAATAATTATTTTGTTTCAATTGCTGTTATTATATAATTATTGTTCCAATTACTTTTATTATTATTTTGTTTCAATTATTATTATTATTATTTCTTATTGATATAGCATACTTAAATTTAAAAAAAAAAAATGAATCTGTCCATTGAATATGGAATATTTTATAAAATTTGCTTTTTTTTATAAATAAACAACATAGTTTTGAATAGATAATACTTGGGAAAGAACCTCTTTAGAATGTTCTCAATTATAGTAATAAACAGTACAAAAAATAGCTACGAGAAAGCCAAATCAGCAAATAAGGCCGGAGAAGCTATCTGAGCTGCTCCCCCCCCCCTCCCACCGGTCCTGCTCTGAGACAAACTAACGATACCTATTATTAATCTGAAAAAGTATAGTCGGCAGTGTATGTTTCCTACTTTTTATTCAGAAAAGCCGGTAATCCGAAACGGGAAGGGTTGCGCTTGACGTCACGAACTTCTATGGCTTTAAAGTTGAGTAGGCGAGAGTTCTTTTCGGTTATCGAAGTCAATAAAATTATGCAAGACAGTCCCTCCTCAAGTAGGTATCTTCCATTGCCACAAACTGTACCATTAAAAGACTCCATCAATAAATTAAAATTTCGTGAAGCAAAACCCAAACTCTGTAACTGCAACTGTAGCTTCTCCTTGGCAATTGGGCATTGTTTCGAATCGCTTTAACCATTACTTCGCACCAAGATTTTTTATTCCTCTTATCATTGTACATTCTTATTCGTATTCTAATTCTTCAGACGAAGATTTAGCATTGTTTTTTCTTCTGCTGATATTCATCAAAGTTTTTTATCGGCGTCAATTTCTTCACATGTTTTAGTTGAATCTCTTCACACAAAGATAACTCAAGTCTATTGGGTAATTTCCCTTTAGGCTTCTTCCGTTCAACTTATTGGTGAAATCAGAAGTGTGTAGGGAAGTACTCCTATGGACTTGAACCATTTTTATGTGTAGTTGCGATTATGATCTCGATTGAAGGTATGAATAAACAAGGCTTTCATTAAAACACTTTTCTCTTGCTGCTTTTGTGAAGGGATTAATAGTTTTTTGGGGGTTTAACTGTGTGAAAATAATCTTGTGAAACAACCGAACATCAAATGGTCTTTGTGTGTCAAAGATGTCGAATTGATGACAAAGGTTTTTTTTTCTTAACTAAACAATCAACAAAGAATGGGGCCATTTTGTCTTGGACTCTAAACATTTGTCTTTAAGATTCTAAAAGCCAAATAGACTTTCACTATCTTTTTAATAATAAAGTAAAAACAATGAACAGTTTTCTTCTGAGTGGGAAATTAACTATTCGAATTTGAATGAAGCTATGCCTTTTGTTTAGTATTGCGTTTCAGTTTTGTAACATTTATTTACTAACAGTTTGTAAGTTACAGTTGCATCATTTTATTTTCCTTCTCTAGAGAAAATCATTATAAAGAACCAAACAAGTGGAAAATGAACAAGGGGGAAAAGTTTTGTTGTTTTAAATTCCAAATACTCAGAGAGAATTATAAACAAAAATGAAAATTATGAAAAAAATAAACGTAATAATTGACATTAATTACGTTTAGAATTTATATTAATGTATTTAAATTTTCTCCATGCCTTAGGTAAATTCCTTATGAAAAAATTAGGAAATGTAGTGAAAGTTGTTTTAATGTTTGAATTTTAATTACCAGCTGAAAATTGTAACAAATGCAAATTCAATAAAATTTGCGTAGTTTTTGCTTCAAGCAATTAAAAATATCTTAATTGGAGATGTTCTCCATTCAAAAAATTAAATACGTGTTTTTATAGGTTTTTTTTATTGTTTAAATGTTATTACTTTCGACTTTCAACTTTCACTGTATTTTTTTATT
Source organism: Hylyphantes graminicola (assembly GCA_023701765.1). NCBI lineage: Eukaryota > Metazoa > Arthropoda > Arachnida > Araneae > Linyphiidae > Hylyphantes > Hylyphantes graminicola. The sequence continues at coordinate 4,124,580 of CM043119.1, read as the reverse complement.
TTATAGTAAATGCAATTTTTTACTGCCTAAATGCAAAGAAAATATTATTGAAATTCCTTATATATAGAAACAATTTGGAGTTCACATTTATCTCGATTTTTTAAAACTTAGCAAGTAAATAAAAATAAAACAAAATGCTATTCTTAATATGATTCGGCCAGCCAAATTGTGCCTTTTTAGAAGTCTGAAGATGAAATTGTAAAATATGTTAAAATGTTAATGCTAAATACGTTATGTCTATTTTTAATATATTAACAAGATTTATAAATTTCTTTTGTCTTTGTATGGCTACAGTGATGATGGGAAGTGTGAACCCATGACCTTGGGGCCAGGGAACATGACCTAGTAGTTAAGGTCTCCTTCTCGGAATCGGAAGGTCCCGCGATCGAGTCCCAATACCACTGAAGACCCACCGAGTACATGCGGAATATGCGTTCGTTAAATCTGTGGGTCCGAAAGTCCTGTGAGCCGTCATGGGGCAGTTTCCCACTTGTACAGGTCCCTGGAGACTATTTCCCTCCCCTCAGGGACATGTCTAAATTGCGGAGGTGGCGATAGATGGCAGCATCTGTCACTTATGTGGGTGTTGTGTCTGTCAAACTTGAAAAATGTTTATAAGCGGATATCTGACCAAGCACGCAAACCTGAATACTGAATATATATGTCTACCAACCAACCGACAACTGCGCCATCACTGCCAATTTTTGAATTTGAAAATTTAAAAAAAAATAGGTAGTGACTTTTTACACTACTTACTTCTCAAACATACTACATTAATAAACGTATGATATATTTGTTTTTGATAACTTGGGTCTGCACAGACCAAAGTTTAGAAAATTCTGAAATAAAAAGATAAAACAATTAATCATAATTACTTATTTGAATGGATCTTCAAACATCAAGGAACAAAGGTCTTCAACCACTTAAGAGATTTATTCCACAAAGAAGAAAAATCCAATACGATTTTCAAAGCAATTGCAGCTTAGACTTTATTACAACAATAGAAAGAGATCCAATCAGAGCGTTTTGTTCTGACCCCATTACCATTTGAAAAGAAAATTTCCGATTGCTGAAATATCATTTACTTATTAGAATTAAATTCTTTTGTTTACAAATAGGGACGAATTGTTTTTTATATAAATTTAATTGTAATTTTAGTGCAATCTTCAAGAAGGAGGTTAAGGAAGTGGTTATAATTTTTATTTTATCAACGTGAATTTTTAGCAGACATGTGTAATAGATTATACTTTAGTAAAAATAGTTAGAATGAAAATAATTTGAATGTATTTTATTTCATTAAGTTAAGTGTAATCTTGAGCACAATCATCAAAAGTGATGTTAAAAGAGCCTTTTATTTACATTTTATCAAAAATAATTTCGTGCAGAAAAGCGTAATAGTTTACACATTATTAAAAATAATATTCTGGCTTGCTAAGTAAATGCTTGCTAATACACTAAAAATTTGGTGAAACGTTGCTTAAGCTTTGTGGAGTATGCTGCACCATATTCATTTTATACCGTTTCTCTAATTTTTTATGCCGCCCCGGTGGCTTAATCGTTAGGATGCTGGCCTTTGGAGCTGCTGAGGTCGGGTTCGAATCCCGGTCAGGCATGGGTGTTTGTGACTGTCAATAAATGTTGTTATTTGTCTATGTGTCATTCCTTTCTTCGTGACAGTAAAAATTCTTTCTGTGTCTGTCCCACTTGACGAAAGCTCATAAGCGGTTCTCTGAACAAGCACACAAGCTGGAATATATATGTACTATACTCAAAATTTATAAAGAAGCGTTACATTGCATTATATAGTAATAAACGTTTTATGTGTGTAACCTACCTAAAGATGGAGGAAGCCAGGTAATTTCAATTTAAAGCAGTAAAGTTACGCAACATGTAATTGTTACACCAATGTTTTAGTTTGAAATGGGATGTATATCTGATTTTTTTCTCCGTGTTTCAAAATCTATTTTTTTACACCTATACAATTATAAAATGGCAGCAATTTATATTTTTCTAATGTTTCATATTTAGTTGAGGAGATTCAGGGAATAACATGTATGTATTTATTTATATTATTGCAAACGTTATAGAAAGTGTGCAATTTATACAAACATATTTTTTCGACTTATATCGATGCCGAACTTAACTTATTAAATTAACAACATTTTGTCGGTTCTTAATTACAAAAATTATTATTAAAGAAAAAAATTGAAAAATTCAGTGGGAACGTGCATTAATTTTGTATTCTATGGTTTATATGGTTTATACAAAAATTATTGTTGATAGAGGACTAATTTATTTTTGGAACTGGGTACATTTGAATAATGTTTTTCATAGCACTTTCACCAACCATTCCATTTTTTAGGAAGATAGGACGTGTATTACTTAATTTATTAAGAATGCAAAAAATTTTAACAATAATTACTCTAATATATAACAATCAAATTTTATCAAAACAATGATTACTCCACATAACTACAAATTATTGATAGTAACAATATATAATGTAATAAATACGCAACAATGTACGACACCATTCCTTGTTTTTCGTTTCTGATAAAAGTTTGAAAAAAATACCGTCCTTATATAAAAGAGAATTGTGCATAAAAAACAGATATTTCAGTCTATAATTAAAAGACAAATCAAAAGTAAAGCCTAACGCTTACAAGTCTAAAGTTTTTGAAGTGATTTGAACACTCAAAAAGGTTTAAAGTTTGAAGTTGTGGAATAGCAAAAATCCGCTGTTGAGGTTTGCAGACTTATTTTCAAAGTAAATCCTTGAGTAAAAGAAGGGAAAAAATGCCTTTCGCTAAAGCAAAGAGCTGGATCAAAAAGAACTTGTAAGTACCAATAATTTAATTTCAAATACGTGATTTATAAAATAAAAAACTTATCTTCTTAACCAAGGTTGGCGACATAACTTGACACTCGAAAATGAGCTGTTTGCTAAAGTTATGGAACAGCTATTATAGAATCTCCGGTCTAGATTTGGCTATTTAAGCTACTTTTCTTAGAAACGGAAATAATCCTATGTAGTAAACATTTCACTTTATAAATCGTACAACTCGATAAGTATAGAAACTATACTTTAAATTTTCAAACTATCCACAAGTTGTCAATGAACATAACAAGCCATTATAATATAGATGCACCTAAGTTAATAAAACTAAACAAAATATAAGACAAATGAAGATCACTGATTTGAATAATTTGTATGTGTCAAATTAAGTAACACCAAAAAAAAACATCTTTGAAAAACTTAGAGTTAATATTTTTATCCGGAAATAATTTTGCTAATGGTGTTCACACCACAGAAGCCTTAAGTATAAATACTATTAAAAAATATCCACTTTCACCAATAGTTCTATGCCGTGGTATAATAACCGATTTTCGTTATAAATGATCCGAAATTTTGTGGCCAACAAGCTGATATTTTTTATCTATAAAAACAAGCTTTCTAATTTTTTTCTCACAAGTGTACCAGGCTGAGTGGCACATTAATAAATTGTCTTGCTTACTTTTACAGACTTTGCTGCTTCTGCCAAGACGATGAATCCGAACTCGAGTTCCAAGAAATATGCGAGTTCCAAGAATACATCGCCGGCATTGAAGCCTACACAGACGGCAAAGCAATCCACGATGACTTAATCACGCAGCCTATTGATCCTCTTCAAGTCGAAAAGTTAGGAGACGCCACCGACTACAAGGAAAAAGTCGTGGACTTCATTCTCCGCAACGACTTTGAAAATGCGGATCCTCAGTACTTTATAGAGGACTTGGGACTGGCTCCGATTCAATGGGTCATCACTGTCCCCCGCAAGTCTGAAAGCAACGACCCAGCGAAAGTCGACTCCATCGCCAAATATTTGGAGGAGTACTGCATGAACATTGGCTTCTACGACTGCAAGTCAAACTTCAGTGAGTCCACATATAAGACTTGCGAAGAATTTTAACGCCGTCTAAGTCACAAAGTTGCAGTATGTTTAGTTAAATCAGACTGAACAATTCAACGTTTTTATGTGATGAAAACTTATGATATAGTTGTTATTGTAAAAGCTGCAACATTAAGTCAGCAAATTTTTAACTTGATTCCAATACATGTGTTTAGTGAATTGCATTTATCTAAATTATAAACGAAAGTATGTGTGTGTGTGACAGAACTAAAATTTTTTTGTTATTTCCAAAACTGCTACCGTATTACTTGTGAATATTTTCATAACGTTGTGATATTTTTGATGTGATGTGTTCATAACGTTGTGATATTTTTGAATTGATATTTTCATAACTTTACGATATTTTTGATGTGATATTTGCATAACGTTGCGATATTTTTGTTGTGATATTTGCATAACGTTGTGATATTTTTGATGTGATATTTGCATAACGTTGTGATATTTTTGATGTGGTATTTGCATAACGTTGTGATATTTTTGATGTTATATTTTTCATAACGCTGTGATATTTGTAATATGATATTTTTCATGACTATGTGACATTTTTGATGTGTGGCAAATCCGCTGTGGTGTCTGTTACAAACAAAATTGATATTTTCTGAAATGGTGCTCAAATATTTCATGCTTGTATCCTGTTTTGATCTTAATAAATATAGTTTTGGCCTTAAGTGTTCTTTTTTTTGTATAATGCAGTGATATCCAATGCATTTGTAGTATAACAGAAACTATTTTATATTTGTAAGGCACATAGTACTAGTAACTATATTAAAAGCAATGTAATAAAATCAAGTAACCTTATTTTTAAAAGCTTATAGTTTAGATAAAATAACTACAACTTAAAACTGGAAGTTTCCATTGTTTGTGAAGTTCAGGTACAGTAGAAACATAAAACCCATATATTAAAAAAAATTTTATAAGATAGTAAGATTTCTTAATTTTGACATTCATTTCATTATAAGTCTAAGTATAGGCAATAATTATTTTATCAGGAAGCATTTTGGTTAAAAATAATTTTCCATTCTTACGCAATAAATTCTTTTGTAAACTGAATAAATAAAATGTAATTGTAATTATATTTGAAAGTTTATCAAGTTTTGGTTTTTTAAATGTTAAACTTATTTAAAGCACCCAAATGAAATATTTTGTGAGGTTAAGCACGATAATATTTTGCATTTTGAAATATTTAATTTTTCTCGGTTATTTATTTTTCGGGTTGTGTAGCAGAGCATGGAGAGACAGACAAATACTTTTTCTGTATTTTAAAAATATTGAACTCCTCAGTATTTGAAATTTATGTATCAATTAAGGATCCTATTCTTAAAGTAGGGAGTGCTATTACTAGGTAATATAAAAATTGTAAGATACATACAGCATATAAAAAACACGAACATGTTTTTTTTTAAGTAAAATATCTTGGTCATTGCAATTATACATAATAATGACAAGGTAAATTAAGGAATTTCGAAAGATACAGACAATAAATAATCAAATTATTCTCTTGATAATTAAAACTAAAAGCAAAACAAGATATACAACTGTAATAACAGGGTATAAAATGACAAAGAAATAATCTGCAAAATTGTGTCACTGCAAAATTGCCATTTCTTATATGAAGGGCTAAAACTAAAAAGGGCTAAAGTACTTTTGAGAAGTTCTCTCGACGCTTTTTCCTTTCTAAAGTTTCGGTAAAGAACAAGTGTTTATTGAAATCTTCCTGTAGATTGGACCACCTTTTTTAAATTAAAGCGATTTATTTATGACATAAACCAAACAAAATACCACTGTTACGAAAACAAATATATGAAAGTCGCACAAAATTTATTAAAAGGTTAAGTGGAAGCCAATTAACCTATGGAAGTATATCAAAACGCTTTCGTTCATTCAGAGACCAATTGCCTGTTAAGTCCTAGTTCATCTACGTTTCCCAACAGCAGTAAAAATGAAATAACACAAATGTCTTTTATTCATTTCATTTAATTCAAAAGTTTATCTCCATATTTAACCGCCCACGTTTTTATATATTGCTTTTTGAAATTACACACAAAAAAAATTTAATCGTTACAACCGCTATTTGACGAATTGGTATGTTTAAATGTAAAGTGGTGTAAACCACTTAAGTTCTAAATATCTTTTAGTTTTTACACCGAAAGAGATATAATAATGCTCAATAGTGCGCTACCATATTTCAAAAATTGTTTAATTTATAAGTTAATACTTTTAGTTTTTGTATCGAAAGATATCTCTTTCGATACAAAAACTAAAAGTATTAACTTATAAATTAAACAATTTTTGTTTTTAAAACAAAATTTCCCTGTGTTCCTTTGGGAAATTCCCCAAAATTCTCCAATGGCTAAACTAAATGATTTTTTTCTTTCAATATTAGCATCCAATTTTTTTAGCCTATTATTTACTAACTTGTTAGTATGCTTAAGTATATATCAGCTTCATCTTTGCACTTTATTAAGTTTTCTTAATTAAATTACTACGTTTTTTAATAAGCTGACAAGCAAAACAAAGCTTTACAGCATATGCAACTAATTTTCAAAAAATTAGGGAGGAGTTAGTTTCATTTTTCCAATATTCATGTCAGTATATATGGCAATAGCAGGACTTGTAGATTGTAGTTGGTTTTAACGAACTGTTTGGGTAATTATACAAAATATAAACAAGGAGCTATGATATTAACGATCAGAATAAATAGACCCTGCAGTATTTGTTTATATTCATTAAAATATGTTATATAAAATACGCCACTTTTCCTTGAAGGTTGAAAAGTTAGTGACTGCTTCAGATTTTGATGTTTCGTGGGTGGTATAATATCCTCTTTGACAGACGGAAATCTTTGTTGATTTTTTATGTTTGCGAGTCTGTAGAATCATGTTATTTTACTGTTTTGGGTGAGATTGTCAACCATGAACCTGTTTCGTTTGAATAGTATGCATAGTAAATGTAGAAATGGTGATAGTAAAAAAAAATACTCTTAATGACATACATTCGTTGCTTTATGAGAGGGAGATTGCTTTTTATTATAGATAGAGGTAATTATTTTTATGTGCATGTAAAGTCATGTAAATCTGAAGTTGATATCATTACAACGAGAAAGTGAAAATAAAGAGAATCTTTGTATGTATTTTTATTTTTATCAAGCAAATCAACAAAATACCTGATGGTCTGCCGTGTTCTGTCTTTTTGTCACTATTTTTAAAAGGATGAACGACTGCTTTCTTTTTGCTTATAACAGTTTTTCAAATTTGTATTTTAGTGTTGCAATAAAAATATTTTGTATGACTTCAGTTATTCAAGAAGTTAGAAAACTTTCAATATCTATAAAAATGACATTAACCTTAAATTTGACTTTAAACAGAACATACAACTTTACCTACATTTCAGGATTTCAATAAAAAGTTCAAAAATCGGAAATCTTTCGTGCTGTTTTCATCATCTACCTAACAATATATTTACACAGCTATTTTAAAGTGTGTTTTTTAAATAAATTTTTGTTATAGACAAATAGAAACGAAGAAAGATGTTCTTAAATGTAACTTACTTCTACACATCGAAAACGTTTGCTATGTTTTGTCAGCCTACAATGACAACTATTTCATTCTGGATTGATAAAACACCAACACAATTGAGTTCATCTTAAAGTTATGGGATGTTTTTTTTATGTTTATAACGATCATTACTTTCTAATGACGCAGGTGAAATTTTATTGTGTCATACGTACTACGGCAAGGTGTGGTTATAGATGCACTCCTCTTCAAATCAGCAATTGACCCAATATTGGTTAGATAACGTTTAGCATTTAAATTCGTAGGGGATGTGTGGTTAGGATGTTTTAGCATATGTAAAGATTGGTGAATAAATTAACAATAATAAATGAATAGATTTAAAGCAGAGTTACAATAGTAGTAGAACAACCATAAGTGAATGTTAGCCATGCAATTGAAAAAAAAATATGACATTTAAGATGGATCTACTAGTAGTAGTAAAAAGAATCTGGTAATAAAAATATGCAAAACTTATGACTGTTTTTCATTTAAACGGTTTAGTCTGTTTTCTCAAACGTTGGTTAGGTAATGGTTTACATACAAATGTCAACAGGATATAATATACAATATGATAGAGAAGGGGGTGTAAATGTTTAAACCCAGTTGGTTTTTAGGTTGTACAAGAAGCGATTCCTATTAATAGCATGTTTTCATATTTGCACCTTCCTTCTCTTCGTTAGTAATCTGAAATTGACTAATCAATTACAGTAAATAATAAAAAAAGTTACATCCAGACAGACACTGAATTTCCTCCCTTTGCATTATTATTAAAAATAATCGAGTTTCAAAAGTTTATGAGGTCAGAGGTCATCATTGAAAAAATTGTTCAAGAATTAGTTGGCAAGTTGTTGGGTTACTTGAAAATAAACAGGGAATATTTGGTGTAAAAATATGTAAATATATAACAGGTAACAGAAATAGGTGCTGCAATTAACAGAAATAGGCTTTACAATTAACAGAAATAGGCTTTACAATTAACAGAATGGGTGTTGCATTCATAAAGCATTTTCATCATTTGATTATTGTTATAGACAAGTAACAACGTGCTATGAATGAGACCGGTGAATATCTAACTTAAACGAGCAATTGTTCTGTATTTGATATATTCTACGATTGCCATTTAAGTATCAATGAATGCCCATAATATAATGGCACACGTAAATCAAAGTAAGTAGGATTTAATGCTAATCCTGGTTCATTCGATGAAAAGAAAAGTCATTACATCTGTCGACAAACGAAATCAGAATTTTTTATTTTTTATTTTTGTTTCACTTTGCATAATATCAACCTACACTGTAAAAACAAGTAAACGGTTACGTCTCTGACTATATGGGACAACTAAGGAGCATGCAATTTTCAGAAACTTTTCCGAGTATTTCGGAAATATCTTTCTGTAGAATATAGAATTTTTTAGCATTCAAAAATTCTTTTCAAAGAAGGTAACCTAAAAGTGGTACTATTTTCAAGTTCATAACCGATTTATGGAATGACTGGAAGAAGGTGAGATTCGCACTTCTGAGAAGATCTCTCTTTTTAATTCGGTCATTATTTCAAGGGTCATGTTCGTACCACCAGAGATGGCATTTGTTTATCTGATCATATATTTTTTTGAAATTTTGCTTTTATATTCAGAATGAGTTTTTTTTTACATATGTGTATGAAAAAGTAATCAAAACAACTGCTCTATACCGTCTACTATTTTTTAGGTTTTCTCAGTGGCTGTGAGGTGTTACGTGTCCGCCGCATAAACGCTAGATAGCGGCAGATTTTCTGGATGGGAAAATAGTAGGCACGGATGTCATATGATTATGTGCCATGTAAAAGATCCTTTGAGTACCCGTTTGGCTTTGTTTCTCTCAGAAAAAATTAAATCGCGACATACTTTTAACATCATTAAAGAGCTCAGATTCATTGTAATCTGAGCGTCAAAATTGGTAGCGAGAGTCTCCTAGCCGCTAAAAAGCAACCCGTTGAAAAAAAAAACTATTTTTCAGGCTAGACAAAGCATGATTTAAATTGATATTGTATATATGATATCGGTATCGAACTTAAGTGTTACTTAACAATGCACTCACGAAGATGGTGTGGTAAAATTTACAATTAGCAATAGATCATAGATCACGCAAATACGTGTGAAACGAATTAACTTTATAATGAATTGCTTTTTAAGTAAGAGACGCACGATAGCTTACAATAACTTTGACTGTGGTAGTACATAATAATCATTTAAAAAACAATTAAATTATATGTTTATTAGCCGGTACATGGTCTTATTATTTGAGTACAATTGAAAATTTATTCACTTATTTTTTGTTAGTAAAAGATGTAATCATTTCACGATTTTCACCTGCTTGTTGAAATTTAATATTATAATTCTATGAAAACATTTTCAATAATTTTTTCGTATATTGCTTCTAAATGCATTGGTATTTATAATTATCAGTAATTACATTGCGTAACTTATATTAAACGACATATTTTAAAAGATATCGTGTAAATAAGTTTAAAGAAACATTCTACCATTTGGAGACAAAGAGTTGATTTTATGTAAAACAAATTTCAACTTAAAACCATTATAAAGATATTATCTAGCTTACAAGTCAAACAATTTGCTTGTACCTCAGAGGGTAAAAGTACCTTATATGTGAAATATGCCCAAAGCTAAACAATTAATGCTGTTCCTTAAGGAAAACAGATATTACTCGAGTTACAAGAAAAACTAATAAAAAACCTCATTTACTGCATCATCAAACCTAACTTAATCAGAAATATTTAATCGGGATCGCCCCCTCACGTTTATAAATTTGTGTTCGCCATCATCACAATTCGTGTATTGATTATTGAAACACACAATATTGCAATATTGCTTTTTCAATAAAATACTTGTGTTTCACTTGAAGCACAACAAATTGATTCTATATGAAACAATCACAACAATCTAAAGGCAGTCTCTACTTTTTAAATAATTAGCTTAAAGTACGACATTTAAGTTTTAGATTTCCAGTTTCTGTGTAAAATTCTTTTATTTTCACCTATCAGTTGCTTTGATGTTTCATGTCCATGTGGGACTGTAGTAAAGCTTTTAGAAAATAAATAAATGTGTGTGGTTAATTTTATCTCCTAAAGAACCTTAAATGTAAAATTTGCCCAACGCTAAATAACTAATGCTGTTCCTTAAGGAAACCAGTTTACACGACTCATTTAAAAAAAAAACACTAAAAAACCTCATTGACTGGCATCACGTTACTGTTTTTCAATTTTAGTTCATTACCTTTCAAAATGACTCCCTTCAACCGGTATATCATCCAGTTAACCAGCTACTGGAGAACCAGTCGTAATTGAATGGCTTTATTTCCAGAAATAGTTTCAACGGGATCGCCCCTCACGTTTTTTGAGAGATGACGGGTTTATGCAAGAAATGATTTTAATTGTAATCCCCTAATATGACTTTTTTCCTCAAATAAAACTCATATTACTTAGACTTCCGAACTATAAAGGCAAATGTTGTGGCGAGAGCCAATTAAGGTTCTCCACGCTTTCAATCAGAGTTGATTTAAGGGTATTTTTAACTAGTCGACTTTTATAAGTGATGCGTTATTTCGACAAAATGGCTCTTCTGAGTTTTGAGTTGATTTGTTTTTTCAGTATGGTGTTAGTCTGTAGTTAGTTTGGATAGAGTTAATTTGCAAATAAACGTTTCTTTTCTTAAAGAAAAGAACTTTAAAGAAAATTTTAAAGGGATGTTTGAGCACTCAATATAAACTTTTGGTTCAGACAACGGTTTATTGACCAGCTGAAGTTTTTCTGCATACTTGTTTATTGTTTACGTATTATTTATGGGGCTTCAAGTAAGAAGCCCAGAGTAGTCAGTTTTCTCAATGGCATGAGTGTACAATCAAGGTGATAAGTTACGCTTAATTTTTTACACTTATTAACTTACCAGTAAGTGATTAAAATTTACAATGACAGTTTATAACCTATCAAAGTAGGTGTATCGAAGAATTTTCATAGGTAGTTTCACATAGAATAAAATTATTTCTTAATAAATGTAGTAAAATTCAAAAATATCATTCATTCCTTAAAAAAGGAAATACTCGACAAAAGAATGAAGCAATTAAAAAAACCTCATCATTTGATTAAAACAATTTTTGTATTAAAGACATAGAGTTGATAAAAGTTTGAACGTTTCTTACACATTCTGGCTGGGGGTCATAAACCAAATTGGCTTCAACCAACATAATGGAAATTTTTCTTCCGGTACAATATATGTATTAAAAAAAATACAATATTGTTAGGTGCGTTTCGTTTTAAAGGGGGGAATGTGGGATTTTTTTCTGCACCATTAAAGTTAAAACTAATAGTCAACTTCCTATTTACTGATAGGCATTATTTTTTTCTCTTTTACATATTGTGTACTGATAATTCATAAAAATATTCATTCATAATCTGATTTTCAGACAGAATGTATTATTCCTACACACCTAAGATGTTACTTCTTCGGTTAAGTTAAACATTTCAAAAATTCCTTTTAACCACTTGAGCAATACAGACAAATAAACCAGTCAGTTGACAGACAATATTTTAAACACTTAACTAAAATTTATTTACTTTTTTAGAATTAATTATTTTTTTTGTAACTTTTAAACTAAAGTACCTAAAACTTAAACTAAAAATATCATGCAACGAAAACTAGTCTTAGACTTAGTCCACCCCTCTAAGCCAAGAACGGCTAATAACACAGGAACACGCCGTTCTTCTCCTTAGTTGATATTTTTATCCCCAGTTGCGGCGACTGAGGAAGTCTCCGTAACAAATTAGGTGAAGAAAAGAACAACAAAACCTCACGGAAACGGCGGACGCGATCTTATAAGAGGAAGAACTTCGAATCAATTTCAAGAAAGATCAGAAAGAGGGTTAAATCATCTTCGCCGAAGAAGCCAGAGGTCGACAAATTCGCCAATAATTAATACAATGGACGGAGTTTCCTTTTTTTATTTATCACGCTGGATAATCTTTTAAGATTAATGAGAATCGAAGGACTTTTTGTAATAAATATTTTAAAGTAAAACTCGTCGTTTGACCTGAGCTGTATCGTATCTAAGTTTTTCAATAACCACTTGTTATTCGTGTTTTATTTGGATTAAACGTACCGCTGGAATGCTGAAACTTTAAGTTTTTCAAAATATTGACTTCACACTCTGTAAAAATGTGCTTGCCTTTTTCAATTACTGGCAACTCTGCCTTGACAATATTATTTTAAAAAAATCAAGAAGAAAGTCAGTGCTAGCATTTTACGATTGGGCAAAACTTACCCACCAGGACCAAATTTAGCCCTTTAGACGGTACATAATTTCTTTTGTTTCTGATATACAGATAGATTTATTTGGAAAAGTGTTGCTTTACATTTAACTTTTTATGAAGTTCCAAAATGTTTTCCTATATAAAGTTTTTTTTATTCGACTTGTTATGCTGGAAATCCTTCTTCTGCTAGAAAGACTAAAAAGAAAAATTTACTGCATAAAACATTTGATTACAAAACAAATTCTGTAGCGCACTAAATTAAATGAACTATATATTAATTTATTGTAATAATTAATAAGTTTATTACAATAATAATAGTACTCATTTCACATCAATCCAAACAATATAGCTGTGCAACCAAAAGTTGCAATAACTCTCAGGTGACAGTTAACTTTTAAAAAATTCACAAATTTGTTATGTGTCTTGTAATAAGCATGCTTAAGGAGAAGTAGTTAATTCCTACATTTACGCGGTTTCATTGGTAGTGTCGGGAATGTGTGGTATGCTGATCCCTAACTTCTATACTAGCTTTTTTTTTTTTGATTTATAAAAAAATTGTTTTCTAAATTCTATCTGAACATTGCCACATTTCCGATTGCATAAGAACAGGTAAATAACTTCTTCATGGGGAAAAACAGAAGATAAAATAACTATGATACTAAAAAAACTATATTATAATTTACTAATGCTTCGAACTCTCTAATTAAATTTAAATTATGAGAGGGTGGCTTTTAATTTAGGGATATATCGATAAAGTATCAGTGATTTATTTTCGATTTTCTTTATCGTGTTTCATGTTGCATCTGCATATTGTCCCAATTATAGGATATTAATAATGGAAGTGGTTTGCGGGCTGTAGTATGCAAATTTATGATGTTTCCTATCTGAAGAGTTCGCTTCCTGTATTAGGTCTCGATTATCAGCGTAAGCATGCGAGAAGAGGTAGTAAGTATCAGTTCCGGTTTAAAAGCAATTACGACTTTATTGAATGAATTTTTTAGGATAAGAAATGAGAATGCATGTACATTGTACAATAGCCTCCCCATTAACTGACTTCGTTTAATAGTATATCTCCATTTTCAATTTTTTTTCTTCCTGAAATGTACAAATTAGACATTGTATGGTTTAGTTTAGTTTGAATTATCGTCGCACTAGAGTAACACGAGGGCTATATTATATGATTCGCTATCAATCAACAAAATATATGATGCTGATGCAAAAATTGGTGACACTATGTGGCAAATTTCCAATTTCCCAAAAATTTGACAAAGAAATGTATGGGTTTTTAATTTTTTTTTAAAGACTTACTTGTAATGTTTGAATACATTGAATATAATGGTGCATTACTTTAATTGTATATTCTGTCTGTCATGGCGAATGAAAGGTAAACAAAGGCGAATGTAATCAATGTATACACGTGCAATGAAATAATAATTAATTCCAACTGAAAGGGTGTCTACTCTATTCAGCAGTATAAACCATTTATAAGACGCATAAGACGTGCTTTAGTCAATATAAACATAATATTACACTTTATTTTATCATTTTCTTGTAATAAAACTTGATATCATAGTGATCCAGTCTTTGCCAACCCGCTGGCGCAATGGTTAACGTGTTGGCCCTTGGAGCTGGTGGGCTCGGGTTCGAGTCCTGGTCATGGCATGGATGTTTGTGTCCGTCAATAAATGTTGTTATTTGTCTAAGTGTTTGTGTATTCTCTTTCTTTGTGTGTCTCTTGTGATTGTGTCATTTCTGGGGTTGAATACAATAGACCTAAGGTCGCAGTGTTCGGCGAACTTGCCCCCCACCAAGAAAGTCATAATCCAGTTATTAAAAGAAGACATCCTTCACTTGGAGATCACAGCGAAATTTTAGAATGACATAAACATATAACAATATTTCAAATATGTTTTGATATAAAAACCATAATATTGCAAATGATGACATAGTTTAAAATTTGTGGAAATTAATAACATTTCTCTAACCCTAAGAGAAATAAATAAATCGGCAGAAGTGTAAGGTTATTGTCACTGCATGATATTAAAATGTAAATTTCAACTTAAAATAAATAAAAAAATCCACTCTTAAAAATTATATTTCTGTAGCAGATTATTATAAATGAGATCTCCATACGCTAAATTTTGAAATTTATTAAAATTATGAAATTAATATATTTTAGAAAATTGTGTATGTTGCAAGAAAAAACATGATCTGATGAGTTTTAACAAGCGCACAAAAATAAAATATAATAACGGAGACTCGATATATAATGAAAGATATTATAGCAAAAAATAAATATATAAAATAAAACTAATGCCGACGGGTAAAAACAATCAAACAATGGATGATATCTCCATTTTTAAATAGCTATTCCAAATGCATGTTATAAACAATACCGACATTAATCCACCAATTAAAAACCAAAACCTTTCATTCCGATCACTTAATAGATTTCGCAGAGGGATTTTCCGACGACGTTTCTGTTAAGACCAAGAGAAGTGTCGAGAATACCGATAAGTCTCGATGGTGGTAGAAGATCGGTATCTGACATAACCTCCCGTGGTGAGGACCTTTTCACCCCCCCCCCCCCCCCCCCCGTGGCACACTATTTAAGGATTATTTGTTGGTAATAGCTCTCTGAGATTATTGAAATGGTTATAATTGATTTTTTGTTTATAATTTAGTTGAAGATCCTATGAATAGTGTCTTTTTGTTGAAGTTCATGCGTGCGATCTTATCTGTGTTATTTCTTGAGATTTCTTGAGAAACGAGTACAAGAAGACTTGATAAATGTTATTAATTTCAAACGGAAGCCACGTAGTACACCAATGTGGCAATGTTTAATTCTTACGGGGCCCTTTTTTCGAAATGTGGGCACCTACCACGTGTGTGTGGGGGGGGGGGGGGCATGGGTAGCCTAGTAGTTAAGGCCTCGTTCTCGGAATCGGAACGCCCCGCGATCGAGTCCCGATACCACTGACCCATCGAGGAAATGCGGAGTGCGTACTCGATAAATCTGTAATTCCGAAGGTCTTGTGGTCGGTCATGGCCCAGTTTCCCACTGGTAAAGGCCCTGGAGACTATTTCCCTACCCTTCATTGAAATGTGCAAATTGCGGAGGTGGCGATAGATGGCAGCATCTGTCACTTATCTGTGTGTTGCGTCTGTCTTACTTGACGAAGGTTTGTATGCCCAAGCACACAAACCTGAAAATATATGTCTACCAACCAAATGCGTGGAGAACACACAAAAAAACTCTACACTGTTTATTTTTGGTCAAACCACATGGACCCAGCTTTTGGGCTGCCAACTTATATACATTTGCAATGTAATTATTAATGTACTATTCAAAATGAGAAAGTTTAATTTGTAAAAAATAAAACCAGTGGGAATATCAGTCAGTTATTTTGAAAGTAAACATTTCTTTCCATTCCCCACCCGCCGTGAGGTGTAAATATCTCTGATTCCATAGTTCGCCAATTCGTCACTCTCTCCTGTCTAGCTCTTATCTCCACCGCAATTTCTCCGTGACGATCGGGACACTATTTTTTTCCTCCTATTTCATCCACCTAATTGTTTTATGTATTCATGGATCCAGGTTAAATGTTGCCAGGGTTCAAAGAGTCGTTTAATTTGGGTGATTGTCTAATTTATGGGAAGTTTTTTTTATGTCACTGGTTTCGAAGGCAGTTTTTATTCCACTTGTCAAAACGTGGGTGGTTTGTGAGTGATAGAAGTGCCAGTATTTTGTAATTTACTGCTTTGAAGACAATTCGTAGTTGTGATTTTTATGAAATGTCTTAGGCATATGCAAAGGCGTGTGAATTTCATTTTGTCCTATGACCCCCTGATTTTTGACCCCCAGTAGTAATTTAGAGGGTCATTTTTTGATTGAATATCAGTTTAATATATATTTTATAAGAAAAAGATATGTAAATCTTGTATTATTAGTTTTTTAAGTAGTACAAATGCGACAATTTGATGAGTCATTGTTAATATTTAGTTTTAAAAAACTTGTTGTTTTTAAACTATAATTGTGATCTTATATATTACACTTTCTTCAAACAAAAAATTGTTTTTTAAAATTTATTTGACAAAAAAACATGTAGAAAAACGTCGTCTGAAAACATTATTAAAAGTTTAAAAAAAATAATGAAATGTTAGTCGTGGTTTAAAAAGTCAATGGATTTTCAATAAAATTAAATCTGAATTCCATATTATACTTGGAGTAGTTGGCAGACAAAAATGAATCTTTCTCCACATCTAGCCAATGAATGGCAGGAATTAATAGTTTTTTCTAAGAGAGTCTCACAATTGCTAGAATTAATTATTATTATTATTTTGTAATTTTGATCGTACCTTTTCAAGAGAAAATTTTACTTTATCATTTTGGAGATTCAAGGAAAAAATACTTTATTAGATGATAATTACTCTCATTCTATTAATGTTTGGTACCAAACAGATTTTAGAAATTATGTTTATCTTTAATTGCTTAAAATAAGAGCTGCGACTGAACTCAAGATATTAAAACATTCCTTTTCTAGAATAGTAATTTGTATTTTGTTGTAGAAAACATAATTAATGTCAATATTTTAAATATATAAATAATTAATTAATCAATTAGTGAAAAATTCAATCAGTAATTCATTTAAAACGATACAAACTTTAGAATGAGATTTATTAAATCGAATTTAATGAAACACCATAATTTTTTTTAAAATAACATCCAATTTAATAAATGCAGTTTCATTATTTGTTCTAAACGATACAAACAAACGTTAAAATAATCTATCTGACAAGAAGCAAATGAGATTTCAAAAAAATGACGCAAATCCGCGAAGCCATTATCTCGTGACAGAGGTCACGAACAGAACATGAAAGCGAGAGCAAACACTCTAAAAAACCTCAAAATCAAACTTCCACTCTACTTGACACAAGCAAAATCCCCCACTTGATCGGAAAATGATCAAATCAATTTCCAGAACAGAATGGAAATTCGGGCCATAACCTCCGAACAAGTGTCAGCGTCATTTCTGAAGAAGACATCACTTTTGTCACAATATCTGGAGTGGGCTGGTAAAACTGCAGTACTTAGACTGATGACTTGGGCCATTGTTGCAAGAACTTAATAATTCTAACCCATAATAAAGTATACTGAAGGACTGTTTATTTCAGCACAACAATGGCCTAGTTGATTGTCGTGGTTACAACAGTTTACCTGCCCGCGGCATACGTGACCTTAACAATCTAAGTGAGGTGTTTACAAAGGTAAAATACTCGAAAAAGGTCATTTCTGATGACTTAATAACTCAAAACCTTTTTCACGCACTTAAGAAAAAAGTAGACCGGGAAAGGATTATTTTGAAAAGAAAAACGTATGTTTTAGTATGTTATAATTATGTATGAAGTTATTCAATAAAAAATATTTTAATAACATATTTAATTACTTATTTTGTTGGATGTTACATTTTTAATAACAGTATCAGAAAAACTATTCAGTGTTGTTTTTCAAAAGGACAGAGGATAAATACGTGTTAAATAATAACAAACTTTATATCGTGATTATTATTAATAAATGGCGCATATAACCATCAAGATATTAAAATAATTATATGTTATTTGTTTTGTGATTGGAGAGTAATACAGAAGCTCAGCAAACTATTTTTGTTTTATATTTATCCACTGTAAAAATTATAAACCATAAAATATATGGACGGTATATTGTACTTAAATATATAAATAAATTATAATAATCATTCAAAATTTTGAAAAATAATAATTTAAACATATATGCATTAATGTATCATCGAGGATCTTTAAAAGAAAATTAAAGAAAGAGCTCGACGTCTACGATGATATATTTTAAACTCATTAATGAATGATAAATTACATAATAACATTTTATATTTAAGAATAATGTGTATCAGCAGAGTGAATACAAAAATTAGAAGTATGCTAGAATAATGCTTGCTTTAGTACAATTTAAAAATGCTTATACACTGATGTATATTGATAGAAATACTGATTTTCTAAAGAAAGATAAATTACTAGTAGCTATAAAAATGCTTTAAATACATCGAATTTAACGATATTAGCCTACTTTTAAATTTTAATAGACAAGGAAACTTCAATCACAAAGAAATAAAGCTCGAAAGAAAACAATATCGCCTCTTGTGTTACACGAAAAACAATAAAGTTATAAAGCTTATCGCATAAAAAAATCAGCGAAAAAAATCGACAAAAAGTCTTAGCTTTTAACCCTGTCAAGTTGTAAGTATCCATAAAAAAGTGTCTTAATCCTTAAGTCATTTGTCAAAAGAGGACATAACTGTCAAACTTTCAGATTATATTATCAGAGAGATCTTCTTATTTTCCACGTTTGGACAACAGTGCCTTGTATGGATGTCAAGACTTTTAAAGTTTTATAGTTTGATATCTTCCTATTATTTAGGATAGCTGAAAGGGCTCAGAAAGTAATTAAAAACATTTTGGTCAATAATTAGGCTAATTTTAGCAGTAATATTGTCTAGTTTTAACCTTTTTTGTGTTAAAAGATAAAAAAGCAAATATATAAACTTTTTTAAGCATAAAATATCTATAAACGGCATGTGCAGCTAAACAATTCGACGAATAATACCCCGGGGAGTGCAGATTAAATATGCTCCAAAGTCCGACGCAGCGTAAGCTTAAAAAGCTTAAAAGTTGCATAAGGTGCTTACTCAAATTTCAGCTGGACATATGACTGTGGTTCTAATTCTAAATTACGTCACTCGCAGCTAAAATTGCCCTCGAGTATTTCTAGTGTGACAATATTCAACCTAATTTAACTTAAGTTAAACCTAACCTAAGCATGAGTTATTTAAAGTTCTAAATCCTATTGTTATAGTATTACATTATCTTAAAAATCAATCAGATGAAACACAATCCTTGACCGATTGCCAACGGATCAACCCCAAGCCCACATCTCTCATTTAACCAACTGACCTTATGAACATTTCCCCATATGTCCCAGATCTTAGCCAGACTAAGAGCCGATCCCTATATTTCAGTCTATAGATCTTAAGCATTTTTTTTAATCCAAATATCTGTCTAAGCAGTGCTTTAATGCAAGAATTTTTGTACGGAGATAAATAGTGATAATGGTTAGACAACATGAAAAGGGAAATCGATATCATTCTTTGTTTAATTATTAATAGTTTTTTTGAACTCTTGATAAATGTCAATTAACTTTGGCATGAGCTGTTAGCAATTAATAAAATTATCTGATGATGTTTTTTTCCCCTTTCAAATGTGTTTTTGTCTTTTCTACCATTTTCCTATGTGATGAAAGCATTTTTTAAGGGAAACATCATACCGTTACTTAATTATTAATTTTTTAAAGCTTTGTCACTAAAGTACCATTCGATAAACTATTGCATACTTAATTAAAAATTAAACAGTTGAACAAAAAATTTTCTTTCAAATTTATTTTTGCTGTCATTGCTACGTTTATACATGGTAAAAACCTGCTTGTATTACAAATCAATACTTCGACAGATATTACAATTTCAAACATAACGCCTTAAATCTATGGTAATGGCGATCCCTCTTAACCAACTAACCTTACAAGCATGTCCCAGATCTTCTCCGATTACAATGCACGCCTATTAGATCTCTACCCATCCTAACTGATTAACAATGCAACGGTTTCCCATTGTAATTGTATTCGTCTTTTTTAGCACGCGTTGACCCATTAATGCTTTCTATTGCAAATGCGTCTTCTGCATTATCGATGACTTCGATTTGATGTTATGTGATTTTCAGATCACTGATTGGGAGCAGTAGTTTTATTGTCGAGTATAATGTGGTGATAGTTTTTGTATAAAAAACTAAATGAGTATGATTTTATTGGCGTGATACTTTTTTTGTTACAAATTGCATGTAAGATGAGGTGGTTTTGAAATTACATAGTGATTCAACTTTAAGAAACATTTTCAGCAAATAATAATGAAAATGATTTTTAGGCAATATAGAAAAATTATAAGATTATATTTATTTTTAAAAAAAACCTTCTCTGATAACCATAAATGGTCATAAAAGGAAAAGTCTTTTCAATATTACTTGTTACAATCTTTGTTATAATCTTTTTTCTTGTCATGGTTTTTGGATTCTGGCCTTTTGTAGTTTTAAAGGATTTTTTTTTCTGGTATTTGAAAAAGAGGAGAAGGATCATGAAAAATTGCCTATGAATGGTCTAGACGGTGTCAAAAAATGTCCCTCAAGAAATTTGCCGAGTGTTTAAAAGGCCTGAGGTCCAGTGGCTTAGTGGTAGTGCTTTCGCATTGCCACTCCACAGGTCCGGGGATGGAATCCCAAATTTTGGCATGGTTGACTCAACCTTTCATCTCTTGAGTGGGTCGATAAAATGTACCAAGTATGCTTGGGAACTAAACCCTTGGGGTTCCGCGTGAGGCTGACCTCCTTACCGGGGCATATGCCAAGCACCCCAGAGCTCTTGGTCATGTAAGCTGGAATGGGCACGGCAGCCCTTGGCCAACTGACGGGCTGTTGCGCCGGGGAGTTTTTTTTAGAGTTTTAGTTTAAAAGGCCTAAACACTAAAAATGCAGCCCACCACTATTAGGTCCTTTTATCTTCTTACCTGCTTTTACCTTTTGAGAAATAAATGATGGTGTTATATTTTCTTCCAGGGAATAATCTGGAAGGCAGGAAGGGTTCAGAAACTTCCGTTGGCAACAATAAGGCCCTAGAGCTCCCTTGAGAGTGAAGGTCTGACTTCTTCGAGAGAGCACCACCTGTAGTTGGAGGGGAGTGGAAACATAAATGTTAGAATCACGTGCTCTTAGTCTTTTTGAAAAAATCAAAAGAATTATTTTACATCTAAACTGTATCAGAAGTTCATTTGTAATCATTCCTGAATGTAAAAATAAAAGAGGATTGAATACAAAGTTGAAGGAATTATAATTTATTAGTGAAGATAAGCGACTTATTCAAACATCCATTCGTCATATACTTGTCCCACAATCAAAGATCTAAAAGAATGCCGCTTTTGTCTAATCGGAAATATATATTTCGAACAATACTTTCTATTTATTATACTTAACTTTCCCGATTGATCCGTAATCAGTTGACAGTTGCATAGACAAGGGCGCTTACACTGTTTTTTTTTTTGCTTTTAATCAACCGACTACCGGTTATCCGGTTAAGAGAAGTAGGTTTGCATATCCGGATTTGCTTATCCTGGCATCAATAGATTTGTATAATTCGGAAGGTACCAAACTGTAAAACTTTTTACTTCCAATTACCTAATATTTTTTTCAGACAAAGCTGCTTTATTGGCTGATAAGAATTTTAAGATTCGGCATTGCATTTTAAGATTTAGACATTAATAATTGCTATCTAAATTTATACATTAATAATTGAATTTTTAAATTTAGACATTAATAATTGCATTTTTAAATTTAGACATTAATAACTGCATTTTTAAATTTAGACATTAATAATTAAATTTTTTAATTTATTTGACATTATAATTACATGTTTAAATTTATTTGACATTAATAATTACATTTAAAAATGTATTTGACAATAATAATTGTATTTTTAAAATTTATTTAGCATCAATAAAAAGAGGTTTGTGAGGTGGAGAAATGTTCAATCTTAAGAATTAATTTACTAATCGTGACATAAAATTTAAAATGAATGTATATTGGTTCCTTTTGGAATAAATAAAAAGGTAATCCTATCGGAAATGATAGGAAAGATTAAATAACATTCAAATTCGCTTCCTCTTGAAACGTACATTGTCCATTGGACTGTAACAATGATTCGTAAGTGAGACAATGTTCGATTCGATTGATTGTTCGATTTGAACAAGTCTCAAAGAGATGTCTTTGTCGATTCAAACACTTAAAATAAATATAAAAAATTAATTAAATAAAATTTTAAATTTTTAGTAACACTCGTAACATGTTCCAACCTGATCACGTCTTGGACTTTTTAGGACTTTTTGTTTGATTCGTTAGACAGACCGAGAAAAAGTCATTAACAACATGTTAGAACAACATAAGAAATAGCGTTTATGTTTAAATTTTTATTAACTGTCTAGTACTTGTTTCAAGTTCTTTTTGATTCTGGTCATTTTAAGTGGTATATAAAAATTAATAATTTGGTTGGAATGAGACAAGGTCTCTGTTTTTGAAAGAAAAATCTTGAGAAGTGTTTTTGGCGGCATAAAATGTGACAACATCTAAAGACGAAGAACCAACTCTGAACTTTATAAATCTTTTAAAGAGAACCAGATATAATCAAATACATAACGGTTTAGGGAATAAAATGGGTTGGTCTCCTGTGCAGGATGCATAAAAGCCGTACGGTAAAAAATATCTTCTCGGCTAGATCGTAAAGCACACGTAAAATAGGAAGACCTAAACTTAGAGGACTGGACTGTGTAAAAAAAAAGGATTTCAAAACTTTTTTTAAAAAAAAAAGAAGTGGCGGTTAGGCTAATGGAGGCCCAGTGGCTTAGTGGTAGTGCTTCGCATTGCCAGGTCACAGGTCCGGGGATCGAATCCCGGATTGGGTGAGCTTGACCCATCCTTTCATCCCATGAGTGGGTCGATAAAATGGTTACCAAGCATGCTTGGGAACTAAACACTGGGGCTACGCGTGAGGCTGACCACCTTAACGAGACATATTCCTAGCACCCCCAGAGCCCTAGGTCATGAAAACTGAAATGGGCACGGCAGGCCTTGGCCCACTAATGAGCTGTTGAAGTTTAGTACAGGTCTTTAGCTAGGGATAGGAGCGCCTGAATTTCCATTTTGCCGAAGGCAAGGACCCATCCTGGGAAGTGAGGCCTTAAATGGGCCCTTGCCTTCCGCAAGAATGAGTAATAAAATATTTCATAAAACAGCAATGGATTCTAATAATTTAATAATCAACCCCTAAAATAAGATAAAATTGACAGTTAAAAGTTTCTAGAAATTAATTCAATTTTTCTAAAAAATTACTTTGCCGGTTTATTTGTGGCCAAAATGTTTATAAATTTTCTTCATAATTTGTTATTTTTGAAGTTTAAGCATTGACATTTGAAATTCATTATTATAAAATTAAATAATAATTTTAGTTAATACTTCCAATTGCACCGTAGTACCATATTCATAACACTTTATTTTAGCAACGATGGAGATCATTTAAAACTATTGCAATAAAATCATGGTATTATCATATTAACGGAAAGACTATTTTATGTATTAAACAACTTTTATAAAAATAACAGGCTTTTAAAAACAATAAGTTTTTCTTTTGTTTCCGACGATAGATAGATTTTATTTAACCAACCGGAAATAACTAAGAGCTCTTTTAAATACAGTATAATATAACAACTATTGTATTGAATAATGAAAAATAACTTTCAACCTTACTCTACTAAACTGATCGTTACCTATTCAAATATATTCTAAACCAATTAGAGGGATTAAAGAGTATGATGCGATTTCTTAGGGATTAGTTATTGTCTACAGAGATTAGTTGGAACAATGCTGCTAAGTTTATCTTTAAGTAGTTAATATTAAGATAATAATAAATGGGTTTGCTACAATGTATTTTTACTGGAAATAATTTGAGCCAGTGAAGTTTGTCGGCCAGGTTTCATGACTGTATTTTAACCACAAGTTCATTTTAACATGTATAGGGTAGACTGACCAGTGAGTTAACAGGCCCCAGTGAATGAACATTTGGTAAATAAAAAATAATTTGGTATAATTAAAAAATAAGGACTGAAAATCATTCCACTAGATGGATTGGCAACACTAACTTCCTCCCATGTAGTAGGAAGCTATCTGACATATGGTTGGTTGTCCTGGTCATTATATCCTGGTGTTTATTCACTGGCGAACGCAGCGCCTTAAACGTTCATTCCCTGGTTAGTCTACCCTAATTATAACTTTACTTTAAAGAGGACAGTTAAATATTTAAGAGCAAAAAAAGATTTGATCAATCAAATCATTGACTATAAAAGTGGTTAAGGGTAGATCTGGTATCGATTATGTTAACATATTAAGATCTTCAACCATGTTTTTCCTGGAAAATGGGAGAACAACAGGTGATTTAATTCAATTATTAAAATTTTATAAAGCAGCGAGACGAATCAGAAAACCACTTTAGAAATTAAAAAAATGCTCTAAATAGGAGATAAGAAAACATTATATTTTACAATAGAGTTGTCAATGAGGGGAATGCTTTAACAGTTTATGTTGTGTATTCTAAGAGAGTAGAAGAACTCATGAAGAATCTCTATAGTTATTGGAGACTAGAAAATAATTAGAAATATTTTGGACCAACCTTGGTGGGACTCTTGGTGGTCAATAATTTTTGTATTTGTTTTAATCAATGGAAACCATTTCTCGTTTAGAAAATAGGAAATCAAAAAGTAGGATTTTTTTTTTAAAAAAATAGTTCATTTAAATTAATTGATATATACATATAACTTGCATATTTAAGAAAAATACAGTACCACAAGTGTCTATTCTCGTTTATGCATAGGTTATCAACCAAACATTCCGACAACAGACACTATACCTTCCGGTGCATCTCCATATACCTCCACTTCCTCTTCCTTCATTTTCATCGGAAATTCATCGATAACATCGGGAAATATCGAAACTTTTTTGACCCGGAGCCTCAAAAAGTGAGAAATTGAAACAATGGAGAAAAAAAACTTTCCGATGGTGATGATTTCATGTCGTGATCGAAGCATCAATATAAGAAAAATAGCGGGCACGCATTAGTGTCACAATGGAATGTTAGAATGGTGGCTGCTTCTGGAGAACGGTTTATTTGAGAGCTGTTTACTTGGGAATGATTCGGGCTGTGTTTTTATACTGAACTGTCGCTTCTTCGTAAATATGACAAAAGGAGGTTTCGGAGATTATCTGCTGAGCTACTTTATATGCGCGTTTACATGAGCCATCGAATCCATGGAAAGCGAAAATCCCCATTAGGGAAAAAAGAGGTCGAGCAGGATTTCTAACGCAAATGATAGTTTGTATCCGAATCCATGGTATAAAACATCAAACCCTCCTTCATTGGAGGGTTTGCGAAACCCCAAAATGAACCATGCAATTCCGGTTCTGCCTGGGAGAAAATTCCCAAGAGGGGGAAATTGCTGAGTTTGCTCTTCAATCCATGGATTCGATGGCTCATGTAAACGCGCCTTATTACGGAAAAGATATCACAGCACATAATTACAGCAGACACAGACGATAGAAAAATATTGTATCATCAAAATTGCGCTTCTTCTTCCCATGAGAGCATCTTAAAAAGTCTACCTTAAAGGGGCCTCAGAGGAGGGAGCTCAGGGTTAATGCTCGCCCGGCGCATGCGCGTGGGAGGAGCACTCTATTAAGGACGTAAGCACTTAATTCAGGGCAGAACTATAATGAAGCCTAAAAGCTACATATACTTTTAGGGCCTATTTTTTTAGCAGGGCCAACCGGGGCACGTGTCCAGGTATCCTACTTTAAAGGGGCCCCAAATTCTACTAAGGGTCAATTATAACTGCCTCAAAGGAAACATTTTAATATGAAATATACAAATAAATCGTAAACTCACAGAAAATTTGGCTATGAAATTATCTTTAAACTTAGAATTAATCCATTAACAAAAATTATTATTTATTATTTTGTTTTTTTGGAGGGGGGGGGGGAAGGATTGAGTATGCATTCCAAGAACATTAATACTGCTATTTTTGATGACACTACTTTGGTGTAAAATATACACTCCAATAGGATAAGTGCATTTTCGACACGGAAAAGAATGAAAATTAACTCAGACTGAGTTAAATTCACTCGTTTGTTTTAAGAGTGTATGGTTCGGGGGGCCTCGCAAATTTGATGGTTCCCAGTTCCCTTAAAGTTGTTTGTAAATCGGGTCTTGTATACTTTAGCACTTTTTAACACCGGTGAAGAGGCAAGATTTGGCAAATGAATGGGTACCAACCTATGTTACCTGGTAGCGATATCAGAACCGTACCTCCTGACTGATTGATTTGGATTATGATGGAACAGGAAAGGCTCTTACATGGCGATTCTGTCGAATAACTGAAAAGCTCAGTGAAGAACAAAATGGTAAAAACGAGACAAAATGGTAAAAACGAGAAAAAGACTTTTAAAGTTTGGTACTTCAATTATGTCAATTAGCAAGTTCTTCCACTAAGAACTTCAAGTATGGAAACATGTTTAAGGTATAAATTAGAATGAAATTCCCGATATAAACAAATTGTTTTCATAAGCCCGTTTTCTTCCAAAAGCACATTGATGTACCATAACATAAACAGGAAGAATAAATTATACACAGGAGCAACATTTATTTGTATAAAAAAAAACCTGTTGTTATTATCTCAGTAAGTAAAGTTGTGAAAAATAACTTCACATTTTTATCTTTAGTCACTTCCGAGACGCGTGTTTGTATGATAAATGTTAAACTAAATCGCCATTTTTTTGTGGTTTTTGAATTGACCCTAATACATAATTGGGTACCACAGAGGGTGAAATTTACTCAAATCGAGGAAAATATACAGTTGAGGGAAATTTTTTAGGATCAAATGCGTCAGTTTTCGTGTTGAATTTGATTATTATGTTTTTGGTTGACGTGTTAGGTATCAGAGGTATCTGTCGTGTTGAGTTTTGACATGGATAGAAACTAAAATGATTGTTAAATAACCTGATATGGAAGTGTGTTTAGTTTTCAAATGATTTTGTTTCGTTCAATTACGTTTTTGAATTCATTACCAATTTAGAAAATTCATGGTAGCAAAGCTATCTCTGATTAATACAATTTAACTTTTAGGCACTTTTAAGAAAAAGACTTTTGACATAAAAGTGCATATATGCCGTAAAAACTAATTAAATAAATGGGTTCCATTCGTTATTTGAAGGAGGGAAAAAAAGCATCGATTCTGTTTTATAATTATCAGCAAATGTCAATGCACCGACTATATAAACAAAAAGGTATTTAAAACCAATGCTGTCAAAGGAAAAAAACTACACTCCGTGCCACCCTAACTTGGGTAAAAACAAAGTGCAAAAAGGAAGAGGGAAAAGCGCGATTGGTCCGTTAGTTGGAAACTCTTGTAAGCTCATATTTACATGCAAAATGATCAGAAGACAATTTAACAAAAATACACTTTTCATTCTGAAAATAAAATTGCCACATTTTCTCAAATAATATTGAAATCTGTTAGACCTTAAACGAAATTAGTGTTTTAAACGTGTTTTCTGGATGAATTCACAAATAATATATGGAACTCTTTACATGTGCGGAAGGATCTTCTCCATAGCATATTTCTGTTTACCCAACTTAGGTTGGCAAAGAGTGTCGTAAAAACTCTTAAGAATATTTTTTTACGTAAATAAAAGTTTAATTTTCTTTAAACTTAAACGAGTTTCACTATTTGAAATGGTTAAACTATATCGATCCAATCAATGACACAAAAAGAACATCTCATTATAATTATTCAGATTCGGTAAACTTGTGGACCAAGGAAGAGATAATTTGTGCTATTGGCTTCCTCAGAAGGATGAGATTGATTGATTGTTTTGTGGTTCATTTATGAAAGGAGCCACTTGAACTTGATTGAGTTGGCTGAAATGGTTGACTTCCGGGAGGAAGTAAGGAGTTTTTTTTTTTATCTAACATAACAAAAGAACATTTAAATATATTAATTTTAACTATATTTAATTTAATAATGACTAATTGTCATTGCGTATTTTTTATATACTATTTTTTCAGTAAGGTATAATTGGGTGACCGTTGTCAGATTTGTTTAGGTTATTAAATTTTTAACTATAAAATCATAATAAAAAATTTCATAAATCATGGTTAACTTATTAACGCTTTTGAGGATAAAAACAACGTAACTGAAACAAGCAAACTTTAATGTAATAAGTTTGCTATCTAACAATAGTGTGCAAGACAGCAAAATGTGAGATGAAACTCGGTTGAGCTATCACTGCAATAGAATTACACGAGGTCTTCGGCGACCGGCGTCATAGTTTAACCCTCTAATGCATACTGTTGCCATATGGCGGCAAACAACATTATTTTATTAAAGTAGAGCTCCCTCTCGACAAATCTATCTGTTATTGAGTGTTATTTCAAATATATCTGTTATTAGTGTTATTTTATCTATTACATTTCATTTCGAAGTTTTAGTTACGATTAACCCTCATAGATGACAGTAGTAATAGAGTATTCAAAATTAAAGAGTCAAGTTATTAACTGTTGTGAAATTGCGTCTTTGGCAGTATTCAAATTCTAATAATATTGCTACTAAATACAAGTAAATTGTTCTGAAAAAATAATTATAGTACAAGAGCGTTATTTTAAAATATATTTAGTAGTTTTCTTATCATTCTTAGCAAATTGGAATTTTGCAGTTGGTTTTTGCCATATTGCAAAAATTTAAAAAACTGAAATTATTTAAATTCGAATGCAGTTAATTTATTTTCCCCATAATGTATGAGTTTTTAACATACAAATATATTTTTGGGGGATGAAAAATAAATCATGCATTACATGGTTAAAACTACAGCCAAGTGATGAGCGGATACCTGAGAAAACTAGTTTTTTTTTTCGTTTTATTATTTGGCTGCATAGTGTATATACCGTTTACAGGTCGGTAGATATTTTGGAAATACTCCGGCCCGAACCTGAGACCTTTAGTTTGCAAGGCACGTTTTGACAAAAACAAAATGACGTGAGTGGGCCCTCTAGAAGGGAAGAGCATAGGCCTTATAGCCCGTTACCCCGCTCGCCAGAAGAGACAGTCACAAGAGACACACAAAGAAGGACGACACAAACACATAGACAAATAACAACATTCATGGACAAGCACATATATCCATGCCTTTACCGGGATTCGAACCCGAGTCCAGCAGCTCCAAAGGCTAGCACACTAACCATTGCGCCGCCGTGTCGGCTAAGCAAGCGTTTTACCTACTGTTTGAAGTTTACAAAAAAATAAAAATTTTACACTTGATTACGCCAAGCGAGGGTTGGTTTTGTTCATTGTCAAAGCCTCAATTCCATAAATATAGTTACATTAACGATTCTCCATTGAACCAACTAACACAAATAAAAAATGGGACATTTTGGCACGATTTTTGCAACAAATGTCATTTATACCATTTGTAAATATCACGATTTCATACAATTGATAGAAAAACGGGCAATAACTATAACACTTATTGTCAGGGTCTCAAATACCAGTAATCTAGTTTACTTTACAATTTCATTTGATCCATCAATCGAACAAAACATCAATCTTAAATATGAATAAATCATAGCAGTGCACCTGTCGATATTGATTAATTATTTTGTAGCAGATGTGTTCCAAATATGTTCATAGATATTGTCTTGATAAAACATTAGATGTTACAAAACGATGTTGAATGTCACGACGATTTTAATTAGCAATGCGCTTTTCAATTTGGAAGATGTAACCGTCAATAATTATGGACATTTTGAGTGATTGCGTTGCATATTGCATAATTAATATAAGTCAATTCAACGGACTTGTTTCAGATGACGTAACTCTTTCCAGTTTTCATTCATTTCTGCAATTTCATAGGCTGTATTATAGAGTTCCTTTACTGCAAACTTGCTTCTATTCTTGCTATTTATTAAACTTTAATAATATTAGTGCTATAATTATTGTGTAGTGTTTCTCATGTTCAAAAATCTATGAAAGTAATAACCTCTTAAGACACGAGAAAATTCCTACACTTATATATTCTTATTTAATCTAAACATAATTTTCATACAAATATAGGCTGAAAAGTACGTTTTGTAAAGTAACTTTTTAAAAAAAAATGATGTTTGATAGTTACTGAGAGACACGCCTTAAGGTCTAAAATTGCACATTTTTTGTGCTATAAATTCAAGGCCTTATCACTTATCTGTAATTAACAGTTTATTTTGGCATAGTTTTAATGCAAAATGCCTTTAAAATTAACTACTTAATGAACTTTTTGGAAAGTTTGAGAAAAAATTAAATTAATTTTTTAAGAACTCTAATATCGTATTGACCTTTGTTTAACTTGTTAAAAGATATATTTTTATAGAAATAAATGACTGATATCTGCAATCAAAGGCTAAAAACTGATATTTGGATCTTCTTCTATCGGGCCAGGTCAATTTCGGGACTAATTAACATGTTAATTGTTAGTGGCGAGATTTAAAAAAAATGTCCCCAAATGGGGACACCAGGTAGCAAGTGGTTAAAGAAGCTAGCAATTACTTTCGTTTATTCTTTTGCACTTCCTAAATAGTAAATATAATTAATTTATGACAAAAAATTTTAAGATATTGTTACAAAATAATCTCTATATTTATCATGACATTATTTCAAAATTCAAGCAAATCCATCACACAATGTTTGTTACTCTTCTGAAAGTGCAACTTATTTCATCAACACATAAAAATTAAGTAAATGATTTTTGGAATGAAAGAACATAAACCCGTGTATCATATTCCTCAAAGATAACGTTAAACTAAAAAGCACTTTTTCATAATTATTATTCGAACTAATCTATATACATAAAAGGCGACTTCTGTTTGTGTGTTTGTCTGTATAGGACGCAAAAACTTAAGAACCACGCAACAGATCGTCACGAAACTTGGCACAAAAATTCATCTCATCTCCAGAACAAACATAGGCTAAGAATTTTTCGAATCGGACCATTCCTTCTATCGTTTTCGAACGTTTTAAGGGGAAAAATACACCACTTTCGCTCAAATCCGATCATTTTTTCTCTTTCGTGATGCCATCAGGCAGAAATATTTAAATAAAACTTTTTAGAAAACAATTGAAATTGAAAATGTTTAATTTATTTAATATTTGTTCATTGCCTTCAGAAACAAAATTAATAATTTGAAAAAATAGTTGGATATGTTTCAAGTTACGTAATCCTACCAGTCTCCATTCTATTATTTTATTGTGTATATATGATTTTAATTATGAATTTTTTAAAAGCATAGTTAAGCTTTTACTGAACTATGTTGTTTATGAAGACCGTTGCACTACAGATGCATATTAGGGTTTCATGTCTTCCTTTTTTCGCCAATTACTTTGCCAAACTCGCCAAATTATTACAAAGAACGTGCAAAAGAGCATTTTTTTAGCCTACTTCTTTCGTTTTTTTTTTTAATTCGTTGAATTAAAAGTCTAAAAAAGTAAGTCTGTCCAAAATGCGGTCGATCGTCGCCCCGAGCCGTAGTCCTGTCCGTTCGTCTGTCCGTCTGCCCCCGTTCCCCCCTCCAAAATCCCTCGTTCTATCCATCCGATCTTAAAAATTCTTTTTTTATTAGAAAGGTATATAACCTCAGACACCCAACTTTCATACTTTACTTGTCTGTCTGTCTGTCTGTAGGATAGGACGGACATAAATCGACTATTTGTCGACGAATTTCCCATTGAACTTGCATTGCAGGATTCAAAATTCGAGTATCGAGTCATTTAAATCGCTGAATTTAACTAGAAATGCCACGGACAAGTGAGATACGTCAAAAAATTCAGCGCATCGAAATGAGAATACATTGAAAATTTCATAAAATAATTCGAATTCTAAGTACTTCAATTATTTAAAAAACTGCAAAGTTTAATGCTCATTTAGAAAGCATAGGAAGCCATTTTTATTAGAATTAAACCACCATTGCCATAGCAACAATCGCTTGAGAAACTTTAATTCTTTTAGACAATAAATTAAAATAAATGTATTTTTGAGACATCGATCAATTTAAGATGACGTCAAATATATATTTCACTACGAGATCTCTTTATGTTGATATAAATTGTTTTCATTTATTTAAAAGGGAGGAATATTACATATTTATTCTTTAAAATATATTTATAACTTTTTGCAAACGATTTAAGTAATAATTATTTAATTTTCGAAATAAAATAAATGAAACTAGCCGAATTTAGCAAGTAAATGTTTATTGAGGAGTAGTTTTTTGGTTTTTGTTCTACGAAAAATTAAATACTTATTTATAACTGCAAATAAAGCTGTGTTTAGTGAAATTTATTTTAGAATTTAAGGTGGAAAAACGGTTGTTGATGTCACTTACTGTTACGAACCTAGTTTTTTCAAGATAAGAATTTTAGTAAGTATTTAAGTAACAGGAAAGTAGGCTATTTTAGTTCTTTAAGAACTTCTTGTTTTAAAATAGCTGGTTGATTGTGCGATGGTCTTTGCACCAGAGCTGAATATCTGTAGTGGTAGCTATATATTTTCCTCGCCAAACACGCCAAATGAGCTAAAATGTTTTTATTCGGGAAATTAATATGACATTATCTGTTAATTTTATAGCATTTTTTAAATTTTGAATTTTTAATGTAATATAAGTAGCGGGATTTTTTAGCGGGAGTACTTTAATAACGAACGGTATCAGCAACATAAGCTTATTAAAAAGCAAATAAACTTATAAAAAAAATGCAAATCGTTTGCTGTTTGCTGGAGTAGCTTATTTTAAATTCTTACTGATTATTTTTTTACTTAAATATGTATTCTCTTTAATTTGAGCTTCTCATCAAAGGTATTTTTGAAATTAATATTAATTATTACTATATACAAGATGGGTAATTAAATGGAAAACATTACTGGGTAATCTTCATATCTTATGTAACTCAAATGAAAGAAAAAATAGTTAAATTGACTATAAAACTATTTTTTCACCTCTACCCGTGCAACGTCGGGTATAACAGCTAGTAATAAATAAAGCAATAGAGACAAAGCATATTTTAATTTGTGAAAGAAAATACCTAATTTTGGTTTTTAAAAGCATATAATGAATGCTGTGAATGCTGTGTGTTACGATTTTTTCAAGATGTATCAATCTTATGTACTTATATTTTTAACAAAAAATTAATGAAATAATGTATAGGATACCAATCATTAACTAAAATTTTTAGGTAAAAAATGAGTTTTGAAATTTCACATATGAAGTTTTCATACATGTTCAATTATTTTTCCATGTGGTGCAACTTTTTTTTTATCTCATTATAAACTTAAACGAAGGTAAACTTATAATTTGGAGAAAAAACGTGCTTCAAGTTTCGTGAATTTTTTTGAATCATTTGTTTACGAAGATAAATAAAAAAATCTTTTTCGCGAACAAAGAGAAAATTTGCGTAAAAAAACAATTTGCTCTTATATTTTATCGTTTTTAAGGTATATCCTCTGCATAATTTTATTATGCAAACTTTAATTTGGTCTAAGTAGGTCGCCCTAGCATCACGTAAAATACTTAAAAATGCACTTTTTCTCTAAGAAAATTTGCAATGATATTATATTGAAAAGAAGTACATTGTGAAAAAAGTAGGTTTTCATCAGTAAATATTCCTTAAAAAACCTTCTACAATCTGTTTCGACATCTAAAAACTAAATTTGAAAATATTTATCCTTTTATAATTGCGTGAAAAAAATCCGACTTTTACATTAGAATTTCAATATCAGACGCGCGCAAAAAGTTACACTTTTTGAAACAGTAAAAAAAAGTACTTTTTTCACCCAAAAGCAGTGAAAAAAAGACTTTTTTTTCACTCATTACTAAAATGCCAACATTTCAAGTAAATTTCTTACTCATAATATTATTATACATCCATGCATAATATTAAAAAAATCCAGAGATTTGTCTATTTGCTTTAAATTAAAGATATTAATGCGTGTGAAATATTTTTGGACCAATGATATTTTTTTTCGCATAATTATAAAAAATAGTGTATGAAACACGTGTGAAAAGTAAACTTTTTAAAACTCGTGTCATTATATCACTCGCTCGTGCTTCGCTCGTGGAATAAAACCCACTCGTTTTAAATAACTATTGCATAAATAACTATTACGTACGTCAAATGGACTCTGTTGTAGTATAGTTTCATAAAATTCAAAATGAAAAAAAAAAAAACATATTTTACACTTAGCCTTCAAAATGTCATTTCAAACAGTTAGCAAGAATTAAATAATAATAATAATAAAGATGTAGGTTTTTGTAAGGACATTTCTAAGGTTTCTATACAATTTTCTCTTGAAAGATTATCCTTTGTTTGTTTACATTCCTCCAAAAACAAAAAATGTAAAAGAAAAACAAACCTCAACATTTGTCATCCTATCTCTTAATTTGTCTGAAGATAGCTTAACGATCTTTCAAAAACGCTTTTTGAATATTTCCTTCCTTGCCTCATCATACCTTATCAACTCGGTTTTCGACAAAGAATGAAACCTTTATAAGGTATCGCAACAGCGAAAATCGAAATTTGAACAATGCGAGTTATACAACAGATTGAAACGCTGTTACGTAGAAGCTCAGTGAGCCTTGGACCTTTTGTTTTTGTTACCGACAATGCTTGTTTGAAATTATATTGTCAGTAAAATGTTAACATCAGATTTATAATATAAAGTAATTAAACACTTATTTATCTTAACCAATCATAAAAATAAGCATTGTATTACAGAAAACTCGGATTTTATTTGGTTGCTCAACTTAAGTATATGCCATTTGGGGTACTTTTGTCTTGTCATACTTTAAGCAAGCCCTATATTTTCGTCAAACACGATACATAAAAATATTTTATCAGAAATATAATAATCAAATATGGTATTGCAATCATAAATAACAATTCCTAAAAACTCAATTAAAAGTGAATCACTTTAATAATGAGATAAAAACATGTAAATAAATATATCTAAACAAAAATGTTATGTATAATATGATAAATTATAACAAAAGCACACTTTATTAGCTTTTTTAAATTGATTTTTTCTAGAAAAAATTGGCGCCAAAAGATTTGGCGAAAGTTGGCAGGTCAACGGAAGAATACACAAGTATCCTAATTTTGTTCTTTTTTTTTATCTTCACTAACATGTATCACTTACAGATAAGAAAAAGTGTTTTAACACACTAATTACAGTATTTTTCAAAAGAAACAATCCATCAAAGAGTTCTCCGATGTTTGATGCACTCAGAAATATATAACAAATAACTGTTGATACAAGAAAAATATATGTTATTAAAAACTCATGTATCAATATTTTGGTCTATTGTATTGTAATGAACATGTTGTGGGATAAATTTCTTAACCTCGTATCTTAGGAAGTGTACAAGCACATCTATGTCCACCCTTGTAAACCTGGGCAAAATATCTAGTAAATGTCTCTTTCTTAGCAAAACTTAATATCAATGAAATAGTGGTTATCAAAATTATAGATTTTAGGTCAGTTATTTATGTAAATTACATTGAATGATTAATAAATAATATACTGATAATCACAGGTGCGTCTCATTTAAAATATATAAGGAAATATTTCAATTTTTTTTACAAATACTTCGTTAAATTAATTACTGAATGTAATTTAAAATAACCACTCTTTGCATTTCATTATAAACTTAATCGTCAAAACTAAAATAATTATCGATTATTCGTATAAGTGAATGGTATATTTTTTTAAAAACTAAATTGAAATTGTGTTTTAATTTCGGCTTTACTTTCAATGAAAAAAAGTAACTTTTTTTTGTTTAACCAATCGAAATAAGTATTTAAAAATGATAACTGTCGTGTTTCCCATTAAAATAGTATTAGAATAATAACTGATAAAGCTTTTAAGTAGCTTAGAGAAGCTTAAGAAGCTTGATAACCAAGTATTTCGAAGACAACTAGCACAGTCAATTGTTAAAATAAATTATAAACTTTGAAATTATCTATTATACGACTTTAATTAATCATAATCATCGTAAGTTTGTAAATGGAAAACTCTCAAAAATTCATTAAAATTCTAAAGATTCCATTGAATTATTTAAAAACTATTCAAACATAATACGTTTAATGTGATGAATTACGTGTTTGTAATGATGGTAATTATTGTATGAAAAGACCTTAATAAACATCGCTCTTACTTTTTGGCTTTAAAAGCCACTTTACAAAAGTTTGAACGTTTTAAAAATATTTCTGTGCAGAAATTCCGAGACAGAATGGAATTTTTGACGATTCATACTTAAATAAAAGTAGTTATATTGTTGTGGTTAATATAATTAATATAATGAGTAGGTTTGTTCAATTCAATCACGAAAAAACAACTTTGATTTATAATTAATTATACCACTTACGGCAGTTATTAACTGATAACAATACCACACAATCAATGAATTATCTTTAAAAAATTAATCATTAATATTTTCCGTATTTTTTTTTTATATAATTTGGATTGTATTAAATCTGTAAGGGTATATTTCATGGTAACGAAAGAATAGTTTTTGATATTTATGGACAGGTTTCAATACTGGAGTGGCAATAAACGTTGAATAAAAATAAATTCTTTTTCGAGCTTTTATTATTGATATTGTGTGGCAACAGAGTACCAATATGAAAACCGATCGAAGGAAATTCAATACAAGCTTGATTTAAATACGCCTCCTGAGGCAAGTATATTGAACAATAAATTCAATAAAAAAGTGCTATTTTATATATATAATTTAAATGGACGATTTCACTAAATAAATTAACCCCAAAATGTTTTAAAGACATATAGATTTTTTTTGTCATACTTTTCAAAACGAAAATATTTAACGACTGGAAGAATTTATGAAAACGACATTTCCCATTTTTTTTTTGATACTGTCTTTACATTGTTTTAAAGTAAGATATTTAGTATCACAAATCATACACACTAGCGTAATAATTAGAAGAATTTTTTAACAGTAAATTAACTTTCTGAATAATGACGTTTTCCAAAATTGACCCCTTGTCATTTTTATTCACATACAAATAATCGAAACCTTAAAATCCTTGCACCATATCTTATGTCCGACATCCACCTATTACTATTACATACCAAAATTTTTTGTTCTCTGATAGGGCTGCAACATTGGCGCTCAAGCCTTTGCAGACTCGGCATATTCCCCAGAACTGAGAGCCATTTTTTGTGGCACCATTTAGGCGACTCTCGCTACCAATTTTGACGCCTAGATTACAATGAGTCTGAGCTCTCTGTAGATGTTAAAGTATGCAGAGATTTAATATTGCCGAGACAACCCAAGCCAAATCCCTCTAGAGATCTTTTACATGCCACATAATCATATGACATGCGTGCCCAGGATTTTCATTGCATACCAATATAAATCACATCATTTCCCAATGAGATCGTTCAAGTTAAAACACCTGCATAAAAGTTACAGTATATAAACAAAGAAACTGAATTTCTCAATCTGCCATGATGAAGCCATTTTCTTTCAATTCGCGTGTCACTTCGGCACGACGTTACGATGGGTGACGTCATCAATATAAGTCCAAATCACTTTTCGGCCGATCCTACCTTTTGGATGGTAGGGAGATGAGGTCGCGCGATTGACCTCAAACAAGAGTGGGGATTTTATTAATTTTTGAAAAACAAATGCTCATGCTCACTGTTATTTTTTTTATACCGGGTGCTTATAAAATAACGCTCGCTATTCGGAGAGGTCTGTAGCTTGAATGAATAATCCGAATGCAACAAACATCGAGGCACTTACTAGTCAAGAAGGAGGGAAATGAATGGAATCATAAAAAACAAACTCGTCTCTTGATCAGGGTTCTAAATTACGAGGCGTAATTGGATGTGTTGGCTGTAATTGGCCATAATTGACTACCCCTCGTAATTTAGAACCCTGGTCAAGAGAAGAGTTTGTTTTTTATGATTCCATTCTTTTTTATGATTATTTTTTATGATTCCATTCTTTTCCCCCCTTATTGATTAGAAAGTGTCTCAATGTTTGATGCATTTGGATTATTTATTCAACTACAGACCACTCCGAATAGCCAGCGTTATTTTATAACCACCCTGTATGTTAATACCTTCTAACACTGAATTGTGTAATAATGTTAAAACATCGTGCACTGCTAATTGCTAACAGATATTACGAAGCTAACATTTACTTTTCGGGAATTAGATATAAGGCTAAAAATTACGTAATTTGTGCGTAAGAATCACTAGCAATCTTCATTAATTAAAAATTTTTATGAATAATAAATTTGTATTATTTTTTTTCGCATTTGGAAATGAATTGAGGATAATTCTTTTCAAATATTAACTAATTGGGATTATAATATGTTAATATTAATTTTTAAAAAAATTTATTTGTAGATAGAACAACTGCACATTTTTGTTGATTTCTAGACCGTAAAGAAGGTTAAGAAACACATTTTGCTTAGATGTAGTGAAAATGTTTCAATTCATAGACGTTTGGTGGAAAACAGTAATCAGTTTACCAAAATTTACCTAATTATTTAATTTCAAGAACTAAATAATTGGTCGAGACTGCATTGATCGGAATCGACAATGTTTGGATTACACCAGAAGTTTCGAGTCTGGAAAGTCCCGACAGCCCAGGATGTGGTCAGGTGCCGCCTGTTCCCTCAAACACTTCGAGATAGGAAAGGTCTTCACAGAGATCTAATGTGTCCACTTTTAAGTCTCGTAATGGCCGTCTGGTCGTTTCTGCAGCACTTTAAGAATAAAGTCTCTCCAGGTCGCTTACCTTGGTACCAGTGGTGCACTGGTCTGGATTACACCAGAATGTCTGTATTACACCAGCAGTTTGAAAATCCAGTCATGGTCCTGGACATTTTGAGAGCGACTAACATCATAAACCTACACTCTTAAAACAAACGAGTGAAATCCACTCCAGTTGGAGAAGTGCATTTTCAACACCGTAAAGGCATGCATATTTACTCAG
The DNA here is from genome assembly GCA_023701765.1 of Hylyphantes graminicola. Lineage (NCBI taxonomy): Eukaryota > Metazoa > Arthropoda > Arachnida > Araneae > Linyphiidae > Hylyphantes > Hylyphantes graminicola. The sequence continues at coordinate 4,085,014 of CM043119.1, read as the reverse complement.
ACTGAGTTAAAATCACGCGTTTGGAGTGATCCTGTCGGAGCTTTAACACACAAAGGATCCACTCCAAAAGGATAAGTGCATTTTCCAGTCTGGAGGAGTGAAATCCACTCAGACTGAGTTAAATTAGGAGTGTTTGTTTTAAGAGTGTAGTTTAGCTCTGCTGTACCAAGGAGATAAGCAACAACGCAACACACCATAGATGATATGGACAGTTAGATGGTGAAAAGCAACATCTGTAAAATAAAATGTTTGGTGACAAATAGTAATTAATAAGTTTGCACAAATTTACCATATCGAGCTTTAAGTAATTAATTTATCTATATTTCATTGATTGTTATTCTCTATGTCCTGGATTATACCATAACTACATGTCAAAGAAGGTTTTATGTGGCTAAAAACAACTATTGAGAAATAACATATTCTTTAATTCTTGTCCATCCACACTTATTTACCTAGAGCGCGTATTGCGATACCTTTTCTCTTTGTTTTCAAATCGATCATGCTCCATCATGAGGTGATTCGGGCTGGCCCGACGATACCGTATAATTTGAAACGCGATGGCGATTTTGCTTTTTTGTAATTAAGATCACAAAACTATAAGCTTTCCCACATTAATTTTGTATACATGGTTTCAACTTTAACAACAGTTGCGTTTTATTGAAGCATGGTGTATACTGAATAAGATAAAATAGCATTACGTTTAATACAAACGAGTAAATTAATAATTCAAATAAAAAAACTGTATAACTTTTTTTATATAAAAACCTTTATTAATACTAAGTCAAAAATCTATATGAAGTAAAATAGCAAATACTTCGTTTTTGTAAAAAAAAAAAAACCTGCAAACAACAAAGCTTTAAGATGGTAAGCATCAGTCTCACTAACTGATAACAATAAGCTAACAAGTGAAACTATGAATTGCTGACAATTAAAAGTGCATTTTATTATATTTTAAACATACAGAATTTCAGAAACGTAAACATAAACATAAATTAAATAAATACAACTATTTTAGCGTGAAGAAAGTTCAGTGCTGCCATCTAACGGAAATATAGCATATTAGAAATACACCCTAGGAAAAATGACATCGTTTCAACTTTTAAAGTTTCAATTTCAGTCTTTCACAGTAGATCAGTAATTATAACTGACATTAAATACTATTCGAAGTATTCCCCCTAGGAAAAATGACATCGTTTCAACTTTTAAAGTTTCAATTTCAGTCTTTCACAGTAGATCAATAATTATATCTGAAATTAAATACTATTACGAAGTATTCAGGTAGTTAGAGGGAACAAAAAAAGGCAAAACTTTCCAAGGAGTAGATTTTTTTTTATTTCAAACAGTCCTTAGCATTTAATATGCTAATAACAAAATGAGAGTTTATTATTGAATAATACCTTCAATATTTCGTAATATGCTTTTAAGAACATAAGTTACAAAATAACTAAATAACAAAAATTCATTTAAAAAAAAACCAATCTAGTGCCTCGTCGCTCTACCGATTCGCTACCATATGAGGTCAGTCGCCATTTGCCTTCGTGTAATTTTCGTACGAACATAATTCACCAAGTCAAGTAATATAATCTTATTAACTTCTATAAAATTCCATAAAAAGTAAACATTTACAATATCACATAAAGAATTACACATATTGATGTGTATTTTTTACTTCAACCGCTTTTTAATGAGCTTAGGTATAATTTTATTATACTTTCTGTTTCTTAAAACTAACGGTATCAGTGTTGTAATTTCATGACAAATAAAAAATGCAACAGAAACAGTTTATGATTCACACATTTTCTTTCATTATTTGTTAATAAATATTTTTTAAAGTCTTAGTTTATTAGTCACCACTTTTATGCTGTTTTTTTAAAAAAAAGAAATAATAATAATAAAAAAATGTGATATTCGTCTGACTAATATTTTACAAAGTGCAGCAATAAACTGTAAATTTTGTCATCAATAAACTGTTTTATAACACCAAAAATCATTTTAAGGGGGACCACACCTCCAAAAATTAAAAAAAATGGCATTTCATTGTTTTTATTATTTTTTAAAATATGAAATCTGAATGAAGCTTGACAAAGATATCTTACTTTGAAAGTTTCGAGCACTGGAAGTATTTTTAATATTTTTTTTAAACAAACGTTGTGTAGGTAAAAAACAGTTATGTTTTATAATTAGGAAAACACAATTGTTTACTTTAAACGCTTATATCTCAAAACTTGCTTTCTCAATGTTCATGTACTTATTTCTTAAAATCTATTACGTGTATCAGCCTGAATTTTTTAATATGTATTGAAGAAATTAGTTCCTAAAACCCGCTTTAATGATTTTAGTATAACTGTCTTACTTTTTTCTTTTTAATATTATTGATTTCTTTTAGGCAAAAAATATGTAGTTTCACTTCAGAATTTATAACTTAAAAACTAAACAATTTTTTTAGTTTTACTAAAAAAAAAAATTTAAAAACTAAACAACATTTTAAAAAATGACCCTTTTAAATTATAGTTAAACATCCATTTAACAACTTGTAAAAATTACTATAAAAATTATTAAATAGATTCAGAGAAAAAGGTATATAAAAAAAGGTCATTTTAACATGGGTTTTAATGGAGGGGTCCGGTCCATCTTAAAATAACCTTTAGCAAGTTAAATGGCAATAATGCAAACTAAGAAATACAAATTATTAATTAGAGATCATATTGTTATGATAAATATAAATGTGAAACGGTGAAAGCTTTGTTTCGCTTACAATTAAAATAACTTACATTGTTGCTAAAAGAAGTTAAAATTAAATAGTTTTATTACTGAAACAATGCTAAGCTGCAACAAATGCATTACCAATAAAACCGATCGCCATTTCTTATTTCAAAGCCTCAATAGTGACAACCTTTCATATTTGATTCTAAAATAAAACAGTAATTTAATATCCTGATTTGAATATTCATCATGCCTGGAGTTTTTTCTTGCATAAGATCTTTGCTGTAAGTACGCTTAATTATTTTATTATGAAAATTATACCGACCGAAATACAATGGCATCTACTGGATTATAATCATTGAAATTTAAACTTAACCAATTGCATAGATATACATAATTGCAAGAGATAGTCGATATTTTGTTTACAAAAAATTCAAATTACTTGGTTCTTCTATTAGGAAATATCATTTGACGTACCGAGTTTTTCATATTTGAATACTTCAGAGTTTGTTGCATCTTTCGTAGGATGTAGTCAACAATCAAACATCCTATACTTCCACATAATTAAAACTATACAGAATTTCAACACATAATATTTATTATATTTCTCCGAAGGCGAAATAAATTGCGTTTAACTAAATTAATTTCATAGAATAACTTTTTTTGTCACAACGAAATTTTTCTGCGATGACTTTACTGTTATCATACAAAATGTAGTCTTATCAATTTCAGTTAATTCCTTAAGCCAGCAAAAGAAATTTTACAGAATATTTGGACTTATTATATCACAATGTGCATTGAATTAATAATATAAGATTTTTTAACTTACCAAAAAAATATTATCGATCCCAAATTATACATCTATGCCAATATTCACTGTAAATACTTAAATTTTTTTACACTAATATAAAACAAATCTACTAAGGTATTCTGTCTTAGCGGGGTCTTCAAAGTTGCTAATGCCCCAAGGAATCTCAACAGTTATTAGTCCGGAATTGTTTCTAACCTCTAGTGTAAAGCCATTTAACATAATTTAATTTTTAGTGAATTTTTTAGATTAGCTTAGATTCCTGCGGGTTAAAAAAAATTAAGAAGACTTATAAAAAAACTTTTGAAGGCAAAGTAAATGTTTTACTTTAAGCAATCTCTTTTATTTTAGTGTTTATTGCTGATAATAATAAGAAAATATTAGTCTTGAGTAGAATTATATTTTTTATGCTGCAGAAAGACTGTCGGATTATTCTGCCCTCAAAGACTAGCTACATTCTTTAGTATATAAAAAAATAAAATAATTCGTGGCTAAAAATTTATTAATAATAGTAAACGTACAAATCCCGCTTTTGTCTTAAATCCATTATCTGCACTATGGGATATTTTAAGAAATGTAAAGCTAACCAATTCCAGAAAAAAAAATCGACGTGAAGCTTACAAATTTACTTTTTTAAAACGAAACCGTCACAACTCCCTCCCAATCGTTGGCAGCAACATTTTATGAAGATTGTATTTCAAAACTTGTTAACAGATATGACAAATGCTTTAATCGTCAAGGTGATTATGTGGTGAAATAAGCAGTATTTTACGTTACTTTTGGTAAAAAAAAATCTTTTTTATATTTTGACCAGTCTTTTTGTTATAGCCCATCGTAGGCTGAAAAAAAAGCCCTCGTACATCATGTTAGTTGCAGAGGAATTTAGATATTAGATGTATCAGATTTACCCCAAAATGTAATTCATTTGGAACTTCGATTGACAAAGCAATTTTTTGTGACTAGAAAAATGTATAATTTGAAATGCCAATTTTTTTTACATATTTGGATATCTCAGATTTAGTACAAGCTTTCTGCGGATGTATCCGATATAAGTTTAATTATGTATCTGTGAAGAGGAAATAAATGTCTTTAATATAGGTAGGAGTGATACTTAACTTTTTGAGAATACCGAAATCGGATAAAGTGTAAACTTTTTTCTACTGTACAGTATTTAAAAATTAAAATTTTAACTCATATTTTTAAATATTTTTGAAAAGCTTTACTTCGATAGGAGTGGAAAATAGATGACTCCCTCATACTTAAAATTTTAGAATTTAGTTAAATGAATTTTTAAAAAAAATCATGTGTGTTGCTGGAAAACCTGACTCAACTGACTGGTTTATATCTGTATCCTTCAAATAACTAAAAATGTAGCTTAATTTAGAAATGTATCCTTGTGTAGAGTTTTATAATTATCTCAAAATTTCAAGAAAAGTGACACTTCTGAATATCATGCATACGATAACACATTTATCGGTCATAACCTAAGTCGGACGTAACCTAAAAATTTTTTCTGTAATCTATAGGGTATAATTTAATTCGATGCCTTATTTTTTGAAAACAAATTAAAAATGTAAATGTTTTATAGAATTTAAAATTAAGTTTAAGTTTAATTACATGAAATTTTTTTAAAAGAAAAAGCAAAATTTTTCGAATATTTGTGTTTTCGACACAATTTTAATTTTTTTACATCCATATTAAGTGAACCAGAACATTTTTTTTTCTCTTATAATCAAGTTACTGGCTCAAAAAAAAACAAAAAAAACCGGAGAATTTCATCTGAATAAAAATATTAATCATGTATACATATATGGTTTTAAAAATTACTCTTTTTATTTGCATAAATTTAACTTTTTTCTACCTTATGTCCAACAAAAAGTTTAATTGTTAAAAACTTTTCGGAATTTTTAATTATCTTTTGAAAACAAAATATTTATAATACATTAATTATCTATACAATAGTCCAATCGTTTTTTTAAATCAATTTTCTAAAATATGCTAAAGCTTAAATTTTAAAATACCATCGTTTTGTTAGCAGGCCTTATACTTATTATTCTTTTTAGCAATTCTCAATCTGTTTTACAATGGCTAAACAATGGTTTTCTGTGACATAAGAAGTTTAATCATTATTACGATGAAATTAAGTTCATTACTTTGCTGTAAAATTTTCTAAATAACCACAACTACAAGATTTTTTAAACAATGCTACATTTCAACAATCACATCACACGAAAACGGGCCGCCATATCTCAAAAGTATTCTCACAGCCATAATAGTACAATCTTTAATAGCTGATTCAAATAAAACTCAAATAAAACAAAAACTACCATAGTTTATAACCTCTTGATTCTAAAATACATCATGCCAGGAGTTTTTTCTTGTTTTAGATCTTTGTTGTAAGTAAAGATTTTTATTTCGTAAAGAGAAATTAAGCAAGATATGCTTACCGAAATGCAATGGTCAATCCTATAGGAAATTGATATTTGACCAATTGTATCGAGAAAATTGCAAATGGTTAAGGATATAATAACTAATTTAATTGTAAACTATATTGAATTTTTAATTTAAATTAAATCATATACATTTGTTTATATTAAAAGATATGTAAATTTTTATGATTTATACATATTACCCAAAATACAATTGTCTTAAGTAAAACCCACTGTTCAAAAAATTATCTTAATAACCAATCCATTTCTCATTTCATTGACCAAGTTGATAACCTGCCCTCTCATACCGATTTTTTTAAATACTTTTTCGAATCTAAAATGAGACATTATTTCCCTATATTTGTGCAGTTATAGGTGTATTGTAGTATCTTTTTTAATGTTCTTAGTGTTGGTGTTTATATTCCTGTTATGCAATGCATTTTTTCCCCTTCATGACAGTTTTATAAAAGCAGATTTTTTAAAAAATGAGTTGAAATCCCTTTTGTTCTGCAAATTTTTAGTACATTGAATTTAGTAAATGGGGGATGGGGGGAGGGGGGCTTTCATAGTGTCATTTATTAAATACACTATGTTGACGCTCTAAATACTGATTTTTCAGTCGAAATAAAAAAATTTAATGGTATTACATTCAAACATGCAGTCATATTTAGTGTTATTTAACACAAAAATTTCATCTTTAATTTTTCTAGAAATCATTTGCAGACGCGAGTTTTTTAGTGTTTTCATATTTAAAATAACGATTACGCCTGTAAATTGCTGATTAAATAGTTAGATTAGCTGATTAACAGTTAGCTGATTATTAGTTATTTACTAATACGATATAAAAATTATTACACAAGGTCTTTTGTGCTTCGAAATTCAAAGATTTCATTGACTAATTAGTTGCATAGAGAAATTTGCTATAATGATGCATTCATTATTTTATCTTACAGTATTAATCAGTACAATAGTAATGTATATTCGCATATTATATCAAATGTATTCTTTTTTTTTACAGCTGTTGTCATTCCGGCAAAAAGTCAAAGAAGTCAAAGGTGAGTATTAAGCATTTCATTGTTTCCATGAGATAAACTTGCTGAACAGAAACCGGTTAAACTGAAGAATAGTGGCGGAATTTGGCGCCTTTTCAGAAATATCGCCAGGTCGAATGATAACAAACCCGCGACAACCAATGAATGACCGCAGTATGGAGAACGTAACATGATTAGAAATTTTCCCATTGCTAATTTCGCCAAAGGTTGCCGTAATACCAATAAGTCGGAGTTCCCGGATTTGGCGTAAAATATCCGGTGACGATTATTTAGTTTAACCCATAAGCCTTTAAGTATGATGTTGAAAACATCTTCATCTATATTTTGAACATTTATTTAAAAAAAATATTCTTTGGAATACTGACAAGTAAGAAGTTCAGTTTCATCTAAATAAACTGTTTTCTAATATGATTTTAATTAGATATATATTTTTAATTTTCTTAAAATTTTAGTACAAAATAGATATTTATGCAACTAGTGCGAAAAGTAATGCTTTTTAAAACAAGTGGATTTTATTTCACGAGCGAGGTACGAGCGAGTGAAATAAAGACACGTGTTTTAAAAAGTTTACTTTTCGCACGTGTTTCATACACTATTTTTTATAATTGCGTGAAAAAAATCAAATCTCATTGGTTCAAAAATAATTCACGTGCTAATTAGACTAAAATAGACTAAGAGATGTCAAGGAAAACACCCAATGATCTCGCAGTTCGGAGCGCGTGACGCTATAAAAAACCAATAAGCGTGTTTCAACATTTTGTCAAAGAAAGCAACCAATGAACTCGCAGTTCGAAGGGCGTGACTTAAGAAATATTCCCATCGCGAGAAAAAAAATTCATTGATTCAAAAATAATTCACGCGCATAATATTTTTAAATACAGCAGATCGATAAATCTTTGGATTTTATGAGTATTATCAAATCGAAATTTTACTTGAAATTTTGGCATCTTATAAAACGAGTGCGACAAAGTCTTTTTTTCACTGCTTTTGGGTGAAAAAAAGTACTTTTTTTCACTGTTTCAAAAAGTCTAGCTTTGTGCACGTGTCTGATATTGAAATTATAATGTAAAAGTCGGCTTTTTTTCACGCAATTATAAAAACATAATTTAATATTTTGATGACAATATTAGCGAAAGTTTAACCTTTTTGGAAGACTACGTTTTTTTTTTTTATCAACACAACCAATTTATTTAAAACATTTTTAATTTTGCAGAAGATTAAAAAAATTAAATTTGAAAAAAAATACTAAGTCATAATATGTGGTTCGATAAAACTGTTTTTGAATATTACTATTATTTATTTTTGATTTATTTTTTTGCAGAAAACTAACAAGTGTCAAGTGGAACGTTTAATTGACATCAGAGTAGATCAACCCAGCAAATTGGAAGAAGTGACAAAAGCTAAATCGGAGACCGAGGCCGACGTTATCAAGCAAAAGACCGACGTTATCCAGCACAAGGCCGACGTTATCCAGCACAAGGCCGACGTTATCCAGCCCAAGGCCGACGTTATCCAGCCCAAGGCCAAAGAAGTCCTGAAGTTCAGCAGCCCCAAGCTCATCTCACCCGAGGGGGGCATTGAAATTGATGGCGTCAAGAACCCGGACTTCGTGGTGGTGGTGCAAGGCGAGGTATTTTATGTGCACAAACACCGTCTAAGTGCTGAATCCACCTATTTGAAGGACTACCTCGCTGGACACAATAGAACTCGGCTCCAGGTAAGGTTAAGATGTAATTTTTTTTAGTTTAGTTTACTTATCGTCGCACTAGAGCTACATGAAGACTGTTGGCGACGGGCGTCGAATTTCAGAACAACAGTCAAGTGACGAACTGACACCTGAGTAGGCACCCAATGCAACCGTTAAGGGCGGCATCGCACACAGCATTCGTACTTTGGAGCGTATTTTAACGTGAACTCCTTCTACACGGGGTATTATTCGTAGGATATTTTAGCCTGCTTGGGAAGTTTATAGGTCGGCAGCTATTTTAGCGATACCAGGACTCGAACCTGGGTTCTTTCGCAAGGTAGACTAACGCCTTAACTGACTGAGCATAACAGCCCATACAAACTTTTCCATCTCTAAATTTTGAACTGTGGTCAAGTGAAGAGGCCAATGCCAGATGGGACATCCAATGCAACTTCAAAAGGAAACTTTAAGAGGCACCAAGAAATTAAACTACATTGTATTTATAGTACAGAAATTATCCCACACGAACTATTTTGATTGGTAGAATAGGATTTTTTAAACTGAATTTATAATCTGAAATGCCTTTCGGAAATCCTGTAAACTTTCCGAATCCTGAACTTACGAAATGGCTAGATTTCTTGAATATGAATGCCATACAAAATAGGTGACACGCTGGTATACCCATAGTAAATCATCTATTTTTAACCCTTTCAGTCCCAGTAATGCCATTTGGCATCATCACTTTCAATACTTTTTTCAAAATGTTTATGTCCCGTTATGACATCCAAACACACATCATTCGATTCTTGACACTGTGTTCTATTCGACAATATTTTACATTAATCTCAATAGAAGTCAGAACTACTCTTTTTTTTTATTCAGAAAATAGCCAACAAGCGTTTCACCTGATTTTTGATAAGTTCACTTCAGTTCCACATATTTAAAACACAATTTAAACTATTTCGGTTAAAATAATTACTAAATTTTTTTTAATAATATGGTCAGATACCTTAAAATATATAACTCGAAGTGTCTTTAGGTATTATATATATTTTTTATTTTGTTGTTTTACACAGTTAAAGATTTTTTGCCATTATTTCAAAAACCACATACAAAATTGAACTGAATTTTTTTTCTTAATGGAACTCGTATATTCGACCTAAAATAAGCTTATTTTGTGAATATCAGAAGTTTCTGTAGGTGTAGTAAATTTTTGGGACTCTCTCTCTCTCTCTCTGAAAGGGTTAATATTGCTTACGTACACTTACAATGAATTTTGTGCCTTTCATTTTTGAGAGCTTACAGTCGGGCATCCCATTCAATGTAGTACAGGGTGGTTATAAAATAACGCTCCCTATTCGGAGTGGTCTGTAGCTTCAATGAATAATCCAAATGCAACGAACTTTGAGATACTTACTAATCAAGAAGGGGGGGGGGGGAGAATGGAATCATAAAAAATATACTCGTCTTTTGACCAAGGTTCTAAATTACCAGGCGTAATTGGATGTGTTGGCCGTAATTGGCCATAATTAAGTACGCCTCGTATTTAGAACCCTGGTCAAGAGACGAGTTTCTGTTTTATGATTTCATACTTTTTCGAAAAAAAAAAAGAAACTCGTCTCTTGACCAGTGTCCTAAATTACGAGGCATAATTAGTTGTGTTGGCCGAAATAGGCCATAATTGACGATGCCTCGTAATTTAGATTCTGGTCAAGGGACGAGTTGTTTTTTACGATTATTCTTTTTCTGGTTATTATTTATGTTTCTGTCTTTATTATGATTCCATTATTTTCCCCCCTTCTTGATTAGTAAGTGTCTCAATTTTTGATGCATTTGGATTATTCATTCAAGCTACAGGCCACTCCGAATCGGGAGCGTTATTTTAAAACCACCCTGTATATGCCCGTCGTGTGTATAGCTTGCAGTTATCGTGCGGCGGAAATTGAACGCAATCGAGTAATTTACCTGTGAATAATTTATCTTCCAGATCTATTCGGAGTACATATCGCCACCTGTATTCCAAGCCATAGTGACCTACATGTACACCGGCGTCCTCAAGATCTCCAACAAACAACTCTGGAATCTGTTGATAGGAGCCAAACTACTGGGAATGCAGACACTCAGAGACAAGTGCGACGAAGTAAGTTTGAAATCGTTAGCATTATTTAAGTTTTCAGACCTGAAATAAAAGTTTTAAAATTCATTAGAACTGAGGCCTGATAGGTGAAGTCACATTAGACCTTCATTAACTGTATTTTATAGGTTGCGAGAATGCTTTCTTTGGTAATAGAGGAAATTAGTAAATGATAAAATTATACTATTTTATTTACATATTTACACCATCAAAAGTACTGTTGACATAAACAAGTTTGCTCGTGAAAGCTCTGGTAACAAGTGCTGCAATGGGTTTAAATAACATAAGATATCTGCATAAAAATTAACTATTGCAAAATAAAACGGACACATTAAATTTTAAGTGTTTGGTTGAATAAGTTAAATTTTTGATTTGTTTAAGAAAGGTTACAGACAATGGTAGGATCAGACAGCAAAACTTGAAACAGGATTAGGCTGGTGGCTCTCCACAGAACTATATTTTGAACAAAACAGTTTGCTAGAGTGCCTTGACTCTTCGAGAAGGTCTTGATTTTTAGAAACTAGAGTCAATTGAGAAAGGAAGATAAGAGACAAACTCCTCGGCGCAACAGTCCAATACTGGGCCAAGGCCTGTCGTGCCCCACTTTAGTTTTCGTGACCTAGGGCTCTGGGGTGTTAGGCATACGTCCCGGTAAGGTGGTCAGCCTCACGTGGAACCCTCAGTGTTTGGTTCCCAAGTATACTTGGTACCCATTTTATCGACCCATTCAAGGGATGAAAGGATGGGTCAACATCGCCCAATCCGGGATTCGATCCCCGGACCTGTGGTGTGCATATGCGAAGCACTACCACTAAGCCACCGGGCTTCAAAAGTTAAGAGACACTCCTTTAAATTCAAATATTTTTGAAATACGAAAAATGCATTCAACTTTTTACTTTGTATGTTGATGTTTAAATTTTTATTTGTAATATTTGAAAAACAATGAAACGTGAACACTTTTTTTTTTAAGCTGATGGACATATCTTCACTTAACATCAACAACATCTTGAATCTCTATGAGTGTGCTTGCCACCTGAAGATGCACAGCTACCGAAAGACCTTGGCGAAGCTGTTGGCCGAAAGATTAGAAGACCTGATACAAGAGAGAGATTTCTTCGAGCTGGATCTCCACCAGATTAAAGAATTGCTCAGTGAAGATCAGATGGGTGCAAGAAGGTATGCTAATATAAATGTCATAATGCAACGAATATTTTCTTAAAACTATCTTTTGGTTAGGTTAGGTTTGGATTATCGTCGCACTAGAGCTACACGAGGGCTATTGGCGACGGACGTCGTATTTTAGAACCACAGTCAAGTGACGAGCCAACACCTGACTAGGCACCCAACGCAATCGTTAAGGCTGACATCGTACGCAGCGTTAGGACTTTGAAGGATATTTAACGTGCACTCCCTTACACGGGGTATTATTCGTCGGACATTTTTGGCTGCACGGGCCGTTTATAGGTCGGCAGCTATTTTGGCGATGCCCGGACCCGAACCTGGGACCTTCCGCATGCTAAGCGAGTGCTTAACCGACTGGGCTCCCCAGTCCTACTATCTTTTGGTGTTAATGAAAATTCCAGTTCGTCCCTTAGAAAACTATTAACAATCAAAAAGAAGATAAAGTCAACAAAACCCTAGCTTTGTGCGTGATTAGGCACCAAACACTTCCTTAGTGTAGGCTAAGCAGTTTTTCATATTATATACTAAAGACATTTTTAAAAAATAACTGCGCAAATTAGAGCTTAACACATATAAGGCTATTTAATTTGTAGTTGCACTTTGTAGTTTACTCAAAGTAAGGCTGTTGCACTTCCTTTTACTTAGCACTCTTTAGGGCGAATGAGCCCGAATGATCTCGGATCTCCAAATCAATGTGGCTCTGTGTTGATCCAATGAAAAAAAATACATTTATTCTAAGCCAAATTTCTCCTGCAGAATTGAATATTTTTACAAATGCATTTTTAAAAGGACAAATGTAGCTAGCTGACTACCATATCAATCCCCCTACTTTAAATTGGCCCAAATATTTGTTTATTAAAATTCTTTTTGAAAATTTTAAAAAATATTCGAATCCATTTTAAAAGAAGAGTTCATAGAGACCTGTAAGTCAGCTACATTTACCAAATTAAAAACCGTTTGTAAAAATATTTAATACAGCCTGATAAATGAGGCTTAGAATATATTTTTTCTCATTGGATTAACATAGAAACATTTTCGTTTGGATATCGTGTGGCAGGCACATCTATGTTCCAGCTTGTGTGCTTGTTCAGAGAACCGCTTAATAAGCTGTCGTCAAGTGGGACAGACACACAGAAAGAGTTTTTACAAGCACAAGAGACACAAAGAAAGGACAACACAAACACATAGACAAATAACAACACTTATTGACGGTCACAAACATCCATGCCTGACCGGGATTTGATCCCGACCCCAGAAGCTCCAAAGGCTATTATCCTAACGATTGCGCCACCGGGGCGGCTTTCGTTTGGTGATCCTCTGTCATTCGCTCCCGTTCGCCCTAAAATTCTTGCACTTGTTGGGTTTGAGTCGTGTCACCAAACTACATTTTCTTTTTCTTATTCTTTTCTATGATTTTTATACTAAAATGATTGAAAAAATTCAGAATATTTTCTCAAGACACCTGTTTTTCACGGAAAATGGTTATTGTAACACTTACATGTCAACAAATATTTTGAGAGAAAATTTTAAAATTCAAAAGCTGCAATCAAGGCGTAAATTTTTGTTAATGCTATTTTTTTCATAAACTTTTAAATAAGGGCATAGACAGTAATACTTTAACCCAGGGTATTTTTGTAAGGGTTCCTAGACAGTCTGCAAGAAATAAAGCTTTAAAATTTTGTGGAACTAATATAATAGAACTGTTACTGATGAAATTTTTTATTTAAATAAATTTTGCTCATTTTATAATTTGTATACAGATCATTTGAATATTTTTTAAATGTTTTTTCCAGTCTTTAAGAGAGTTTGCATGTCCTTAATTTTATAGTTTTTATTGTATGCACTGTTTATTGTGTTCTTTTGCTGGTGGTGTTGTATATTCTTGTTTATATCGGGCAATGTAATGGGACCGAAAGGTCTGTTTTGTCTCAAATAAATAAATAAATAAATAAATATTTTACAGTGAAGTCGTCATTTTCCTGGCAGCCCTAAAGTGGCTCCACCATGACATCAAGAACCGTCCTGTCCACACCAGTGACGTCATGAAGTGCGTCCGGTTCTCTGCCATGACCCTCCCAGAAGTGTTGGCCTGTCTCGATCCACCACTCTTGAACTTGAGATTCGAGCCGCAAGTGAAAGAACAGCTCACGAAGGCCCTTCTGTAAGTTAGATTTGTTTTTGAAACTATTGTTGTTTTCATAATAAAGTGATTATACCCTTTAACTCAATTTTGAGGGTTTCATCTTTTCACAGCTGAGCTTTTTTTTTTGAAGTTTGAAACTTTTATGAGGGCAGGTGCTTAGTCAACATAATTATTCGTCACCAATGCGTGTACAATCTTGCACTTTTAACAAAATTAGAAAGAAAATTAGCTTAAATTGATTTAGTTTCATATAAGTTAAAGTACTACTTCAGTTTAGTTTAACTAAAATGTTATAATTATTCGTGCTTTGGTAGGGAATTGGATGCATATCAGAACCAAGAACCTTCAAGAGCTTCAGAAAAATTAAAATAGATTAAATAATTAACATTTAAACATATTTCAAAGTGGTTTTGTTTGCTTGCACCAATGCTTAAATAGCAACAAAGAGGGGAATTTTTTTTTTGTGTGTGTTATGGACATTGCTTACATACTCATAAATAATATCTACTATATATTGCATTAATTAATAATAATTATTATTTTGTATTCCAGATACGTCAGCGCTAAATCTGTAGACATGGAGAAGTATTTCTTCGAATTTAGACCAAAGCCAAGACAACTGCTTTTAAAGGAAAAACCGTTCATTCTGTGGGTAAGAAATACATTTATATTTTAAAATATCAACTATTTCCATTTCTTTCAAATATGTATTTTTTTCCAAATAAGTATATAGTAAATATCAAATACTGTCTGTCTGAAAATGACGATGCAATTTTTTTTTTAGACATTACATTAATATTTTTTAAATGTTTGTTGAATAAAAGTTTTTAAAGTAAAAAAAAAAACACGGAAGGAAGTATAAATTTTTTATTAACAAAAAATATTAATTTTCCGAACTAGTTAACTCCTGTTTTCATTGATTCCCAATATCATTCTTTTTCATTTTTCTCTAGGATACACCAACTGGAATCGTCAATCCCATTTCCCATACAGAATTGGAAGTCAATACATACCTATATTTCTTGAAAGACCTGTTATTTTGAAAATCAGACCTAAAACATTACAGGAAATAGACTTTTATTATAGGATTTAAAAACCATTTAAGGGCCGGACCAGTCATACCCACGAATTGGTACAATCAAAATTGTTGATTTTCACAGAACTATTTTGTTTTGGTTTAAACAGGCCTCTTATTTTAGAACCACAGTCAAGTTCTTATGCTTTTTGTTTTTATCCTTTCAAAATATGAGTCAAATGGATTTGCGGAATGTTTTTCTATTTTGAAGTTTGCCCTGAGGCAGCAGGGCGAAGTGAGGATTGTCCGGAGCGGCGTCAGCGGCGGATCGGTCTCGGGGCTGTTCTTATTCGTCGGGGTACTTTCTCCTCAGTCCGCTTCTGGGGAGGGAGTGACCGCGGTGCTTGGGGCGGTCCCGGCATTGACCCGCAGCCGACTTCGCTTTGGGAACACCAGTCCTGATGGAGGGTTTGGTTTGAATTATTGTTGCACTAGAGCTACAGGCTCGTTTGGTGAATGAGATTCACGTTTTGGGGTTTGAAGATGTACCTCATTCTTCAAAATTTAACGAAAAATATGTGTCATGGTTTGAATTTACATTTCATTTTAGCTGCACATTTGGTGAAAAACCAAATCGAGATTTATTTTGATATAAAGTTTGGAATTAAAAAGATGTAGTTTAAAAAATCCTCTTTTGAAAAGCATTCATTTATTTTAATGTGGGATGACTGGTCCTAAGAACAATCTATTTTTCTGAAAATTAAGAAAAAATAAAGCAATTCACAGCGGAATCCTAAACATCCAGGAAAATACCGTTGAAAGTTATCTTAGAACCGCTAAACGTCCAGAAATATTGAAACTACAAAGAAAAATGAAATTCTGTGGCAGTTTCCTATTTATAAGATCGGAGAACAGCAGACCAATTAGTTCTCACATCTAAATCGGTGGAGGAAAACTAAACATCTTGCCAAAAGTAAATGTCACCTCCGTAAAACTTCAGTTCATCGAAGTAAAGACAATTCGTGTACTGCCAAGAAAGACGACTCAACCGCCCATAAAAGACGAGAACTACTCATAGAATGGTATATATCGCTGAAAAAACAACTCTTCCAAGCTATTCAGCAAAAAGAAAGCCATGGACAATGAAACAAACATCCTCTATCGGAAATTGATGCGTTCCGACTGACCTTCGATAATAAGCAATCAACAGCGGCTTGATTATGAATGAACAGCTTCGGACAAAGATCGGCATCTACTCATCAAACGCGGTTTTTCTTCAGAAGTTGACGCCAGGATGCAGTGATGCCCATGAAACTCACATCCTCTATCGGAAATTGATGTGTTCCGACTGACCATCGACAATAAGCAATCAACATCGGCTTGAGGATGAATGAACAGCTTCGGACGAAGATCGGCATCTACTCATCAAACGCGCTTTTTCTTCAGAAGTTGACGCCAGGGTGCAGTGATGCCAATGGACAACTTTTATAAAGACTATTGCTGGGACACAGTAACTCTGACAAAGACTCCAAGAATATTTATCGCCCAAAAAAATAATTCCATTATTGATTGTTCGGTCACCTATTCAAAATTACAATAGCAATTTTTTTGGATCTTTTATTATTTTATTATATTTGCTTATGAAATGTACTTGAAAGATTCTGGCCAATTCGAAGTAAATCGTCGGGAAGACGTGTCGTCAAAATTTGATTACAGAAAAGTTCTTGCAAAATTCACCTGTATATTCTCTTTGGCTAATAAACGTGTTATTTAAATAATATTGGTTATATTTTCTTTGGCAGTCTTTTCTTTATTTATAGTGTATTAAGGAGCACTCTTATTATATTTTAATATTATTTGAAAGCAAAAAAAACAAAAAAAATAGTGAATCCTTTTAATAAAGGATAAGCCACTCAAATTTTTTTTTTCCTGGAACATTTTGGCAGGGAAGTTTTTTTAGTTTTAGGAAATAACAGATAATTATGGAAAGGTACAATGCATTCATATATGGATTCGTCCGTCAGTCCATCCTTTTATCTGTAGGTCTGTACTAGAAAAATTAACTGAATGTATTAAAATTACATAAACACAATATATAATAGATATCATAACTTTCTTGTTTTATAGCTCAGCTTTTTTAAAAAAAAAAAGCATAATTTTTATATTTATGAAAAACTAAACCCACCAATAAATCGGTTTGATTCTCGTCACGTTAGCAATATCGGAGGCTTTGACATGTTCACCAAGTACAAAAAATTGATGTTAACACTATAACCTAAAATTCTTAACTGCTATTTATAATATCCTCCCACCATTGATCCGTTGTTAATAAAGAAATTGTATAAACATGTAGGCGAAAGATGGAATTACTACAGATTGTTTCTTATTTTGCTTTGTTTGAGTTAAGTGTATTTGATTTGTAATATTTAACATTTTAATTGTCTGTTGCTTTAAGGGGTCATAGGAGTCTTAAAAATGTGCAAAGGAGGTACTACAAAACATAGTTTGATCTTTCATGTCATTTTTGAACTACTCAATGTATAAGTATAATTTTTTATATGTAATTCTACAAGATTTATTTATTATAAAACAAGTTTTAAAATTTATGAAACTTTAGCCAAAACTAAAATAAACGATATTAAACATGAAGCCATTTGAACACATTGTGATTAGGCTTGCGCGGCAAATTGTGAGGTCAAAATTGAAAAAATGACCAAGAAAATGACTTTATATTGTACAAATATGTACAAACAAAGACTTATACCTAAATTCTCAGCTCAATTTTAATTAGAAATAATTTTTAAAAAAATTTAAAATCAAAATTTTAAAATTTTTATTAATTTTTTTAGAAAAAAGTTCTTAAAATAATTTCTAATTAAAATTGAGCTGAGAATTTAGGTATAATTCTTTGTTTGTACATATTTGTACAATATAAAGTCATTTTCTTGGTCATTTTTTCAATTTTGACCTCACAATTTGCCGCGCAATTAGCCTAATCACAATGTGTTCAAATAGCTTCATGTTTAATATCATTTATTTAAGTTTTGGTTAAAGTTTCATAAATTTTAAAACTTGTTTTTTGATAAATAAATCCTGTAGAATTACATATAAAAAATTATACTCATTTATTGAGTAGTTAAAAAATAACATGAAAGATCAAACTATGCTTTGTAGTATCTTCTTTGCACATTTTTAAGACTCCTGTGACCCCTTAATATTAACCCATTTCTATTTCTAAGAGAAAAACAAAATTGTTTTATGCTTTTTTCGAACTGGATTTTTTTTATTTTGAAAATTCGTAAGAAGAATGAATTGCGAAATTATATAGCTAAAAGCTAACACATTTTCAGGAAGGCGTTTGCAACAATAAATAAAATAATAAGTTTAAGGATTTCCCTGATCTATTTATTAACATAATTTTAGTAAACTCTCTATATATGACACACAAAATAAATTGGGAGCATAAAAAAGTATAGTTGCAAAAATGAGATGTTCCAAAATTACTAAAAAAAGCATACTTTCCGGTTACACTTGTTATTCAAAATGGTTAAAAGGAGGTATGATGTGATCCTAAGGAACTTTTTTTTAAGCCCCCTATTGCAACTTTCGGTCATTTGGCACCCTTGTTAATTGGGCTGCTGAAGTTTCATCTTGAAATTTCCAAATTAAGTGATTTAAACTTAAAGGTACATCTTTAACCTCTTGGCAAACTGGCGTCTCCATTTGGGGACCTTTTTAAAACCTACCTACAAACAATTAACACGTTAATTTGTTCCGAAATCAACCTGGTCCTATATAAGATACTCCAAATATCACTTTGCAATTTTTGATTACAGGTATCAGGCATTTATTACTATACAAAAATGAAGTTAAAAAGGAGGGTTAATACGATATTATAGTTTTTAAAAAATATTCAATTTTTTTTTTCAAATTTTTAAAAAAGTTCTTTTAGTAGTTAATTTTAAAGGCATTTCATTTTGCTTTAAAAACAATGTTAAAATAAAATTTTAACTACAAATAATTGATAGTAAGTAACTATTGAACTTAATGTTTTTTTTTCATTTATTTGAAAGACATACTTATAGCGCATATTTACATGAAAAGTGTGTTTAGATTAAGAATATGGGCGTAGGATTTTGCTCGGGTCATAAAAAAATTATATTCATCTTACGAAAATATTAAAAATGAGGTGTTACATCAACGTTTTTTTAATTTTTAAAACCAATTTGCTATGGCCTTCTAGAACGGTCGCAATCTTGGATTTTTCCCTTAAACTGATTTAAAGTTAGAAATAGCAGAATAATTATGTTTGACAATGCAAAATTTATTAAAATGGTATAACACATGACCATATAAACCACTCGAAAAACTATGTATTGTTTTGTTATGGCTGCTATATCAGATGCTATCTTGAATTTAAAAAAAAAAAACAACTTAATAGTGACATCTTAGCATAAAACGGATCTGAAATCTGCATAATCTAATCTAACAAAAAATCAGTGATTAGAAAATACTACATAGTCAGCGTATATTCCAAATAAGAAAACAGAAGAACTTTATAGTAAAAATAATTTTAAACCACCACCAACTGCAACTGGGATACATGACTCGAAGGAGTTAAATTAAGTGAAGGTAAAGCCAAGTATGAATGTGGAAAAACAAACATCCAAATGAATTGAATTTAAATGTACGTCAATTTAAAAACAACTAATAAAACTTCGGCAATGGATTTGCAATTCTTAAAATCGATTTTCTTAGATACAGGTTTAAATAAAACACAGTTTGATGGATCTGGCTTGCATAAAATTTTTTTTAAATAGGAAAAGGTAACACTTTCCTTCTTAAACTTTTAAATAATACAAAAAAAAAATGTAAATCATGTATACATGGAATTTCTTTTAGCATGAACTAAGCATTACAGATATTCTTAATTATATATCCTGAACATTGTACTAAAATTAAAAGGTTTTATTTTTGAAATATTTCAAAAACTCGTCCTTAGATTAAAATGATTTATTTTGAGGCTCCTCTCCTAGTCAAGCTAGCGATATTCGAGGGCATGTTACAATTTTTTTAATATAAAGAATCTCACTATCATATAACGGATATTATATCTTTAGTATCCCTCTTATACCTCTTTTGTTGAAGTAAAGGGCCATGGTAGAGGATGCATTTTTAATTCGCTCGCTGAAATAATCTCGAAAAATAGAAAGAATATTTTTTGAAGCTTGAAACCTTGTATGAAAGGGTATGAATTCAGGCATTCTTAATCCGTTTAGTAAAAACCGCTTCCATATTGATGCATTGATGGTCTAGTAATGGCTGTAGGTCGGAGCAAAAATTATGGTCAAAATTGGACTAAAGCTGCTCGAAAGATTTCATTTTCATAAATTTCCGTAATTTTTTTTCTCCGCTGACTTTTTGTCTAGAATAACCAATTTTTTTGTGTAAAGTAATCCACGAAACCTCTCTACGGTATTTTTTTTTATTCTTCTGGGTCATTTTCCCTAAACGGGACTTTTGCATTCCAATGTTTATAACTAATTTGATTTAATATCATTTTTCATGATGCATCATCCTAGATATAATTCATAGTGTTGTATGTCATATTACATAACATCTGAGAACATATCAATTAAATTTCAATATTTAAATTAATTAAAAGTTAATGAAATGTCATTCCCCTGTCTGTCCCTACAATCATACTGCAAACTTTAACAAAATATTAAACCCCAATTTGCTCTTAAATTCAGTAAACTAATTTTTTTTATTTATTATCAAGGTTTTTGAAGGAACATTTTCTGTAAATTAAAATCCTAGCGCTCATTCCACTTGTTTAATAAAAAAAAATTCAATGTCCCTGGTCATTTGTGTCATTCCCCTGTCATCAGTTGAAAGTTGACCTTTTAACTACTAGATGTCAGTGCTGATCCAATTCCAACTGTGAGTGAGAGCAGATAAATCAGAAGTAAGCATTGCGCTGCATGTTTCAGTTGTGACAACATTCTGCTACTGAAAAACAATTAAAACTTCCAAATTATCATGCGAGTATTTTTATTATGTGTCATTCCCCTGTCTTTACCTGTACTCTTAAATGTATTCTAAATTATATTTATGGCACATTGGTAGCATTCTTACATGCATTATATACTGTGTATAGATTTTAGGCTTAATGTGCTTCAAACACGTGGAGCTAGGAGAAAATAAGTTCTTTTTTGTCATTCCCCTGTGGTCCTTCCCCTGTCTTGTGTGATGACAGGGGAAAGACACCATACACAGGGAAATGACATTAATGTTAAAGTGGCTTTGACAATGTCTCAAAACTAATGATTTATTAGTTTTATTAGTTATTTATTAGTATTACTATTGGTCAGACTGTTACAAGTCTTGAAGCTGATTTACCTAAATACAGGGAACATATAGCAACTCAAATTCACCAGCATAATGAATTGAAGCAACTAAAAAACAACATGAAATTGAACGAAATTTTAATTCATGTTGATTTTAGTGAGAATTATGCGTGCAAGTATGCTAACGAAATTCAGACCATCCATTTTGTAGGGGGACATAACAAATCACTCTTCATACTGGTGTGCTATATTGGAAGGATGAGAATGATGTGATTATACCTGAATCATTTTGTACCCTGTCTGATTCCTTGAGACACGATGCTGCTGCTATTTGGGCTCACTTACACCCTGTTATCCAGAATCACTTGAAAGCACATCCTAATGTAGACACCATTCATGGAATGAGCGACAGTCCGTCAAATCAGTATAGGAATAAAGCAATGTTCTACATAATCAGCACTGTTCTAAAGGAAGATTTTCCACGCATAAAAAGGGTTAATTGGAATTATACCGAAGCAGGACATGGAAAAGGAGCACCTGATGGGATTGGTGGAGTATTAAAACGAACTGCGGACAGAATTGTGGCTCAAGGCACAGATTTAGCCAACTACCACACCTTATTTGAGGCACAGCAGAAAGAAGTGGTTGGTGTGAAAATAACTGCTGTTACAAAGGATGAGATATTAAAATATGATGGCTTATTGGATGGGAAATCAATCTATCCATTCAAAGGTACTGCAAAGGTTCACCAACTAACCTGGTCTGAAGAAGCACTAAACACCAGTTACAGGAAGCTGAGTTGTTTCGATTGTAGTCCAGGCAAGTGTTGTAAGCATTATGAAATTAAGCCAGCTACCAAGCGATATCAAGGGGCATCCAAGAAATCATACCCTCCTCAGACTAGTGATCATTATACAAATAAAACTAACACTGGAAAGTTGGACAATTTACAGATCGGTGATTGGGTTGTTGTGATCTACGACAGTCATCCTTATCCTGGTGAAATAACCAACATTGTGGGAAATGAATATGAAATTAACGCAATGGAACATACAGGGAAGGGAGTGTTCAAGTGGCCAATCAAGAATGATGTATGCATGTATCATCAAGAAGACATAAAATCAAAAATTTCTGCACCATTACCATGTAAAAAACAATCCCGATCCAGTACCACTAAATTTTATTTTCAAGATTATCCTAAATTTCCAAAAGTTTAAAATAAAATTGATTTGATTTAAGTTCACTCATGTAGTAATTTGTATTGCAATCTTCCTTTACTTTGTTGTCATTCCCTTTTGTGCAGATATCATTCCCCTGTGTGCAGATGTCATTCCCCTGTGTGCAGATGTCATTCCCCTGTGTGGTCAAAATTTTAACTTTTTTTTATGTGCTAAATTTTGAATTTTTTTTGTTGCTGATAGGATATTCATCTTTCTGTATATATTAGATTGCCAAAAAATATATTTTAAATTTTTTTTTAAAGAAAATATTTTTATTTTAATATTTTGTTGAAAAGTCCCATTTAAGGCAAATGACCCTTCTACGAAGTTTAGTTTGCCTAACTTCGTAGCTAAAATACTAAAAAATTCGATGTTGACTATATCATAGCGAAATATTTAGATTATATATTCATAACTGCTGTTGGCGTCAGTTTGAGAATGGTGGGCAGAACGAACCGTTTCGTCTGATAAAGATTAATAATTTTGCATGGAATTAAGTTTAGTGCTGCCATCTAATGTGCAAATAGTATAATAGAAAAGCACCCGAGGAAAATTGACCTAGTACTTACTTTTAAGGTTGCAATTTTAGTCTTTCACAGTATATTAGTGATTATAACTATAAGGAGATACTATTACGAAGTATTAAGGTAGTTATAGAGAACAAAGAAAGCAAAACTTGCAAGTAGTCGATTTTTTTTTATTTCAAACAGTCCTTCACATTTAATATGCTAATAACAAAATAACCCTATTTTTGAGTAATACATTCACTATTTCATATTATACTTTGAACAACATAAACAAAACAAAATTACTAAATAACAAAAATTTATTTAAAAAAACGAATCTAGTAGTCTAAGGTAGTTAATGGGAATAAAGAAAAAAAAAACTAGCAAGGAGTAGATTTTTTATTTTACTTCAAAAAGAGTCCTTCACATTTATATAGCAAAATGAGACTTTATTGTTGAAAAATATATTGAATATTTCGTAATACGCTTTGAAGAACATAATTTACAAAATTACTAAATACTAAAAATTTAATTTAAAAACTAATCTAGTACCTCGTCACTTTACCGATTCGCTAAAATAAGTCGCCATTTGCCTTCGTGTACATTCAGTTCAACCCTTAGTCAAGTAATATAATCTTATTAATTTCTGGTGCTCGGATGGCCGATTGTTTTGGACCATTACGCCAGCAGTCTGCGCTCTGAAACGGGTGCGGGTTCTATTCCCGCCTTCGTCCTGGGTGAACTTTTCTTTCTTTGTGACAGTACACATTCTTTTTGTGCCTGTCTTAATTGACGAAGGTTTATATAATTGGGTCTCTGATCAAGCACACAAGCCGGAATATATATGTAATTTCCCCTACCCCTATAAATTTCTTTAAAATTCCATTAAAGGAAACATTTTTAAAATCACATAAACATTTATGCAGATTTATGTGAATTCAATAACCCTGACCGTTTTTTATGATCTTAGGTATAATTTTATTATACTTTTTGTTCCTTAAAAAATAATGCTCTTAAACTAGGGATTTCAGTGTTTTAATTAAACTAACGGTCCCATTGCTCCCTATAAATTTAGAAATGTGACCTTGAGAACAATTTTAAAACTATTCTAAAAATTTTTTAAAAAATGAAGTTTTTGCAAGCATACGCAAACACATTTAGGGCCGTTCATAACATAAACTTTTTTCTGGGATCTAAGATATAATTTTATATCTATGTTAAGTGATAGAAAAAAATTTTGCTTCTTAGTATTAAGCTATTGATTTTCAAATAGTAAAAAAAAAAAAGGGATTTCGTCCTAGTAAAAAAATTAATAATACATGCAAATAAATGGTATTAAAAATTACTCTATTTATTTGCATCATTTTTCATTTTTTCCCAAACAAGTCAATTAAAATTTTTTAAATGTTAAAAAAAATTGATTTTTTTAATATTTCAAAACAAATTTTTTTCCGACATTACTTGTCCATACATTGGTCCAATCGTTTTTTTTTTTCAATTTTATAAAATAAGTTAAAGCTTAAATTTTAAAATACCATCGTCTCGTTAGCAGGCTTTGTAATAATTAATTTTTAAAACAATTCTCACTCAGTTTAACAATAGTTAAACAATGGTTTCCTGAGACATAAGAAGCTTAATCATTATTACAATGGAATAAAGTTCATTACTTTGTTGTAAAATGTTCTAAATAACCACAACTCAAATATTTTTTAAACAATGCTACACTGCAACAAACACATCACACAAAAACGGACCGCCATTTCTCAAAAGTATTTTCACAGCCTCAATAGTAACAATCTTTAATTGGTGATAAAAATAAAACTCAAATAAAACCCATACTACCATAGTTTAGAACCTCCTGATCTAAAGTACATCATGCCAGGAGTTTTTTCTTGTTTTAGATCTTTGTTGTAAGTATTTCATTCATTGAGGAAATCAAACAAGATATACTTATCGAAATGCAAAAGCCATATCTATAGGAAATTAACTTTTTACCAATTGTATCTTGAGAATTGCAAGTGATTAAAGATAAAATAACTAATTTAATTGTAAACTACTTTGAACTTTTAATTTTTAATTAAATCATACATTTTATTAATTGATTTTCAAAAAATACATTTGTTTGTCCTAAAGGATATGTACATTTATGATCTCTTACACATGATCTTAAACATAGTACCCAAAATACAATTGTCTTAAGTAAAACCCACTGTTCAAAAAATTATCTTAATAACCAATCCATTTCTCATTTCATTGACAAAGTTAATAACTTGTCCTCTCATACCGATTTTTTTAAAATACTTTTTCGAAGCTAAAATGAGACATTATTTCCCTACTTGTGTGATTGTATTTCATTGTAGCATCTTTTTAAATGTTCTTTGTGTTGGTGTAATTATTCCTGTCATGCAATAAATTTTTTTTCTTTACGACAGTGTTAATAAGATATAAAAAATGAGTTAAAATCCCTCTTGTTCTACAAATTTTAAGTATATTGAAGTTGGCAAATGCTTTCGAAGTATCATTTATTAAATTAACTATGCGGAAGTTCTAAAAACTGATTTATCACACAAACTTTAGGGATATTGCATGTAAACATATAGTCATATTTAGAGTTATTTAACACAGAAAATTTCATCTTTATTTTTTCTGGAAATCATTTGCAGACGCGAGTTTTTAGTGTATTCTTATTTAAAACAACGATTACGCCTGCACATTGCTGATTAAATAAAAAATACGTTATAAAACTGATTCCACCAGGTCTTTTGTGCTTCGGAACCCACAGATTTCGTAGATTAATTAGTTATATAGGGAAATTTGCCATAATGGTGCATTCATTATTTTCTCTTACAGTATTAATCAGTACAATACTAATGTATATTCGCATATTATATCAAATGCATTCTTTTGTTTTTACAGATGCTGTTCTTCCAGCAAGTCTTCAAAGAAGTCCAAAGTGAGTAGAAAGCATTTCATTGTTTTTATGAGATAACTTGCAGAACAAAAACGCTTTAGTATGATGTTGAAAACACCTTTGGCTATATTTTAAACGTTTTATTAATTTTTAAAAAAATATAGTAAGGAATACCGACAAGTAAGAAAATCAGTTTGATTTAAATAAACTGTCTTGTATAACGATTTTAATTACATTTTAATTTAAATTTCTTTAAAAGTTAGTACAAAACCCCAATTTAAAATGTTGATGATAATATAAGCCAAGCTTAAACATTTTGTAAGACTACCCTTCTATCAACAAATCAAATTTATTTAAAACCTTTTTAATTTTGCATAAGGTTAAAAACATATTTTTAAAATTTGAAAAAAATTACTAAGTGATAATATTTGGTTTGATAAACTTTTTTTTGTCGCAGAAAACAAACAAGTATAATGTAGAAAGACAAATTGTCATAGTCAGCGATCAACCCATAAAATCTAAAAAGGTGACAAAAGAAGTGGAGCTTACAGCAAAAGTTACACAGCTCAAGCCCAAAGAAAAGTCAAAAAATGCGACAAGAGTACCACCGGAGCCTGTAATCCAGCACAAGGCTAAGGAAGTCCTGAAGTTCAGCAGCCCCAAGCTCATCTCACCCGAGGGCGGCATTGAAATTGACGGCGTCAAGAACCCGGACTTCGTGGTGGTGGTGCAAGGCGAGGAATTTTTTGTGCACAAAGACAAACTAAGTGCTGAATCCGCCTATCTAAAGGAGTACCTCGCTGGACGCAACAGAACTAGGCTCCAGGTATGTTTTAAAAAAAATCTTTTTTTTAGTTTAGTGTAGTTATCGTCTCACTAGATCTACATGAAGACTGTCGGCAACGGGCGTCGTATTTTAGAACCACAGTCAAGTGACGAGCTGACACCAAAGTAGGCACCCAACGCAACCGCTAAGGGTGACATCGTACGCCAGTGTTGGGACTTTGGAGATTATTTTGACGTGCACTCCTTCTACACGGGGTATTATTCGTAGGACATTTGGCCTGCTCGGGCAGTTTATACACTCTTAAAACAAACGAGTGAAATCGACTCCAGTAGAAGTGCATTTTCGACACTGGAAAGGAGTGAATATTAAATCAGATTGAGTTAAAATCACTCGTTTGGAGTGATCCTGTCATAGGTTTAACACACAAAGGATCCACTCCAAGAAGAGAAGTGCATTTTCCAGACTGGAGGAGTGAAAATTACTCAGACTGAGTTAAAATCGCTCGTTCGTTTTAAGAGTGTAGGTTAGCAGTTATTTTGGCGATACCTGGACCCGGACCTTTCGCATGCTAGGCGAATAACTTACCGACTGGGCTTCCCAGCCACGAACTAAATTGAGTGACTTCATGTGAATAATTTATTCTTTCAGATCTATTCGGAGTATATAACACCCATTGTATTCCAAGCCATAGTGACGTACATCTACACTGGCGTCCTGACGATCCCCAGCAAACAGTTCTGGAACCTGATCATTGGATCCAAATTGCTGGGAATGGAGAAACTCAGAGACAAATGCGACGAAGTAAGTTTGAAACCTAGAGTTTTATTTAAGTTTTCAGAGCCGAACCTTCAAGGACATACCTAAATTGCGGAGGTGGCGATAGATGGCAACATCTATCACTTATGTTTATGTGTTGTGCCTGTATCACTTGACGAAGGTTTATATGCGGGTCTCTGACCAAGCTCACAAACCTGAAAATAAATGTCTAGCAAATACCCAATCAGTCCCGAAATAAAAAATTTAAAATTCATTAGAACTAAATTCTTAACTGAATATATTGCTGCAGGACGGTTCGCTATAAAGCCTTGACTCTTCGACAAGGTCTTGATTTTTAGAAACGAGAATCGTTTGAGAAAGGAAGTTAAGAGACACTCCTTTATGTTCAAATATTTTTGAAAAAAGGAAATCAATAATTAATGTTTAAATTAATATTCGAATAACATGACATTAATACTATAGAAAAGATTGAAAAACATTAATGTAACATATTAATAGGCAATTAAAAATTACAGAATTAAATTTTTTTATAGCAAAAACTTATATAGTAGTCAAAAATTACGGAAAGCAACCTTATTCAAAAAACTAATTGTTCTGAATGATTATTGGGGCTAGAATGGCTAATTGCATGCCAAATTACCCTTTCTGTAGGGTAAGCCACATGTGTAACAAGTTATTATAACTACAACTTTTAGCTATAAATGAAAACGAGTTGGTGGAATAGCTGTTCTACACTTATTCAAACTAAATAATGTAAGATGCTTTACTTAATTAAATTTATTTATTTTTCAAATTTAAAAGTCTCCTCTTAAAATGTGACTTAGACTACATTTACAACCGAATACTTTGAGAAAAGAGTTTGGCAAAAATGCATTTAACTTTTATTTTTTCTTATGATTTTGCGTTTGTTGAGGTTAAATATTGTTTTTTAAGATTTGAAAAATAGTAAAATATGAAAACTTTTTTTTAGCTCATGGATTTGTCTTCTGATAACATCAACAACATCTTGAATCTCTATGAGTTTTCTTGCCACCTGAAGATGGATAACAACCGAAAGTCCTTGGTGAAAATGCTAGCTGAAAGATTCGAAGTTCTCCTGCAAGAAAGCGATTTCATGGAATTAGATCTCCAGCAGGTTATGGAATTGCTTAGTGAAGACCGAATCGGCGCCAGAAGGTATGATAATAGTATATGGCATAATTCAACAAATATTTTTTATAATTATAGTTTAGTGATAAATACGATACCTGTTCGTTCCTCAATAAACTTTTAACAGTTAATCTGGAGATAATACTAAATATACCCTAGGTTTGTTTTGTGCGTGATAAAAGAAGGTAGTAAATAGTGCTTCTTGTTTTATAACAGTTGGTCTATATTACATACAAAATTCATACTTTTAAAAAAATTGCGTAAATGTCATTTTAAAACATGTTAGATTATTTAATTAGCAGTTGTTGATTATTCAAAGTACAGCAGTATTCCTGCATTTGCTTTACTTAGTACTCTTAGGCGCGAATGGGTCGCGCACTTGCTAGGTTGTTTGGTAAGTTGGAAGACATATATTTTTAGGCTTGTCTGCTTGGTCAGACACTAACTTATAAACCTTCGTCAAGTAAGACAGGCAACACATACACACGTGACAGATGCATCCATCTATCGCCACCTCCGCAATTTAGACATGTCCCTGACGGGGAGTGAAATAGTGTCCTAGGACATGTACCCGTGGGAAACTGCGCAATGACTGCCCACAGGGCTTTCAGACCCACAGATTAAACGAGCACCTACTCCGCATAAACTCGATGGGTCTTCAGATGGTATCGTAACTCGATCGCGAGACCTTCCGATCCCGACCAACACACTAGCCACTAGGCTCCCCACAGCCCCACACTTGATAGGTTCCAGTCACGCCACCTAACTGAGGTTGCTTTTTTTTTTTTTACAGCGAGGTCGTTGTGTTCCTGGCAGCCTTGAAGTGGCTAAACCATGACATCAAGAACCGTCCTGTCCACACCAGTGACGTCATGAAGTGCGTCCGGTTCTCTGCTATGACCCTCCCAGAAGTGTTGGCCTGTCTCGATCCGCCACTCTTGAATTTGAGATTCGAGCCGCAAGTGAAAGAACAGCTCACGAAGGCCCTACTGTAAGTTAAATATGTTTTTGAAATTATTGTTTTGATAAAAATTATAATATCCTGTAACTCAATTTTGAGGGTTTCATCTTTCATAGATGAGGTTTTTTTTGTTTTGAAGTTTCAATATATATTGAACTTTTTTGAGGGCAGGTGTTCCGTCAACATAATTATTCGTCACCAATGCGTGTACAATCTTGCATTTTTAACAAAATTAGAAAGAAAATTGACTTTAATTAATTTACCTTCATATAAGTTAAAGTACTACTTCGGTTTAACTAAAATGTTATTACTATTCGTGCTTTGGTTGAGAATTGGAAGCATATCAGAACCGAGAACCCTCAAGAGCTTCAGAAAAATAAATTTAGATTTAATAATTAACATTTAAACATATTACAAAATGTGATTTTTTTTGGTTTGTATTGCTTTTTTTTGTTTCTATGTTTCAATAGCAACAAAGAGGGGAAAAAACATTTCATTTTTGTATGTCATGGACATTGCTTACATACTCATAAATAATATCTACTACATATTGCATTAAATTAAAAATTATTATAATTTTTTTGTATTCCAGTTACGTTAGTGCTAAATCGGTTGACATGGAGAAGTATTTCTCCCAATTTAGACCAAAGCCAAGACATCTGCTTTTGAAAGAAAAACCTTTGATTCTGTGGGTAAGAGATACATTTATATTTTAAATTATCAACTTTTTTCATTCCTTGAAAATATGTAATTATTTTTACAAAAAGTTCCAAATAAGTATATACTAAATAATCAAATACTGTCTGCCTGAAAATGACAATGCAAAAACATCTTTAGAAATTACATTAATATTTTTTAAATGCTTGTTGAGTAAAAGTTTTTAAGATAAAATACGACATGGAAGGAAGAAAAACACTTAATTTTACTAGCAAAAAAATCTGACTTTGCGGAACTAGTTAACTCTTGTTTTTATTGATTCCCAATATCATTCTCTTTCATTTTTCTCTAGGATACACCAACTGGTTTCATCAATCCCATTGCCCATACAGAATTGGAAGTTAACACCTACCTATGTTTCTTGAAAGACCTGTTGTTTTAAATACCAGAGTTTAAGCATGTCATGAAAAAAGACTTTCATTATTGACTTTAAAAAATATTTAAGGGCCGGACCAGTCATACCCACTGATTTGTACAATCTAAATTGTTGATTTTCACAGAACTGTTTTGTTTTGTTTTAAACAGGCCTCGTATTTTAGAGCCACAGTCAAGTTCTAATGCTTTTTGCTTTTATCTTTTCAAAATATGAGTCAAGTGGATTGTCGGTATGTTTTTCTATTTTGAAGTTTGCCCTGAGGCAGCAGGGCGAAGTGAGGATTGCCCGGAGCGGCGTCAGCGGCGGATCGGTCTCGGGGCTGTTCTTATTCGTCGGGGTACTTTCTCCTCAGTCCGCTTCTGAGGAGGGAGTGACCGCGGTGCTTGGGGTGGTCCCGGCATTGACCCGCAGCCGACTTCGCTTTGGGAACACCAGTCCTGATGGAGGGTTTGGTTTGAATTATTGTCGCACTAGAGCTACAGGCTCGTTTGGTGAATGAGATTCACGTTTTGGGTGTGAAGATGTACCTCTATCTTCAAAATTTAGCAAAAAAATATGTCATGGTTTGAATTTGCATTTCATTTTAGTTGCACAATTGGTGAAAAAACAAATTGAGATTTATTTGATATAAAGTTTGGAATTAAAAAGATGTAATTTAAAATATCCTATTTGAAACGCATTTATTTATTTTAATGTGGGATGACTGGTCCTAAGAGCAATCTATTTTTCTGAAAATTAAGAAAAAAAAAGCAATTCACAGCGGAATCCTAAACATCCAGGGAAATACCGTTGAATGTTATCTTAGCACCGCTAAACGTCCAGAAAGATTGAAACTACAAAGAAAAATGAAATCCATTGAAATACTGTGGCAGTTTCCTATTTATGTGATTGGAGAACAGCAGACCAATTAGTTCTCACATCTGAATAGGAGGAGGGAAAATAAACATCTTGCCAAAAGTAAATGTCACCTCTGTAAAACTTCAGTTCATCGAAGTAAAGACAATTCGTGTACTGCCAAGAAAGACGACTCAACCGCCCAGAAAAGACGAGAACTACTCATAGAATGGTATATATCGCTGAAAAAACAACTCTTCCAAGCGATTCAGCAACAAGAAAGCCATGGACAATGAAACACGCATCCTCTATCGGAAATTGATGTGTTCCGACTGACCATCGATAATAAGCAATCAACAGCGGCTTGAGGATGAATGAACAGCTTCGGACGAAGATCGGCATCTACTCATCAAACGCGCTTTTTCTTCAGAAGTTGACGCCAGGATGCAGTGATGCCCATGAAACTCACATCCTCTATCGGAAATTGATGTGTTCCGACTGACCATCGACAATAAGCAATCAACAGCGGCTTGAGGATGAATGAACAGCTTCGGACGAAGATCGGCATCTACTCATCAAACGCGCTTTTTCTTCAGAAGTTGACGCCAGGATGCAGTGATGCCAATGGACAACTTTTATAAAGACTATTGCTGGGACACAGTAACTCTGACAAAGACTCCAAGAATATTTATCGCCAAAAACATAATTCTTTTATTGATTGTTCGGTCACCTTTTCAAAATTACAATAGCAATTTTAAGGATATTTTATTATTTTATTATATTTACTTATGAAATGTACTTGAAAGATTCTTTATTTTGGCCAATTCGAAGTAAGTCGTCGGGAAGACGTGTCGTCAA
Organism: Hylyphantes graminicola; assembly: GCA_023701765.1. NCBI lineage: Eukaryota > Metazoa > Arthropoda > Arachnida > Araneae > Linyphiidae > Hylyphantes > Hylyphantes graminicola. The sequence goes on along the minus strand of CM043119.1, from coordinate 4,052,415 downwards.
AATTTGATCACAGAAAAGTTCTTGCAAAATTCACCTGTATATTTTCTTTGGCTAATAAACGCGTTATTTAAATAGTATTGGTTATAATTTCTTTTACCATCTTCTCTTTATTTATAATGTATTAAGGCTTTAGCACTCTTATTATTTTTTTGTATCATTTGAAAGAAAAAAAAATAGTAAAATGAATTCCTTTCAGTAAAGGATAAGGCACTCTAGTTTTTTTTTGTGGTGCATTTCGACAGGGAAGTTTTTTTAGTGTTAGGAAATAACAAATAATTATAGAAAGGTACAATGCATTCATATATAGATTCGTCCGTCAGTCCATCCCTTTAACTGTAGGTCTGTACTAGAAAAATTACTGAATGTATTATAAGAACAGGAAAACAATATATTTTAGTTCTTTCATAACTTTATTTTACTGCTTTTTTAAGCTTTTTTTAAACATAATTTTTATAACTATGAAAAACTAAACCCACCAATAAATCTGCTTGATTCTCGTCACATTAGCAATAACGAAGTTCTTTATCTTTGATTTGTTCACCAAGTAGGAAAAAAAATTACATTAACACTATAACCTAAAATTCTTAACGACCTATTTATAATACTCTCCCACCATTGATCCGTTGTAAAAGAAATTGTTTAAATATGTAGACGAAAGATGGCACTACCAAAGATTGTTTCTTATTTTGCTTTGTTTGAGTTTAGTGTATTTGATTTGCAATAATTTAATTGTTTGTTGCTTTAATATTAACCGTTTTTTATTTCTAAAAGAAAAACAAAATCGTTTTCTGCTCTTTTTCGAACAGAACTTTTTTTTATTTAGAAAATTTGTTAGAAGGATGAATTGCGAAATTTGCTAAAAGCTAACACATTTTCAGGAAGGCGTTTGAAACAATAAATAAAATAGTAAGTTAAAGGATTACACTGATCTATTTATTAACATAATTTTTGAAAACTTTCTATTTATGACGCGCAAAATTAATTTGGAGCATAAAAAAGTATAGCTGAAAAAATGAGTCAGTTTTTAAAGCACAATTTGTTGGCCCTCTAAAACAGTAGCAGTTTTGGATTTTCCCCTCAAACTGATTTAAAGTTAGAAATAGCATAATACTAATGCTGGACAAGGCAAAATTTATTAAAGTGGCGTAACACATGACCAAATAAACCACTAATAAACCGAAATATATATTGTTTTGTTATGGCTGCTATATCAGATGCCATCTTGATTTTTTTTTTTTTTAAAAGCTCAACAGTGACTTCCTAATCAAAAAACGGATCTGGAATCTACATAATCTAACTAACAAAAATAGTAGTTATTAGATAATATCAAGTGCATATTCCAAATAAGAAATCCCATTTACTTTAATGTAAAAAATAATTTTGTACTACTACCAACTGGGATACATGGCTCGAAGGAGTTAAATTAAGTGAAGGTAAAGACAATTATAACCTCTTGCGGGCCTGGCTTTCCCATTTGGATACATTATTTAAACCTTCCCACAAACAATTAACAAGTTAATTAGTTCCGACTTCCGAAATTGAGCTGGTGCTATCGAAAAAGATTCAAATGTCTGTTTTCAGCCTTTGATTGCAGGTATTAGTCAATTTTTTTTAAATAAAAAATGGAGTTGAACGAAGGTCGATACGATATTAGATTTCTAAGGGAGATTATCTAATTTTTTTTTTAATTTTTTCAAAAAGTTGATTCAGTAGTTAATTTTAAAGGCAATTTGCATCATAAACAATGTTAAAATGAAATTTAAACTATGAATAAGTGGTACGGCCTTTTGTTTTGCACTTATAGCACAAAAATGTGTATTTTTAGCGCTGGTGTGTCTCTCAGTAACAATTTAACATAATTTTTTAATTACTTTGCAAAACGAAAACATATTTTTAGCATATATTTGTATGAAAAGTATTTTTAGATTATATATAAGAATATGCGTGTAGGATTTTGCTCGGGTCTTAAGAGAATGAAAGTAGAAAAACAAACATTCAAGTGAATATAAAGACTTTCCCATCTTCTGAAGCGTAACCAAGAGAACTTGGAATTATTACAAAAGTAGTCTTCTTGTAGCTGGGTGGGGGAATCCGTTGAATTTCAGGGAACAGTTGTATTTGATACTAGTTCCTTTTCACAATATTGTGTTAACGGTTGCGTTGGGTGCCTATTCAGGTGTGGCTCGTCACCTGACTGTGGTTCTAAAATACGACGCCCGTCGCCAATAGCCCTCGTGTAGCTCTAGGGTTCATGCCCCGTGAAGCGAAGGCTCTTGAAGCGAATCCCTGTAAAGTATAATAAATCACTTTGGGGTAGGGTGGTTTGCCGGGTAGGGGGTTCAGGAAAATTGCCATATGAAAATGTGAGATATCCCTTAGCGACGTGTACAATGTAGCACATACACATTCCCTCAATCGTAAGCCCTTTCGCTACTTGAAAGGCCTGTGTGTGAACTATTAATCCCAGACCTGTCAGTTTACAGCAAGGGAGGAATGAAAGGGGGTAGATTTTCCTTTATCCTGAGAGTCTCGGGTGGCCATGTTTGGTCACAAGTCATTTGATTACTGAATGCATAAATGAATTCGTTGATTTTTTGGTCACCCTGTAAAAATACGTCTAAATATTGGGTATTAATCCTGTGTTTTAAATACGTATAAATAGTTTTTGTTACAAATTTCTTTATTCGACAACTTTTGAAGATCTGATTATCATAATGCATCCTTATAAAAAGCTAAAAGACACAAAACCTCAAAAATATAATTTTTTCTTATTTTGTTTTCAAACCTAGATGCAAAGTTCTTTCATTTTATAATGTGCCTCCCAGTCGGCACATTAAAAAAAAATTGAAACTGTATAATAATTAGCTCACTTTTAAATTTTCAGTTCGGGTTTTACATAAATTTTCAAGGCTTTTGTAAATATTTAAACTGGATCCCAAAGTATTTTTCTTACATTAACAAATATGAGTTTCATGAAAGTGTGGACACAATTAGATCTGTTTTTTTTTTTTAATTTTCAAGTTAAAAAATATTATTTTTTAATTATAAAGTATTTAAAGGTCAAAATTACCTTTGCACATAAACCTTTACTAATATTTCGCTTTATTGGCTCTATTAAAAAACTTCCACAGTTTGAAGAACATGTGTTCAAAGAAAAAAAGTTTTAAAAATTCTTTAAACAGTGGGTAGTAAGATTTTTAAGAGGTTTAAAATAGTTGAATTTTTGCAAAACATCTTAGTGTTACCTCCTCTAACGGACACCTCTAAATAACGGACATTTTCTCAAGTCCCAGTCCCTTAACATAGGTTACTTAATGTAATCCCCTCTAAATAACGGACCCTCTTAATAGCGGACGCCTGTTTTAATTTTTTTTATTTAATTCGGCTATCAATCCCGATACAACACATTTTTGCATCCAAATACTTTTGCACCCTCATTTCCTTATCGTCAAACTACGTATTGGTGACTATTCTATGACCTTCTAGTAACCTTAGAATGACCACCATAGGTTTACAATGGTTTCTACACGCCCCATGTCAATTTCCCCCATTATTCTCGAAACCTTCTCTTTCCGAGAATTGAGAGGGAGTGAATGCAATCGCCCCTGTCCACTTCGCGAAACTGTTTGACCGCTTGCCTGGAGTTGTGTCCGATTTCTAATTGCTCATAATCCTTAAAAGTCGAGTTGCTAACAAGCAACGAGAGCTGATTTAGATTAAGTAAAATAATGTGTAAACCCTCTAATGCATAGTGTTACCATTCGGTAACAAGTTACATAATCCACTTTATTCTATTAAAATAGACCTCCCTCTCTACAAATTTGTGTTTTTTCATATCTATTACATTCCATTTTGAAGTTTTAGTTAATAATAACCCTCATAATTGACAGTAGTAAAAGTGTATTCAAAATTAAAAAGTGAAGTTTCTAACTGCTGTGAATTTACGTGTTTGGCAGTATTCAAAGTAATAATATTAGTACGAAATACAAATAAATTGCTTTGAAAAAAATATTATAGTTCAAGAGGGTTATTTTAAACTATATTTAGTAGTTTTCTAATCATTCTTTTCAAAATTGGTAGTTTGTAGTTGGTTTTTACATGTGTTACCGTTTGGTAACATCATCCATTAAGCACAACTTTTGTTTGCTAATGTGCGTGTATCTCTGTAACGGATTCGCAAGAGTTCAGTGTTTAAAATGTTTGGTACCACTTGGTTTTAAGAGTAAAAATAACTGTTTTATGTCGTATCATTCGGATATTTTAAAAAATTATGTTTAAAAATGATTTTTTGTATATTTTATTCATAAATACCTGCTATTTGTACTAAACCTGCTATTGCCTACTATTTGTACATTAATTTTGTTTCAAAAGTAACTACTATTCATAATTATTTTAGTAACTAATTTTTCTTGTTTAGCAAATTCTAAATGTACTAAATATTAATACTCTTTTTTGTTTGTTATACACGCTTTCAAGAAAGATTTTATACCTAAAACTATGTGTCTGTGTGACTCTGCAACCTTCTTACATAATACTAAAATTATCAATAAGCTTTATTTTTAAGTATAATTTATTGGAAATATAAAAAAAAGTTCATTAGCTTAAGTAAAAAAGGTAATAATTTGAATAAAAATAAATATTAGTACCCCGAACTTTAAGCATCTATTCAGCGCGTAATGCATGGTGTTACCGTTTGGTAACAAATTTAAAAAAATGAATTAAATGAATGAAAATTTAAAAAAATGAATGAAAATTTCTTATGGAACTCTTATATTTGACCTAAATTAAGCTTATTTTGTGAATATCAGAAATTTCTGTAGTGTAGTAAATTTTTGGGACTGAAAGGGTTAAAAAATATCTTAGTAAAATTACGGGCTTGCTCCGGCAGCAGAGTTTCTGTTTATGCACCATTAAAATACACTAATGCCCATAATTTCCTGAAGCCCGTAATTTAACGATGCAAACTAATACAGTACCAGCAGTGAAATTACGGTTCTTGAATTTAAGATTACAGTCTGCCTTATAACTATTTTAGCGTAATTAAACGTTCATTTACCGTAAATTGACAAGCATAATAACGGTATCAAGCGTATAACCACGTTCTGTAAGAATACGCTCTACCTGCTTACGGTTCAACCCTAAATTGATAGTGCGTGATATTTTTAACCGTTTTCTGACGGTCTTGGTAAATTAATTGACGGTGTGTTTGTAGCATAAAAAAATTGAAACAAAGTAGCAATTTCAACGAACGTTAATTTTATCCATTGAAATTACAAGTCAAACAATTTTCAATAATAGTATATTAACTTAAAAACATAGCAAATAAACACACAGGAAGAACACAGGGGAAAAAACCATTCAAAGCATAGGAATCTGTCTACGCCAGGCCTCTTTGGTGGCAATAACAAATCATTGCCTAACCTGGTGTAACGAAACCTGTTTCTTTCTTGGTTCTTCTCTCCCAACAACCCTAATTCAAGCGAGACACAAGTCCCATGTTTGTACCGAGAGAAAAAAAAAAAAAAGAGAAACCGCTGATAGAGCTAAAATCGTCTGCTTTCCTGTTACTTAAATATTCACAGAAATTCTTATGAAAAAAAATAAGTAGATTTGGAATAGTAAGCTTCACCTATAAACGCTACTCCACACGATTTATACTCCTTAAAAAGCAAAATCACTCACCATTTAGCCATAATTGAACTTTTAAAAGAAAATTGACTATTTTCATTGGATTTCTCTCGAATTCAATTAATATTCTTTATCATTTGCTAAGTGCATTTGCAGTTCGAAGAATAGAAATGCAAAATTGCTAGCTCTAAAACTGGAAACAAAGCTTACAAATCATTTTTTTTATTTCCTTTTTTGAAATTTCTTGATATATTCTTAGTTTTAATTTCCCAGTATTTAGAATATTTTTGAAAGACAAATACAACAACATTCCAACAATCTATCAGTATATTACCTACAAATAATCTCTCAACTCTGCCTTCTTTAATTTACTTTAAGATAACAAAAACTCACAAAATAAATTATCACAATGATAATTTGTTATTTTGAAGCAGTGATACAGTTATACACGCTGAATCGTAAATCAAAACTGACCAGCTCTTTACGCAAAAAAAAAGTGGAATGCTGCGTGCCGCTTTCCAGACAAATAATGAAAGATCAAAGAATCACATTTTGCTGGACGTTATTACGTAGTTCCAAACTGATTTAATGACGAACATAAATTTTCTTTATGTATTTAGTTTAATATAGTTTCCCATGCGATTGCTGACTTGGAAACAGCTTTTTTTTTTTAAATATATAATGAATAAACGGCAATGTGATTTAACTGTGTGGACTGTTGACATATAAAAAGAATAAACTAAACTCCTCGGCGCAACAGCTCGTGACTGGTCCAAGGCCTGCCTTGCCCATTTCAGATTTCGTGACTCAGGGCTCTGGGGGTGGGATGCTAGGCATATGTCCCGGTTAGGTGGCCAGCCCCAAGCGCAAACCCAGTGTTTATTTCCCAAGCATGCTTGGGAACCATTTAATCGACCTTACTTAATTTATTACATTTAATCGACCTCTACTTAAGTAAAAAAGGTAATAATTTGAATAAAAATAAATATTAGTACCCCGAACTTTAAGCATCTATTCAGCGCGTAATGCATGGTGTTACCGTTTGGTAACAAATTTAAAAAAATGAATTAAATGAATGAAAATTTAAAAAAATGAATGAAAATTTCTTATGGAACTCTTATATTTGACCTAAATTAAGCTTATTTTGTGAATATCAGAAATTTCTGTAGTGTAGTAAATTTTTGGGACTGAAAGGGTTAAAAAATATCTTAGTAAAATTACGGGCTTGCTCCGGCAGCAGAGTTTCTGTTTATGCACCATTAAAATACACTAATGCCCATAATTTCCTGAAGCCCGTAATTTAACGATGCAAACTAATACAGTACCAGCAGTGAAATTACGGTTCTTGAATTTAAGATTACAGTCTGCCTTATAACTATTTTAGCGTAATTAAACGTTCATTTACCGTAAATTGACAAGCATAATAACGGTATCAAGCGTATAACCACGTTCTGTAAGAATACGCTCTACCTGCTTACGGTTCAACCCTAAATTGATAGTGCGTGATATTTTTAACCGTTTTCTGACGGTCTTGGTAAATTAATTGACGGTGTGTTTGTAGCATAAAAAAATTGAAACAAAGTAGCAATTTCAACGAACGTTAATTTTATCCATTGAAATTACAAGTCAAACAATTTTCAATAATAGTATATTAACTTAAAAACATAGCAAATAAACACACAGGAAGAACACAGGGGAAAAAACCATTCAAAGCATAGGAATCTGTCTACGCCAGGCCTCTTTGGTGGCAATAACAAATCATTGCCTAACCTGGTGTAACGAAACCTGTTTCTTTCTTGGTTCTTCTCTCCCAACAACCCTAATTCAAGCGAGACACAAGTCCCATGTTTGTACCGAGAGAAAAAAAAAAAAAGAGAAACCGCTGATAGAGCTAAAATCGTCTGCTTTCCTGTTACTTAAATATTCACAGAAATTCTTATGAAAAAAAATAAGTAGATTTGGAATAGTAAGCTTCACCTATAAACGCTACTCCACACGATTTATACTCCTTAAAAAGCAAAATCACTCACCATTTAGCCATAATTGAACTTTTAAAAGAAAATTGACTATTTTCATTGGATTTCTCTCGAATTCAATTAATATTCTTTATCATTTGCTAAGTGCATTTGCAGTTCGAAGAATAGAAATGCAAAATTGCTAGCTCTAAAACTGGAAACAAAGCTTACAAATCATTTTTTTTATTTCCTTTTTTGAAATTTCTTGATATATTCTTAGTTTTAATTTCCCAGTATTTAGAATATTTTTGAAAGACAAATACAACAACATTCCAACAATCTATCAGTATATTACCTACAAATAATCTCTCAACTCTGCCTTCTTTAATTTACTTTAAGATAACAAAAACTCACAAAATAAATTATCACAATGATAATTTGTTATTTTGAAGCAGTGATACAGTTATACACGCTGAATCGTAAATCAAAACTGACCAGCTCTTTACGCAAAAAAAAAGTGGAATGCTGCGTGCCGCTTTCCAGACAAATAATGAAAGATCAAAGAATCACATTTTGCTGGACGTTATTACGTAGTTCCAAACTGATTTAATGACGAACATAAATTTTCTTTATGTATTTAGTTTAATATAGTTTCCCATGCGATTGCTGACTTGGAAACAGCTTTTTTTTTTTAAATATATAATGAATAAATGGCAATGTGATTTAACTGTGTGGACTGTTGACATATAAAAAGAATAAACTAAACTCCTCGGCGCAACAGCTCGTGACTGGTCCAAGGCCTGCCTTGCCCATTTCAGATTTCGTGACTCAGGGCTCTGGGGGTGGGATGCTAGGCATATGTCCCGGTTAGGTGGCCAGCCCCAAGCGCAAACCCAGTGTTTATTTCCCAAGCATGCTTGGGAACCATTTAATCGACCCACTCAAGGGATGAAAGGATGGGTCAACCTCGTCCAATCCGGGATTCGATCCCCGGACCTGTGGCGTGGAAAAGCGAAGCTCTACCACTAAGCCACAGTGCCTCAAAGAAAAAGAAGTGAAAATATAGGTCGCTGATGTGATACCTTTGTAACACAAAATATTTTTTTTTAATCGGACGGGACGGATAGTACTGAGTTTGATTTGAGACGGAAGTCTCAGATAAACAAAAGAAATACAACGTTGCCTTCCCTTTTTTCAGTTATTTCCAATTAAAAAAAAAGAAATTTTGGCCAAAAATCTAGTAGAGTACTCAAACTATTGCAATACTTCATTTAGAAGAATTTTAATTTGTAGTAAAATGAATAGTTTTTCTGTACCTAAGAGAATTTCATATTTCAGTTCTCAATATACATTGTCTTTTAGGAGGAGATAACTTTTCTGGGGCAATTTAGCTTTAGGTAATTATGCGAAAAACCAAAAATGTTTCACTCTAATAAGTAAAACAAACATATTTTAATAATACATTATTTTAGCCTTAATTTCTCTAACTTTAGCTCAATAACACGGATCTTAAAGTTTACATTTTTATACGGAAATGATAAGGTGTTAAGTTCATTCACAAAGTCGCCCTTGATAGGTTAAACAGTAACTTAAATTTAAAAATAAGTAGCTTTTTTTTAATCTGATAAATACCAAAATACTAGTGCATTTCAGTGACCAAAGATGGCCGTATTTTGGTATAACATTTCCAAATGAACATTCCAAAGCTTCCCCCCAGCGTAGTGTCCTCTTCCGACACGCCTACTTCAGTGCTGGGTTCCCTTTCTAAACAGGGCATAAAAACTGGTCACCTGTTGAGGGACCATGTAGTGAAAATCCTTCCTACAATTCACGTGTAATTCCTTTAGGAATAACAAAAGAGACACCAACATCATCGCATATACAACCCCTTTTCCACCCCATGGCTGTGCTATTGTTAAGTTCCGAACACCTGTGTTCGCGTAAAAGGGATGCGCTTCACGGGGAAGACACCAGCTCTAGTGCGACGATAATTCAAACCAAACCAAACCACAATATTGTGTTAACTGAATTGAACTGTAATGTATGTTCCTTTACAAACACATAAAACCTTGACAACATAACCTAACCAAAATATTACATATATGTTTTTATTTACATATTCTGAACATTGTATTAAAATAAAAATCTTTTATTTTTGAAACATTTCAAAACCTGTCTTTCGTTTAACATGAACTTTTTGAGACGCCTTTCCAGGTCCAGCTTACGATATTCCAGTGCATGTTACAGCTTTTTTTTTTACATAAAAAGAAAATGACTCATATAACAGATAGTATATACTGTATCTTTAGTATCCCCATGATTTCTCTTTAATTGAAGTAGAGGGCCATTATATAGGATGCATTTTTGATTCCCTGGCGGAAATAATTTTAAAAAATAGAGAGATTTAATTTTTGAGCGTGAAATGTATGACAGGGTATGAACTAAGGCATTTTTAATCGTTTCGTAAAAACCTGTTCCAGATTCATGGACTAGTGATGGCTGTAGGTCTGAATAAATTAGGTCAAAATTGGAATAAAACTGCTCGAAATATTTCAATTTCGTAAATTTAAATAATTTTATCCCTCCGCTGTTTTTTAATCAAGAATAACCAAAAATTTATGTAAAGTAATCCATGAAACCTCTCTACGTTTTTTTTTATTCTTCTAAGAAAATTAGTTTGCCTAACTTCGTAGCTAAAATACTTATAAAATCGATATTAACTATATCATAGCGAATTGTTTAGGTTTAGAGTTTACACATAACTACCGTTGGTTTCAGTTTTAAATTGGAGGGATTAACGGCTCGTTTCGTCTGATCAAGATTAATAATTTTGCATGAATTAAGTTTAGTGCTGCCATCTAACGTGAAAATAGCATAATAGAAATGCACCCGAGGAAGATTGACCTCCTTTTAACTTTTAAGGTTGCAATTTCAGTCTTTCACAGTAGATTATAACTATAAGGAAATACTATTAAGAGGAAATATTATTATAAGGAACAAAAAAAGCAAAACTTGCAAGGAGTAGATTTTTTTTTACTTCAAACAGTCCTTCACATTTAATATGCTAATAACAAAACGACACTATTTTTTAATAATATATTCAATATTTCGATATATACTTTGAACAACATAAATCCCAATAAAAACATCTCTGTAAAAGAGGGCCAAGTTTTTACAAAAAAAAAAAAAGGTATGGCCTACAAAAGAAGTGAAATCAACAAAAAGACCAAGTTCAATGGAATTTGCTGAGTTAAAGTTCTAGAAAAAATTAAGCATGGACAACCAAATATTTGAAAACAAAAAAGGATCAAGTTCAATAGAAGTTGATGAGGTTATAAGCCCCAAAACATTTTGTTTTAAGATGCAGCTTAGGTCTAACACATTCTTACAATAATTTTAGTTTCAAATTTTACACTTTCAAACATTTATGGGCATAAAAAATATTGATCAATTATTATAATGAAAACATTGTTTTCTTATTTTTTTTAAATGCACCTGAATCTTAACGTGGCTTTTTTTAAATAAAGTCGACTACAGACATGAAATTACATAAAATATTTTAGAGTGGCGGGATTTTTTTTAACAGTTTTACCTCTAAATCTGCAAGAACTAGATGACAGCTTTCAAGACATTAGATTTTTAAAATGTTAACCCCCTTCCCTTCATTAAGCCCTAGAGATATTAATAATTTTTATTATCAATTTCTATATATTTATTTGGAGAATACTATAAAATTACTTGTTGAGGTCAGGGCCGGACTGGCTCCCTAAAAAGGGCGCAGTTTTACCGGCCCTTCTCGGCTTCAAAGGGCCGTTGCCGGTTAGCATCAAATTGATTGTAGGGTTTGCTATAAACTATCGAGTTGTCTGAAATATGAAGTTAGATGTTCACCACATGTTGGCATTTTCGTTGCTTGGCAATGCAACAAAATGTACTTTCGTTGACATATGATTTTATTAAAGAGTACTGGGAACATTGAACGAGAAGAAAAGTGGTGTGAGGTGTGTGATTCACTAAACAGGGCAGCAAACAAGCCGGTTCAATAACGAAACACGGAGGAATACACAGCTCTGCAGCAGAAACGAACGGGGCCAAAAACCTAGAAACTGAAAATGCCTATACGTCTTCGCTGGTTTTTAGTTGCGATCCACATGGTTATTTCTTTAAAAAGTTGGAAATTAAAGTTATAGAAAGTTCATTTCTTTCAAACTAAAAATTTTAAGATATATTTAGGAGCTCAAGTCAATATGATAGAGGGGTCCCATACTTGCATACAAGTGTAGGGAAAATAGTCCTTTTGTGCCCTGTTCGCTCAAAAGGGTGTGAGTGGGTTTTTGGCTCGCTGACCACTCCACTCCAGTTTTTCTTCTTGCTCAATGACTGGGAATTCATCAGGAATTTTAGTGCTGCCACCTAACGAGAATGTTTCATATGAGAAATACACCCGAGAAAAATTAGCGCAATTTAACTTTTAATTTTGTAATTTCAGTCTTCCACAGTGGATCAGTAATTATTTTAATCATGAATTATAAATAATTATTATCATGAATAATTAAAGCAGTTGCAAGGAAAAACTCAAGCAAAACATAAATAAATTTAGATAAAATATATTTTTACACTTAACATTAATTTTAAAAGAATAAATTATGAAAAAAATCAAAGTAAAAGTTCAACTTATGCGCAAAAATATGCGTTTTGCTTTTTACTGCCGTGTAAATTTCAAACATTTTATCAATTTTAGTATGCCATAAACAATACAAGACTTATAAATTATTCAATAATGCATTTAAATTTTGGAAAATGTATTTTGCAGAATATAAATTGCGAATTTCTGAAAACCCAAAAAGTGAGTTAAAAAAATTATTAACGTAATCAAGTTCCTCATCATTTAACCATTGTCCAAAAATACGAAGCCCGTCGCATTTGCTTTCATGTAATTCTAGTGTGACGCTAATTCAACCTAAAAAAAGTAATCCATCCACATGTACAAATTTTGCAGTGTAACGTAAACAATTATGCATATTTATGCACATTTATTACTTAAACTGTTTTCTATGATCTGTAGCATCATTTTACCAATTAAGTTTTTTAATTTAATGAAAATAAGTAAAAACTTTTTTTTAAAGAGTCAGGATATTTGCTCCCTATACTTTTCTTTATTTCTTGAAAAAAATAATTTTACCCCTTTAGTTTTTGAGTCTTCAACTTCTAAAATTGACCATGCGTTTTTAGTCAACAGTATTCTCCCACTTCGGGAAAAGATATATCTGGTTAGTTGAAAAATAAAGTAGTATGTACTGTTTAAAATTATCACAACAAACATAAAAGATGGAAAATAGGTTTATTTGAAAATTAAAATAATTAGAGAGTATAGAAATAGAAAATATAGAAATCGAAAACAGAAATAGAAATGATTGAAATAGAAAAGCAGATACATTTCAATTTTCTGAAAACTAACGTAAAATTTGGAGCCCTCAAAAATTCGCCGTTCTAGGATACAGCCTACTTAGCCTATTTAGAAATCGGGTCCTGCACGAAACTTAATCATAAATGCATATGCTTTTAAAAACATCATTATATAATTTTTTTAAGGAAAATTTTAAAACATTTAATGTTGGTGCAAAACATTTGGGTCAAATATATCAAATTTAAACCCAATAAAAGAACAGAAAATCATGTTCCCGATTAAAAATAATTAAAAATTTGAAAAAAATATTATAACTTTTTTTTTAGTTTCAAAATATAATGATGACTGACAGTGCCAGTTGACAATTAATTGCATAATTTAGTTTATAAGTTATTTTTACAAAAAAACTATTTTCTAACGAAAAAAATATTAATTATAAAAAAATCTTTGTCCCCTTAAGTGTATTATAACGCAAAATAAAGTTACAACGATTGTGCATTCTTTAAACAATGTTTTTTGGAGCATAGACGTTCAAAATCGTTAGCTTTATTTCTATAACAAATAAAATAATTTATTTACTCTGTTGCTTGAAGTAGAAGAAATAAAATCGTTCTATAATTGAAACAATGCTTAAATTCAGCAAATGCATTACCAATAAAACCGATCGCCATTTCTCATTTCAAAGCCTCAATAGTAACCATCTTTTCATCTTTGATTATAAAACAGAAAATATAATAGCGATTTAGTATCCTGATTTTAAATATCTATCATGGCTGGAGTTTTCTCTCGCATAAGATCTTTCCTGTAAGTACATTTAGTTGATTCACTAGGAAACTTATTCAAAGTAATTAACATCTTGAAATTTTGACCTAACCAATTACATTGAGATAATTGTAAGTTATTGGATATTATGTTTACAAAAAATGCAAATTAGTTAATATTTAAATTTACGAATACAATTTTCGTCGTGATGAGGTAAATGTAGTATGCATGATAACTTATTGACGATTTACACATATTACAATTACACTCTGGCGATTTTGCATAATTTTATATTTCAGAATGTGTAAAACCTTTTGCAAGTTGTAATTGTGGTTTAAATGTCTAATTCACCTTTAAAATGTATAAAACTAGGCTGAACTTGAACCTAATTTTTATTATGTTTTTTCGAAGCCAAAAAAAATTGCGTTTAAATAGAACGAGCACACTCTCAGAAATGAATGCTCAAAAACGACGAAATTTTCCTTAATTTTGACGATGCCGTTTACTGGCAACTGCTCCGAGTTTTTCTTTCCCCAAAGTGAGGCAATTCGATTCGTCACTTTTATGAGGATTCGAATTTTGACTAATCTAAGGAAATATTTCGTCATTTTTTAGCATTTGAGTACAGTAATGGTATTCAGTTTCCTCAATATCAAGACACAGAATCGTCAAATCAAGATCGTTAAAGTGCGGATTCGTGTTTACTCAAAAGTCAGTTGATAGTTTGACGAAATAAGCCTCAAAATTGACAAAAGAGGCTTGAGGATTAATTGAATTGTCAAAAATTAAAGTGTTATTTCTTAGAGTGCATCATTACAATAAATTCACTTTAGCTGTGAGCTAATTGCTATGTTCCAATCTATAGTACGATCGAGATTCGATAAGTTACTTGAACCAAGTTTCAGTTCTCCCACAAATGAAGTTTTGCCAATTTATTGTATCGTTTGGCTTATTATATTTTATGTTTAACTTTAATTTGAAAAATTAAATTATTTACTTGACGTAAGAATTAAAAAAAAACCTAAAGATTCGCCAAAAATAATATCGACTACAAGTTTTGCATGTATGCTGGTAAATGTTATTTTTCCTGGTACAACACTCGGGTATTCTCACGTTGCGGGGTCTTCAAAGTTGCTGTTACCCTAAGATTTCACAACAGTTACTAGTCCGACTTTGTTTCTACCATCTAGTTTAAAGCCAGTGAGCATAAGTTAATTTTTAGTGACTTTTTTACATTAGCTTAAATTACTGCGGGTTAAAGAAAATGTATAAGGAGCTTTTTTTAAAGAAAAATCCGTTTGAAGGCAAAGTATTTTTCAGTTTCAGCAATTTCTTTTATTTCAGTGTTTATTACTAATAATAATTAAATATTATTTATGTAGTCTTGAGTTGATTTAAATTTTTTAAGGATGCAGAAAGACTGTCTCATTATTATGCCCCCAAAGACCGGCTATATACATTAGTATATAAAGAATAAAATAACCTGTTTCTAAATATTTATTAGTAATAATAAACGTACAAATGAAATCCCATTTTTCCCTTAAATCAATTCTCATACTAAGGGATATTTTAAGAAATGTAAAGATAACCAATTACATCTAGATAGTTGCAAATGAATTTCGATATTCGATGTACTATTAGATTTACCCGAAAATGCAATTCCCTTAGAATTTCGATTGACAAATACCCTTATTTTGTGACAAGGAAAATGTATTTAATTTGAAATTCTAAATGTTTTACAAATTTGGATATCTCAGATTTAGTACAAGCTTTCTGCGGTTGTATCCAATATAAGTTTAATTATGTATCTGTGAAGATGAAATAAATGGCTTTAATATGTAGGAGTGTTATTTAGCTTTTTGAGGAACTCTCAAATTGGATGAAGTGTAAGCTTTTTCTACTGCATGCGTTTAAAATTACAATTTCTAACTGAAATTTTCAAATATTTTTTTGACAAACTTTATTTCTAGAAAAGAGGAAAATAAACGAATCTTTCAGATTTAAAATTTTAGAATTTATCTAAATAAAACCATTTTTTTCAAAAATCATGTGTTGCTGGAAAACCTGACGGGTTTGTATCTGTATCCTTCAAATAAATAACGATTTTGCTAAGTTTTTTAGTTAGACGAATTTTTGCTAAAAATGTAACCTTGTGTACAGTTTTATGATTGTCCAAAAATTTCATAAAAAGTCAAGTTTTTGCAATATCATGCAAGCGCAAACACATTTATGGTCGTTCATAAACTAAACTTTTTTTTGTGATCTAAGGTATAATTAAATTCGACGTTTTACTTCTTGAAAACAAATTTAACATTTAAATGTTTTATGATATTTAAAATTAAGTTTTAATTACATAGAAATTTTTTTTAAAAGGCACAAATTTTCGAAATTTCAATATTTGTGTTTTAAAAACAATTAATTTTCTTAAAATCTATATTAAATGAATAAGCACAATTTTTGCCTCTTAGTATCAATCTATTGGCTTTCAAAAAGTAAAAAAACGCAGGATTTCAACTGAATAAAAATTTTAATCATGTATACAAATATGGTTTTAAAAATTACTCTTTTTATTTGCATTAATTTTCATTTTTTTCTACCTGAAGTCCAATAAAAAGTTCAAATGTTGAAAACTTTTCAGAATTTTTTGTTATCTTTTCAAATCAAAATATTTTTGAGATATTTTTGGCTATTACATTAGTTCGATATATATTTTTTAAATGAATCATATGAAATATGCTAAAGCTTAAATTTTAAAACACCATCGTTTTAATTGCAGGCCTTGTAAGTATTAATTTTAATATCTATTCTCACTTAATTTAACAATGGTTTATGACTTATGATTTTCTTGGTGGGGGGCAAGATCGCCAAGCACTGCGACTTTAAGTCTATTGAAACAATGGTTTTCTGTGGCATAAGAATTTTAATCATTATACAATAAAATTAAGTTTATTTCTTTGTTGTAAAATGTATCGAAATAACCACAACTCAAATATTTTTTAAACAATGATAACACTGCAACAAACACATCACACACAAACGGACCGCCATTTTCCAAAAGTATTTTCACAGCCATAATAGTTACAATCTTTAATTGGTGATTCAAATAACACTCAAATAAAACCAAAACTACCATAGTTTATAACCTAAAATACATCATGCCAGGAGTATTTTCTTGCTTTAGGTCTTTGTTGTAAGTATTTCATTCATTGAGGAAATTAAATAAGATATACTTTTTGAAATGCAAAAGCCATATCTATAGGAAATTGAAATTTCACCAATTGAATCTTGAGAATCGCATATGGTTAAAGATAAAATAACTAATTTAATTGTAAACTACTTTGAACTTTCAATTTTTAATTAAATCATACATTTGATTAATTGATTTTCAAAAAATACATTTGTTTATTCTAAAGAATATGTACATTTATGATCTCTTACACATGATCTTAAACGTAGTACCCAAAATACAATTGTCTTAAGTAAAATCCACTGTTAAAAATGAAACATTATTTCCCTATTTGTGTAATTGTATTTCATTGTAGCATCTTTTTAAATGTTCTTTGTGTTGGTGTTTTTATTCCTGTCATGCAATGTATTTTTGTTCTTTATGACAGTGTTAATAAGATATAAAAAATGAAATAAAATCCCTCTTGTTCTACAAATTTTAAGTATATTGAAGTTGGCAAATGCTTTCGAAGTATCATTTATTAAATTAACTATGGGGAAGTTCTAAATACTGATTTATTTTTTGCCACACAAACTTTAGGGATATTGCATGTAAACATATAGTCATATTTAGAGTTATTTCACACTAAAATTTCATTTTTACTTTTTATAGAAATCATTTGCAAACGCTAGTTTTTAGTGTATTCTTATATAAAGTAACGATTACGCCTGCACATTGCTGATTAAATAAAAAATGTGATATAAAACTAATCCCACCAGGTCTTTTGTGCTTCGGAACCCACAGATTTCATAGACTAATTAGTTATATAGAGAAATTTGCCGTAATGGTGCATTCATTATTTTCTCTTACAGTATTAATCAGTACAATACTAATGTATATTCGCATATTATATCAAATGCATTCTTTTGTTTTTACAGATGCTGTTCTTCCGGCAAGTCTTCAAAGAAGTCCAAAGTGAGTAATAAGCATTTCATTGTTTTTATGAGATAATTTGCAGAACAGAAACGCTTTAGTATGATGTTGAAAACACCTTTGTCTATATTTTAAACATTTTATTAATTTTTTAAAAAAAATATATAGTAAGGGATACTGACAAGTAAGATAATCAGCTTGATTGAAATAAACTGTCTAGTATAACGATTTTAATTACATTTTAATTTAAATTTCTTTAAAAGTTAGTACAAAAACACAATTTAAAATGCTGATGATAATAAAAGCCAAATTGAAACATTTTGTAAGAGTACGCTTCTATCAACATATCCAATTTATTTAAAACATTTTTAATTTTGCATAAGGTTAAAAACATACTTTTTAAATTTGAAAAAAATTACTATACCAAAACCGACCTTAAGTTTGCAGCAGAGAAATGTACTACGCGTAGGAATTTGCGCAAACAACGCGGCTGCCGTCAAAGCTTCGCCTGCTCCGATTGGTTGATAATTTTACCCTGATATTCGTGCGCCTTGTTACGTCAAAATCGAAGGAAAAAAACAATTAAAATAACACTCTAACTGAAGCTAAACTAATAAAAATAATAAATTTATGTCTTTAAATAATAACAAATAAATTTGTTTCTTGAATGTTAAATACCTTTTTGTATTCGATTCTCGCCCTCAAAAATGAGAACTATTTACCCTCTTTCTCGTAGAACATTTGTATACTGCAAACTTAAGGTCGGGAGAGGTATAAGTGGTAATATTTGCTTTGATAAACATTTATTTATTTATATTTTTTTGCAGAAAACATGCAAGTATAATGTTGAAAGACAAATTGTCATAGTCAGCGATCAACCCATTAAATCTAAAAATGTGACACAAGTAAAGTGGAGCCTGCGGCAAAAGTTACACAGCCCAAGGCCAAGCCCAAAGAAAAGTCGAAAATTGCTACAAGAGTACCACCGGAGCCTGTAATCCAGCCCAAGGCGAAAGAAGTCCTGAAGTTCAGCAGCCCCAAGCTCATTTCACCCGAGGGGGGCATTGATATTGACGGCGTCAAGAACCCGGACTTCGTGGTGGTAGTCCAAGGCGAGGAATTTTTTATGCACAAAGACAAACTAAGTGCTGAATCCCCTTATCTAAAGGAGTACCTCGCTGGACGCAACAGAACTAGGCTCCAGGTATGTTTAAAAAAAATATTTTTTTAGTTTAAGTGTAGTTTATCGTCTCACTTATCGTCTAAAGCACTAGATCTACGTAAAGCCTGTCGGCAACGGGCGTCGTATTTTAGAACCACAGTCAAGTGACGAGCTGACACCAGAGTAGGCACCCAACGCCACCGCTAAGGGCGGACATCGTACGCCAGTGTTGGGACTTTGGAGAGTATTCTAACGTGCACTCCTTCTACCGGGGTAATATCGTAGGACGTTATTGGCTGCGTTTGCTTTATTTAGGTCAGCAGTTATTTTGGCGATGCCCGGACCCGGACCTTTCGGATGCTAGGCGAATGCCTTACCGACTGGGCTTCGTAGCCACGAACTAAATCGAGTGACTTCATGTGAATAATTTATCCTTTCAGATCTATTCGGAGTATATAACACCTATTGTATTCCAAGCCATAGTGACGTACATCTACAGCGGCGTCCTGAAGATCCCAAGTAAACAATTCTGGAACCTGATTATAGGAGCCAAATTACTTAGAATGGAGAAACTTAGAGAGAAGTGCGACGAAGTAAGTTTGAAATCTAAAGTTTTATTTGAGTGTTCAGACCTGAACCTTTAGGGACATGTCTAAATTACGGAGGTGGCGATAGATGCCAGCGTCTGTTACTTGTGTGTGTTGTGTCTGTCTCGCTTGGCGAAGGTTTATAAGCGGGTATCTGACCAAGCTCACAAACCTGAAAATAAATGTCTAGCAAACAGCCAATCAGACCTAAAATAAAAGTTTTAAAATTCATTAGAACTAAATTTTTAACTGAATATATTGCTACAGGACGGTTTGCTAGAGCCTTGACTCTTCGATAAGGTCTTGATTTTTAGAAACTAGAGTCGTTTGAGAAAAGAAGTTAAGATACACTCCTTTAAGTTCAAATATTTTTAAAAAACTGAAACCAATAACTAATGTTTAAATTAATTCTCGAATAATTCCATTAATACTATAGAAAGATAAATAAAAAAAAGTGTAATGAATTAATAGGCAATTAGAAATTCCAGAATTTAATTTTTTTAGCAAATACTTGTGCTAGTTTAAAATTATGCAAAGTAACCTTATTCAAAATGATAATTTTTTTGAATGATTATTGGGGCTAGAAATGGCCAATTGCATGACAAATTATCCTTTCTGTAGTGTTAGCCACATGTGTAAACAGTTATTATAACTGCAACTTTTAACAATAAATGAAAACAAGTTAGTGGAATAGCTGTTCTACACTTATTCAAACTAAATAATGTAAGGTGCGCCGCCTCGGTGGCTGAATGGTTAGCGTACTAGCCTTTTGAGCTGCTGAGGTCGGGTTCGAATCCCGGTCAGGCATGGATGTTTGTGATTGTCAATAAATGTTGTTATTTGTCTATGTGTTATTCATTTCTTCGTGACTGTAAAATTTCTTTCTGTGTCTGTCCCCCTTGACGAAAGCTTATAAGCGGTTCTCTGAACAAGCACACAAGCTGGAATATATATGTATCATACCATACCATACCATGTAAGGTGCTTTACTTAATTAAATTTATTTATTTTTCAAATTTAAAAGTCTCCTCTTAAAATGTGACTTAGACTTCATTTACTTGGAATTACCCGAATACTTTGAGAAAGGAGTTTGGCAAAAACGCATTTAGCTTTTTACTTTTTACATAAATTTGCATTTGTTGAGGTTAAATATTGTTTTTTAAGATGTGAAAAATAGTAAAATATGAAAACTTTTTTTTAGCTTATGGATTTGTCATCTGATAACATCAACCATATCTTGAA
Organism: Hylyphantes graminicola; assembly: GCA_023701765.1. Taxonomy (NCBI): domain Eukaryota; kingdom Metazoa; phylum Arthropoda; class Arachnida; order Araneae; family Linyphiidae; genus Hylyphantes; species Hylyphantes graminicola. The sequence continues at coordinate 4,031,573 of CM043119.1, read as the reverse complement.
TCTCTATGAAATGTCTTGCCACCTAAAGAGGGACAACAACCGAAAGACATTGGTCAAGATGCTAGCTGAAAGACTTGAATATCTCCTGCTAGAAAGCGATTTCATGGAGTTAGATCTCCATCAGATCATGGAATTGCTCAGTGAAGACCAAATTGGCGCAAGAAGGTATGATAACAAATGTTGTAATACAACGAATATATTTTTAAACTATATTTTGGTGATAAATAAGATTCATGTTTGTTCCTCAATAAACTATTAACGTTTTTAAAAGAGATAGTTTAATGCAATACCTTAGCTTTGTACTTGATTAAATAAAAGCCATGTTTCTCCTGGTATTGAATATTTTTACAAACATTTTTTTATAATAAACGTAGCTAAATTGCAGATCTGTATAATGGCTCCACTTTTCGAAATGGGTTCGAATGTTTTTTTGTGAAAATTATTTTTTTTATTTATTTAATTAAAAAAAATTCAAACTCATTTCAAAAAGTGGGATAAATAGAGACCTTTAAGCCAGCTTCATTTATCATATTAAAATCCGCTTCAAAAGTATGCAATGCCGCCGGAGAAATTTAGTTTCAAAATAATTTTTTCTCATTGGATTCACTAATGACATTTCCAAAATCCACGGTCATTCGTTCTCGTTTCCCCCTTTAGTTCTCGCACTTTTTAGGTTTCTTTCGCGTCACAAAACTTAACCCTCTAATGCACGAATTTTTATTTTCATCCCAAAAGTATATATATACATGTATCTTTAATACTCACACATTATGAGAAAAATACTAAAAAAAATTTAACTGCATTAGAATTTAAATAACTTCAATTTTTCAAAAAATTGCAATATGACAAAAACCAACTGCAAAATTGCAATTTTGATAATAATGACTAGAAAACTACTAAAAATATTTCAAAATTACCCTTTTTAACTATGATTAATTTTTCAAAACAAATTATTAGTATTTAGTACTAATATTATTATTCTTTGAATACTGCCAAAAAACGTAATTTCACAAAAGTTAATAACCTCACTCTCTTTAATTTTGAATACACTTTTACTACTGTCATCTATGAGGATTATTAGTAACTAAAACTTTAAAATGAAATGTAATAGATGAAAAAAACACAGATTTGTCTCGGAGGAGCTCGAATTTAATAGAATAAAGTGGATTATGTTACTTGTTACCAAACGGCAACACTATGCATTAGAGGGTTAATTCACTTTATCTTTTCTTTTGCAGTGAGATCGTCGTGTACCTGGCAGCCCTAAAATGGCTCAACCATGACATTAAAAAACGTCCAAATTACATCAATGACGTCATGAAGTGTGTCCGATTTTCGTCGATGACCCTCCCTGAAGTGTTGGCCTGCCGCGACCCTCCTATAATAGTCCAGTCAAATGGGGAAAAATAGGGGAAAGTTTTGGTGTAGTTTTTTTTAAAGTTTTATTATATGTTTTCGAGGTCGCTGATCACGAATCTGAACTTTTCCACCTCGTATCTTTTCCGGAAATTGAGTTATAAGCAAAAAACATGAAAAAAATCGGACTTTTTTCAGTTTTTTCATTGTAACGCAAAAACTATCAATTTTAGAGAAAAAAAGTTAATTATGAATTTGAAGAAAATAAAATTTTCTATAACTTTTGTATATGCAACATTTTTGTAAGAGTAATAGTTAAATGGCTAGCACGCTCCAAAAAACAGGCAAAAAGACGCACCCCAATGCGACCTTGATCATTCACCCTAGGAATGGATCTTAACCTCCTCACAGCTATTTCTGCTACCTGGAAGTTTATTTTATTTCAGATTTTCTCACCAAAAAGATGCAATTTACACCAATTATAATTTAATTTAATTAGAAATAAGTACAATATCAGTAGCAGTGGAATAATATATTTATTTTTTAAAAAATAAGTCTTTTTCAATTACAATACAAATATACAAGAGGTTAAATTCTGTTACGTCTTTTTCTTAAGGACCAGAGTTATCGATGAATTACGCCGTGCTATTATAAAAAAAAAATAATTTGCACTCCATTGCTTTGTCAATTTTCTCAGTGAATGGCCCCCTTTTCTTCCTTTCTTGAACTTTTGGCCGTTTGTAAAGTTCCTTTAAGCAAATGTTGTGGTATTGAGCATCTGCAGCTGGTAAATCAATAACTGATTCTATTCGATGAATTATGGAACGCCCATATTCATCATTTCGAGCTTCTGCTGCTTTGACAATAGTGTCTCTCACACCAATTTGTCGAACACTATAAACACGATCGCGATCTATTGCTTTTGTTTTATATTGGGCTGAGAAATATTCTTCATTTATCTGGACCCCACACAAAAAACAATGAGTTTTGAAATCAAACTCAGGAACCGATGACCGTAACTGTTGCGACGAATTCGTTCTTTGCTTTTCAGTCTTATTAGCAGCAATTAATTTTTCATTAATGTAACTTTTCCTACACTTTAAGTGGACAGTGATCGATTTTTTTTTCTTTCAAAAAAACTCCTTTGCCATCTTTTCTTTTTGTACTTGCTTCAATGAATGATTCTATGCCTTTTATTTTAGCCACCGATGTAGTACTCCCATTTTCCAACAAACTGTCACAAATAAAACACACAGACATCGTATTTTTGAGGCTGTCACATTTCTCAAATAAACCTTAACTTAAGAAGTAAGCTGTGTCCGAAAGCAACTGAACAAGTAGATATATGGCTGCAAATAGAATTAACGCTACGCAAATCCCAGGAAAAACATCCTCCGGTAATTTTTTCAAAAAAACCAACAAAGTAAAGCGTTTCCAAAAAAATCATTAAGTTTTAACCACTTTCCGTTTGTAAATGGGAATAGTAAATCTTGTTATCGCTTATCAGCTCAGAACCGATAAGGGTAGCGTCAACTATACTACTTATATACTCACTGGTTAATTGAAACAGGTACTTAAAGGGTAACACTAATTTTTAAAGCGTGTGATTTATTTTGGTGCCCTTCGGAGAAAAACATGTGTTACTAATACCGTCGCGCCTCATTTCCGCTGTCGAAAAACCGAATACATTGACCGAAATTGGTCTTTTAAAGACTGAAATACAGAAATTTCTTTATTTAAGGTGTAAAATGTACAGCAAATGCCCGTTGTTAAGTATACCATTGACACCGATAGATATTATATAAGTATAAAGCGGCATTAAAGTGAAAAAGGAATAATGGAAATTGGAAAGGACAATGTTTGGTGTCAAGCCCAGATAGCTAGGGGGGGGGGGAGGGGGGGAGGGGGGGGGCGAGGGGGGTGGGGGGGGCGTGATTTTTACCTGTTTTCGACGCGCTCTAGCTGCTAAACTATTCATCGTAGAATTATCGTGAATGCACAAAAATTATAGGAAATTTTATTGTCTTCAAATTCATAATTGACTTTTTTTCTCTAAAAGTGACAGTTTTTGCGTTATAATGAAAAAACTGAAAAAAGTCCGAATTTTTTCATGTTTTTTGCTTATAACTCAATTTCCGGAAAAGATACGAGGTGGAAAAGTTCAGATTCGTGATCAGCGACCTCGAAAACATAAAGTAAAACTTTAAAAAAAACTACACCAAAACTTTCCCAAATCAGCCCCTTTTATGGACGAATTGACTGGCCTATAATGAATATGATTCCATTCGAGCCGCAAGTCAAAGAACAGATCACGAAGGCTTTGCTGTAAGTTACATTTACTCAATAGTTAAAAATGGGTTCTCAATTCTGAGAATAATGTTCTTAAATGTGAGAAATTTTGATAATAACGGTATCATATTTGAGAATTCTTGATAATAAATCTGTCAAATGTGAGAAATCTTGATAATAAATCCGTCAAATGTCAGAAATTTTGATAATAATTCTGTCAAATGTGAGAAATTTTGATAATAACGTTCTTAAATTTGAGAAATTTTGAAAATTATGTTCTCAAATTTGGGAAATTTTGATAATAATTCTGTCAAATGTGAGAAATTTGATAATAATGCGTTCAAATTAGGCGAATAAAGATACAAAGAGCTTAGATTCATGTTATTTCAGTGTTGTCAGGCCTTATTCTACGATTGTAGATCCAAATAGATACACCCCAGAGTATTTCCAATTGAAATGTTTTGGGGGAAGAGGCTTTGTCAACACTCCTTTCGCCACCACACACACAATGCATGTAAACTCTTGCATTTACAACACATTTTGTACTCAATTAACTTTCATTTCGTGCAATATTCATTTCGTGCAATAAGTTATAAAAATATTAAATGACTGCTACAGATTGACAAACGTGTTGATTTTACTCTTGTCTTGATGATTAAATAGAAGCATATCAGAACCCTGCAGATTTTCAGAAAAATAAATTAAGATTTAATAATTTATATTTAAACATATTGCATTTCTTTTTCAGTGATTTATTTCTTGTCGGCACCTATGTTTGAATATCAACAAAGAGGAAAGAATAATTTTTTTTTGTGTAAAGCCAGTAATCCATTCACGCTGTAGCTATGCTGTAGCTGGATTTTGCGACGTAACTGTTACTAGTACGCACAGGGCCTGACCATGACCAGTTGGGGCCCAAGGCACAGGTACTTTCAGGCGCCCCTTACCGAATGCATATGCATGGCCAACGAAAGGCTAAGGGTTCTCCCCCCCCCCCAACCCCCCCCCATTATTTCATACTATTTTAGAATAAATAATTTTTAAGATCTGGCTAATGCCCCTGATAAGGTTAATCAATACATATAATGTAAAGTTATGAGCATTAAAAGTAGGAGGTCCAATTAATCTAGTATAATCTAAGTAAGCCAAAGGTGCTTATTATTTTATTAGAGAAATTTCAAAAAACATGGTCAGTATGAATTGATCTTATCATAAAGTTAAATAAAATAATGTAATTAAGTATTCAATAGTGAATGAAGAAAAGTTAATAAATTCATGTTAATCATATTCTTGCATATAAAGTAAACAAATGTCAAATAATAAAATTTAAAGATCATAAGGGAAACGCATATCGAACATTGTTATGCATATAGAATGCATTGAAAATAACAATTAAATACAATATTTTGTTTTGTTAATAAGATAGTTCGTTAATAATTCTCTCTGCTTTCAGTGCAATATGTATTTTCAATAACATTTTTGTCAACTCTGCTATGAAAACACTCTGGGCTGCTAACAATTCAAAACTATGATTTAAAATTAGTTTTTTGTAAAAAATATATTTTCATAACTTTTGTAAAACAAAATGCATAGGTTTACAGCCAGTTTTGGGGCCCCCCTAAAATCAGGGGCCCAAGGCCCGGGCCTTGTAGGCCTAGGCAATGATCAGGGCCTGAGTACGCATGCGCGCGTGGTCAAAGCTGTACTTCTGAAGCTGGATTTTTGAATCGTTTTCCAAGCGATATCAAAGCTGTAAATTGATTTCGGGCATGAGCAGTCATAAGAGTCATTTAGTTTTTAATTATCCGGGGTTTTTAACTTAATATTCTTGTTTACTTTTTATTGAGAGAAATAACCCATCAGTCAAGAAACTTCCATCCACGCTAGATACAGCAAATGACGTCACAAAATCCAGCTACAGCATAGCTACAGCGTGAATGGATTACTGGCTTAAATCATGGACTTTCCTAACATAATAAAAAATTCCATTTGCATAATTTATAACTAATTTTTTTTCTCTCTTCCAGTTACATCAGTGCCAAATCAGTGGACATGGAAAAGTATTTTTCCCAATTTAGACCAAGACCAAGGGAATTGCTTTTGAAAGAGAAACCTTTCATATTGTGGGTAAGAGATGCATAATTTTACTTTATCGAAGTTTTTCTTTCTTTGAATCTGAGTAAAAATATTTTCTAAAAAAAAGTTTCAAACATGTATTAGTAAATATTAAATATTGTCCGACTGATACTGACTATGCAAAAACATTTTTAGAAATTACATTGTTTTTTTTTAATGTTTGTGAATAAAAGTTTTTAAAGTAAGAAATAACAGAGAAGATACTAGTTAGATATAAAATATGTTTTTGATAAACAAAAAATACGAATTTGTGGAACTAGTTAATTCCTGTTTATATTGATGCCCAATATCATTATCTTTATTTTTTTTCTCTAGGATACACCAACTGCTTCTTACAATCCTATGGCCTATGAATTGGAAGTTAACAGTTACTTATATTTTTTGAAAGACCTGTAATTGTGAAGATCAAACTCTCAACAATGAAATAGACTTTTATTATTTAATTTAAAAAAACATTTAAGGCCCGGACCAGTCATACCTACGGATTTTTTCAATCAAAATTGTTGATTTTCACAGAATGGTTTAAATGGGCCTCGTATCTTAGAACCACAGTCAAGTTCTAATGCTTTTTGTTTTTATTTGTTCAAAATATGAGTCAAATGATTTGCGGTATGTTTTTCTATTTTGAAGTGTGCCCTGAGGCAGCAGGGCGATGTGAGGATTGCCCGGAGCGGCGTCAGCGGCGGATCGGTCTCGGGGCTGTTCTTATTCGTCGGGGTACTTTCTCCTCAGTCCGCTTCTGGGGAGGGAGTGACCGCGGTGCTTGGGGCGGTCCCGGCATTGACCCGCAGCCGACTTCGCTTTGGGAACACCAGTCCTGATGGAGGGTTTGGTTTGAATTATTGTTGCACTAGAGCTACAGGCTCGTTTGGTGAATGAGATTCACGTTTTGGGTGAGCAGATGTACCTCTATCTTCAAAATTTAGCGAAAAATATGTGTCATGGTTTGAATTTACATTTCATTTTAGCTGCACATTTGGTGAAAAACCAAATAGAGATTTATTTTGATATGAAGTTTGGAATTAAAAAGATGTAGTTTAAAAAATCCTCTTTTGAAAAGCACTCATTTATTTTAATGTTGGATGACTGGTCCTAAGAACAATTCATTTTTTCTGAAATTTGAGCAAAAATAAAGCAACTCACAGCGGAATCCTAAACATCTAAGGAAATACCGTTTAATGTCATCTCGGAACCGCTAAACATCTAGGAAGATTAAAACTACAAAGAAAATTGGACTCCATTGATATCCTGTGGCAGTTTCCTATTTATAAGATCGGAGAACAGCAGACCAATTAGTTCTCACATCTAAATAGGAGGAGGAAAACTAAACATCTTGCCAAAAGTAAATGTCACCTCCGTAAAAGTTCAGTTCATCGAAGTAGAGACAATTCGTGTACTGCCAAGGAAGACGACTCAACCGCCCAGAAAAGACGAAAACTACTCGTTGAATGGTATATATCGCTGAAAAAACAACTCTTCCAAGCGATTCAGCAACAAGAAAGCCATGGACAATGAAACACACATCCTCTATCGGAAATTGATGTGTTCCGACTGACCATCGATAATAAGCAATCAACAGCGGCTTGAGGATGAATGAACAGCTTCGGACGAAGATCGGCATCTATCTCATCGAACGCGCTTTTTCTTCAGAAGTTGACGCCAGGATGCAGTGATGCCAATGAAACACACATCCTCTATCGGAAATTGATGTGTTCCGACTGACCATCGATAATAAGCAATCAACAGCGGCTTGAGGATGAATGAACAGCTTCGGACGAAGATCGGCATCTACTCATCGAACGCGCTTTTTCTTCAGAAGTTGACGCCAGGATGCAGTGATGCCAATGAAACACGCATCCTCTATCGGAAATTGATGTGTTCCGACTGACCATCGATAATAAGCAATCAACAGCGGCTTGAGGATGAATGAACAGCTTCGGACAAAGATAGGCATCTACTCATCAAACGCGCTTTTTCTTCAGAAGTTGACGCCAGGATGCAGTGATGCCAATGAAACACGCATCCTCTATCGGAAATTGATGTGTTCCGACTGACCATCGATAATAAGCAATCAACAGCGGCTTGAGGATGAATGAACAGCTTCGGACGAAGATCGGCATCTACTCATCGAACGCGCTTTTTCTTCAGAAGTTGACGCCAGGATGCAGTGATGCCAATGAAACACGCATCCTCTATCGGAAATTGATGTGTTCCGACTGACCATCGATAATAAGCAATCAACAGCGGCTTGAGGATGAATGAACAGCTTCGGACGAAGATCGGCATCTACTCATCAAACGCGCTTTTTCTTCAGAAGTTGACGCCAGGATGCAGTGATGCCAAGGACTTTTCAATGACTATTGTTGGGAAACAGTGACTTTGACAAAGACTCCAAGAATATATATCGCCAAAAACATAATTCTATTATTGATTGTTCGGTCACCTTTTCAAAATTACAATAGCAATTTAAAGTATATTTTATTATTTTATTATATTTACTTATGAAATGTACTTGAAAGATTCTTTATTTTGGCCAATTCGAAGTAAATCGTCGGGAAGACGTGTCGTCAAAATTTGATTACAGAAAAGTTCTTGCAAAATTCACCTGTATATTTTCTTTGGCTAATAAACGTGTTATTTAAATAGTATTGGTTATATTTTCTTTTACCTTCTTCTCTTTATTTATAATGTATTGAAGCTTCAGTCTTCTTATTCTAGTTTAATGTTATTTGAAAGCAAGGAAAAAATAATTGTTTTTGTTCCCTTTTTAGAAAAGGAAAATTCACTAATTTTTGTTAGTGGAACATTTTAGCTGGGCAGTAAGGGTTTCTTTTTTGTGTGTTAGGAAATAACAAATAACTATCCTCTTGAGACCTGGCGTTTCCATTTGGGGACATTTTTTGAAACATCCACACAAACAATTAACATGTTAATTAGTTCGGAAATTTACCTGGTCCGATAGAAGACGATCCAAATATCAGTTTTCAGCTTTTGTTTACAGGTATCAGTTATTTATTTCGATAAAAAAAAATGAAGTTGAACGAGGGTTAATACGATATTAGAGTTCTTCAAGAAATTATTTTAATTTTTTTTCAGACTTTTCAAAAGTTAATTTTAAAGGCATTTTGAAATGGAAAACAATGATTAAATAATATGTAAACTACAAATAAGTGATACGGCCTTTTTTGTTGTATAAAGGTGGCAGCGGCAACCTTTGACAGCAAGTTTCCGAAAATTCTATTCCAACCATGACGTTGAGCGATTTTATTATTAGTTATGAATATAAAAACAGTTTTAAGAAAGTAAATCATAAAAAAACCCAGTTTTTTTCAGTATTTGTGGAAAATTATAGTAAAATAGTATGCCTCAAAAATAACGCTTACGCAAAACATGATATCTTTAAAAAAAAATTTCCATCATTTAAATTTAAATATGCTTAACAAACATTAATATTGGTCATGAACTAAAATCATTATGATATCAGTGCCCAAATATTTTTATAGGCAAAAGTTTGTAGCATTATATCGAAAACAAAACACATGAAAACGAGAGAGTAACAAGCATATAAATGTTTTTAAATATCAAATTCTTAAAAGTTTTACAAGAATCAAGATTCTTGTTCAAAACCTTCTTCATACTGTTACAAAACTACTGTAAAAATTTCAAAAAATCAGTTTTTATGTTTTGAGTAATGCGTATTGCGTTTTGAAAAAAAAAATGCAAAAACAAGCACAAAAAAAAAAGCTTTAAAGTACTATAACTTCGGTTCTATTAAAAACTAGAAACTAAAATGAAACATATTTAGAAAGCTAAACGTTTATTTTATATTAAAATGCAAAAAACAAATGTTTGATATTTAGTCGATTTTTGCTGAAAACAGGTGATCGGATACCTTAAAAGCACAAAATATGTGTATTGATTGGTAACTGAAAAGTCGGGTAGTGCCACACACCTCTAGTTTTGAACTATGCAATCCACATTAAGGTAACATTAGTGTTAACAGACAAGACAGTATAGACAGTAGGACAGTAAAGCTACTATAGGACCTGAAATGAATAACACTCTACCCACTGAGCTTTAGTTCCACTCTTCTTGGACATTTTCTATAATAATAAAAGAAAGAGTCTGTCTGTCTGTGAGTATGTCTGTGGATAGCAAAAGACCTACTTAGACTGCTCTAAAAAATTCGATATTTTTAATATAGATTCCTTGTAATACCTACGTGTACACCTGAGGCTTAGTTTTTTCATATTTGATTGTGATTTTTAATTAATATAATTAGTTTTAAAAAAAAAACGTCATCCACGTGGGATTGCGGGACCATAACAGGGCTTGAAAATATATGGACCGGGCCGAAACGGGAGCTTGACGCCATTCTCTAATAGTTTGATTGAGTTTGGTTGAGATATGCGCTCGCCCTAAGGCTCCTTCATCCTCTATTAGTGTTTGCTTTTTTAAGTGCGCATGCACCAACACGAATTTAATTTTGTTTTCATTTGAGTGTATTTTTACAAGTAAGCATGCCTTTAAAAGGAAGCAATGCGAAGTTAACTGGTTCCCAGTAAGGCGGGACCATACTGCTAGTTAATTAATAAATTTTACCATCATTCAATCAAATGTAATTAAAAGTTAAAATATTAATTCAAACTTTAGTTCAGAGATATTTGCTTTGCAATTGATAATCACGGAAGTCAAAGATACAGTTAAGTAAATTGTTATCCAATTAAAAAGGAAAAAGAAAAAATGCTGTGGCTTATCAATAAAAAAACCCTGCTTGGTACAAGTTAAGTAATTGATGTTTTTTCAAGAAACTCATTAATTAAGAAAAATCCTTTTCTCATTTAAACAGGTATAATTGAGTTAAAAAACCATTTAAATATTTAAAAATTATCGTTTTTAATGAAACGAAGTTACATTTTGTAATTGCAGATTTTTATGAAAACGACGATTCGGTAGAAAAATTATGGTAATATGTTACAGTACAATTTATATATAGGACGGAATTCCAGTTCGAAACTAAATGCTAATATCATTAAGGAGGAACCGGAGCTCTGTTTAAATGGCTTTTTTATACACCTTTTAATCAGAATCTATTAGATACTTTTCAATGAAATTTTTTACTAGTTATTAAATGGATGTTTACCAATATTTTACTGGATTCATTTTATAAAAAAAATTTGTTTAATTTTTAAATTATAAATTTTAAGTGAAAAACAACACATTTTTGACCTAAAAAAGCATCAATAATATTCAAAAGAAAAAAATAAGATAGTTATACTCAAATCCCTCCAGCGATATTTAGAAACTAACTTTTTAAGTATATAACAAATTTCTGGTTGATACTTATATTAGATTCTAAGAAAAAGGTACACGCACATTGAAAAAGTAAGTTTTGAGATGTGAGCATTTAAGGTAAACAATAGTGGTTTCTTACCTATGAAACATAAGGGGATTTTACTTAAACAACGTTTTTCAAAAAAATACACTAAAATACTTCTAGCTCATGAATTTTTTATTTAAAGATATCGTTGACAAACACAAACATCCATGCCTTATCGGGATTCGAGCCCGGGCCCAGAAGCTCCAAATCTTAACCATTGCGCCGCCGGGTCGGCACGACCAATATTTATCTGTATTAACCTTCTGAGAGATACAAACGAATAAACCGTCATCCTCACAAGAATGTCAGGTTTTCCAGTAACACACACATAATTTTTAAAAAATTTAAAAACAAAAACTAAACTCCCCGTCGCTGCCGCCCATTACTGGGCCAAGGTCTGCCGTGCCCATTTCAGCTTTCGTGATCTGGGGTGATCTGGGCTCTGGGGTGCTAGGCATATGTCCCGGTAAGGTGGTCAGCCTCACGCGGAACCCCCAGTGATTAGTTCCCAAGCATGCTTGGTACCCATTTTATCGACCCACTCAAGGGATGAAAGGCTGGGTCAACCTCGCCCAGTCCGGGATTCGATCCCCGGACCTGTGGCGTGGCAATGCGAAGCACTACCACTCGGCCACTGGGCCTCTTTTAAAAAATTATAAAATTATATTATGAACCGGCATGTGAAAAGAGTTATTTTATAGGCAATTATCGAATTGAAAATAGGGATTTTTGCAAGAGATTGTAAAATAAGACATTATTATACCACTTTTTGCTGAAAATTGACATTTTTCTCTCATCTTGAAGTACCTAATTAATCGTCTTGCGATTAAAACTATGTACTTTTCACAAATTAATTTGTGCTACAATTTCCATTTACATGCTTAATTTAATTACAACAGGATACCATCGGATTTATTAAAATTGTAGATATTGTGCACGATGAAGTGTTATATCGCAGCCATCACAAAATGCGAATCCAGCTAAAAGACATACGCAAAATACCAGTGTCAGTTAAATTTCTTGTTTTTGCGTTAAAAAGTACTTTAAAATTTGAAAGGAAACAAAAAAAAAGTAACCGAAAAGAACAACATCCCATTTAAAATCGCAATTCGCAATGCCAACAATAAGACTCAAGTTTGTAATTATATGGTATGGTACATATATATTCCAGCTTGTGTGCTTGCTCATAGTATGTAATGTCACCGACCGACTATTATAGTTTATAGCACTAAACTGGTTGCAGGCTCAATTCCCGCCTTTGTCCTGGGTGTACTTTCTCTCTGCGCGTCAGTAAAATTTCTGTCTGTCTTACTTGTCAAGCGAAGGTTCATAAGCGGGTCTGTGACAACAAGCCGGATGATCCATGTACAAACCTACCGCAAAAGTTCCCGTTTTGCTCACTTCGCATGCGCGTTATTTTCCACGATTTGAGACTTCCGAGCTCTAGACGCTAAAATTCTGCGTTGTCCACCAGCTTGGCACATGTTTCAAACGCAAATGACAAACGGCAACCCTGATCGGCATACGTAATCGCAGGCGCGCCGAAAAATTAGCAATTCAGCAAATTCCACCCAATTACAACCAATAGGAAGCCCTCCGTAACAAAGCGAACTGAGCATCCAATGAGAGAGTGGTATATTTATTCGCCAAGCAAGCCAAACTCGCTAAAAAGCGCGAAATTTTAACTTTTTCGTCATTTTCTTTGTGTTCTCCGTCTTACGTGTTGCTCTTCGCTTTTGTTTTGCGTTGTGTGGAAGACATTTCTACAGAAACATTAAAGCTTAATAAAAATTTTCGTGAATGTAAGTTAATTTTTTAAAATCTATTTGAGTATTGTTTTATTTCATGTGTTGATTGTGCATTTTAAAAATTATTTCATTCATAAATGTGCCGATTTCTTGGTTTAACAACAACTGCGTAGTTGTTCCTTTGTTCTTCAGAATCGACTGTCTCTCCTTTACCTTATAAGCCGTTTAAAAAGTGTTAAATTGTATAAATGTATTTTATTTCATAACCAATTTCATATGTGCTGCGTCTCAAGTTGAGTGTTTTTTCCAATTTTGACTTATTTCATGTATAAATGTGTAGATTTCGACGCTTATTGGCAAATGCGTCATTGTTCCTTTGTTGTGTCTATCGAACGTTTATCTTACGAATCTGTGGAAAGAGATTCGAAAAATATTGAATATACAATAATAATATAATTGTAATTAATCAAATTAATGTAATAAATGCGATTAATTTTTCTCATCAACATTTTCAATTGGCAAAAAACTTAGTAAATGTTTATAATCTTTCTAGTACCTAATGATGATGACTTGTTTAGGATGATTTAATACTAAGTCGTGTTTATATAATTATCTTGCAATGATTGTATTTTATAATTCCTACTCAATTTTAATTGTTAAAGAATAGCAAAGTTGCTGGGACACAGGAATTGTCTTAATTTGGTTATTGTGTTTATGTCAATGAATATATTGGCAGTGAAGTTAGTAATTATCTTTCAAAGTTGTTACTTAATCAAAGTAACTTATCGGGATTTACTTCTTGGGACATTTAGCATCCCAAAGCCCTAGGCCACGAAAGCTGAAATGGGCACGACAGGCCTTGGCCCTGTAGTTTTAGAAAATTAAGTGTAGTAAATCTTGCATCGTTTATTCATATTATTGAACCTACATCTTTTATAATTTTTTGCCCTTTGTACTATTTGAATTTGTAGTAGCTCAATTTATTATAAATTAGGTAACTTTCTGCCTCATTTAGCGATAATAGGAATTCATTGGGAAAAAAAACAAATTTTAAAGGATTCTTTAACTAGGTAGTTAGGATGCAGCCTAACTGTATCATATTAACCGTGGTAAGATATTAGAACCTTAAAGTAGCTGGGCAATTTAAGGGAATGGACATTTTAGGCATTACAAACAAGTTGTTGTGGCGAGTTTGACTATGTGGTTTTTCTTCTTTCTAGGGCCGCATAGTATTACAAAGTGGACATCTTCAATTCAAGTTCCCAATGTCGTCAAAGTGGACCTCTTCAACTCGAGTGCCTAGTGATCAACTCATCGCAATCCACAGTGTCTCAACCCACTGTGGATTGCCAAGGTGCGTGCAATTTTTTTTCCACTTATTAAAACAAAAGGATCAGATTTACTGTACAGTAACCATTGTCGCGTTTTTTCGGATTTGGGGACAAATATTTTTTTGTGGTAGCCTGTCTGACTTAGACTGATGATTCGAATTCCTTGACTTTGCAACCATATTCCGTCAACCCTATCTGACCGTTATTTGCTTATTTTTGTTGGGTTTCTGTTCTGGAAGTCGCCAGAATACGGATTTTTGGCTCGATTTCAGAAAGTTCACCAATGGTTACCGGACAGTAAATTTCTACCAAACAAAAGGACAACAATGCCCGTTTTTTAAATGATTTTAAGTTTTAAGTAATTTGTGTTACAATAATGACTTAAATCATTGCTTACAAGACCTAATGGATAGTTTTCATTGCATTAGCACAGTGGTTCCCAACCCTTTCTGGACCATCGCCCCCTTCTTTAGGTTAATTAACAACCATCGCCCCCTTTTAATTTTCATGTTATGTCCAATCATAATTTGATTTAAAGTGTAACTATTAAACAGTTTTATAACATTTACTACCGTTTATAAAAACAACCAAATGAGCTTTATCCGGTCACTTTTAAATTGAACAGAAAAAACATAAACGCATATTTTTAAAGAACAAAAGTGAAATAATTAAATTTTTTTACTGGTTAGATATTTTTACTGGTTTCTAGAAAATTTAAACGAGTTGAATGTAAAAATTGGCTGGTTTGGTAATGGTTGGAGAATGGTTTTACTGAACAAAGATAGAACATTATTTTAATTTCTCTCCCTTTCAATACTCATCGCCCCCTGATCACCCCTTAAGTATTTTTTGCCCCCTTGATAGCACAAATCGCCCACTTGGGGGCGATCGCCCCCAGGTTGGGAACCGCTGCATTAGCAGGACAAAAATTACAGAGATGTAATGTCGTATTTTTTAATAATAGCCTGTGTCATAAGTCACTCATTTTTAACAGCCACAAATCTAATTTTTCAACAATCCATAATCAATGAAATTTAAAAAATAATTCATAATCTAACCAACTATAATAATTATAATTAAATAGCTATTGTAATTAGCAATGGTTTGGTAATTATTTAAATATTGTCATGCCTAATTCATAATTGAAGGACTTGGTGGTAGAACGTGCTATGTGACAAAGAGGTGAAACCTAGAAAAGGAGATTTAATGCTTTTTCATTTGTATTTAGATATGTTAAAAACTGCACTTTCAAAAGGTAAATATCTACGTAATTTAAAGTTTATGACAAGTGCAGGATTTTGTTAAAGTTAAAGGAGGGACTTGCATGTTCATTGGCAAAAAAAATCTTAATTTTTTTTAATAAATGTCACTTGGTACATTCTTTCACTAAGCTCTTCAATTATCTTCAACTAAAAATTTATGGTTTCAAAACTTTGCTTGATAAAATAAGAAAATAATTAATATTAAGATGACTGTGACAAGTCAAGTAGTATAAATAATAGCTGTGAAATTCTGTAATTAAAAATGTACTCTAAATAAAGCTGCCAACCAAACGGATAACCTGATGTCACAAAAGAGCTTCTGTGGCTTTAAAGTAAAGTATGCCATGTTTTCGCCAAAATCATCAGGCGAAAACATACAGCAAACCCTGATTTATGCCCCAGCATTCCACATCAAGCTCCACATTCACTCTCGTTCCACAATGTGTCCCGCATATCTTACAGGTGCAGAACACTTCCACACCTCCGATTGCTTGCATCGAAGGTGTCTCCCACTCCCAATATCCGTACCCCCCGTGTTTTCCAAATTCAACTCTCCGAAGAGTCCGTTAAACTGCTCATTGTCTGTGTTAGTGTCCTCTCTATTGTGTGTCTGGACATTGACTGTGCACATTGCGAATCCTGGTGATGCCCCAAATGACTGATGTGACGTTTGTGTTTTGTTTGTCCGTATGTCCGACCTGTGGTTCTTGGTTGGTTTTTGTGTATGAAGAATTAGGGCTGAAATTGGAATCAGATTTACTGTACGGTCAGTGACCGTTGGTCACTCTAGACACAATTTTCTTTCACATTTGGCAAATAATTTTTTCTGTCAACCATTCTTGGAGTTGGCGCAATTCTGGGTTATGATTTAACCCAACCCCCACAAACCCAAGTGGGCTATTGAACTTAAAATTGCCTAAACTGGAAATTAATAAAGTTAAAACTTTCTATACAAAGAAATTATTATTTCATATAATTTTCAATTAATATTTCATTATTATCGTCAGTGCTGGTAACTTTGGCCAAAATCATAGTTTTTTTACAAAAGAAGAAAAATTTAACTACAAAAACGATTTAAACACTTTAAAATCATTATGCATTCTAAGTATTGTACTTTAAGGAATAATTTCCAAGCATTTTTGTTAAATTTTATAAATTAATAAAAAATTGGTATTAATTAAAAAAAATTAGGACACTGTTAGGAGCCGGTCGGGTAACTTTAGCCACCCATGAAATACATAAAAAACATACTTTTTAACATCCTTAATGGCTGTTTTAACGAATTAAATAGCAATATTATAACTTTTAACTTAAAATAACAAAGTTATACGACATACAGTTATCAAAAATGGTGTATAACTTAACATTTACATTGCAGTGCATCGCGGAATGGCATTACACAATGAATACTAGTACAGTACTGTTTGTCGCTTAAAAGAAAAATAAACTTCTATTTTAATAATGGAAAAAGAACTTTTTTTGAAGCAAGATGTAATAATAATTATATTTATAAAAAGCAAACGATTTTATTATGAAAAGGGAAAAAATAATCTATTCATAATTAGGAATCTGAAAATGTTTACCTTTTGACATTTACGATTTTGAATGGTATATGTTTCTTGCGTTCTATCTTCATCTTTTTAATACTCAAAACTGTGATATTTTTTTTAAAAAATATCTAAAAAATGAGTAATCATAAAAGTAAAAATTTTTCAAAAGTAGTTAAATATGTAGAATACACTTTTACATACATTTTTTAAAGTTCAAAGTTCCATAAAGAAATATTTACATCTGTGGCCAAAGTTACCCGCTTTCATCGGCAAAAGCTTCCCAATTATAAGTATTTAAATACAGCACAAAAAGTATTCAACTTAGAATAAAACAAATGGTGTAATATTCTTCCCCATAAATAAAAGAATCGAATAGTGCTTTATTTAAATATTTTCAATATTTTTTAAGTGTTCCAGACAAAAGTTGGAAGAGAGAGATTTTTGTCATTTTATGCTCGTAAGAATGAAAACAGCATTTGTAGTATTGCCAGAATTAGAATGAGAATTTTTTTTATATGAGATGAAAGGAGATGTTTCCACCTTTCCAAAAATTTCAAACAATTTAAGATGAGATCATTTTATGAAGAGAAATTACGAAAACAAATCTTTTTCCGACGCGTGGCCAAAGCCCTGGCCAAAGTTTCTGGCCAAAGTTGCCCGCTTTGACGGTATTATTAATTTACTTTTTTTTACCTTCAATTTTTAAAATAAGTAAAAAAATTTAAAATTTATACTACTAATTCTATGGCAATTAAATATAATGAATGCATTTTTTAAATTCTAATTTAAATTTCTATAGAGACTTTTTTGGGTAAAATAATTTGTTTACACATACACAATGTATCTTAAAATGTAAATGTACATTTATATAACAATTAAGCACACTTTTATTAGTTTTTAATCATTCTCATTTAAATTACTACATTCCTGGTTTTCTCTATAACATTCTATATGTTCTGTTTTAAAATTTTTAATAAATAATTAAAACTCCCCTAAATAAACCACAAGACCCTGAAAGGAACATCCAAAATATACTGAAAAAAAAACTAACACCATGAAGACCCCCATTAAAAAAACTGAAAAAAAAAACCAAGTGGGTTGAGTTTTTCCATGAAAAAGTCCTTGTTTTTTACAACCTTGGCGCAATGAGGATAAATATATTGTTTATTTTTCATTCTTTACAATTTCAGGGATTTCTTTATCATTTTTTTCGCCAGTCAATTTTTTAAAATGTGTTATCTTTAAATCCTGGATCCCAAAAAAAGTTGCTAAAAATACCCACTTTTGGTGTGGTTTCGGAAAATTTGCTAAAGGTGACCGTACAGTAAATTTTTACCCTGAAATTGATAAGTTTGTTGAGTAGAAACAGTGGACCCTAAGTTTGACAGAGATGAGTTTATCGAATAGATAAGTCAGGCACAGTGGGCAGAATTCACAATCTTGGTGGACAAAATTTATTTTTCTTAATTTACAAAATTTATCGAATTATTTAATTATGTTGGATTGCAACTTGCTGTAGTTGAAGTTTTATGTGAACTTGAATTGTTTTGATGTGTCAAAAACTTAAACTATTGCTTCCAAAATACAATAGCCTTATATTTAAAAAAATAATTTAAATGGCAATAGTATATTACAAAGTTTAAGCATTAATGTTTTTTTTTTATCCTTATACAACACTTTTTGTTCAAAACAATCATGTCTAATTTAACTAATGCATATAAACTTTAATTTAAAAGCGAAGTAATTCACTTGATCTTAGACACTGTAAAAAGCTTGTTCAAGATTGTTCTTCTGCCCACTGTGCAAGTTATTTTAGAAGTTTTCACTAGGTTTATATTTTAAAAATATAATTTCTTAAGCAATTAACATTTTAATATCCGTTTCTTTTAGAATAAAATTTTGTGTAACATAAAGATCAAATATTTTTTTCAAAAAAAAAAATAATAATAATAATCGTGTACAGTCGTATAAGTCATGTATAAATTACTTAAATCTAACTATTTTGTGTGTGAAAATTAGTTGGGTTAAAGGTTTTCGTTGCACAAGAATTTAATTTATATTATTAAAATGACCTGCATTGTCTTCAAATATTTCCCTAGCATGATATGGTTGACTGTTGGACTTCCTCCCTTGTGGCACTCAATAAAAACGGAAGCAGCCCCACTTAGCCTTAAAATCAGGTAGTTCTCTACTCCAGCCTCGGTGTTACGGAGTGGCATTATTTTCGAAACAACAACATGTTTGTCTAAATGAATTCAGGTATTCCTCGTAAGGGATACAGATGTGTAAACCAGTCAGTTGTATGACAGGTTTTTAATCAACGCAAGATTTTTAAATTTTGATGTTGACTCTTTTTATTTACTGAATTTAGAAATTTATGTATTAGTGTCCAAGAGTCACTCATTTGCTATATATAAAAATTGAGTTTTATAAAATGAAACAAATGTTTTGTTAAACTTAAATTTTGAACTTTTGTAGTGAAATCAAGTTCACACTTAATCCAATTTGCTTATCCCTCAGCGGGAGTAGGACATGTATAGTCCGACCACGCTAAGTTGGCAATCAAAATATTTACATTGTGGACCAGTCCACTTCGAAAAAAGGTAAGGAAGGTTTTGGGCAAGAGTTACTATGTTTGGCAATTCATTGCTTTTGGGCGCATATTTCTTTACGGTTTAGAAACGGACTATCAATCGAAGATCTAACTTGCATCGGGATTACTCTTATATTTCCCATTAATATTTAAGTTATAGCGTCCCTCGGTGTAATTTCTAGTCAGTCATATTTTTAAGTTTTAAAACCCTTCATCAAAATGAAAAAAAAAAAAAAAAAACTCATAGAAGTATACTGGGAAATATACTCATTGGAACTTATAACTTAACTATGAGTTTGTTTATTAAATTTGAACTTTTTTTTAGCAATGGTTAATTAAATTTCTGTAAAATAATCATAGATTTAGTTATTCCACGAATCAAAATATCAAAGAAATACACGTGTAATCGTTAACCGCTACCAGCAATCAACAACAATCCTCTATCGCCGATAACTGATGTGTAGCTCTAGTGTGATAGATTGAACTAGACCAACAATCTCCTCTTCTCGCCAAACGCCTTGAGCTGGCAACCCTTTTTTTCTTCTGCTTAAAAACCTCAATTCAAAGTGGAATCGTCCACAATGTAAATATTTTGATTGCCAACTTAGCGTGGTCGGACTATATGTCTCCAATGAATTGAATTATTTCACATTCAACTTGGATTCAATTTTATTTCAAAACTATTAACTTCAATTGCAACTTTTAATTCGAAACTCAACTAATAAAAAAAATCTACTCAATTTCATTCTTGAGTTAATATGGTAGTCCTAAATCAGCCAAACATGTAAGCAGGGTTGTTATGATTTCACCCGACCAAAAAAAATCCTTTAAAAAAACATAACTGGGCAATTGAACTTAAGTTGAACGTAAAACCTTTACTGAAAATTAAAAAAAAAAATTAAACTTTTTTATACAACCAAAAATATATATTTCATTTAATTTTTAATTAATATTTTGTTTTTCTTTAAATTACATCATTCCTGATTATCTCTAGATATTTTGTTGGTCTTAAAAAATTGAATAAATATATAAACAATGCAAACTTCATAAATAAATCACAAAACACTGAATAAAGCATACAAAATACTGAAAAAACCAACGCCGGTCAGGTTTTCCCATGAAAAAAACACAGGTTTTTAACAACCCTGCATATAAAGATGTTAATTTATTATTTTAGTTATCTTATAACTTTCCTTTGTCCCAATTATTTATTTCCCCCCTAAACATTTCTCTCCCCCCCCCCCCCCCCTCCGACAAAGCATAATAATATTTTATAAAATAGTATATCCAATTTTAATAGATTACAAACTATCTTAGCCTCCATATTTATCACCTATGTAGAATTGAAGTGCCATTAAAAAAGAAAAATACTATTTAAATTATGAGGACTGTTTGCTTTCACTTTAGGTTACCAAAGCTGAGACAAAAAACATAAATTAATAAAAAATATATATATCTGTGCCAAGAAACTATAATTTTGCAACTGATGATGTAAAAGAAAAAATAACTAGGTTGATAGTAGGTTCAAGTTAAATATTGCAGTTATTTAAAATGAGACTTTTTAAGGAGAGTTTAAAAGCCCATTTTTAAAATAAATACAAAATAACTTATTCAGAAAATCGCCTCTTAGAATAAATAGGTCTTAATTTTTTTTAATTCTATGCCATCATAAACAAAGATCATTGATTAAAATTGCCTTTAATTGCAGTTCATATTTATTTCCTATTATTTAAAAGGTGTTGAAATAAAGCCTTCAATCTACATTTAATTAGTTAAATTCACTTGTATATTGTATAAGTAAAAAAAAAAAGTTTGGTTTTGAGATAAATGTTCTGTGTCACAGTTATCCTTCGAAAAAATACTTTTTTAGAATGAACGAAGTAGTAAGGATTTGAAATTCATTTAAAACATTAACTGCAAATATTAAACCTCTAATGCATGAATTTTTATTTTCATCCCAAAAAAATATATATGTATCTTTAATACTTACACATTATGGAAAAAATACTAAAAAAAAATTAACTGCATTAGAATTTATTAAATAATTTCAATTTTTAAAATTTTTTCCATATGACAAACCAACTGCAAAATTCCAATTTTGATAATAATGACTAGAAACCTACTAAAAATATTTCAAAACAGCCCTTTTTAACTATGATTAATTTTTCAAAACAATTTATTAGTATTTAGTACTAATATTAATATTATTTTTTGAATACTACCAAAAACGTAATTTCACAAAAGTTAATAACCTCACTCTGTAATTTTGAATACACTATTACTACTGTCATCTATGAGGCTTATTAGTAACTAAAACTTTAAAATGAAATGTAATAGATGAAAAAAAAACACAGATTTGTCTAGGAGGAGCTCGAATTTAATAGAAAAAAGTGGATTATGTTACTTGTTACCAAACGGTAACAGTAATGTATGCATTAGAGGGTTAATTACTACTAAACATTAATAAATGTAATTAATAACATTTATTTTTATTTTTTATATTTTGCCATTGTTTGACAAGTAGCTTGACCAAAAAATACAGTAGATAAATGTCTTCTCCAATTTGAATGGTGTAGTTAGTATATAGTGTAAAACTCATTTCTGTACATGTTGTTTTTCCTATGATATCGGCAATGTACAGCAAAAACTTCCAACTGATCAGCGGTCAAAGATTTATGAATTTTTTTTTATGTTTTAACTTAAATTTTTATGTTTCAAATTTTGTAGAAATTTTAAGAAATAAAATTTTTTAAGTTCAAAAATTCATTAGTAGTTTAATTTTATGAATAGTAAATAGTTGTTAGGTAATTAGTTAATGTTTTACTGGGGAAAAATTTGGTCAAAATGACTTAGTTATAAATGTATTTAAAAAATCACTGCCGTCATTAACATATATTAATTGTATATATTAATTGTATGGAGTAACAGTAAATCAAAACTGTCTTCAGTTGCAGTTACAAAAATCATTTCTTAATGTTGCAAAGACATTTAAATAATGATTTTAATCACTTTTTTTAAAATGCACTTGCAGGATTGAAAACATTTTATTTGGTTTTAAAATAGTATAAAAATATTTTGTTCTTTGAATAAATGCACACTAATGAAGAGAAACGAGTAAAAATTCTGAAAATATTTTAAACATTAATTAAAATTGGAAATTATATGATTATAAGAAGATTCTTTACCCTCTAAAAGATACAGCACAGATGTATAAGCTGGTTACCTAACTTACGTTTTCCAGCAACAATATAATTCAAAAAATAATTGTTTAGTTAAAAAATTTAATCTTGTGCAATGAAAACAAGTTTACAGTTCAGCCAATTTTATCATTAAACAGTGCCATTGCGTCTCCCCACTTCACATTTAAATTCATAAAATGTTAATGTTTCTAATTTTAAGTATGAAATGTTTTGTCGTATAACCAGTAAATTTGCAGTAATAACAGGGTTGGGTATTTTCTGTCAAATTAATATTTGATATCCCCAGCGGAAAAACTGATAAATACCTCTTTCTTTCTGAGAAAAAATCAGAAACAACCTTATCTGGGGAATACCTTTTAATTTTAAAAAATCACACATAAGAGTAAACATCAGTTTTTCTTTGTTTACACCGTAGTCATTGGATTCTGGTTGTCATTGCAATTGTGCCACTGTTTAGATGGAGGATCCCTTGTTACTCTTTCGAGGCTGGGGGAGCCAAGTTGGTTAGGCACTCGCCTAGCATGCGAAAGGCCCCAGTTTCGGGTCTGGGCATCGCCAAAAAACTGCTGAACTATAAACGGCCCGTGCAGAAAAAATGTCTGACGTATAATACCCCGTGTAGAGGAAGTGCACGTTCAATATGTTCCAAAGTCCCAACGCTACGTACGATGTCGCATTTAACGATTGCGTTGGGTGCCTATTCAGGTGTCGGCTCGTCACTTGAAGATGGTTCTAAAATACGACGCTCGTCGCCAATAGCCCTCGTGTAGCTCTAGTGTGCCGATAATTCAAACCTAACCTTGTTACTCTTGCACTTGTTGTTCACCCTCCTCCCCGCAATAGCCACTTCTTCAGTAATTATTTTTTAGCTGGGAAATTTTAATAATCTGCTTAAAATTTTAAGTACTCTGTTCCCTTTTCATACAATTAAAGTATTCCTCAAAACACATTATTGAAATCTTAGTACCAGTTTAAATTAGTTTAAGAATATTTTCACTATTCTAACTTGCCATTGTATCCTAAAATAAAGCATAGAAACAAGAATGAGGATAAACTAGTCTGGCTCTCTGTACATATTACATAATATTTGAATTTGGAAAAGTAAAAACTTATGAAAGATGAATAATAGGTTCCTAATTTAATAATTAATATTTTTTTTCATAATCCATAACATGAATTTTTAAGTAACTAATGAAATTTTTTTAGCATTTATTTAAAATTTATTTTCTTCAAACAGTTATTATTTGCATATTATAAAAATTCAAGTTGTAGGGCAACAATTTGTACTCCAGCAAACTAGTCGATTTCAATTTTTATTTCCTACTCCTGATGATAGTCTAAATTGTTTTATATTAGTTTAGTGATAGACTTTTTTGGTTTTAGAAAACCACTTTGCTAACAAATATTCTTGCCATAATTAGCAATGAGATATATTTATTTTTTCATAATAATTAAAACAAATCAAAATGTTTTAAAGAGAATTTAGAAAAGAACCTTTTTGAAAAAACTGAGCACCAAAGACAAAGAGCAAAAACAAACTTTTACTTTAGAAATGTAGTTTTACTTAAATTTTCTTTTCATTTTAAAAAAATGGATGTAATTTTTTTTATCACTTAAAAAAATGGATGTAATTTTTTTATACACCAAGTCCAACTATTATGAAATAATTGTGATAGACAACTTAGTGAAGTGTTTTCCTCATGATATCAAATTGTCTGTTAACCCTTTCAGTACCAGTGGGCATCATGTTAGTTTCTGATCATAATTAAAAAATAATAATATTGCTGACATCTATTGGGATTAATAGAAAATATTTTCTAACACAAAAATGTTTGAAGAATCGAATTATGTGCTTTTTGATATCATAAATGGCTATGGACGATCAGAAAAAAAAATCTAAAATGATGATGCCAAATTGTCATTGGGACTGAAAGGGTTAGATTACAATGAGCAGAAAGTAATCTAACTAAGCATCTTTTTGGTTAGTAGACATTAAGATACCTGGGTTAGGTTGAGAGGTCCCCTGTTTGTAAGAATAGAATAGCCCTCATTTAGCTCCAGTGAAACATTATTTTTACCAAATCAGTATTTTAAGATTTTCTTTAAGTTAACCGGGATTGAGATCTTCTTGTTAATTTTTCAATTTTCAACACGTGTATCTAGTCAGTGTACACATGATGTTGCTGTTCTTAGTCAGAGTTGTACCTAGTCATTTAATATTTATAGTCTGATTTTTAAAAAAAAGGTAATAAAAATTAAACTCTTCGGGGGCAATGCCTATTAGTGAGCCAAAGCATGCCGTGCCCATTTCAGCTGCTTTACCTAGGGCTCCTCTAGGCATATCTCCCTTGTAGGTGGTCAACCTCAGGCAGAACTCCCAGTGTTTAGATCCAAAGCATGCTTGGTCCTCATTTTATCAACCCACTTAAAGGATAAAAGGGGGATTCAACCTCACCCAATACTAAACACTGGTTGTTCCAGACTCTATCCCAGGACCTGTAGTTAAATGTTAAAAAAAATAATGAAGAAACTCAATAGTTGAACCTTTCGATTCCCTGACTTGCAATGTGCACCAGCTCCCTTTGCATGGATAGGTAATACTTTCAATTAGCACAACTGACAGGTGTTCTTAGCACATCAAACTTGTGTGGCATTTCCTACTACTAAAACTCCTCAGTGCAACAAGCCCATTGCTGGGCCAAGGCCTGCCGTGCCCATTTCAGCTTTCGTGACCTAGGGCTCTGGTGTGCTAGGTAAGGCATATGTCCCGTTAAGGTGGTGAGCCTCTCGTGGAACCCCCAGTGTTTAGTTCCCAAGTATGCTTGGTACCCATTTTATCGACCCACTGAAGAGATGAAACATTTTCTACTTACTAAGTGGCCCAGCCATGGAAGTAGGAATAAGAAATGCTGCGTCAAAAATCAATGCAAACACAGGTTTACCAAGTAGAGCTATTAAGGGGGAATGGGCGTGCTGTCCCGGGGGTCTCTAAACTCAAGTGCCTCAATGTTAATCCAATGGGGAAAAACTATTTTCTTTGCCACATTTCTCCGGCTGTATTGAATATTTTTACAAGCGGATTTTTTTATGTGATAAATGTAGCTGACTTACAGGTCCTGACAATCCCACTTTTTGAAATTAGTACGAATATTTTTTTAAATATTCAATAAATTATTTTACACAAAATATTCGAAGCAATTTCAAAAAGTGGGAAGATCAGTAAGTCAGCTACATTTATCACATAAAAAAATCCGGTTGTAAAAATATTCAATACAGCCGGAGAAATATGGCAAAGAAAATAGTTTTTTCCCCATTGGATTAACATTGAGGCACTTGAGTTTGGAGACCCCCGGTCCTGCGCGCCCATTCCCCCTTAAGACGGCTTCAACAGTTTTTCTCGGAAAGCATCTCCCTGCATTCCTAGCTCCATGCCGGGGCCACTTTTATTTGTGCCACCCTGTATTAAATATTCCATATCATGTTAATCCCTCTAATGGAATCGGTGTTGTAATTGCCGTATCTGTCCCTCTCTCTGATGTCCCTCTCTCTGATGACCTAACTGCTAACTAAAAGTATATTTGATTAGTTATTAACAAAATCTTATTCAGAGCTGTCTCTCAGGGTTTTTGTATTTAGATCATAAACTTGCTTTGTAATTTTATGAAGTTTTAGAGCTGATTTTGTTTTTACCATACTTGCTTACAGCTTTTCATATTAGTACTAATCTACCTATTTGGTTTAACCTTTAGCCTGCTATCTTGGGTTGAGTAAAATTTCCCTTGGCTACTAAGAATTTTCAAGATTCGCCCCCCTCTCTTTTTCTGGCCACAATAGTAGACCCCACAGAAAGACCCCTTTCAACTGCCAAGCCCTGTTCAACCCCTTGACATGCGATCGTTAGGTTTACTATCTAGTGATGTTTCGACTTCGTAAGGCTGCAATACTGCAACTGTTATTGCACATTTCGTGAAGAAAGAGAGTAATATTTATTGCGGCCTAAATTTAATTTACTTTAACTATTTAAAAAAGTCCAAGGCAAGTACAGCTTCCGTACTTTAAACCCTATATGAATAAATCGCTGATTATCTGCTCAATTTCAAAGTTTCGGGGAAATAATGTAAATTTTAATTTAAATTGGGTTTCATAGATGAAACAACATGGTGTTAAATCAAAATAACGGCTCGTATCGTAATCTTTATAATTTCCGCTTTTCTAATGCGTTCATTCCTACATGCAATTAATGCAACTGTTTAAAGCTTGTTCATCAGACGAGCACACAAGCGTTAACAACCTTACGAAATTATTTTATTCAAAGTTTAAAAAAAATTACTAAGTTATTTTAACTTCAATGAATGTTTTAGAAAATGACAAGAAAATGTTACAAATTATACAAAACATCCACACCACGACAAATATGCATTCCTTGGAAACTATTTACTAAGTTTACGTATTGCTTCATTTTAAACTGTTTAGTAATTATATTGATGGATTGAAGGCGTTATGACAGTTTCCAAAAGATGTCCTCGAAAGGTGCAAGCAACATACAAAGCCTATTCTAAGTGAGGAATTATTGTGCGTGACTAATTCACAAACGGCCACAGTAGTTTCAACTGAAACGGATTACTGATGATTTGAACCTGTCACCTATAACAAAAAGAGGTTCCTTCCCCCTAGCTTGAGCATTGAGCTTCAGAATAAACCCTATTGACCATACCTTCTTTGTCATCCCCTCTTTCCCCAAACACTCGAAATTCAAAGTTGCAAACATAAACTACAGTTGTATAGTTTTAGATTGATATTTGACCGAAATGAATAAAGGAATATTTACAAGAGGAGGTTCTCTTTTAGTTCAGCTGGCTTATTTTCAATAATTCTATAACAATGAAATAGAACACTACACAATTTTTAATTTTCAAAGTATTTTGGTTGCATCTAGCATTTTCTTCAGAATCGGCATACTTGTTGCTTAACAAGAAATTATCATTTAAACCTTAAAAAATATATTATAATTTAATTCAAATAATAAAAATACATTCAATGTTATGAAATGGGGCAGGATTAGCATTGAAAAGGTTTTTTTTCTTTCAATCAAAATTTTAACATCGCGTGTCCCTTAGAAACTCCGATAGACTATTAAATACTAATTGAAACACATCATTTTTACATTTAATACATAAAATAACAATCAATCAATAATCTAATGTAATTAATAATCAAGTAATTATCTAATAGTGATTTATCAAAAAATATTCATTTTTATTTTTAATTTCCTTACCATAGTTAATTAAAACTAAGTGTTAGACAATTGCTTGAGTTTCCATCACATATAAAAATTCATCCAATAGATGATTTGCTCGAATGAAACTATGTTTTGAAACTTGTTTTAAAATTCAAGATCATCATACATAATGCTAACTAAAAGGAAACTGTTTCAAATTGTTAAAGGTTTTGTTAGTGTGTTATGTTATAATATATATTTTTAAAATATGATTTTAAAATGATCAGTTTAAATAATTTTTTAAATAAGCTCAAACCAGTCATTACCCACTTACAATTTATACTAACAACTTAGCATTGGCGACAGGTTGGCAACAGTTCTTCAAAATTTTATAGAACTCAACGCCAAGGCTTGTCCAGAACAGGACACACTCACCTTTCACAAAGACGGTATTGTCATGAATTCACGAAGGCGTTACTACAAATCGTCAAAATTGACAACTAGCTTGGCGAAAAAGGGGGTCGCAGCGAGTGGTACATACGTTGTGCCAGGTCCGTCGTCAAAGGAATGTCCCTTGCTGGTACATATGTTGTACCAGTAGGGCTTAGAAGGTTAAAGTATTTAGTTGTTTTGGGGGTTTTCCAGATAGAGCAGTCCCATTCTTCCAGATATTTGCAGTAAATAGCAATTGTCGCACAATAATGCTGTGTTGTAACTGATGCCTGCGGATTTTTACTTTAAGTGTTGTAATGTTAGACAAAATATTATTTATTACAAAAAAAATTAGGTAACTAATTGATTGTTTATGTGCTGTTCTCAAATTATGAAGTCTAATGTTCACCTTAAAACATCTAATCCTTGTAGATGAGGAAAATCTTTTTCGTGAAAGTTCTATTTCTCCTGTATATCAACCAAGTTTGTAGATTGGGAGTACAAAAGGATACCATAATTTTATCTATGAATTAGTGATTATTGAACTGCAAGTTAAAAACTTTTTTTAACCTATCCTATAATTTAAAAAAAAAATGGTTGCTTATAACTATTGCATGCTGCCTGTGGTAGTGTTTGATATTGGATAAGGAAATTAAGGAGCAATCTCTTCTACTTAAGGAGCAAATGCACATTTCCCAGAAGCATTTTTAAAAACACTAGCTTTAAAAAAATACTTTAAAACCACCAGTTAAGATCATTTGTTTAACCTTAAGACCTGAGCAAAATCCTACCATGTATATTCTTAATCTAAACATACTTTTCATACAAATATATGCTAAAAAGTTTGTTTCTCAAAGAAGGTATTTTTTAATTATGTTTCATAGTCACTTAGGGACGTCTTAAACTCTAAAAATACAAATTTTTTGTGCTATAAAACATTATGCAACAAAAAAAGCCATTACTTATTTGTAGTTAACAGAATATTTTAACTGTTTTTAATCAAAAATGCCTTTAAAATTAAATTAACTACTAAATGAACTTTTTGAAAAGTTTGAGTAAAATTTAAATGATTTTTTAAAGAAAATGTTGTATTGGCAATCGTTCCACTTCATTTTTTAAAAAGATAACTAATAACTGTCATCAAAGGCTGAAAACTGATATTTGGATCTTCTATCGGACCAGGTCGTTTCGGAACTAATTAAAGTGTTAATTATTTGTGGGGAGGGTTTAAAATATGTTCTCAAATGGGGACGCCAGGTCGCAAGAGGTTAAAGTTGGATTTGCATGCTCATCGATACAAAGTTTCACTATTATAAAATAACCCGAGTTTCACAATTTTATTTAAGATAATTGTAATTCTAAAATTAAAGAAATTACAATTTCTGATTGTTGGGAGTTTTTTTTATCTTGCTATCATCACAGTTTTAAGTTGGATCGTCAGAGTTTCAAAATTTTAGAAGCGCCAAAATTTCGGGATTTTACAACCTTTTGGGATTACTGCTGCAGTTTTTTTATTTATTCTTGGCGAAATCATCGCAATGTATGCAACTAAATATATTTATTTGTCAAAGTTTTGATTGTATTTTACGACTAGCGACCATAAATTTCAAACCCTGGAACTATTTTGAATTGATACAATCCATCAGGCTGCAGAGACGCAGCAGAATCGAAACATGACATCAAGTCCCTTGATGATGTGACATTTTCTGAAAGGTAACTCTGTTTAAAAAAATAACCAAGTTACTTTGCTAAAAAGGAACAAGTTACACCTACTTAACATAAAAAGTAACGAATTACAGTTACTTTTGAAAAATTGAAGTTGTAAGAAACCAACAATTTAAACATCTTATAAGAACCAAGATTTTAAAAAGAAGTGACAATCAGGAAAAAAAGATAACAATGAAAGTTCAAAAATTTTAAAAGTTAATTTTGCATAGTACAGGATGAGGCAAACAAAACCGGCCCCGAGGTGGAGATAAGAATGCCACAGAAATGTTGCCAAGTCAAAAACCAATACAAAAAACAGGTTTGCTAACTGAAGCTTTTGATCGCTCGAATATTAAGCCCAAACAAACGCTTGGCGACTTATTTGCCGGCAACTACGCTATGGTTAAAAAAGCTGGTTGAAATGAAATATAAACAAGGTTTGTGGGCTGATCAAAAAAGTTCCCACTTGTGATTATTTCGGTTGTTATTTATCCTAGAGAATCTGACCTTTTTGTTTTTGGTAATACAAAACATTCTAAATTGATTGCAAGGCACAAAATTTGCATTATGGGACGTCTTTATACAATACGAACCAAGATCTGAACTCACCACTAGTCTATGAGTAGCTCTAATGTGAAGCTAATCCGATCCAACCAATGCAAAAACGGGTTTTAGCGGCTTCAATATTTTTTCTCGACACGCATTTCTACGTATTCCCATCTCTAGATCGGGGCCGGTTTTGTTTGCCTCACCCTGTAGTTTAAAATAAATGCTGAGGTACCGAAAAGATCCATGAAGAGGGACATAAGGAGTAACGGAAAAATAACGAATTTCTTCATTACCAATAAAAGAAACTTATTTTCAGTTACTTTCTGAATGAATGGCAGTTACCTTCGCCGGTGGTATTCTTGTTCTAATATCCTATTAAGGGATCAAACTGGAACAAATACATCTCATCAATTGATAACGTAATGCATATAGTGACGAATTTATGGCATACGTTACATTTAAATTTGTTGTGGTCTAAATTCCTATTAGCCCACTCAGATGACTGCCTTTTTACTTTAATGGAGTTTAAAATTTGGAACCAGTTGCTACTGGCCCATATTTTTGGAGGTATTCATTCAGTCAGTCCAAATATTTTGCCTCAATCCCTACTATTCCTTCATGCTTGGAAGCCCAGTCGGATAGGCACTCGCCTGCCTAGCATGTGAACGGTCCCAGGTTCGTCCCATAGCCTAAATAATTGTTGACTTATAAACGGCCCGAGTAGACAAAAATGTCCAAATAATACTCTGTGTAAGGGAGTGCACGTTAAATATCTTTCACGAATACGTGGCGTACAATGTCGCCCTTCACGGTTGCATTGGGTGCCTATTTAGGTGTCGTCTTTTCACTTGAATGTGGTTCTAAAATGCGACACCCGTCGCGGATAGCCCTCGTGTTGCTCTAGTGTGACGATAATTCAAACCTAATTTATTCTAAATTTAAAATTAATCTTATTTTGTAAATTTAAATTTTTGTTGGCTAAGCTAAATGCCACTTATGACCCTTTCAGTACCAGTAATGCCATTTGGTATCATCACTTTCTGATCATAATTAAAAAAATAATAGGGCTGACATCTATTTGGATTAATAAAAAATATTTTCTAATCGAAAAAAGTTGGAACAATCGAATGATGTGCTTTTTAATATTATAAATGTCTATAGATGATCAGAAAAAAAATTCTAAAATGATGCCAAATTGTCATTGGGGTTGAAAGGGTTAAATTGCCACTTATTAGAAAAAGCCAACGGAAGGTACCTTTTTCATTTAAAAACAAATAAGCTCTGGAGGCAACAGCAAATGAACCTTAGCCTAGCATACTACTAAATTTGGCCCTTTCAATTGGGAGTAAAAAATAACTTTACTTTATTCTTCAAATGAGATAAGTTTAAAATTTAAGCCTAAAGGACATCCAAATGAGTAAAAAATCGTGTTTTAAACAACCAGAATATTATAGGGTAAGGTGGGGTAAGTGGGCCATTGGGGCAAGTGGGCCACCCCCCCTGGCATTTCCCGAATTATGGACGTAAAAAAAAAATCTGTTGCAATATTTTTACGTATTTAGCCCAATAGATGCAGGAAACATTATGGCATCATTTTCATTTAAGTATGTAACAAAGTACAATCCTTTTTGTGAAAATTTTTAAAATTGCATCTTTTCGTAATTCACGCCATCATACTATTTTTAAATTTATTTCCAAACGGTTCATGATACAAAACAAAATGTTATATATTTTGAAAGTGTATAAAACATAGTATCTTTTTGTAGTGTCATGTACTTGTGATGTTGATAAAGTTAAAAGAAAATTGGGATGGCCCAGTTGCCCCGCGTTTGGGGTAAGTGGGCCACCACAATGGCGGGGGTAAGTGGGCCACCCCTGGCCCCCTTGCCCCAATTCTTTAATATACTTAAAAAAAGTCATATTTACTGATTCATAGGGTTAGTCAAAAACACGATTCATAGTCCTATTCATTGACATAGGCCAGTTTAAAATCTGTAGCCCTAACATTTTTTTTACACTACATGCAACAATGACAAGATGAAAATTAACGTATTTTTTTTCTTGAAGTAAAGCTTGCAAGCCAGAAAAAGTTGCTATGGGGGAACTATTAAAGATACATCATTGCTTTTTTTTTTCAAACACTCAAAAAATCATGTAGATTATTCCACTTGCCCAGCCCTTATCTCTACCAGTTATGTGTAAAAATATATTAGGGGGGTGGCCCACTTACCCCACCTTGCGGGGCAAGTGGGCCACTCGGATGACCAAAATGAAAAATATATTTTTATATTTATTTTTTGCCAATTTGTGTTAAGGTTGTCATGGGTACAGTAATAACATATAAGAGAATGGACCACAAAAAAAATAAGTTGTTAGGCCGATTATATCCAGTGGTATGAGGGTCTAAAGTTGAATTATGCCAAAAAGGTGGCCCACTTACCCCACCTTACCCTAGGGTTTGCGATACCTTCTCTTTCCCTCAATGCTGACTTTTGCTATTGCGTATGTAAGAGATTTATGAAAGCATTAGTTTTAGCATATTGTGATTGCTTGCTTTCACTACCAGAGGCAATTGCAAATTTAAAGCACTCGAGGCCATTTGGCAATCAGCTCCGCTCCGAGTTTCACCTCAGTAATGACCTGTGTTAGTTTGTTGTCATGACTGCTGTCCACATAAGTTAGATCATGTAGTGAATCTAAATAGCAGTCAGTTGATTCAGGAAAACAGTTACTTGTCTTCAAAATTTGTATCTGGTTCAGCAAATTATATATTTTTTAAAGAACAAAATGAGTGTACCGTCTGAATTAAATAAATCATAATCTGTTCTAAATAAAAATTGGTAATAATTTAACTTCTATTTTAGAAAGTGACCTCTATAGCATTTCTTAGTTAAAAACTTTATAATAATACATTAGCTACAATTTTTTTTTATGCTAAAATTTTAAACATAGGATATTGTGCACTAAATGTATCACAAGGATTTGTCATTGGTGGAAGCTGTAGATATGCCTAACACTAAAAAGGGCACAAATTTAAAGGTTTGTGAATTGATTTTTTTTTTGAGAAAAAAATAACTTCCCAAGTGTTTAAACAAATATGTATTTTATGGAAACTAAAATATGCATTCTAAAACAAAAATATGAACTAAAAATTTCATTAATTTAAAATTTTACTACCCAGTTCCTGTAAATTCTTTTCTAAAATAAGAAAATAAATACCTTTTAAGCTTTAATTCTTAACTAAGTCCTCATTGCATTTTTGTAATGCTTTCTTAGACTTGTTTGTAAGACATTTTACAATTGTGTAGTAAGTCTAGTGAACCTAGCAACATGTTTGTTACCTTTTAGATAACACCAATAAAAATAAGGTTTGATTTTAAAGTATATAGTCTTGGTACCCTTTCTCTTAAGATTGAATTAGTAACTTTTAAATAATGCCAAAAAAATTAACTATATTTACATTACATAAAATGTCCAAAAATACAAAACAAAATACAACTATACACTCACACCTAGAAGTTCATCTTCTTTATTCTCGGGTGTTGTGCAGAAGAAAAAAAACAGTGCACTCTTGTCACGATGCTAAAGTTCTCGTTCGAGTAGCTGAGGTGGTGGAATACAAACTTTACCAACTCCACCTTCGCACCAGGAAGATCGCACCCTTTCATCTCGGGTGTTGTGCAGAAGAAAAAAAACAGTGCACTCTTGTCACGATGCTAAAGTTCTTGTTCGAGTAGCTGAGGTGGTGGAATACAAACTTTACCAACTCCACCTTCGCACCAGGAAGATCGCACCCTTTCATCTCGGGTGTTGTGCAGAAGAAAAAAAAAACAATGCACTCTTGTCACGATGCTAAAGTTCTCGTTTGAGTAGCTGAGGTGTGCCAGTGGATATCGAACATTCCTTACCTAAATTCCACTTTCACACCTGGAAGATCGCACCCTATCATCTCGGGTGCTGTGCAGAAGAAAAAAAAACATTGCACTATTGTCGAGATGCTGAAGTTCTCGTTCGAGTAGCCTGAGGTGTGCAGTGGAAATCGAACATTCCTTACCTAAATTCCACTTTCACACCTGGAAGATCGCACCCTTTCATCTCGTGTGTTGTGCAGAAGGAAAAAAAAAACAGTGCACTCTTGTGACGATGCTGAAGTTCTTGTTTGAGTAGCTGAGGTGTGCCAGTGGATATCGAACATTCCTTACCTAAATTCCACTTTCACACCTGGAAGATCGCACCCTATCATCTCGGGTGCTGTGCAGAAGGAAAAAAAAAAACAGTGCACTCTTGTGACGATGCTGAAGTTCTCGTTCGAGTAGCCTGAGGTGTGCAGTGGAAATCGAACATTCCTTACCTAAATTCCACTTTCACACCTGGAAGATTGCACCCTTTCATCTCGTGTGTTGTGCAGAAGGAAAAAAAAACAGTGCACTCTTGTGACGATGCTGAAGTTCTCGTTTGAGTAGCTGAGGTGTGCCAGTGGATATCGAACATTCCTTACCTAAATTCCACTTTCACACCTGGAAGTTCGCACCCTATCATCTCGGGTGCTGTGCAGAAGAAAAAAAACAGTGCACTCTTGTGACGATGCTAAAGTTCTCGTTCAAGTAGCCTGAGGTGTGCAGTGGAAATTGAACATTCCTTACCTAAATTCCACTTTCACACCTGGAAGATCACCCCCTTTCATCTCGGGTGTTGTGCAGAAGGAAAAAAAACCCATTGCACTATTGTCACGATACTGAAGTTCTCGTTCGAGTAGCCTGAGGTGGTGGAATACGAACTTTTCCAACTCCACCTTCGCACCAGGAAGATCACCCCCTTTCATCTCAGGTGTTGTGCAGAAGAAGAAATAAAAACATTGCACTATTGTCACGATACTGAAGTTCTCGTTGGAGTAGCCTGAGGTGGTGGAATACAAACTTTACCAACTCCACCTTCGCACCAGGAAGATCGCACCCTTTCATCTCGGGTGTTGTGCAGAAGAAGAAAAAAAACATTGCACTATTGTCACGATACTGAAGTTCTCGTTGGAGTAGCCTGAGGTTGTGGAATACAAACTTTACCAACTCCACCTTCGCACCAGGAAGATCGCACCCTTTCATCTCGGGTGCTGTGCAGAAGAAAAAAAAACCAATGCACTATTGTCAAGATGCTAAAGTTCTCGTTCGAGTAGCTGAGGTGTGCCAGTGGAAATCGAACATTCTTACCTAAATTCCACTTTCACACCTGGAAGATCGCACCCTGTCATCTCGGGTGTTGTGCAGAAGAAAAAAAAAACAATGCACTATTGTCAAGATGCTTAAGTTCTCGTTCGAGTAGCTGAGGTGTGTTTTTGGAGTACGAACATTAACAACTCCACACTTGCACCTAGATTACCTTCTTTCATCTCGGGTGCTGTGCAGAAGGAAAAAAAATTGCACTATACTATTGTCAAGATGCTAAAGTTCTCGTTCGAGTAGCTGAGGTGTGCCAGTGGATATCGAACATTCCTTAAATAAATTCCACTTTCACACTTGGAATATCACCCTTTTTCGTCTCGGGTGCTGTGCAGAACTGAAAAAAAAAAACATTGCACTGTTGTCAAGATGCTAAAGTTCTCGTTCGAGTAGCTGAGGTGTGCAGTGGAAATCAAAATTCCTTAACTTAGTTCTGCTTTCACACTTGGAAGATCGCACCCTTTCATCTAGGGTGCTGTGCAGAAGAAAAGAAAGACCATTGCACTGTTGTCAAGATACTGAAGTTCTTGTTCGAGTAGCCTGAGATGTGCTTTTGGAATACGAACATTACCAACTACTCCACCTTCACATCAGCAAGATCTTTCCTTTAACCTCAAGTGCTGTGCAGAAGAGAGAAAAAAACATTGCATTCTTCCTACTAGTACCCTGTGTTAGTGGGAATCAAACATTCTTCATACCTCTGCTTCTGCACCTTTAAGACACCCCCCCCCCCCCCCCTTTCATCTGGGGTGCTGTGACGAGAAAAAAAAGCTTGACACTCTTTTCAAAATGCTGAAGCACAACTCTCCTAGATCATTCTACGCAACTGCACTCTCAAGACTGGAAGATCTTCCTTTCAAAGAATTTTTAAGTGCTGTGAAAAAGAAATAATACTTTCTTTAATCTTTATCTTATCACAAATAGAGATGAAGCAGATACCTTCTATGTGCCTAAAATATTTTTAAGTAAAAATAAACTAAAAACGAGCGATCTTAAGATTCTAATTTATTTTTCCTTTTTAATTAAATTATTTATTGCCTTTTTTATTAAAATAAAATTCGGCTATAATTGGCTTCACTAACTTTTTTTCAAATTGTATTTTTCCAAAACTGTAGTATAAATTTTACCTTCTTATAAATTTTTTTGAAAGAGCAATTTTAAATAGTATAATCTTGATGGAGAAGGGGTAAATTTATATAAAATTTGTCATCAAATATTATTTGTTTCAATCTCACAATTGTAAAATGTTCATATAATGAAGTCACACGAGAAAGTTCATTACAAAACCAAAAAGCTTTG
The DNA here is from genome assembly GCA_023701765.1 of Hylyphantes graminicola. Lineage (NCBI taxonomy): Eukaryota > Metazoa > Arthropoda > Arachnida > Araneae > Linyphiidae > Hylyphantes > Hylyphantes graminicola. The sequence continues at coordinate 3,994,310 of CM043119.1, read as the reverse complement.
GGACTAATGTATAGTGGGTAGATGTTTTAGAAAAGATTTTGCAGGTTTTAGTTATTTTCCAAAGCAATTATCTAGTCCTCCAATACCATTAACCGATTTGTAAAAATCAAAATTGATTCACAAACTATACAATTTGGGCTCCCAGTTATATTCTGCATTTTGTTTTCGTTAATTTTTTTTTACATTTAGTAAAAATTTCAAATGTACATGGATGCAAACATTAAAAAGAAATGTTAAAAATTATTAATTTTCTAATATTTCATTTTTTTTTAATACAAGAGATGTTGATTTTTATATCAGACGGAATTAAACACTTATCGATACACCTTTAAACTTGGACCAGCATATTTATGAACAATTGTTTCGCGTCTTTTTATTGAGTTAAAAGAGTTCTAACTATTCAATGAATCAACCGACTGCATTCGCAATGGTCATAGTGCATACGATCTCAATAGTCGTTATTGCAATGTTATTCAACCAAAATGCAAATTGTTAATAGCCATTGTGGATCTCTCATTTCAACCAAACTGACAGTAATCTGTCTTAATATTTATGCTACCCGAATTGGGAACCCGTCGCCAATAGCCCCCATGTAGCTCTAGTGCGACGATAATTCAAACCAAACCCGAATTGAGAACATCCATTATCCATAGTAACCAAATAATAGCCTTCTATTCAATTTAACCTTCAAGTAGTATGCTAGCCTATTGTTGTTTGCCATGAAAAATGAAAGTAATCTGCTTATACTGCCCGTTGCTATTCAAAAAACTCCCTGCCCCCTTTTGGGCTGGGGAGCCCAGTCGGTTAGGCACTCGCCTAGCATGCAAAAGGTATCGGGTCCGGGCATCGCCAAAATAACTGCCGACCTATAAGCGGCCGATGCAGCCAAAATGTCCAACGAATAATACTCCGAGCACTTTAAATATCCTTCTAAGTCCTAAATGCTGCATACGATGTCGCCCTTAACGGTTGCGTTGGGTGCCTATTCAGGTGCCGGCTTGTCACTTGACTATGGTTCTAAAATACGTCGCCAATAGCCCTCGTGTTGTTCCAATGCTACGATAATTTTAACCTAACCCTGCCCCCTTTTTTATTACTTCGGGTGTTTTTTATTTTTTAAATTTATTAACGACTGGAGCTTCTAATTGGGTTCATAGTACGAGATAATAAAAAATCACACACGACTCGAAAAGAGGGAAAATATTCACCCCGTAATGTTCAAACTATCTGCTTTTGATTGTCAGGGTTTCCACAGCCCTTGAAAAGTGCTTGAAAGAAAAAACATTTATTTTCATGGTCTGAAAAGTATTTGAAAAACATAATCAACCTTGAAAGTCTTTAATTTTTAGGGCCATGGAATTTATCTTGAAGTGACCGCTTTTTCTAGGGATTGGAGTAACGTGTTACTTGCAACAGTTACTTTTTTTCGGTGATGCCCAGTAATGCTGTTAGATTTTTCAGAAAGTAACTGTAATTGTAACTTGTTTACTTTTATTGGGAAAGAAGTAACGGAAATTTCCTTACTTTTTCATTACTCCTCACGACGTTCTTCAAGGATCTTTTCGGTTGTTTAATGGTTATTTTACAACACGTATTTAAGTTCATTTGAAAGTTAGAGAGCTCTTATTCGTTTTTTTAATTTTTAAAAACAATCAAGGAATTTTGGTGTAGTTTTTGAAAATAGTCCTTGAAAATGGAGAAATATATCATTGAAAAGTCTTTAAATAGTCCTTGATTTTTTTTAACCAAATGTGGCAACCCTGGATAGTACACCCGAACCTGACACAACAAGGGACCGACTTGGAAAGCAAGGTTCAAAATTACCGGTCACTAGTTGCAAAATGCAACCAAATTCTTCATTTTAGGGACTTTATAATTAATTTAGTTGCAGTTATTGCAACTTGTTTTTTTTTTTTTTTAATATCACTGTCAACTTTTTGAAGTGGTTTCCAAAGATCTTGTCGAAATTCGAAAATAATTGTCTTAAAATGGCAAAACTTAAGCTATGCATAAAATGAGAAACTCTGACTATTGTAAAATTAAAAAACTCCTAAGATCGTTAATTATTGCAATTTCAGAAATTTAGGAACTCGAGCTCTCCTGAAATTGTGAAACTTGGGGGTTATTATGGGTGTGCAACTATGGCAATCTTAAGAGTTTGCGCCTGAATTGCACAAAACTAGTTTTGTTTCCATAAATATTTTTCTCGGAAAATCTTCCCAGTAAATCTGCATTTGCTGCTAGATTTTTTAGTTTGTCACATAAATAATTGCACCGAAATTGTGCACTTTAATTAAGATTCACTTGGGTCCCGATGCTTTAATTTCTTAGGATTAAAGAGGTTTTTACTGTATTTACAAAATTGGCGTGAAGCATTCTTTCCAGATCCTCTAGCCTTGATATATTTTAAACTACGTAAATATAAATATTCAGGATTTTTAAGCAGTTCAAATTCCCTTTATAAAACTTTTATTTCCCCTCTCCCTGTTGAAAAATTAAAAAAAATTACAAGTGACTGTTTTTTCTTATTTGAATATTAAATGATTGCAAGCCTATTACCAGGGGTTGAAAAGTTACTTTCAAAAAGTAACTCTGTTACAGTTGCACAGTATGAAAAGTAACTAATTATGAAGCCATTCGTGTGAAATAATATTTTAGTTTTATTTTCGTAAAATTTTTAATTCAATTTTTTAAAAATCGTTTTTAAAGTTTGATTTGAGAACACAATGAAATTGGTGACACCTGCGAGGTTTTATTTTTCCTTTTTAAATTGTTCTATTCTTTTAAAAAATAACTCTAAAGTCTAGTTTTTTAAAATCTGCATAATAATTAATGAATGATAAGCACTGAAATATTTAAGTAATGTTAAAGCAGGGTTTGAAATTAACTGTTGCTAGTCGCAAAATGGAACCATATCTTACAATCTCGCGACTTCAAACTAAATTTTGTCGCAGTTGTTGCGACTAGTTTTTAATTAATGTTGTCTAGCTTCTTTTATAAGATGGTTGCTACAGGTCTTGTCAAATAATCTCAATCAACAATCTTGAAAATGTCAAAATTGTCTTCTGTGATCCTAAAGTCGCAGAACTGTAGCAAGCAAACCTGATTTATGATACTCTGTCGATAGTATTTACGTAAAAATTTTGTAGCTAGCAACTAAGAAATTGCGAAACTTAAATGATTCTATAGGTTCACAACTACTGCCGTCTTGAAAAAGTAGTCTTTGCAGAAATCTAGAGTTTGTGGACAAATTGCGTAGAAACAGCATTTTACGATGCATATTTTTCTCCTAAATGCCTCCAGATAATGTGCATTTGCTCCTAGTTTTTAAGTTAGTATAATAGATTGCTGCTATAGGTATATCCATCGAATTTCTAACTCTTTAAATTATGTTTTCGATAATAGAAATAATTTTTTCTGCCATTCCACAACTATAAAACTAACTGCAATTGTACACATTTTTGTGTGTGGATAAGAGTAAGCAAGTATGGTATTAAAAAAAATCTTAGTGGTAGAATAGTTTAGTTTTCAATATTTTTAAATTCCTATGATCTTCCTAGTCAGTTTCTTCAATCAGTAACTTATTAAGTTTAAACTATTGTCTGAAATGCATCAAATACGGGCTGGTTAGTGCATGGGACTGGCATCATGAAAGCATTCTGCAGTTTCTAATTATTTTTAGGGTCTGGTGCACATTAAATCAATGACTGTAAAGTTGTATCTGTTGTTTTAATAGTGTTTTATCATAATCTCAGTAATGGGAGGCTCATTAAGTAAGGTGCTCGTTTCGCATGGAAAGGGTCCCAGGTTCGGGCTCGAGTATTGCCAAAATAACTGCCGACTTATATGAATGGTCTGTGCCCAAAGATATCAGTCAAAAGAACAACATCCCCTGTAAAGGGAGTACACTTTAAAATATTACCCAAAGTTCTGATAATGTCTCCCTTAGATGGTTGCGTTGGATGCTTATTCAAGTGTGTCTGCTCTGCTCGTCACTTGACTGTAGTTTTAAACTGTGATGTCACCAATGGTCCTCGTATAGCTCAAGTGCGACGCAGTAATTCAAGGCAAATCAAATCTCTGAAAATAATCGCCTACATCTTCGCTGCAGGTTTGGGATATCTGCCCACAGGTTTGGGATTCGAATCTCGGATTGAACAAGCTTCACCCAACCTCCACAGTGGGTTGATAGAATGTTGGTCCAAGCTAGCTTTTGAATTATCCCTGAACCCTTTATGCCCTTAATATGTTTTAATTGGAAAAATTTATCTTTCAGCACTTAAATGATGACTATTGCAGTTATTTAGAATATAAAAGGGTAAAACATAGTTGGAACAAAAAAATTTACTTTATGTCCAAAATTTATTTTCTTTTTTACTTAATTTCTAAATTATGCTGACTAAAATGACATTTTGTTGAATAAATGTTACCTTTTTGGTCGTTAATATGTTGAAATTGCATACTACTGCATTAAAAAAAAGCTCCACTATCTATTTTCCTTCCGAAAAGCAATGAAATGTATAACAGCCATTTAAGTGGTACTAATGGACAGTTTTGGGACAAATTTATTTTAAATTTGTAAACTTGAAGTTCTAAAACCAAATATTTCAATCAAAAAGTTCCATCTTCCCTGTTTTCTCCAAATTGAGCAATGAAAAGAGAAACGGTGGCTTTTTAAGTGATTCAAAGAAGAAAGTCGGGAAACTAGAACAAAGGTCACGGAAATTTAAAAATTCATCAAAAAAGACTAATTTTCACCAAAATGACACCAAAATTTTATAACAAAACAATTCCTCAAATCCTTAAAATTTGTATTTAAACTTACATTAAATTTATTGCAAAATCGTATCATGAAAAATTCTTAACATGATTATCAAAGCAAAGGATCCTGGCTTAGAGGGCACCTATTTATATTTTATGTTTTTAGTACTTTCTAGTCCTTAATTTTTCTGGAAAAGTCTTTGAAAACATCTCTAATAAGTGTATGAACCATGCAATAGCGGCTTGAATTTGCACTGTATTGCATCAAGTATTATTTTATGGTTTGTCTTAGTAATTTTTTCTTTAACGAATTGATCATTTAATTTAAACGGTTGTAAAAGTTTCTGAAAAAAGTCAAGAAATGTTCTATAAAGGTCTTGATAAGGTCAAGAAATTAGATTTGACAAATCCGGTAGACACCCTGTACTTAAAAGTACCGTCGGGGCATAATGGGAAACAAGATTTCTTGTCAGACCCATTGCCAAAAGAACAGGTGTTGCAATTTAACCTCATTTACAAAATTCTTGTAATTTAAACTTGGAATTGAATCAACAGGCTATGGCCTTCTACATACTGTTGAATACAATACAAGGGACAAAAGTGAACTATCTTTCGAGTTACAAAAAATATTCTTGTTTGATATGTGACAGTCTGAAATTAGTCACTTTTTGAATAAGCTCTAAGCAAATAAATTAATAATTTTTTGTCATATCCTCACACAATTACTTAGGGGTTAAAACTTGGTATAATGTTAAAAATTGCTAGCACTATATCAGTTATTATTAGTCAACTCTTTGGTGCTCAGTTCAATTGTTTGTTTAATTTCAAAATTTGTTCTGACCTTTTTTTAAGTCCTTAAAAGTACTTGAAAATGAATCTGAAGTGCTTGAGAAAAAGTTAAATTTCAAGTCCTTAAAAGTGCTTAATATTGAATCTAGAGTGCTTGAAAAAAATCTGTACTATTTACTGCAAAATCGGTTATAAAAAATTCTCTTTGAGAATGCCGAAACATGTGATGGTGACCGAATTACGTTACTGCTATGACATCACTAAAATCTTTTCCCAGTTAGCAAGCGACCGTTATCTTTCGATAAATGCCATAAGTTTTTTTTAAATTGTGTTTTAACCATATAAAAAATTTGGTTAAAATCTGGCACCAACATCGAGTCCTTGAATTTTTCTGGAAAAGTCCTTGAAAGATGCTTGAATTTTTTTTTTTTTCCTATCAAGTGTATGAACCATAAACTGATACATGCTACTTTATTAAGATAATTACTGTTTTCAACTTAAAATATAAAATGAATTTGTTCTTTATTAATTCATAATAAACAACATTAACTTTCAATAAAACCAAAAAAATTCAATGTGAACTTGTTAATATGTTACCTAAAAAAAAAGCAAATATTGTTACTTAAAAAAAACTTTAATAAATGTTAGTATACATGTATGTACAGAAGCCAGACTAGTAGCTTTTATTTATTTACTTTATTTTTATTCGATTTCTAGAAAATTTAATGAGGAATTCATTCTATCAGAAAATATTAAAGAATTCTCATGAATTAGAAGTCAGTATTTGACCATATGCTGGGATTTTTTTTCTCCCTGTTCAGTAAATAAGACTTTGCATACAGTATCCAGATTTTTATGAAACGTTCGTAATAAGATTAATTCTAAAAAAATCTACTTTGTAAACTTTTAAAATCCTATTTCTCACTACGTTTACAATTACATATTCACCTAAATTATTTATACTTAAGGATTCTTCATGCTGGTTTTAGTTATGCTTGATTTTTTTGCACCCTTATTCTCTTGCTTTTGTTTAAAAAGTATTTTGATAGTAAAACTTGTTACTCTATGTGAAGTGGAGGAAAGATGTAGTTACGAATAGCGTTGTGAAAGAAAAATATCCCAGAGTAAAAATCAATTGATTGCACAGGACTCTTCCTATAATCAGATTTGCTTGGCGGCAGCGTGTAAAATACTTTTTTTTTGTGTGTATAGCAGTTTTGCTACACCAAAGTATTTGTGTGTAGCAATTAATGCATAGCACTTTCGAAAAACTTTAAGGATCCGAAAGTCGCGGAACTCCGGGGATCCGAAAGTCGCGAAACTTCGGGGATCCGATAGTCACGGAACAGCGGCGATCCGAAAGTCGTGAAACCCCGGGGGGTTCAAATGTCACGGAACTCCGGGGATCCGAAAATCGCGAAACTCCGGGGATCCGAAAATCGCGAAACTTCGGGGATTCGAAAATCGCGAAACTACGTTGATCCGAAAGTCGCGAAACTACGGCAACTTCCGGATCGCCGTAGTTCTAAAATAATTTAGCTTTGTATCGCAACTAAATGCAATACAAAGCTAAATCGCTATCGCAAGTTTTCATTTTGGTGTCGCGTTTCGCGATGCGATACCGCTAATTTTACACGCTGCTTGGCGGACGTTGGCGACAGGGTAACGGTTTCTCCCTTGCTTCTTATCTCGCGTTACAAGCATGGGACTCGAATCTGGCGTGAGTCAGGGTTGCCGCGAAAGAACCAAGTAGAAAACTGGTTTCCTTGCATCCGTTTAGGCGATGAAAAGCCCGATGCAGACAGTCCTATGCAGTGGAGATTTTTCCTCCGTTGCTTATAAAAGCCTACTTGTAGCTTTAGTAGGAAGTTTTTTCGACCTAAACAATTTTTCAATCAAAATTTTTCCTTTTGTGTTTTTTAAAGATGGAGCACAGCAAACAGATGAGGCAAAGAATAAAAAACTTAGTAGTTAACACCCAATGCTAATTAGGGAAATGGGAAAATGATTGATCGTATCGTATAATGTGGAGGTTTTAACTGTTTGGTGGGTTAATAGAGAGCTTTTGCATACCGTTCGGTGAACCGTAACGTTAACGCTAACCCAAACCTTATTCTCTCGACCAATCAGAATGCGCGTAGAGATAAGGTTAAGGGAATCGCTCCCTTATTTCGGAAATTTACCGTAACCCTAACGCTATCCCCTTAACCATAAACCATAAAGTCACGTGGGCAGTTGTTGTTGTTTTATTGGTTATGGCATTGAATCTCGGTTTGTTTTGAAAAGTAACTTGACAAAAAAAAAAGGACTTTCGCTATAATATAAAACATTTCAGATTTTATATCGTTAAATTTAATAATCGAAAATGTGAAAGATAAACATTTAAAAAGTTTTGTTTAAAAAGGTTCAAAATCGCTTTGAATTGTAATAAAAATTGTATTACTCCGTGTGCATATTTTTGCATACTATACTGTTATTTTTCCTGTAAAAAGTTTATATTTATGTTTAAAAAAAGTTGATTTTTCCAGTTTGGGGTTATTTATTTACTTTGAAATATATTTCCAAAAGTACAAATTCCTTTTTTAGTTGTAGTACTACGAGGAGTCTTACAGGGTTGAATACTCATTACTTAAAAATCACCTACACTTTCATTCATGTTTGTTTATTTCAAATGTGTTCAAAGAGAGAGAAATATAAAAATTTTATTAATAGTTCAAATTTAGTTGATAAATTAAATTTTCGGAACAGAAATTGATTTATAGATAATATCTTTAATTGATCAAAATAACCCTTCCACTTAAAAACACTTAAAGTATATGTTTTTATGAAAATTAAATTAATGGAATGTGTTGCACTTGACTATACCATAGTTTAACAGTACTTTAAGCGTGGCAACCCCCAAGCATGACTTTTTAAATAGCCAAGTAAAGAAAAACAATATGTGCAAAAGTACTTTATTTTTTCTCTATTATATATCCTAGATATTCATTTTATATGCAGAGAGCTTTTAAAGAATCATAAAGATGCTCAAATTTAGCTTTTAATAAAATTTTTAGAGCATTAACTTATTTTGGCATTCCTTGTTATGGTTAATCAAAACAACATTCACAAAATACACATGATTAATATTTTTGACTGCACTTTTAGTGACTACAATCAATTCTAAAAAGCAACTTCTATCTAGTGTTGTGTCATACTTTCATGTTATGGAGATATATTTAAGCTTTAAGACCCCAACCCCTCCCTATGATACTGCCCTAGATAGTCGAGTAGCACTAAGAAGAACTAAACAAGCCTAAACTACCCTTTGAAAAGATTTTCTCATCTTTTTATCACTACATTTGTATTTAAAATACACAGAGCATTTCAATAATATATAAAGTTGCCAACTGTAGCTTAGAATGTAACTTTCAGATCAGAAACTGTATTTTTGGTACTGCCTCAGATGGTCGACAAGACTCAAAAAGCTAGCAGGACCCTTTGAAAGTTTCTCACACCTCTTTTATTACTGTATTTGTATTTAACAAACAAAGAGCTTCTAAAGAATGTCTATGGTTGCCAACTTTCGATTAGAATTTAACTTTTAAAACAGAAACTGTATTTTTAGATATACCGTTATCGTTAACAAAATGCATCTGACAAATAATTGTAATGGAACTGTTCTTGACTGCAATTAATTATAGTAGATGAGTTATATCCATCGACACTTTCACTTTTCAGTCACACTTTCACTTTTCAGTCACACTTTCATGTTTAGTTATCTTTTTAAACTTGAGGATCCCCCCCCCCCCCCCCCCCCCCCCCCCCCCCCCCCCCCCCCCCATCATAGTACTGCCTCAGATGGTCGACAAGAAGCAAAATTCAAACCAGGACCCTAAATTCTTTTGCAAGATTCACCTCATTTTTTATTATTGCATTTGTGTATTTAACATAGAGAGCTTTTAAAGAATATATAAAGTTACAAACTTTAGCTTAGAATTCTACTTTTAAATCAGAAACTGTATATTTGCATCAACGGCTATCATTAAGTAAAATAACATTCACAAAATGCACCTGGCAAATAGTTTTAATGGAACTGTTCTTTACTGCAATTAATTCTACTAGCTGAGTTCTATTTATGGATGAGTCACACTTTCAGGTTTAGTTACTTTTTTAAACCTGATGATCCCCCCCAATAGTACTGCATCAGATGATCGACAAGAAGCAAAAATCAAACCAGGACCCTAAACCCTTTGAAATTTTCCCCCTAATCTTTTATTACTGTATTAAACATACAGAGGGCTTTTAAAGATTATGTATGGTTGCCAACTTTAGATTAGAATTTAACTTTTAAATCAGAAACTGTATTTTTGAATTCACTGTTATCATTAAGCAAAATAACATTCACAAAATGCACCTGACAAATAATTTTTGTGGAATTGTTCTTGACTGCTATCAACTCTACAAGATGAGTTCTGTACATGGCTTAGTTTCACACATTCATGTTTGATTATTTTTATATACTTGAGTATCCCCCACCCCCCCTACCCCAGAGCACTGCCTCAGATGGTCGACAAGAAGCAAAAATCAATCCAGGACCCTAAACCCTTTGAAAATTTCCTCCTCATCTTTTATTACTGTATTTAACATACAGAGGGCTTTCAAATAATGTGTGGTAGCCAACTTTTCTAGAATTTAACTTTGAAATCAGAAACTGTAATTTTAGATTCACCGTTATCATTAGGCAAAATAGAATATTCACAAAATGCACCTGGCAAATAACTTTAATTTAACTATTCTTGACTGCAATAAATTCTACTAGATGAGTTAGTTCAATCTATAACTGAGTGTCGCACTTTCATGTTTCAGTATTTTTTTTTAACCAACCCAAACACATTATTTCTGACTGTCCACTAGAAAATATATAAGGATGCCAATAAAATCTGTTATTTTGTGTTACACATTTTTAGGTTAAACATTTTATTGACATTTTCTTTCCCAAAATACTTGAAAACTAAATTTATGTGTCGTTTTAAATCTTATGCATTGTATACAGCTTTTGTTTCTTGTGAAATATCAACAACATCTTATACAATCAATTAGTAATCATAGTTGTTTTTACAAAGGGACTCCAAAAGAGCTAAATTGGATGGCAACAACTGCAACAATTTTTGTTTTTGCACAGAAGTATCGATATTTTAAAAATTAATATGTTAAAGTTACCATTCAATTAGAAATAGTCTACAACTATCGTAAAATTCGCTAAAACTATGTTGTTTACTTATATGTTTGGTAACCTTTATTTTTCGCCTTCCAATTTCTATAAGTGGTCCGCAATGAAAAAGCTTTAACGAAACCATCAACTGTCTTTTAATTTTTAGTCGAAATCACGATTGCTACGTAGATAAGGATAAGGTTTTCGTTAGACGCTAACGCTATGCAAAAGGGCATTTTTGCAAGGTATCCCTTATTCTTTGCGCATGCGTAATAAACACAAAATAAGGTTAGAGTTAGCGTTACGGTTTCCCCCTAACCGTATGCAAAATCTCTCTAATGTCGCAATGACTGAAAATAGCGCTTAAAATTAAACTGTGGTCGACAGCATGTAAATTATAACAAACCCTTATTGTTAGAAAGCAATTAGTAAATATTGCAATTACTAATGAATATAACTTTTAATAAAATACTTAAAAATGAATAAGTGTAATCCCAATAGCAAAATTTCCAGAAATAATTATCTCCAGCAAATCTCCCAAAAATAAATTTGTCTGCGGTGTAGTGAGCAAAAAAATATCCTTTTCCTGTATCATTTAAGTACTGTTACAGCTGTATAGGGGCTATATATCTCTGCGCATTTCTTACAAACTGGAGATTTCGGAACTTGCAATAACAGAAGGTTCCTGATTTCAAAATAACTTAATTTTAGGGCTTTTGGATAATTCAAGTTAAAAATATGTATTTTTTCGAAGTTAACTGTGACACAACTTAAATGAGCAATCATTGTTTCCTATACTTCTACTAATCTTGTTGTAGAATTAGTTTAGGTACAGCTGCGGAAATAAAAAAAAAGTACCACTAGTGATTATTTCTGCCGTTAGTCACCCTATAGAATCGGACCTTTTTTGAATTGTAAACAATTAACATTCTGAGTTAATTGCATGACACAAATTTTCCATAAGGGGTTATCTTCATATTAAAAATGTTACTAACTTTAAAATTTCCAATAGGAACACCCCTTTTTGAGTCCATATTTCAAATCTATGACCTATGTTAATACGAAATGCCAAATTTTGTTAGTTTTTAAGCATTATTAGGGGAGTTAGAGACATGCAAAAATTAGGTCCCATAATGTTAAAAGAGTTGCACATAAAAAACTATCCCAATCTATAAATAATTAATATAATGAAACGAATTTTTTACTGAAAAGAAACTATAATAACCCAAACAAAATGCATTCAATATTGGGGTAGTTAAAACAATTTTAATATTTTTTAATAATTATTATATTACTTTTTTTAAAAAATATGAATAGAAACCCCTTAATATTTTTACAGAAATAAATTCAAGACGGGAAGTTTAAGCGAAATAACAATTTTTAAAATATTTTTTAATTACCCTTTAGGGGACTGTGTATAAGATTACATGTGTAATTGATAAATAAACACGGCCTTGCATGCATGCTTGCTTGTCATTCAGAGATGCTCCCCAAAAAATCCACAAGAGATTCGATTGAATAACTCATCTAATATTCATTCAAATGTAACAAAAACTTAGATATAAGGGTTTTCGAGAGTGCTTAACATTTCTAAGTTATTAAAATTGGGTGTTGCTATTGGAAATTTCAAAGTTCTTAATATTTTTAATATGAAGACGGCCCCTTATGCAAATTTTGTGTCATGCAATTAATTCAGAACGTTAATTGTTCACAATCTCAAAAAGGTCCGATTCTATAGGGTGATTAATGGCTGAAATAATCACTAGTGGTACTTTTTTTATTTCTGCAGCTGTACCTAATACAAATTAACGATATCCAGCTTTCCGTAAACTTGTTCCCCTAATGTTTTTCAAACAAGTATCTATCATAGTTACAAACCTTGCCCTAAAGACAAGATATTAATTATTCATCATCAGAAATATGTGTACTTTAAATTAGCGAATCCTAAGCAGCATAATATGTGTTTGAAGCAAAACTTAAAGCATGAAACTTAAACTTGAAGCACATCTGTTAACTTTTTAATGTTACACTGTTAATTGTTAAATTATTATGTTAATGCATTTATCTCTATGGGACTGACAGTCCCTCTTAAACAGGGTTCCCATGGGTCCTTGAAAGTCCTTAAAAACTCCTTGATTTTTATTTTGAAATAAGAGTGGAAGTGTTAAATAATATGAAGTGAAACATAGCATATTGCTTACCTGCTGTTTGTCCTCTAACAAGTTTTAAATTGCATATTTCACAATCAAATGAGTTATATTTGAAAACATAATTAAACAAACATTACTTGAAAAAAAAAACACTTTAAAATAGAATTACGCAAAAAGGTTGTTCGGGTTGTCTGCTCCTAAAGAGATTAGAACAAAACCCGATATTATAGCTTGCTTTAAATGTGTACATAGAAATATTGAATTAATTATTGTGTTGAAATCTAACGTCGCTTCCTTAATCCAGACTTAAGTAAGCAATTCTAATCATTCAAAGCAAAGCCAAATGAAAATTATGAAAGAAAATTAATAGAACGGAATTAATGCTTCCTTTTGCGATAGCCTCTCTAATTTTGCACTTTTACCAACAGAAATCGCGAAATGAGCAGCAAGATTGTAAAGATACATCCAGCCATTCTTTTCGCTGTATCCTTTACATATCCTTGTGTTGTTTGTATAAAACAAATGTATGAAGCAAGTACAGGGTGGTGCAAATAAAATTGGCCCTGGCATGGACGAATGCATATAATAGCTTGGCCTAGAAAAACTATTGAAGTTAACGAGTTCAGATCATAGTGCAAGTTGTTTAAGTTTGCAGTGATTATATCTGCATTTGTGAAGATATCATAGTTACCTGCAAATACACTGCTCAAAACAATTAGGGGAGCACGTTTTACTTCCAACTTTTACTTCACTCCCAACTTTTTAATTTTCGTTCTAAAAATCTAAAATTGGGGAAATAGGTTCATTATGTATCCGGAATGAAATAGTAAAAAACAGGAGAAAAAACTTTGTCTTTTTAAATTAAAATTTAAGGAAAAAAAAAAGGAATCATAACTTGTTTTAATAAATTCTAACAAATTGTTTTTCAAAACTTTATTTGTCAAAAAAAATTTTTAACATATTTTTAAACATCTAAAAAATGCAAGCATGAAAAGTTTAGGGTCAATTTTTTTTTCTAAAACTGTTTTAGAGTGAATTTTAGTTTGCCATATTTTTCATATTTTCATTTACCTCAATGACTTCACTTGTCAAACTGGTTTTTTCTATTGGATTGGTTTTTGACTTGGCACTATTTCCTATCTTATCCCTACTTCAAAGCTGGGCCACTTAGTTGCACCACCCTGTTCAACTAATCTTAAATTCGACCCTGCCTCAATTATAATATAAGTGGGACTTGGGTCATAAATTTGTAGAAGTTCAGAAAAAAAAATTCTTTTAAAAAGTCAAATATAATCATGCTTTTTTGGTGAAGCTAGGAATGGATGTTTTAAACTAATTTTTATGACGAAAATGGGTACTGCTGTTTCTAGCCGTCGAACTTGTCAATTTCAGCCCCATACACAAAAACACCAATGAATGTATGGTCCGGCTGTCACTTCTTAGCGCCTCAAATATTTTGATTGTATAAGCTTCCACTTTGAAAAAGGGTAGATAACCTCAAGAGGCATTGTTGTTAATCCCAAGTTGCGTTAGTTTGGTTGGAAATTAGGTGTCACACAAAAACTACACATACGGTGATTGGTGAAAGGATTATAGTTAATTGCTGATGGGGCCGTCATCAATTTGCATGTGTTTCTTTTCTATCCTGACTTGATCGTCAAGAGATTTGCATCCTTAGTATGCTAAATATAACGAATCAAGTATCCCCTCTGGGTACGCTATAAGTTAAAATATAGCTTTGCAATAATAGTGAACAAGATGCATGTTCGAACTGCCCTTCAGTTGAGAAACTATTTCTAAACTATAAAGAAATATCCTTCCATAAAAGCAATGAATCGTCAAATATAGTATTATTACTATTGCCTAAACCAAAATCTTCATTGCTCTTTTTCAAAGAAGACTCTTTCACAGTCAAAATAGGGCTGGGGAGCCCAGATGGTTAAGCACTCGCTTAGCATGCGGAAGGTCCCAGGTTCGGGTCCGGGCATCGCCAAATTAGCTGCCGACCTATAAACGGTCCGTGCAGCCAAAAATGTCTGACGAATAAAACACCCAGTGTAAGGGACTGCAGGTTAAATATCCTACAAAATGCTGTGTACGATGTCGCTCCTAACGGTTGCGTTGGGTGCCTATTTAGGTGTCGGCGCATCACCTGACTGTAGTTCTAAAATATGACGCCCGTCATCAATAGCCCTTGTGTAGCTCTAGTGCGACAATAATTCAAACCCACCTAATTCACAATCAAAATATTTGAGGTGCCAAGAAGTGACAGGCAAACTATAACCATAAACCACATATCAGGCGTACGGACAAACAAAATGCAAACATAGACGTCACATCACTAATTCGGGACATCAACAGGACTCGCAATGTGCACAGTCAATGTTCAGACACACAATAGAGAAGACACGAACACAGACAATGAGCAGTTTAACGGACGCTTCAGAGAGTGGAAATCGGAAAACAAGGTGGTCCGGTTATTGGGAGTGGGAAGACGCCTTCGACGCAAGCAATCGGAGGTGTGGAAGTGTTCTACACCCGTAAGATATGCGGGACACATCGTGGAACGAGAGTGTGAATGTGAAGCTTGATTGTGGAATGCTGGGGGGCATAAAACAGGGTTTGCTGTAAGTTTTTAGCTTGATGGTGTCGGTCAACATGGCATACTTTAAAAAGATACAGAAGATCTTTGTGACCTCACGAGATCCGTTTGGTTGTCGGCTTTATTTAGTGTGAATTTTTATTTTCAGAATTATCTGACAGTTATATTGTATATTACTGTACATATTACAGTTATCTAAATTGCTACTATTCTTATTTTATCAAGCACAATGTTTTGATTCCTTTATTTTTAGTTACTGTTAATTATTTAAGGGGTTGTTTCATGGAGGATCTGGCAATACCTCCGCTGTCTTGTTTTCCTTTCTCTCAAATTACTTTTCTTTTGCGTAAGTTGTTTGGTTGGTTGGTAGACTTGCATTCAGATTAGTGTGCTTGGTCAGCAAACATACCTGATTATCTCTTCTATCAACCAATCAAAACCAAATTAATTCGAGAGAAAGAAAAACAAGACTGCAGAGCTATTGCCAGATCCTCCGTGAAACAGCCCCATTATTGCTATATGTAATGTTTACAGATTTTCAAAATTGAAGAGTACAGGGGGAGAACCGCTTGATTTCTGTAGAGTCTTTCCGTAATTGTGTCTGCTTGGTGGACATTGGCGACCAGAAACCGGTTTTTTCTTTCGGTTCTTCAATCGTGGTACAAGCGTGTGACTTGTATCCACTGATCTCTGGCATGAATCAAGATTGCTGCGAAAGATAAACAAGGCGAGCTTTCCACCAGTTTAAGCCATTTCTTGCTATCATCCCCAAAGAGGCTAACGAAAGTCTTCTACGAAATAAAGCGCTTCTTCCCCTGTACTCTTCCATTATAAACATAGCTGACTTACAGATCTTCTACATTTTGAAAGGGTTTTGAATATTTTAAGTTTTCAAAGAATAATTTTACAAAAAATATTTTAACGAATTTCAAGAAATGAGATTATTAGGGAAATGTATGCCTTCATATATCGTGTTAGGAAACCATTTGTAAAAATATTCAATACAGCCGGAGAAATATCCACAGAAGCTTTCTGTGATGTCACAATATCTATTCGGTTCGGATAGGTTTCTGTAAAGAAATGCAAAACTTATTCGTACATTTCCTACTTATAATTTTCAGTTTCCGAACAGGTTTCAGAACAACTGGAAATCCGAACCAGTTAGATTGAGCCAGGGTTCGTATACCTCCGAAAAACTCCTGAATTTTTTTTTTTTAAGGGCACTTGTAACTCCTGAAATTGTGTATCATCTCATGATATTTCTCCCCTTCTCCTGACAAAATTGACAGCAAGAATAATTTTTCTCTTTTCTCAGTCGCTTTTCTCTTGTACTTTGTCAGGATGTCTACCGTTCGAAAAAAGTCATAAAATTAAAACAAAAGTCAGGAAAATTTAAAAAATCGCAAAAAAGATTTTTTCCCCTAAAAAAAAGGGGGGTTGGCTTTTACACTGAAGCCTCAACACACATTTCCACCCTTGCTTCCCCTTACACCTTTACACCCTCGCTTCCTTCATTCTTGGTCTAAGTTACTATACCAATACAATAATAAACACACATATTTAAATTAATTTCGCGATACCTCATGTAAAACTCATGAATTCCACAAGTGAAACGTCATTTGCGAGTATGAGCCCTGTTGTGTGACATCGCAGAGCTTCCCTGGTTTTA
This sequence comes from Hylyphantes graminicola, assembly GCA_023701765.1. Lineage (NCBI taxonomy): Eukaryota > Metazoa > Arthropoda > Arachnida > Araneae > Linyphiidae > Hylyphantes > Hylyphantes graminicola. The sequence continues at coordinate 3,977,145 of CM043119.1, read as the reverse complement.
ATGGTTGAGTCAACTGGCTAAGAACTTGGATTTCATGATCCCTGTCCGTGCGCCACTTACACTTTTACGAAGACTGAGCATGAAGTATAGCATGGTTTGATTATGTCCATGCAATAAATACATGAAATCGATTGTTATATTTTACACTAGGTTTTTAAAACTTTAGTTTTTAGAAAACTCTCAATTAAATACTTTTAGAAAACCCACGGCCTAAGCATTTACAAAAACTTTTCTGTATTACTAAAGTAGTTCCTTTTGAAACCCTTCAAAAGCACTTCAGATTAAAATATATTTATTCTACAAACTACGCGATACTTTACAAAACACTAGACATTCTGGAAAAAATATAAATCTTTTGCTAGACACGCTAAATTTATTTTTATAGCAAATTTATTCATGATATTGACCCACTAAATTTAAAATTTATTTGAATGAATCAATCTAAAAATTAACGAATCAGTCTTCGTATAAAGCCTTCTCCCTGACGGGGATCATCTAGTTTTATGTGTGACTTCTTTTGATCATGCACTTTACTCGCTCCCTCCCTTAAAAGTGTATGTCCTAAATGAACCGCACCTGAAGCGTTGGATCTTACTGATTATCTGACTTTCAGAAAAAAAAATCCCCCCAACTATTTGTTACTGCTTGTCTTCGTTGGATGTCATGCCTAGTAATTTTTTTGAGATGACAAATAGAATTAGTATACATGACATCCAACGAAGATAAACAGTAAGAAATGAGTTTGTCGCACATAAACTTTGGTGAAATCAAGATTCTAACAAGAAGAGCTATTACAAAAATCCATTTCTCGAAATGCCAAAACAGCACCTCACACTTTGGTTTTGGTTGGGTTGGTGACGACCGAAACTAGAACTACATGATCTCGCAGTCGTTCATAAATCATCAAATGTTGTTTCTAGTGTGAATAGAAAAAAAAGTTGTCACTGTTTTATTTAGCATTAACCGGACAACTTTTGTGACAAGGGCTTGTTTAAATACTTAAATATATTGGTGTATAAATCGGCACATTAAAAAAGTTAAATGCTATTACAAGTTAAGCTAAGTAATTATTTTCTTAAATAAGAAAATGCAATTAAGTAATTTTTATCTCAAAACAAGATTTTATGTTTTAACTTTATCGCCATCTATACACTCTCCCAAACTATTGCTTCACATTTTTTTTACATAAACTCTAAGTAAATGGAATGACTTAAACCAAAGTCTAAAAATAACTTATTTCGTGTAAGCACTTAGTGGTTACACGAAAAAGCCATTTCAATCGCAAAATCAAGTGGCACTTGATTTTGCGATTGAAATGCAGCTATTTTTATCAGCTGAACATGATTTCTTAACTTGAAATGCTAATGGAGCATTGTAAATTTTATGACATATCTAAAATATTTTTATAACTAGCAATGTTTTTTAAGCTAGTTTACAACTACCTTATGTTTCCAATTTACAGTATTTAAATATCTCTGTAAATTTGTCTAGTTATGTTTAGGTCAAAGGCCATTTGTAGAAAAATTTTAAATTAAACTTTTTCTCAATTTTTTAAAAATTTAATTAGGTTAGCATTAATAAGCCATAAGAAATTAATATTATCCATTTTAATAAAAGTTAGGCCTTCAAAGTTATGCAGACCTTAAGTAATTGATTGAATATTCCCTTTTTTTTTAAACTAAAATTATCCAAATGTGGTTAGGTCTAAACTGCTTTCGATAATTGGAGTTCGACTATATACTTATACAAGATCATCAGTAGCTTGTAAGAATGTATATATTTGTAACAAGTATTTTCGACGGTGGGAGCCGCTTCGTGTTGTTGGTATTGAAGTTTGACGGAAATATGTTTTGCGGTCTTACATTCTCTATGCTTGCACCATATGGTACAATGGACACACTTGGGATTTCTGGCTGTAAAAATGAGTGATTTCTTGAGTGGTTTTTTAAATGAGTGCCATCATGCCTAGTTTCAACAAATTTCATGACCTTTGGGTGCCATGTCCTATTTTTAGTTGCAATCTAAGGTTATAGAAATACATACAATGGAAAAAGTTTGAACATTGATTTATTTAGCCTGTATCAGTTTTTAATGAATAAACATTTTTTTTTTTTGACATGATCAACCGGAGCCTTCATCCTGATTGCAGAAGAGATGCTTGCAGGCAAAATTGAACCATGAATTCATTCAGGTAATAAAAAACGTTATTAGTGGAATCTTGCTATGTGGGGGGGCGTCCTGAATCATGCTATACGATTTTTGGAGATTTTTCAAAATTCGTATTTTTTTTTTAAGAAACCTTTTTTTTAAAAAAAAATTTCGTTACTTGTTTGGATGTTTGATACCTGGCAAACTTCAAAACACATACAGGGTGTTTCAAAATTGGCTGGAAATGGAAAGGATGCAATTCCGAAATATTTACCCGGCCCCCCGCCAATGAAAAACGGCTAACTAATTGGCCGCCCTTTCGGCCGTGCATGAAATCTTGCACTTGTGCTACACAAGAATGTAGTACTTTTAGTTTGGTATGGTTGAATTTACATCTGATTAAAATTACAGGTCCAACTAGTTTTCAACGAGTATCTTTTTTAAGGGGCTGTTTATTTTGATAGGTTGACGTTATTATTGTTACTAATATTATTATGCAGGTCTGTAAATATATATTCCGGCTTGAGTGCATGATCAGAGACCCGCTTATAAGCCCATGCCTCACAGCGCTCCTATAAATCTAATTCCTATATTTTAGACCCTTACTTTCGCTTTTTTCCCTTATCATCATTGCGATCTATTCTTTACATTTAAACTGAAACTGTGATCAGGACTTGATCAACGGAAAATATTCTGGTTGGTTAGACTTGGCTTGAACCGGAGCTACAAAAGAAAAACTAAACACCCTTCCGATCACCTCGAAGCAAAAATCTGCTGAGACGACATCGGTGGATTTCGTGGTAATCACTAGGCTATTATCTTCCTATCACTACTGAAACGGCCCACGACGGTCGTCCGACTAACGATTCGATAATGATATTCCTGTTGCATATATAAGAGGAAACAAAAATCTTCCGTAGCAAATATGTTAAGCTTAGTTTTCATTGATATAGATCGAGAATGTAGGAAAGTATTGTTTCGATGGCTATTGTGTAGAAATTTTGAGTCCTGGTGTAAAAGTTAACTCTTTTTAATAGGGCTCTATTTTTGTGCTAAATATCTGGACGGAGATTACGAGTATGAGAGTGTTCGGTGTTTATTAACTATATAAAATTAACGGCTATTTAAGGAATTGTGTAATTCATTGTTAAAATCGATATAAATTGAATATATTCCCTCAAAAATTCGTCAAATATATAAAATTTTCATATGATCTAGGATAGTCGGATCAAACGTATTCTGCACCTGTGTGATTATCTATTTTTCCTTTCATGATTCTCCGAGGTTTCCCTGATTATGAGATCTCCCGAGTTTTTCAGTATTTTTTTATTGTCAGACATTGAGATCGCTAGAATTTTCGGATACGGTATAGAACCTTTAATCCGGACATCGCAGCGCTTGAGCTTTTCCGGATTGTGGGCCCAGTCGGTTAGGCTGGCTAACTGCGTACGATGTCGCCCTCAACGGTTGCGTTGGATACCTATTCAGGTGTAGGCTCGTCACTTGTCTGTGGTTCTAAAATACTACGCCCGTCGCCAGTAGTCCTAGTTGCTGTAGTGCGATGAAAATGAAAACCTAACCTGATTGTGGGATAACCACCTAATATTTCCAGAAAAAAAAGGAAAATCGGAATGTGATTAGGAGAGCTATATGTCTGTGAATCGCGTTACAAAGTCCCTATCATATAAATATCTAGGCAGAGAAGTATAGTGCAATGGTAGAGAAATGTCGGTAAAAAATAGCGCCTAAAAAGGGGAGCCAACTCTTCCGCAATTACCAAATGTTTCACAACATTAACACCCCTGAAAAAACTGTTTCCTCCTTCCTCTCGCGGTCCACATTAATGAAAACTAAGCTTAAATTTCAATAAACAACTAAGTTCAAATAATACATGTCACTAATAACGATAAAATAATTTACTTAAAATTTGAAGATGGTTGAGATTATACTAAGATGTTTTTGGAAATCGATTTCAGACCAGTGCTATCCAATAATGCTTCCCGATTACTTGTTTTGCTGCCTAGTAATTTTCACGAAATCCACCGATGAGGTCGCAATGCCTCATAATGATTGATAGTATTTGCCTCTGCGTGGTCGGAAGGGCGTCTGCATACTTTAGTAGCTCCTGTCTGTGCAAGCCAATCGGACCAACCAGGATGATTTCTTTTGTTCAAGTGTTCGTGGCCTTGTGATCACAAGAACAGCTTGTTTGTTAATGTATTTTAATTTATTGCTGAAAATCCCAAAACATCAGTTTCTAAAACTATTAAAATGATCAGTGACTACTAATGTTTTTTTTTTGTTTGGATTTCTATTTAACACATTCGCTGCCACCATATTATCGATAGATGCTTCATCGATAGAGGCTGATAAAGTAGAAGAACATAATGTTTTTTTAACCTGTCGGTTACAATGGATATGAACTAACTATTCTTCATTTTCGAACACGCACAAATCTTAGTTCGAGGTCGTAAAATTGCAAGGTTAGGTTGAATTAACGTCGCTATCTAAAGCTGCGCGACAGCAAGTAGTAAAAATACGAGGAAATGTTCCTGGCCTTTTCCAACCGGATAACTCATCATATCACTAATTATTGAATTGAAAGCCAATTACCAGATATGCTTCAGTGATTAACTTTTCGACTATGAAATCCTCATTAAATTTTCATAATTCATATCTTTTGGGTAGCTTTTGTTTGAAAAAAATAAAGCAGACTATTTGCAATTTCTTTATAGCTAGATTGTTGAATAACAAACTGAAACACACCACGAAATCCAGTATGTCTGATGTCTGGTCGCCCTACACTTGAGACAAAGTATTTAATTTCCTCGTAACTTGTAATAGAATGCTCTCTTTCAAATCATCAAAAGCACAGCAGGATCGGTTGCAAAAGTTACAAACGAACTTGAACTCATAAGAACGGTTGGCGAAATGGTACTATGAATTTCATCAGAATGTGCTGTTATCGGTGAATCGGAACCACGCGACTCCCTAAGGAGTCAGTGGCATCCAACGTGTTAAACGATTGTTACCACAGGACCGATACAATAACGGAACATTCTGTAATTTTAATCAGATATAAATTCAACCAAACTAAAAGTACTACATTCTTATGTAGCACAAGTGCAAGGCTTCATGCACGATCGAACTATAGTTTTTTTTATTGGCGGGGACCAGGTAAATATTTCGGAATTGCACCATTTCCATTTCCGCTCAAGTTTGGGACACCCTGTACCATGGTGGATACGATTGCAATGCTAGCTTCAAAAACATTTACTCCTGTATCCCCTTGTGTCTTATTCTTCGAAGAGATGTGAGAGTTGCTGTTTCAGTTTTTCCTTACCTTACTTTGGTTTGGGTTCGGAAGTATAACTGATCACAATCAAAATACACATTTTTAGTAACTACTAACATTTTTAGTACTATGACAAGCTGTACATACTGTTGTACACCTAGCACGTTCTAAATCCTAAAGAGTACAATATTTTACAACTTAAATTGAAGGTTTTTTTTATGGTGTCTAAAATCTATTATATTTTTTTAGGTGCCATGTGTTAAACCAGTTCTGCCTGTCTTTCTGTGCGGAAATGAAGCCTGAACTTTAAACCAAGACGTCCAACGTCTACTAGACACTTTCAAAAACATACTTGTACCTATCTTTGGTGCCATACTAGAGGGAGGATGTTGGTAAACGCGATACAACTTTTAACTTTATAGGTACATCCTCAAATCATACCAGATCATCCGAAGTTAAGATTGCTCCCGCCATATCTAGAGGGCCATTGTAAATTGTCAGGATTCGTCGAACTTGAAAGAATTTTCCATTGACGGGGGGAGCTGGAGAAGGTGTCATGTGAGGCAGCCAAGGCCTGTAAAGGGCCGTTCAGTATGTCCTACAATATTCATTGGTAAGTAAAACCCTTTCTTGCTGTTTCTAATATTGTCCTATAAAATATTAGAAACAAATCTTAAACGAGTGAGTTTGCGATAGAAGGTAATTAATCTGCAAATTCTATTGCGGTAGTTATGTAGGTGCGCAAGATTTTGTGCAAACTGAGCACATTGGCGGCCGAATTGGCTCCTCGTGTAGCTCTAGTTCGACAATATTCAAATTTGCCAAGTATGACTCGCCTCCTGTAAGTAAATGTTGGTGCTGGCATCTATGAATGGAAAAGGGATTAAATCCACATGATTCCCAGATAGTGCTGCCATCTAACATTATTTTTTTAGTTCATAGTTAGATGATAGCGCAATGCAGTGCAGTTAATTGTTCAGTTCATAAGAAAAGGTGGTAGCTATATACAGTTATTTTACTTCAATTCATAGGGATAGGTAGTACATTCCTCAACGTAAATATGACGGGATTGGCAGATTGCTTTTGGGCATAATGTGGTTGCAGTGAAGGTTGGGTTAATGTTGGTATGGCGTATCGTTGGCCTCCAGTTACGGCGACCGCTGCATTTTTATTCATGATTTAGCTGGGCGGTCCGGAATTCGCCAAAATAACTGCTTACGGCCCGTGCGTTCACCCCAAAAATGTCCGACGAATAATATACCGTGTAAATGAAGTGCACGTTAAGAACCCTTCGTAGTCCTAACGCTGCGTACGATGTCGCCCTTAAAGGTTGCGTACCTATTCAGGTGTCGGCTAGTCACTTGACTGTGGCTCGAAAATACGAGGCCCGTCGCCAATAGCCCTCGTGCAGCTCTAGTGCGACGATAACTCAAACCTAACCTCTTCTTCTAAAGCTTGATAAAAGAATTCCAAAAACTGATTAGGGTTTCCGAATCTATCTTGTGCTTAACTTTCTACACAGGTAATAAATCAAAAAAATTAAGCGATAAAGAGCGAAAACCTATAAAATATTATAAACGCCCTTGACACCAAAACCAAGCGCGGGGTATGGAGAAAAAGATCTTTTGGGATTGACCGATGGCGGTTTTGGCCTATACCGAATGTTTAAAAATAAATCGAATTGCTACGAGACGTCTTGACACCACGGTGATTCCGCCGCAAATGGGTAAAAATTATGAGGCGGCAACGATCGATCGGCGCTAAACTAATAACGGAATAGAATGGTTATGGCCTGCTATCCAAACCACTCGGCCATCAAGTCATACATGACACCCTAATTGTCTCCATGTTGCGGTTGGTAGGTTCGTTCAGTCTTTACCCTATAGGTTAGGTGTGAATTATCGTCGCGCTAATCTACACGGTGGCTATTGGCGACGGGCGTCATATTTTAGAACCACAGTCGAGTGACGATCCGACGCCTAAATAGGCACCCAACGTAACCGTTACTACTCTTCTATAGAATTCTTTGCTTCTGATATAGTGGCTGATCTTTTTTTTTTTTTGTTTTTTTGGTTAGGTTAGGCCCGTGCTTAATGGACAGGGCCGTATGGTATGTTTTTTTCATATGATGCAAATCATTAAAATGCCGCTCTTGATTTTTTTTAAACTGAATTTTTTTTTCCATCACCCATATGAAAACTATTTTTATATTTTTAATAATTTTTACATTGTTCATAACTGTTCGATAAAAACAGATTTCGTTTAGTTTTTTTTTTTTAAAGTTATTTAAATTATATTATAATTAAATGCGTGTAGCACACTTTTGCCGAATAAAATATTATTTTTTTTTATGATTCATAAATTTTAAAAATTAAAATTTAAATACTTATAATTAATTTTTTAGAAATTAAAAATCATTAAATACTTTTAATTAAACTTATAATAAGGAAAAAAAATTAACTTCTTTTGATAAAAATTTAATTGCTTTTACAATATGACTTCAACAGCAAGAATATCGAGAAGAAACTTGGTTCTTTGGAAATGAGGTTTGCATATTACATCCTTGTTCTAAATAAATACTTATTTTGAATCAATTAGTTAATTAATTCTATTATTATTCACTTTTTTATGTAAATTAATTATTAATGATATACTTTTTATTTAATATAAAAACAATTTTATTAATATATTATAAATATAAATTATGCGTATTTAGTGATTTAATATTATTTAAGTGTAATTAGTTAAATAAAAAAAATATTTGATATCTTATACATTTTTCAATAGTAACAATGCGAATATCTACAGAATTGTACAAAACACAAATTAATTGGCTTCATAAAATTATGGAAAAGTATCTTTGACATATGCAATTCCAATTGTAAAATTTACATTTAATTTTTTTTATATATTATTATCAAATTATGGTTATTTTTATTAATTTATATTCTTTTAAGTACAAGTACATATTTAAAATATATATGTAATTTAACTTCCTAAAATGATAATACATTTAATTATTTAATTAACTTATATAATAATTAAAAAAATAAATTCTTACCTCATTTCCAAAGAACAATTAAAGTTTCTTCTCGATATTCTTGGTGTTCAAAGTTTAAAAAAGCATTATTTTTTTCGATATGCTCTTGTTCAATTTTTTTTTGTTAGCCGCAACATTCGTAAAGTATAAATCAAGAGTATTTGATTTTCTTTTAGTCCCAATTTTAGTTTTAGGAGACATGTCAAAAATAAAGACAGATAAGTTGAGAGATTGTTTTAATAATGATAATCATACGAGCATCATCGCATCGACGAAATAAAACAAAAACAGTGGACACCGATACGTTTTGTCTCTCAAACACCTCTTGAAAAAGTAAGTTTAAAAAACCAAAACAAAATAAAAGTACAAGATTTCTAGAGATCATGTTGCCTCCGCAAGTGGCCTGTGAAAGTATTGAAATTGAAAGGTAAAATGAGCGAGCATCAGTTTAACATCAAAAAGCAACCACCCAATTGGGATGTTGGACCCAATGTACGCCACCCCCTTATGTGACCCGACCGTGTCACCATGTGGTCATCACTACTTTTATTACTAAAAAGCACATCTGGACGTCTGCGTAAACTTATCCTACAAAAGGCTGGTATGTAGAGGTTCCGACTAAGAAAAGATCTTGAAAGCCTTATCTGTGATCTACGGTTCCTTGAAAGACTCTCCCTTTTCGGAACAATCAAAAGAAAATTTCGTGGGAAGCTATACGAATTCAAGATACATTTTCCCCCAGAAAAGAGCAATTCTACTGTAACTTTATGTGGCACTTGTCTAGACACCTTTTGTGTTTTGGGAAACACAGCCCACAATCGCAATGAGGTCGTAAAGTCATTTAGATTTCCCATCTGACTTCAGAGTGGAAGGGAAAGTCTTCCCCGAAACCTATTCCCTCAGGGGTACCCTTTGTAGAAAAAAGATGGGTCTTTCAAGCTTTGGGGGAAGGAAAAAAGGGGACAAGTGGACCACCCACCCACTTCTGGAACAAGCGCGTCGTGTGTTTTGCCTGAATGAGCTTTTTGCGTGTTCCAGGATGGATTTTTAAGTCTCTATCTGGTGGAACCAAGGTCTAGTGTGAATTGCTGCAATTTTTAATTATTATTCGGATGTCTAGTGTCTACGCAAAAGCTATCCCCAAGATAATCATTTTCAATCAATCATTAATGGATTTTTCAAAACTTTTGTAAATATAGTTGCGCGTTTTTGAGTCACAGATCTCCAAATTGGTACAGTTTTGATAAACTTTTAATGAATGTGCTCTATCAATCCCTTATGATTAATTATTCCCAATTATTTCATATATTTTTTTACATTAGTGATGTTCCTACATATAATTTTAAAAGTTTAATATTAAAAAAAATTGTAATGTGCTGAGTAGAACCTAGAAGAGTAAAACCTGGGCTTTGAATATACGTGTTGTCTTCATTTTGTTTTTTTAAAAAATCAAATTAAGTCAATAATAGTTTGATGTTCAAGTAGTAGATTCTAATTATCTGTTTTAGTCATAAATTGACATCAGTTGCATTTTAGTTGGTTTCCCAATGCAATGCGACGAGAACCACTGATGAGAATTTCGGCTCACTGAAAGCAGTGCGCACCGAAGTCCAGATCCTCCAGCTTTGACTGAAACCACTTTTATTTATATGGTTCGCGAAGCTTACAACATTCTGTATATTAAAGTTTGAGTGCAAAAGTAACTTAAGAGTTTTAAGTTGCAGATATTGGGTTTTAAATATTTGCCCTTCAAATGTAAACCTCAATTATCAATACTTTTTATACAAAAAACATTTTCTTTTTAAATTTAAATTTTTAAACGCATTTATTTTTGGAAAAAACTTTTTATCCAGTATTTTATCCAATCTCATAGGGTTACTCCCCCCCCCTCCGTCAAACCGCCAATGCATATCCTCATATTATATATGAAGATAGATAGAAGGCCATCTAACAGCGAGCAATTTAATTTAAATTATTTTAAAGCATTGTGAACATTAATAAATAAATATTAATAAACTTTTGTGCTATAATGTCTAAATTTTCTATTAATGTCTTACTAATTATTATTAATATATAATTGCCAGCTGCCAGCCATTTCTAAAATTTACCGAATGACTTTATGACTTATCGAGTTTTGCGAGTCGGCATTTGCGTTGTTTCCGGATTTTTATAGGTGTACACATTTGACTAAATAATTTCACAAGTCTGTATTAAAATATAAATAACAAAATTTTTTTGTTTGTCGAATGAGCTGTTTTGTCAGTCGGCATTGCGTTGTGTCGGGATTTGTGTGCACATTTCATTGAAATTTACACTTCGGTATCAAAATAAAAACGACGAAAATTTCTCAAATTTGCCGAATAACCATTTTTCAAAAAAACTTGGGGGAGGGAGTGGGTATGACGCCCCCTTAGCTCAAATAAAAAAACATGCAGTCTCCTAGCAGTGGCTTTTTTGTAGACCGCCCTCTCTTTGTTGAAGATAACAAACCGACAGAAAGAGCGCATTTCCCGCTCAATCCGGCCTTTCCCCCTAGCCAGCTCGGGCCTGTATTAGATCTAATTTCCTTCTCACTATTTCGGATATTCATTAGAATTGCCGCTCTTTTTCTTCACATATTTGAAGCTTTTGAAGTATTTATTTTACACAGATTTAGTAAATACTAAGTTAATTTTTTTAAGCAACATTTAAAAAAAAATGGAGGTTAGAATCTCGAATTTTGCCGCCCCTACCCAATTGCCGCCTGATGCGGCCGCCTCTCTGCATCATAGCACCACACGGCCCTGTTAATGGATTGAATTATCGTCGCACTAGAGCTACACGAGGGATTGGGAAACCGAGTGGTGGAAGGGCTTACTATGTTTGAACCGCTGCCGGTCTGTAAAGTGTTAAGAGGCGTTGAAGTTTCGTTTACAGGTTCGTCGTGATCTAAATCTACAAAAGTAACAAGTCATTTCTGCTGCATTTTATCTGAATTACGACACCCGTCGTCAATTTCCTCGTGTAGCTCTTGAAAAAAATCTTGCCCTTAAATGTTGTATTCCGTAAATCTGATAACCTCTGATACGGCATCTGATTTGCATTCATTTTATTGCAGCTGATGATTTGAAATTCAATTTATCGCATGTAATGTTACAAGCTTGTGTTATTTTGTTCCTTTTCCATCCCACTGACGTTTTACTTTACTGTTTCCTTAGGAGCATTAAAATTCCTGCCATGATAAGAAGTTGTGTTAAAAGTTGTTTCCCTGTAGAACTTTTGTAATATTTAGAATTCAGTTTCTTGGTAAGGGTCAAAAGAACCCCTTTGTAAATAAAGGAATTTCGGCGTTCGTGTCCTTATTCAACTACGTTTCCAGTTAAAAGGTGAATGTCTAAATTATTGACGGATTGATTACTATTTTTTTTTAATTATTATTTAAATTGAAGTTTGGACATTGATCCTTTTAACTGGATTCTTAGTTATTTTCTGCCGTGGGCAGGTAAACTGCAGTAATTGCCCAATTGCAGGCATCACCTGATCATATTCTTGATTGTTTAGATTACTGGACTGGGAAGACTTTTTTTTTTCTCCCTTTTGGTTTCGGGCTTTCTTAATGTCAACGGATTTATTGATCTGGTCTGACTAACAACAATTACTCAATTGAGTTGTACCACTTTTGTTAGAATAGAAATTTTCGGTATGTTTTCTTAATTGTTGGACTATGAGTGCCAAAACTCAATTTGTCTTAAGTTACTGCAGTTTATCCCCAGCATACATTAGTTTCCTCCCAGTCTCATGTGAAACGGTAGTGCTGCCGTCTATGCAATAGATAAGTTTCTTTTAATTCGTAACGTTATGGACGGTTTGAGTTTTTTTTTTCTCTTTAATTTATAGGGCAGCACTATCAGCTAATTTTTTAAAATTCATAACGAGCCATAGGGTTAATTTTTTTAAAATTAATAATGGCCAATTAATAATACTAATACAATAATAATAATACCATTTAATAATAATTTTTTTTATGGTTCTTAGGAGTTTTTTTTTTTATCATAGAGCGCAGCACTGTTAGGCTGACGTTTTTTAAATCGTAGACTGGGAAAATGTTTTTTTATCATAGAGGGCGGCACTGTAGGGGTAATGTTTTTTTTTTATCATAGAGGGCGGCACTGTAGGGGCAATGTTTTTTTTTTTATCATAGAGGGCGGCACTGTAGGGGCAATGTTTTTTTTTTTATCATAGAGGGGGGCACTGCAGGGGTAATGTTTTTTTTTTATCATAGAGGGCGGCACTGCAGGGGGTAATGTTTTTTTTTATCATAGAGGGCGGCACTGCAGGGGTAATGTTTTTTTTTATCATAGAGGGCGGCACTGCAGGGGGTAAAGTTTTTTTTTATATCATAGAGGGCGGCACTGCAGGGGGTAAAGTTTTTTTTTATCATAGAGGGCGGCACTGCAGGGGGTAAAGTTTTTTTTTATCATAGAGGGCGGCACTGCAGGGGGTAAAGTTTTTTTTTTATCATAGAGGGCGGCACTGCAGGGGGTAAAGTTTTTTTTTATCATAGAGGGCGGCACTGCAGGGGGTAAAGTTTTTTTTTATCATAGAGGGCGGCACTGCAGGGGGTAAAGTTTTTTTTTATCATAGAGGGCGGCACTGCAGGGGGTAATGTTTTTTTTTATCATAGAGGGCGGCACTGTAGGGGGTAATGTTTTTTTTTATCATAGAGGGCGGCACTGTAGGGGGTAATGTTTTTTTTTTATCATAGAGGGCGGCATGGATTGTAGGGGTAATTACAGACGGTGGTTTTAAATAGGGTAATTTATTTTTAAATCGTAGAGGGCAGCACTGTATCATGGGATAATATCATTTTTCAATCATACGGATAATTACCCTCGGCATAACGGGGTGGTAAATTGTAAATACCGAATGCACGTGCTGGCGTACACACACGACTTCGTTGATTGAAAGGAACCAGTGATAGCGTGGTGCATAATCAGACATATATATTCATAAAAGAAGCATGTATCTCTTCGGCTAAAGCTTTTTTTTTTGTGAACCAATATCCCACGATGCATTGCGAAAATGGCGAAATATGAGGTTTGTATTACGTTGTACGGGATTGCGCAATCGATGGGCATATCTGCTACTTCCTGAATCTGTAGTGTGGTGCCCAGAACCTTTATCTAGACTTTTTATCTTTAGTAGTGCTGCCATCTATTGCAGCACTGAAGATTCTTGATTATTCCTCTAGTCTAAGTGAAGGCGGATGGTTCGATCTCGCCCATGTACATTTTACTAACTTCAGGAACATTTTTTCCGGGAACTATATGAAATATCATTAGGAATTTTTTTATAGTTTGTACCTTAGCTCTGATTTAAACTGAGGACAGTATAAAAAAAACCTGCAGTCATATTTTAAATTTATTTTTTGAAGCAGATATTTTAAATTCTTCAGTTTAAATCAAAGAGCATAAATGTGAAAGAAATAATAAAGCACGTTGATATATTTTAAATTTCATGAGAAAAATGTAAAACGCAAGATTGTATACAAAAACGGCGACAAGTGGGAGGACGTTATAAACGAGTTGCTGAATCGACTAAAGAAAGCAACAACAATTTTCTAGATGAAATCCGGCCCAAAAATTGATCCAAAACCTAATTTATTCTTGGGAACAGTCACAATTTTCACAATATATACACTTTTTTTTTTTAATCATGTAGAAAAACTTCTATGATGTCGACCACAGCAAAGTAAGTGCATGATATGCCGCCAGCTATTCCGACAACGATTACTTGGACGAGGTATATCTTCTCAAATAGACTCACTTTCCTGAAAATAGAGTAGAAAGTAGTTAAGTTATAAAGTACTACACTAAGGTATTAGACAACCTTTTCTTTAATTTTGGAGGTAAACTAAAACATTGTTATTTTATGCTATTTGTAGAGATAAATAGCATAAAATACCTTGGATAAAGATTCTACTCTGAAATAGAAAACCCATGTTTTCGAGTTATATTGTATAAATTTTATTACCCTAGAAAAAAAGTTTCAAGATACTCTTATTAATTTGTATTATTCCTGGTTCTATCACATTATTAATTATGGTAGTATTATTTGGGGAGGAGATTATAAAAACAATATTAATCCGTTGTGTCCGCCAAATGTTTTAAAGTTCTGAAAGGACATCTTTATTTGAACACCCCCATTTTTAAATTTACATAACGATTGGCATAACGCTATTTTCCGAAAGATTTTATATTTACATCGTAATAATTCTGTTTGTAATTTAGAAGTAAATATATCAGCTAGAGACGTTTAAATTTAATTTATCGTATCCCTTTTCATATCCCTTCCCATAAGCTTCACCAGCTTTTCATGGGATGCTCCTTCCAGAGGTACAGTTCATCCTTGGTGAGTATGTACACTGCTCAAAACAATTAGGGGAATGCATGGTTTAAACCATTTCGCCCCCATTGGTATCATCAGCTTCCGATTTTTATCTCTCACTAAGTTGAACTCGTACTTATTTATCGTTAGATGGAAGAATCGTGCCTTGAAGAATTAAATAATGTTTATTTTAATTGAATGAAAATATGGAAAACATGGTAAAATAAAATTCACTCCCAAAAACTTTTATGAAATAAATTGACCCTAAATTCTTAACGCTTGCATTTTTAGAAGTCTAAAATTTTATTTTACTTTTCTTTTACAATTACAATTTTTTAAAACTATTTTTATAATTTATTCAAAAGTTATGATTCCAATTTTTTGCCCCTTAAATTTCAGTTAAAAAATTAAGATTTGTTTCCCTGTTTTTTACCTTCTGGATGCATAAAGAATCTATTTCGGAAATTTTAGATTTTTATAATAAAAATAAGTTGATCGGGTAAACAAAAGTACGCAAAGTGCTCCCCTAATTGTTTTGAGCAGTGTAGATGATGAATACTTTCTGACCAAAAAAAGTAATTTTGCTTCTGAACATGGTGCTTCCCGTAGGCCTATTGGTAAATCGAACCCTGCATAACTTACTTCTGCTCATCTTTCTGCGAATTCCCTTTAATTAGAAGAAGGTAGAATATGGGCGGGAGTATAAAGGTGAGCAGCGTCATCGTGGATCCTCCAATCAGGTTCAGTATCTTGTCGAAGTGCGGAACGGCGTAGCCAATCAGCAGGACAAGTCCGACAATCGCACTGCGGATGAGACATCGCTTGTAGTTGAACTCTGAAAATAATATTTTTATATTTAGTTTTATTCGTTTTTAGAACATGGCTTTTCACATCCCAGTGGTGCCATCTTTAGTTTAGTTGTTTTATTCAGTCGTTTCGGTGATTACTTGTATGTTCACAGGAACATAAACTCACTTGCAGACAATCTACCATATATCTGGTGAATTTACAAAATGCGAAAATAAACTTGAAACATTTTTCGTGCTGCCATCTGTTTTTAGAAAATCAAACTTATAACAACCCCGAGATACATAAATAGAGCGTTTGCAAACGTATGTTTCGGGATATATTTGCTTGAATATTTTAGGCTGGTAAAAAATATAGAGTATAATTTTCCTTAGCCTAGCAGACTCAGCGAACTCCCAGAAAAAAAACCCTATTTTTTAGAGGCTTAATCCTGATCTCTCTACCAGCTCAGATTGCAATGAATCTGAACTATTTGTGGATGTTAATGTATGCAGACATTTATGTTTGCCTAGAGAACCCAAGCCAAACGGGTACTGAACGTATCTTTTACATGCCACATAATCAATAATCATATGACATGCGTGCCCCAATTAGGTGCTAGTGTCTATCTATGTTGTAAGTAGACTATATGTGAGAGATGCCTCTCTATTCTATTGGTAGACATATACTTTCAAGCTTGTTTGCTTGGTCAGAGACTAGCCTATAAACCTTCGTCAAGTAAGACAGACACAACACGCACATACGCAACAGATGTTGCCATCTATCGCGCACCACTTCCACAATTTAGACATGTCCCTGAAGGGGAGCTCTTTTTTGTTAAGTAAAGGACCAACAACACAGCTGTCAAAAGTTGAGAAACACTGATGTACCTGGCCTGACGTTGAAGACCTCCTCCATCTCTTGTGCAACCGGGTTTATCGCCAAGAGGAACGCCAAGAAGACGTGCACCGCCAAGCAGGCGTCCACGAACATCTTGAGGGGCCCGTCTTCGAGGGCCGCCAGTATGTTGGGCGGGACAGTATCGCCCACCAGGGCGTAGCCTAGGACAGTCACCGGAACGTACAACACGAAGATGGCTGATGGAGGAAAACATGACAAGATATGAATAAAGGAAACCGTTATGACCGTTTCACA
Source organism: Hylyphantes graminicola (assembly GCA_023701765.1). Taxonomy (NCBI): domain Eukaryota; kingdom Metazoa; phylum Arthropoda; class Arachnida; order Araneae; family Linyphiidae; genus Hylyphantes; species Hylyphantes graminicola. The sequence goes on along the minus strand of CM043119.1, from coordinate 3,960,355 downwards.
AGAGTAAGGAAGTATAAAGTTATGTTCTTGGTTTGATTGATTAGCATGTTATAGGTTGATAAGTATGATAATTTAACTTTATTGATAAGTATGTTATAGGTTTTTTGAGAACTTTAAAGGATGTGGGCCCAGCTCGCTTCCAGGGCCAGAACGATTACAAGGCAAGCTTGGCTTTCCCTACCGGCCCTATCCTCGCTTGTTTTTATCATGGACAACTTAAGTTTTTTCCTGACCTTCTAGTTACAAGCAATGTTTTCCAGTAGGTCAGGAAAAAAATTGAGTTGTCCGCCATCTATAAGTGACGGTGCATAATATTTTCAGTCACTTGACAGTTACGATGCATTTAACTATTCTTTTAATGGAGTTTTGACGCATTCACAGATGCGACTGTTTCCTGTTCTTTATGTCATTGTGCACGGCGGAGCACGTGAATGAGCGGATAGTTATTTTGAAGCATACCCAAGTACGAGTTTTAATTTTAAACTATGATTTTGCTAGGACAAACCTACCTATGTTAGGTCCCTGCCGGGGTGTGTGGAGCCCTGTGGTCAGTGTCTCGGTCTCCGGATCGAAAGATCCCGCGATCGAGTCGTGGTCGCTGAAGACACACCGTTTATATGTGGAGTACGTGCTCGTTTAATCTGTTGGGTCCGAAAGTCCTGAGGGGGTCATTACCCAGTTTCCCACGGGTACAGGTACCTGGAGACTATTTCCCTCCCCTTCAGGGACAAGGTGGCGCGTAATAGATGGCAGCATCTGTCACGTAAGTGTGTGTGCGTGTAAGTGTGTGTTTGTTGTGACTGTCTTACTTGACGAAGGTTTATAAGCGGGTCTCTGACCAAGCACACAAGCCTGAAAATATATGTGGGTAATTCCACGTCAGAAGAGACCACGACTGCAATAAAAAAAATATTTTTTTCTACACTTGCAACTTTTATATTGCTTTAGAAAGGTTTGAATTTTATTGTTTTTGTATCAACAACTATTATTGTTTCATCTTTGGCAACACAGCAGCTTCAAAATATCCGCTTTGTTTTGAAAGCATGGTCTCGTGTTTTTTCATCATTTTGAACAAATGAATTTCAAGGTACGAAGCACATTTTATCAGATTTTTTGATAAAATTATTAAAATACACTATCAGAACTACCTTAAAAACACACTATTAATTGGTCTTTATAACTAAACTATATTTAATCAGGAGGATAAAAATATCCTTTTCGACTGTAGTGTCAGTCACGAAAAGATAGAAAAGTTTCTATAACTTTAAAAATAAAAGGCTTTACTTCAAATTTTTTACGATATTTTCTTACTTTAGTAACCTCTGTGTAATTCCACACCTCTTAATTTTAAAATGAAAAGCATTTTCTCTATTTATAACACACTTTAGCTTTGTAGTGTCAGTCACGATGTAGTGTGAGTCACAACTTCTTTTTGATCTAGATGTTTTAGATTAGCTATAATCTTTGTAGATTTCTTATATTTTGATAATTTTGATTTAAGATGGCTATATCAACAGCTAAAAGAAAAAAAAGAGCAAATGGGAAGTTTTAAGGAGGGGATAAATTACAAAAATTTAAAGAAAATGAAAGCAAAAACCACTTTACGGACAACACTTCAATTAAAAGTATTTCACCTCCATTGCAATTCTTCAACCATTTGACAACCTTGGGTGGTAATTTTTTTCCAAAAGTCATGGTCATCTTTGCCTTCAGTCATGGTAAAGGACCAATTGATGGACTTCGTGATACAGTGAAGAGGGGATAAAAGAAGTCACACTTTCTATCAAATTTGACTCACATTTTGCCAAAGATTTTTTCACTTTGAATAAGAAATCTGCCCAAACATATCACTATTATACATTTCTGACAACTGTGTAAAGGGCAAAATAAGTAGATTAAATGATATATGCTCATCAAAGAAGATAAATACTTCCGATTCCCTGACACTCAAAAATTACTACGTTTTTTTTTAAATTCAACAAATACCTACTTAAAACAACTTCCAATGTTTCATTAAATCCCCCAAAATACTACAAGGCGGATAAAACAAATTTAATTGTTGTAAAAAGAAATATACCTCTCAACAAAATTCTGAAAATGAACTTGATGCTATAAACAGAGCTTTATTTCCTTTTATAGTTAAATTATCGTTAAAAATTTTGTTGGCAAATGTTTAGTAAAGATGCTTATTCAGTAAAACTGAAACATCTGCAATAGTCGGGAGGTCTTTTTGCGTGGCTTAAGGGTGGTTTTTCAGAAAATGCTATTGAATAAAGAAGTAAGAGACTACCAGACACCAACTTTAGGGGACCTTGAGTAACTTTTTGTACATATATTTTTACCGTGTACGCAATTTTTAACTTACCATGTTCAACACTATTTACATAAGTTTTGTTATTATTGCCAAAATTTCCATTTCTGTGATACAATTCGCATGATGTGTCACAAGTTGAATGTAATGTAAGTCACCCACAAAAGTGTTAATAAATTATTTCCTATGATATTTCAATACTTTTTTGCTATTAAATGATTCAGTTTTAAACCTTATACATTAAATAAGCACTGGTAAAATATTGATTTGGTTGATTTGCTGCATTTTGAAGAAGAAATAAGAGTTTAACAAAATTACCAGAAACCTACTTTAGGGGACGTTGCGTATCTTTTTCTAACCATAATTTTACCATTTATGCAATTTTTAACTTTCCATGATCAAAATTATTAACATATGTTGTGTTATTATTGCTTAAAATTCCATATCTGTGATACAATTCACAATGTAGTGTCAGTCACGAATTGAATGTAGTGTCAGTCACGCACAAAAATGCTAATAAATTATTTCCTATGGTATTTCAATACTTTTTTGCAGTTAATATATTTAGCCTGAAACCTTATACTTAAAATAAGCAGTGGTAGAATGCTGAATTACTGCGCAATCAGAAGAAATTCGAATTTTCATGATAGCCAAATATCTACGAACTTTCGTGTAGTGTCAGTCACATCAGGACATTTTTACTATTTTTTAGTTAAATAATAACTTTAAAAAAAATTTACTGATTGCTAAAAATACTATATGCTAAGGGGTATACTGACATACAATATTTTTTTTTAAATAAATATAAAATAATTATGAACTTTGCAAACGAAATTGGTTAAATCGTTCTGATGTAGTGTCAGTCACGCGTGGAAATGTCCATGTATAAAAACCAACTAGGTCCCTTCCTCAATTGTCTTGTTTAGTCTTTTAGTTGGACTTTGTGAAATGACAGCATGGAGTGTAAAGAGTAGCTGCTACTGATTTGGTTTATAAACTAGTCTTTAGACCATTTTGCCGTTACCCTCAAGCATGTAACCCATCAAAAATAACAATAACCTTATGAAGGATTACAACTTAACCGTAAACCTTTACCTATGAAGGCCACGATGGACGCCCTGTGGAAGAGGTTCCGGTCCTTCATGTCATTGTGCACGGTGGGGCACATGAAGGAGCCCCCGAACGAGAACAGAGTGGTCCCGAAGGCCAGGGAGAAAGTGGAGAAGTCCACCCCACCGTAAGTGGGCTTGGGGTCGCCCAGGGGCAGCTTCAGCAGGAGAGCCACGGCCAGGATGACGCATGCCAGGGCTGCTGTACCCAAAGCACCAATGGCTGCGAACCTGTCATAATTTTTTTAATTAATAGTAATAAATTTTATTATTTCAAACGAAAAATATGCAGATGTACAAAGAAAAAAAATTATGTACACTCTTAAAACAAAAGAGTGAAATCCAATCATGTAGGAGAAGTGCATTTTCGACACTGGAAATGAGTGAAAATTAACTAAGACTGAGTTAAAATCACTCGTTTGAAGTGATCCTGTCGGAGTTGTAACTAAGCAAAAGAGTGAAATCCACTCCAATAGGATTAGTGCATTTTCGACGCTGAAAACTGAGTTAAGTTCACTCGTTTGTTTTAAGAGTGTAACGGCAAAGGGGCCACCATATCCCGACCAGTCGAGAATACAAAAAAAAAAAAAAAAAAAAATACATAATTGCAACAAAAACAATTGAATAATTAATCAAATAAGTAGATTCGACAGTGATTACAATGAAAGTTCTTTTACATTCCTGTTCGATTTTACCAGTTTCTAGTCAATAATTTATCTTTCCACAGCCCTTTAAAAATACAAATTAAGCTAATTTCATTCGGACATTGTAATAAAGAATTTGTCTTCTAAGGTAATCATCTAATGCATTACCATGCGATACTTTTTTTCATTTAAAATGTCAGAACGATATTGAAGCGATGTCAGAAGATATATTTCAAATTCAAAGTGTGCTGTTTAGAACGATTTAAAATTTGACAGTGTGATTATAATGAGTGAAACAATAAGGTAATAGAGTAATGAAGCCATGGATCAATGAAATAAGGCCAAAACTTTATCGGCAAATACATTTTGGGAATAATCTTCTAGCATATAGCATTGTATTGTGTGGGAAAAATCTGATTGTGATATAATGGTACAACTCTGCGAATCGACAGCTTTTTAACCCTTTCGCTACGAAGGATTTTTGCTTCTTCGTAATATTTGATAGGAATGACATTATCGAATCATTAGTTGTTCGGGTGTTTTGGGACGTTTCAGTAAGGAAAGGGTTAAGATTTATTATATTAATACATAAATCCATTACTCGATTATCCTATTGATCTCAGCCAGAGAATATCCATTCATCATTGCTCCACGAGTTTTTTTTGTCGAACTGACAACAACATTCTGACTTCCATTTTAGTAGTTAATTCAGTTACAGAAAAGTGGGCGTCCATAAATTACGTGACTTGTTTAGGGGGTAGGGGTGTCGATTCAAACATCTCACCAAGTATCACGGGGGGGTGGGGAGGGTTGTCCTGTCAAATACCACGTACTTTCCCTCCTTAAAAAATCAGTGTAAAATTGCGATAAGATGGCTAAAAAATGGGGAAAAAATATTCAAAATAGCATCACGTAATTAATGGATGCCCCCTAAGCTACTAATTACTACTTCTATATTTATAAAACCTACTTGACAATTGAAAACGATACAATATTTACAAGCTCTCTGTTAATTACATGCTTATTTATAAAAACCGCAGTTACACGTTTCGAGCGTTTGATTCCAGCAGCCATTTGAGCATGACCTTGATTTTCTCAAGGTAACGATTAAACAACCAGATACTCAAGGTCACGAAACCAAACGAGATGTGTTCGTTACCTTGAGCACCAGTTTCAGCGGAAGCTTAGAGTATCTGCTTGTTAAATCGTTACCTTGAGAAAATCAAGGTCACGCTCAAATGGCTGCTGGAATCAAACGCTCGAAGCGTGTAACTGCGGTGCAAAAGATACTATTCTCACCAGAATTCTTCTAAGCTTCCGAACCAAGAGAGGGGGCACAGAATCGCGGCCAGCAATATGATCCAGTACTTGTACTCCAGAGAAATGAAAGTTTTTGTCAGAGATTCGGCTATTTCCGCCGACAGCAGGAGGTAGACGATGCTTATCCCCAAGAAGCTGACGTGCAAGGCCACACTTATGACGTACCTGGAGAACAAACCATTATGACGACACTTATGACGTACCTAAAGAACAAACCATTATGACGACACTTATGACGTATCTAAAGAACAAACCATTATGACGACACTTATGACGTACCTAAAGAACAAACCACTCATGACTACACTTATGGCGTACCTAAAGAACAAACCATTATGACGACACTTATGACGTACCTAAAGAACAAACCATTATGACGACACTTATGACGTACCTAATGAAAAAACAACTCATGACAACAATTTTAAATTTTAATACAATACATGTTACCGTTATAACCCGGAATCAGCTAAAACTAGAATTAGCTAGTAAGAACTAGTTTTAACTGAAGCCATTGGTGGAAACTAGTTTTCTCCATCTAAAACTAGATCTCGCTAGTTAATATCAGTTTTGACTGATTGATTCTGTTAAAACTAGTTGTAATTAGCTAAAACTAGAATTATCCAACATGTTTTAGATAAAACTGGAATTAACTGCGAATGTTTGACTTTTTATTTATTATAAATGTTAATTTTATAATCTTATTACGACAATGGGGAGTCCTTAAAAAAACTCGATGTTTGGTTCTTAATAGAGTGTCTTCCAATATCCAAACGTTTTCATTGCAATTCAGCCCAATAATTTACTAAACTAATCCAAACCTATTATCCTAAATCTTGCTATTTTCAGTTAATTCTAGTTTTATCTCACATAAGTGTGTTTATCGTTAAAACTGGATAAAACGAATCTATTTCGTCAAACCTATAGTATTAACTGGCAATAACCGCGGTTTTAGGTAGTGGAAACTAGTTTTTAACTAATGGCATCACAGTTCACTACTTAATTCTAGTTCTAGCTGATTTTGGGTTTTAACGGTAACATACACTAGTAGGTAAAATAATATCAACGTGTGCACACTCTTAAAACAAAAGAGTGAAATCCATTTCTATAGGGGAAGTACATAATCGACACTGGAAAGGAGTGAAAATTAACTCAGACTAAGTTAAAATCACTCGTTTGGAGTGATCCTGTCAGAGGTTTAACAAAACAAAAGAGTGAAATCCACTCCTATAGGGGAAGTGCATTTTCGACACTGAAAAGGAGTGAAAATTAGCTCAGACTGAGTTAAATCGCTTTTTTGTTTTAAGAGTGAATTTTATGTTGTCTTTTGTTGATGTTGAAAATAACAGAATCCTAAAAGTATTTACTTTAAATTAACAAAATCTTGAAAAATCTTGAATCTAAATGAAAAAGGTTTTAAGTCTTGAGTGCTGGAGTGGGCATGCTATACAGATCTTGCAAGCGCTAAGTGACAAATGAATTGTTTCACAAGACTCGATTAGGAAATCAATGTCACGCAGGAACAGAGCACCTACACTCTTAAAACAAAAGAGTGAAATCCACTCCAGTAGGAGAAGTGCATTTTCGACCGGAAATGAGTGCATATTAACCCAGACTGAGTTAAAATCACTCGTTTGGAGTGATCCTATCGGAGGTTTAACACACAAAGTCAAAGGATCCACTCCTCTATTAAGAGATGTGTATTTTCTCCTAGAGGAGTGGATGGAGGATGCTCACTGGAGGAGTGAAAATTAACTCAGACTGAGTTAAAATTGCTCGTTCGTTTTAAGAGTGTATCTACGAGAGAGCAGGAAGGTAAACTGGAAGGAATTACGTCACATGTAACAAGCCATTTGCATGAATTTTTGGTCTTGGTTTAATTAAATTTTCACCAGAGCTCATAAGCTTGAGGCGCTGTCAAGTGTCGACATCTAAGACTGTCCCCAAGACAATTTCATAGCAGCATCGTACGCTGCGTCAGAACTTTGGACCACGGCATATTTAACGCTCATTTTATTTAACAATCGCATTTGAAAAATAACTTAAACAACAAAACTTCGTCTGTTCTATTCTAAAATCAAAATATTTACAACTAATACCAGTAACGTATACCTCACCACAGTTTAAGTATGCAGTATAGAAATGTTCTACGGGAAAAAAAGGGTAAATAGTTCTCATTTTCGAGAGTGATAATTGAATAAAAAAAGGTATTTCACACTCAACAAACCACTCTATTCGTTAGGTTAGGTTAGGTTTTGAATTATCGTCGCACTAGAGCTACACGAGGGCTATTGGCGACGGGCGTCGTATTTTAGAACCGCAGTCAGGTGACGAGCCAACACCTAAATAGGCACCCAACGCAACCGTTAAGGGCGACATCGTACGCAGCGTTCCACTCTATTCGTTATTTCAAGGCATATTTGTATTAGTTTTATTATTTTTTTTCAGTTAGAGTGTAATATTAATTATTTTTTTCTCTCAATTTTGACGTAACAAGGCGCACGAATATCAGAGTATCTCAAAGGGGCAGCCAATCAGAGCAGGCGAAATTTCGTCGCCTTCTCTGATTAGATAGTGAGTTTTATTTTCTCACGACGTTTCCTCCGCGGCTGCGCGCGCAACTGCAAACATAATCTGTGGTGGACTGTGGGTAAGTTCGTTCCTACCTCATCCAAGGACCAGCGGCTCTCATCCCGATTGCCGGATAGGGGTACCGGAATTTGCCCCTGTACTCCGCCCAGCGTTCCTCCAGGATCATCCAGCATCGGCCCAGCATCATGGCGCCGTACCAACTGTTGCCGCACGCCAAACTGATCAGAATGACGCCGTACCAGCCTTTAAGAAACGCAACGTGTTAGGTTGCTAATTGAAATTAGAAAGTAATTCCTGTATTATTGTTAAATAATCATTCGAAAGTCATTAAAATAATTAAACATAAGACGTTAGAGGGTGAAAGGCATATCAGGGCCGGATTTCTAAATAGGCTAAGTGGGCTATAGCCTAGAGCGGCGAATTTTTCGGGGCGGCAAATTATACGAGCAATTTAAGCGGCATTCGGCATAAAAAATTACTACAACGAACGATACGAATATTTTTAGAAAGAAAAGAAATAATTTACATTTATGCGTAAACCATAAACGTTTTAAATATAGTAAGAATATTTAGTAGCAAACAATGGCAGCTGCGAGGCAATTGTACCCTCTCCCTCTGGATTTGGAAGTTGAAAGAGAAATAGTAGAAACGTTTAAAAAAAATCGCCTATTATTTCGCTTTTGATTAGAAGAGCTGGAGCAGTAGATAATATTGTGACATCGGCGGCAAATTGCATAGCCTACAGGCGGCAAATATTTAAATCCGTCCCTGAGGCATATTAACACTTATCTTTACTTCGAGAAGCTTTTCTTCGGATGGATTTGATCCTTATTATTAGGTGATAATGGTGATGCAATTCAATAGAAAAAATGGCTTTGTAATATTATTTAAATGGTTAATGCGTATTGCAGTTTTTTTAGTAATTGATAAAATTCCAATTAAAATGCTGAGGCTGTGACTTTCAATAACTTATAGTTTCGATGAGGCTGAAGTTTTTGACGCATATTGCATTTGTGTGTAGCACTTTTAGTTTGGGGATTTAGGTGACGGACAGCCGGACATAGTCTTCATATAAGATTCCCCCTTTTTTAAAAAAAATTTTATAAGCGTATTGTTTAAGCCCTGAAGGGTACAAGTAACGGCGCGTTACAATTATCGCGTTATTCTAATACCTGGGTTACCCCTAAAAGTACAAGTTACCGTTAAAAGTAACTAAGTTACAGTTACTTCTTGAAAAGTATAAGGGCGTTATTCGTCATCGTCGTTATCTACAAACAAGAAGTTCTTAAAGAACTAAAATAGCCTACTTTCCTGTTACTAAAATACTTACTAAAATTCTTATCTTGTAAAAACTAGGTTCGTAACAGTAAGTGACATCAACAACCGTTTTTCCACCTTAAATTCTAAAATAAATTTCACTGAACACAGCATCTAACTAAACACAGCATCTTTCACTAAACACAGCACTAAACACAGCTTCATTTGCAGTTATAAATAAATAAATATTTAATTTTCGTAGAACAAAAACCAAAAAACAACTCTTCAATAAACATTTACTTGCTAAATTCGGCTAGTTCCATTTATTTTATTTCGGAAATTAAATAATTATTATATAAATCGTTTGCAAAAATTTATATTTCAAAGAATAAATATATAATATTCCTCGCTTTTAAATAGAATGAAAACAATTTATATCAACATACAAAGATCGCGTAGTGATATATATATTTGACGTCATCTTAAATTGATCTATGTCTCAAAAATAAATTTATTTTAATGTATTGTCTTAAAAGAATTAAAGTTTCTCAAGCAATTGTTGCGATGGCGAATTAATTCTAATAAAAATGGCTTCCTATGCTTTTTAAATGAGCATTAAACTTTGCAGTTTTTTAAATAATTGATGTACTTAGAATTCGAATTCTTTTCTGAAATTTTCAATGTATTCTCATTTCGATGCGCTGAATTTTTTGACGTATCTCACTTGCCCGCAGCATTTGTAGTTAAATTCAGCGATTTAAATGATCGAAATTGAATTACAATGCTAATTCAATGGGAAATTCGTCAGCAAATAGTAGATTTATGTCCGTCCGATCGTACAGACAGACGGACAAAAAGTATGAAAGTTGGGTCTCTGAGGTCATAGCTTTCTAACAAAAAAAGAATTTTTAAGATCGGATGGATAGAACCGATTTTGGAAGGGGGGTACGGACGGACGGACAGACATCGACCGCATGTCAATACCTACTTTTCTATTTTTTTAATTCTTCGAATTAAAAAAAAAGAAAAGTAGGCTAAAAAAAGTAACTGTTACAGGTATTGGCGTTACAATTAATGTGTTATTCCTATACCTTGGTCAAAATAATCAAGTGTTTATTTACCCTCAAATTCAGCTAAATTGACGTGATCCTCAGCAAATGTTAAACACAATTTTTCAAAATTACTTGCAAAACATAAACCTAAATATACATAGTTGTTTTAAAAATGTGTTTTTATAAAGAATATATACATGGAATTTTTTTCAGGTGTGATAAATGTACCTGACTTACAGGTCCTGACAATCACACTATTTGAAATTGGTTTGAATATACTTTTTATTTATATTTTTAACAAATAATTTTACACAACACATTCGAAGCACTTTTAATAAGTGGAATTATAAAGACCAGTAAGTTATCTACAGTTATCATTGGAAAAAAAAAGTTTTATAAAAATATTTAATGCAGCCGGAGAAATGTGGCTTGGAAAACAATTTTTTCCTAAACCGTTTTTAGCCTACTTTTCTTTTTTTTTTTTTAATTCGAAGAATTAAAAAAAAAATAAAAAAAAAAGTAGGTATTGACATGCGGTCGATGTCCGTCCGTCTGTCTGTCCGTACCCCCCTTCCGAAATCGGTTCTATCCATCCGATCTTAAAAATTCTTTTTTTATTAGAAAGGTTTAACCTCAGACACCCAACTTTCATACTTTTTGTCCGTCTGTCTGTACGATAGGACGGGCATAAATCTATTTGTCGACGAATTTCCCATTGAACTAGCATTGAAATTCAATTTCGAGTCATTTAAATCGCTGAATTTAACTAGAAATGCTACGGACAAGTGAGATACAAAAAAAAAATTCAGCGCATCGAAATGAGAATACATTGAAAATTTCATAAAAGAATTCGAATTCTAAGTACTTCAATTATTTAAAAAACATCAAAATTTAATGCTCATTTAAAAAGCATAGGAAGCCATTTTTATTAGAATTAAATCACCATTGCCATCGCAACGATTGCTTGAGAAACTGTAATTCTTTTAGACAATAAATTAAAATAAATTTATTTTTGAGACATCGATCAATTTAAGAAGACGTCAAATATATATTTCACTACCAGATCTTTGTATGTTGATATAAATTGTTTTCATTCTATTTTAAAAGCGAGGAATATTACATATTTATGTAAGTATTATATTTTAGTAAGTATTTAAGTAAAAGGAAAGTAGGCTATTTTAGTTCTTTAAGAACTTCTTGTTTTTTTTTGCCCTCGGTTTTGACCAAAAACCGGTTTTTCTATAGTCCGGTCTTAAGGTTCAGTAAATTTGAAATACCGGATTTTGAAACACCATTTTTTTTTCTAAAAAAACCGCCATCCCTACCGTTTCTTATTTTGTTGGCGGCGAGTATTGTGTTTGAAAACTCACCCATTCCCGCTAGTCCGTGCGGCATGGCAAGGATCCCCATTCCGGCCATGAAGGACGCGATGTACACCGCCGCAAGCCATAGCGAATATCCCTTATTGGACGTCGGGGCGTCGTCGGCTTGGACGTCGTTTTTGGACGACGTCTGAAGAACTTGGAGTTCGAGCTGCATTTGCTGTCTTGTTTACGATACTTTTTATAGCTTCTAGTGGTTTTTATGACTTGTCATGCCGTCAAATTGTTTTGTTTATTGCAGTTGTTTTTAATTGAATAACTTTTACCTCAACAAATTTTCTGATAATGCTATAGTAGGCATGCTTTCTTGTTTCGTGCAGTGTTGGATTTCATAACAGATCTTCATTTTGAAAGGTGCTGTAAAATAGAGAGAATATAGATTAAGCTTGGATGTAATGAGTAAACAATGTGTTGAAGCAAGTAAGAAGGCCAATCGAATGTTAGGATATATTAGAAAAAGTATCACTTCTAAATCTAAAGAGATTATTTTGCCATTGTATAGGGGATTGGTAAGGCCACATCTGGAGTATGCTGTTCAGTTTTGGTCCCCCTTTCTCAGAAAAGATATTGAAATGCTTGAAAAGGTTCAACATAGGGCTACAAAAATGATTAAGGGTTTACCGGGTATTGATTATGGTAATAGATTAAGATCGTTAAACATGTATTCCCTGGAAATTAGGAGATCAAGGGGTGATTTAATTCAGTTGTTCAAGTTCATTAAACAGGGAGACATGGAGGGCTTAGGTTTTACCTTAAATAGCCGGACCAGGGGGCATGGACAGAAATTGAATAAATCATGCTTTAGAAGGGAGGTTAGAAAACATTATTTTTACAATAGAGTCGTCAATGAGTGGAATGCTTTACCAGAATATGTTGTGTATTCGAAGAGAGTGGAAGATTTTAAGAAGAATCTCGATAACTATTGGAAACTGGTAAGGAATTAGATATATTTTGGACCAACCTTGCTGGGCCTCTGGCCTGTTGTTGGTCGACAATTTTTGTATTTGTAATATATACTTGTTGTTTCTTTTGCTATCACGTATCGTAAAAAATGTGTTAAATGAAAGAAAAAGTTTTATCTATAATGCATTACCTGACACCTTTAACCTTCTAATGCATAATTCACTTTATTCTATGAATTGGAGCTCCCACTCGACAAATTTGTGTTTTTTTCATTCATTACATTCCATTTTGACGTTTCAGTTACTAATAACCCTCATAAATGACGGTAGTATAAGTGTATTCAAAATTAAAGAGTGAGGTTATTAAGTGAGGTTGGGTGTTTTCGTTTTTGGCAGTATTCAAAGTATAATAATATTAGTACTAAATTACAAATAAATTGTTTTGAAAAATTAATTATAGTTAAAAAGGGTTATTTTGAAATATATTTAGTAGTTTTCTAGTCAAAATTATCAAAATTGGAATTTTGTAGTTGATTTATGTCATATGGAAAGAAAATTTTAAATTGAAATTTTTTAAATTCTAATGCAGTTAAATTTTTTTAGTATTTTTCCCATAATGTCTGAGTATTAAAGATACAAAAATATTTTTTTGGGATGAAAATAAAAATTCATTAGAGGGTTAATAAATTATTACCTTGGCCAAACAGAACAACATTCATTTACAGTCACGGTCACAGCGACAACTCGTTTAGAACGCCATAAACGTTCCTTGAAATGCCTTTAATGTTGGTTGCTAGAGATATTTCTTTATCTGATATCGAGAATGCCTTCTTTGAGAACAAAAAAAAACTATAAAAAAAATATAGCTTAGTCTTTACTTACAATTACCTTGATTAAGCAACTACTTCACTGTTAAACTTAATTAGCGTCATTTATAACTGTATAAATGACTAACTTAGTACCGTCAGTGCGGGTAACTTTGGCCAAAATCATAGTTTTTTTTACAAAAGAAGAAAAATTTAAATACAAAAACGATTTAAACACAAAAAAATCATTATGCATTATAAGTATTGTACTTTTAGGAATAATTTTCGAACATTTTTGTTGAATTTTATAAATTAATAAAAAATTGGCATTGCTTTAAAAAATTAGGACACTGTTAAGAGCCGGGCGGGTAACTTTGGCCACCCATGAAATACATAAGAAACATACTTTTTAACATCATTAAAGCCTGTGTTACCGAATTAAATAGCAATATTAAAACGTTTAAACCAAAAAATAACAAAGTTATAAGACATTATAGTTATTAAAAATTGCATATAACTTAACATTTACATTGCAGTGCATCGTGGAATGGCATTACACGATGAATACTAGTATTCCTTGTCGCTTAAAAGAAAAATAAACTTCTATTTTAATAAGGAAAAAGAACTTTTTTGAAGCGAGATTTAATAACAAATATTTTTATAAAAAGCAAACGATTTTATTATGAAAGGGAAAAGAAATAATCTATTCATAATTAGGAATCTGAAAATGTTTACCTTGCGACATTTGCGATTTTGAGTGGTATACGTTTTTTGCATTATATCTTTATCTTTTTAATGTTTAAAAGTGTGAGATTTTTTTTAAATATCTAAAAAATGAGTAATCATAAAAGTAAGAATTTTTCAAAAGTAGTTAAACAGAATACACTTTTACATAATTTTTTTAAAGTGCAAAGTTCCATAAAGAAATATTTACATCTATGGCCAAAGTTACCCGCATTCATCGGCAAAAGCTTCCCAATTACAAATATTTTAGTATAGCATAAAAAGTTTTCAACTTAGAATCAAACAAACGGTGTAATATTCTTCCCCATAAATAAAAGAATCGAATAGAGTGTTTTATTTAAATATTTTCAGTGTTCTTTTGAGTGTTCCAGACAAAAGTTGGAAGAGATAGATTTTTGTAATTTTATGCTCGTAAGAATGAAAACAGCATTTGAAGTATTGCCAGATTTAGAATTAGAACTTTTTTTATATGAAATGAAAGGCGATGTTTCCACCTTTCCAAAAATGTAAAACAATTGAAGATTAGATCATTTTATGAAGAGAAATTAAGAAACAAATCTTTTTCCGACGCGTGGCCAAAGTTACCCTCCGTGGCCAAAGTTACCCGCTTTGACGGTATATGTCATTTTATAACTTTGATTAATAGTATGAGCATTATCATTTAAAGCTTTGATTAATAGCATGAGCATTATAATTTAAAACTTTGATTAATAGTATGAGCATTATCATTTTATAACTTTGATTAATAGTATGAGCATTATATAAGCATTTTACACAATTTTCTACACTTAAGGCGGATCAGTACCATTTAATTTTTTTAAAAAATCGATAAAAGATTAGGTACCGATTACCGAATAAAGATTATTCCGTATTTTTAAATTTATTCACAATTGCGATATTATGACGATATCGTATCAGGTTCCATGAATGACTAACTGTCACAACAATGACTTTAATAATTCTTTTTTTAAAAAAATGTTAGTTCACTTTTAAATTAGGTGTATTTTCCTGCTTGTTAACATATTTTGTAAGATATTTTGCAATGACCTTCATTAACTAACTTGAAGTAGATGCAATTTTAAACACATTTACATTCAAATTTTTCTTTCAGTGGAGTTACCATATGCTTCTCTTTTTATAGTATTATTGTATGTATTTTCATATTTCTATATTACATATTTTTTTAATTCTGCTATTATAACTATTTTTTTTTATTCTCTCTCTCTCTCTCTCTCTGTATTACATAATTTTTTTTTAATCTACTAAAATTTTAAAATAGTTTTGTCATAAATTATTCTAAAATTTTTAAGTTGTATTATTTTTTTAATAATGAATTTAATTTTATTTATATTTGCCTGAATTTTTCCACGTGTAAAGCAACTTTTGTAAAAAAAAAAAAAAAGAGGTTAAAGAACAATTCTTTTTTAAGGGGGTATGGGACACTTTCAACTTTTTTCTTTAATATTGCAGATATCAATATAATTTTTTTTCCATAAATGTATACTAAATATACTTACACTTTTAGATAGTCAAAGGTTTTAAATTATCATTATTTATTTTTTTAAAAAAATAAAATGTGTCAAAAAGTGATGTCTCTTATTTTTGTTATAAGTCAAAAACTTATTTATTGGAAAACAAATATTTAGCATTTTTATAAACAGAAAAATGTATTTAACAAATTGTCTTTACCTATTTTTTATATTTCAAATAGTTTTGTTTAAAAAAATTATTGAAGTTTTTTTTAATAATTTCACAGGTTCACTTTTTTTATAAAAATTAATAAATAAAAAAATAAACTATTTACAACTAATCCCTAAAGACAAATTAAAGATATATGTTTGAAAAATATGAGTAAAAAATTTTGACACTCTATGGGCAGTAGATTTTGAGTTATATCAATTTAAAGTCAAAAAATCATCGAAAACACGATCAAGGAGAAAAACAGCTTTGAAGTTTATCACTTTCCTTACTGAAGCGCTCCAAACCGACCGAACAACAAGGATTCGATAACGTTATTCCTATCTAATATTACGAGGAAGCAAAGATTATAAACGTGGTTGGCCAACACAGGTGTCATGACACAAAAAACTACACATCTCACGTTCTACTGCAGATATAAATAAAAGTTTTGTTTTAAATTATTCTAAAATATTTGTGTTATTTTTTATGATAATAATAATTTTTTTTGATTTTTTTGAAGATTTTGTGTCCTATACCCCCTTAAAGAACAGGGTAGAAAGCAACTAATCTTTAAAAATAACTTAAAAAATCACGCATTTCTGATCATTTTTCCTGTGGTGTTATTCAGAAAAAAAGAACGATTTTGATTTCGTCAAAAAACTTATTTTAATTTTTAATTAAAAATCTAATTGGAAATTTAAAAAAATATATATAATAGCATAGCATCGAGGTATAAGGGAGAGACACATTCCAGAAAAGTAATGGACTTCTAAGATGAATATTTCATGAAATTCGACTCTCATAATGAATTAAAAGTTTAACTTTTAAATAAATTGCCCGCACAAGTTGGGCATTCCTTTAGTCTTCCTAGTACTACAGAGTCTAAAGCTACTTATTGTCTATATTTAAAAATACAGCTCTGAGTTAGTTACAAATACTGATCTGATTTAGAAACTAATACAGAGCTCCGATTTAGTAACTAAACCGGAGCTCCGCTTTAGTAGCTCCGGTTTAGTAAGTAATACAGAGCTTCGATTTAGTAACTAATACATAGCTCCGATTTAGTAACTAATACATAGCTCCGATTTAGTAACTAATACAGAACTCCGATTTAGCAAGTAATACATCTCTGATTTAGTAACTGATACATCTCTGATTTAGTAACTGATACATCTCTGATTTAGTAAATAATACCTCTGATGAACTGAAACTAATTCAGAGCTTCAGTTTAGCACCTAATATAGATATTCGGTTTAGTATAATACAGAGCTCCAATTTAGTAAGTAATACATCTCTGATTTAGTAACTAAAACAACTCTAATTTAATAACTAATAGAGCTCAAATTTAGTAACTAATACAATTCTGATTAGTAACTAAATTATTAGTAATTTGAAGTAACAAAGATGTCTTAGTTACTAATACAACTCTAATTTAGTAACTGATACAACTGTGACTTAATTTTTTTAAAAAATTTATCGGCAAATATTCAAAATGATTTAGACTT
Organism: Hylyphantes graminicola; assembly: GCA_023701765.1. Classification (NCBI taxonomy): domain Eukaryota; kingdom Metazoa; phylum Arthropoda; class Arachnida; order Araneae; family Linyphiidae; genus Hylyphantes; species Hylyphantes graminicola. The sequence goes on along the minus strand of CM043119.1, from coordinate 3,943,051 downwards.
ACCTTAGCCAGAAATCTGCTTCCTAAGCTGCTAGCCGCAAAAATTAAAAGAAAAAAAAACTATCCAAATTTATTTTTTAATGTATGAATAGTCCTTTAGGTCACCAAACTTCATTACATTGCAGGTAAAAATTATGACAAATACATTGAAATGTCAATGCGATCAGATTTCTTGATATTTTTAAAGAAGATTCCAAAACAAATGTCGTCAACTCTTTCTCTAAATAGAAGATGAAAGTATGTTATTTACTTCATCGGCCTTCAATATACTGATGAGTTTGTTTCGAAGCAATGATGCAGCTGTTTCCGACCACAGCATAGAAGTTTATGTCGTCTCCCTATGCGGTCATAATATGTTCCTAAAAATGGCAGATATCTTTAGTCTTGTTTTTTTTTTTTTTGCGAAATTGAAAACGTCCGTGAAGGAGATTGTAGGGATAGAAAACAGGAAATCGGTTAAACCGGAAAACTAATTTCAGACTTCCGTTAGACTAGCAAAGACTAATTCCGTCTTTGAACTGGATAAAAGCTGCTAAATTAAATAAACAAACGAATGACAGTTAAAAAAAAACTTCGCTTTAGTTGTTCATAATGTCAAAATTGTGTTAATTTCGAGAACGTTTTTTTAAATTGTAAATTAATACACTTTTTCAAACGCTGATCTGTTTCTTTTTTAAAACTAGCAGTATGGCCCCGCCTTGCGGTGAACCCGCACTCTCAGAAATAACACTTTAATTTTTGACGATTCATGAATCCTCAAGCCTCATTTCGTTAAAAAAAATTCTGAGGATTGTTTCGTCAAACTATCACGTGGCTTTTGAGTAAACGCGAATCTTCACTTTTACGATCGTGATTTGACGATTTTGTATCTTGATTTTGAGGAAACTGAATCTCATTGTTGTACTCACATGCTCAAAAATGACGAAATATTTCTTTAGATTAGACGACATTCAAATCCTCATAAAAATTACAATTCAAATTTCCTCACTTTGAGGATACGAAAACTCGGAGCATTTGCCAGTAAACGAATCGTCAAAATTAAGGAAAATTTCGTCGTTTTTGGGCATTCATTTTTTAGAGTGCGTTAACTCTAAAATTGAGAATTTTATATTTCATGTGTTATTTTCGTGCGAACGCATTGTTTCCTTTTAGGAGGCATGTCTACTTATGAAAATACACTCAAAATCTAAACAAAATGGAATTCGCGTTGGCGCGTTCGCACTAAAAATAGAAGATGGCGTCAAGCCCCTGTTTCCGCCCTGTCCATGTGTTTTCAAGCCATGTTATGGTTCCGCACTCCCACGTGTATGACGTTTTTTGAAACCCATTATATTAACTCAAAATCATAATCAAATATGAAAAAACTAAGCCTCAGGTGCACACGTAGATGTTAAAAGGAATCTGTATTAAAATTTCAAATTTTTTTAGAGAAGTCTAAGTAGGTCTTTTCAAGATCCACAGATAGACTCTTTCTATTATTATTGTGGGTTTTACTCCTGTTTTTTCTTGCAAGCTTTTGTATCATGTGAATTCCATTTTATTTCTTGGTTATTTTTAATTTTTTATTAATTTTAGTTAATAAAGACAAAGTCGGTGTCCTAAATTGCGATTTATTGTATTTAAACTGAAGCCCATCTTTAAAAAAACTCTGGAGCTAAATAATAAAGAAAAACTCGAAACATTGCTTAGAGAAATGTAATTAAAAACTTAAATGAAGCTTGAAAATTGCCACCATAATCGAAAGAACGGAGCTCAAATTAACTTATAAAGCTTTGTTATTGTCAAATCTAATAGCAATTTAAAAAAAAGTACATAAAACCTGAATAAAAACTGAAAAATGAAAGTTTATAACGAAAAACCAGAATGAAAAAAGGGAGCTTAATTAAGTAACAGGAATTATTTTTAAAAAAATTCGAAACGCTTTATATTGCCTATGAAAACAAAACATTTTACAAACCCAGTTTGTCGTGACTATTATCGGTTGAAAACGTAATTAAAAGAACCGGTTAAACCGAGAGCCGGTTTTTCTAACAACCGCACATCCCTAAGGAGATAGCACATTGAAAGATGGAGTAATAAAAAACGACACATCTGACATTGAGAAGATGTCAGAGTGTATCTGATGAAAATGGACAGTAAATATTATTTTGGTTTGAATAATAGGCAAGATAACAGATCTCAATAAAGCTATGAAGTTTTTATCTTTTCGCGAGTTGTTTTATGAAGAGTTTCACTACTACATTTTTAAAAAATGTATGTGTAGTCTCAACGCACATGGAAAGTCATAAATTTAGACAATGGGTAAATTTTGTCATGATTTTGAACAAAATACGTGTTGTGTATAAGTGTTTACAAGACTTGGTTACAAGACTAGTATCCTTAAAATTCTAAGCAAGATATTTGTTTACATATTCTGATGATAAGTTTAGAATACCTTTCATCTTTAGGGAAAACTGACAATCGGCTCACGCACGGCCGGATTTAAAGATTTGCCGCCTGTAGGCTACGATCGATTTGCCGCATGTAGGCTACGATCGATTTGCCGCCTGTAGGCTACGATCCATTTGCCGCCTGTAGGCTACGATCGATTTGCCGCCAGATATAGTTCTTTTGACTATTTTTTTTTCTTTCTACATCATATTAGAATCATCTATGTACACTCTAGATCTAAAGCGAAACAATAGGTTAATTTTTTTTAAACTGTTCTAATTAGAACAGTTTAAACTGTCTTTCAACTTCTAAATCAGGGGGAGAGAGTGCAATTGCCCTCGCAGTTACCATGCTTACTACTAAATATTAGTACTATATATGCGTTTACTATTTACGCATTAATGTAAATTATTAGTTTTCTTTCTTGAAAATATTAGTATCTCTATCGTAAAATCTGCCGCTCTAGGCTAGAGCCTACTTAGCCTATTTAGAAATCCGGCCCTGGGCGCACATAATATTTTCAAATTAAATCATTGTCATAACAAATGTTGAGCTATATTAGCATAGATTGAAAAATGACTATCAAAATTATTATGATAAAATATTTATTATAAATAATGCAGATAATATATGAAGTGGGAAGTCAGAAGAAACTGAATGTAAGCAAATGACATGATAATTTTGGTCAATAGTACATGATTGAGAACACGAAAGGCGCTTCCGAAGATGATGAACGTTTCTGTCGTCATCGCAAACGTCGAAATGGCGTGGCCCGATATTGTCCTGAGTTGAGCTGTAAATCAACTTTTGTCCTTGCCTGAACTCAAGAGTTTAGTGGCTAAAAGAAATAGTGAGTAACCGCTATTGTCCTCATGGGTGAAAAGGGTTAATGAAAACGAGATAGACTTAGAGATCGAAATCCAGAAACTGTTAAACTGAAAAACATTGTTTACTTTTTTTACTTCAGTTTCACCGGAAAACATTAGTTCTTATAGGCCGAACCACACAGTTAATCAGTTTATTGCTTTTATTTCTAAAAATGAACATCCCTTTAATAATGTGGTTGTCACACAACCACATTTAAAAGGATATGAGTTTTTTTTAAATATCTGTTAATAGCAAAGGCAACTTGTGGAAAGGCAACATGTGATTGACCTGGGCTTGCTCACAGTTGCCCTGAAATGAGAATCGAAAGTGTAGGTATAGTATTGTGTAAACCAAGGACATCGATAGACAGTGCAATCCGTCAGGTGCACCGTTTTTGGGAAACAGTTTTCGATGTGCTTTCCACACGATCTCCTTTTAGCCACTATCGTCAAGATATAGTTTGGGCTATGTCCAAGATGGCGAAATACGTGCAGGAAATTCCTCCAGCTACTCCAGTTATTACCACTTGTATGAGGAAGAGTTTCTCTAAAACTGATATTTTCCTGAAAAATAAAAGTGTAAAATTAGAGATTTCATTTAAATTAATAGCTTTCATTTGTGAAACAAAGATATTTTAATGAAAAGAAACTTGAGGGGTATAGAATCAAAAGGTCATTGAATCCAAAAAGTAAAAATATGGGAAATCGCAAAAAACGTTTTTTAATACCTTACTATTGTTATAGAGAGTAAAGGTAAATACATGTAACTCTATACAATAGAAAGGTATTAACCCCCAGCTTGCTCCAAATCTTCTAAAGTACTTTGTATTCTAAAACTCTTGTTTCACAAAGCTAATACTTTGAAACGACTACCATCCACTACCTAAAACTTGAGTGGAATTTAATTATTGTCGCAATAGAGCTTACACGAGGGCTATTGTATCCCTGCCGTTTATATCCCGGCAGTTATTTTGGCTATGCATGGGCCTTTACTTTCTGACTAGTAAGCACCATAGTCCTACCGAATGTATTGGCAAAAAACTGCAGAAACTGAAGGAATGGTCAAATAAACAAATATAAAGGATGAAGAAGATGGTGGGTTTATGCTATAACCAGAGTAAAGTTTAATTGATTTTGTAAGAAATCTCGAGGGACTATAACATGAAAGCTCTGGGGATCGACTGACTGGAGTTGAGTAAGTTCGCTAAGTTTCCAGTTTCTTGTCTAAGTATCGTCAGATCGAAACGAGGAAAGTTTTCAGTAAGGCGTGACTTCACCAACGGTTTACAACAAGCGCAATTTTCTATTACCCCTTTGCTAGAAACCAGAAGCTGGCCCGTCCGTGGCCGAGTGGTTAAGGCATCCGCCTCAGGATTCTGCCTTCTCAGGAGTGCGGGGGTTCAAATACCAACTACTGCCAGTTATCCTATAAATCGGATCTCTGTACTGGAAAGAGTAAAAAAATTCAACTCGTGACGGATGGGCCTGAGTACACGGGGACAGACGTGCTCTATAAATCTGTGGAGTAACGACGGCGTCAGCGTACGATGTCGCTTGAAGTTCCGTTGGGTGCCCGCTCAAGTGTCGACTTCGTTACCTGACCAGGGTTCTAAATTACGAGGCTTTATTGACTGTGTTAAAGCTCCTACTGGAGGCTAGAAATAGGCAGTCGGAAACGATTACACTACAACACTACAACCAAGAGCTTTACTTTGCAGTGTGGTCTGCCAGTTAATGGTTAATTCTTACCTCGCTTCGCTCTCCGGTGGCTCGCCCCTGACCAGCAGCGCGTAGAAGATCGGCGGAAAGACGAAGGCGAGCAGAGTGACCGTCGATCCGCCGATGAGGTTGAGGATCTTGTCGAAGTGCGGCACCGCATACGCCACCACCAGATTGAGACCCACGATCAGGCTGCGGATCACGATTCGTATCCAATTGAAAGCTGGAACATAAATAGTGAGCATATTTAATGATTCCTTCACACCACCATATACCTGCTTGTGAATTATTAGTTTACATGTACAAAATAAACTTAAAGGGAGATTTGACAAATGCTGCAAAACTACTTGGAAGATACTGTGCTAAATTTATTGCACTGTTGAATTAATTTTTTCAGGAACCTCCATTAGTCCACGAACAAAAACTTTTCTAGAAATTTAAAAAAAAACTTTTGTCAACGTTTTAACGTCAAAATTACTGAACAAAAAACTTTACAACATTTTTTTAAGCGGGGTGCACCATTAAAACTTGAAAGAGAATAAAAAAAAAATCACCATCAATATCAGTGAAAATCAGAATAAAGTTGATAGACTTATGGGTTTCTTAAAAAAAAAGTATTTGTTTTACAAATACAAGAAAAATAAGTAGTTCAAAATTTGCAGCTAAAAAGACTGAGTTGCGTTGAGTATTGGGTTGGCTGAATGAGTGTCCATGTCATACGCACTTTAAAGAGCTTTGTCCTTATATTTTCGAACCAATGATTGGATGAATGAAGGAGTGAACTTTACCCTTCTATGAATCACATAATTTATAAACGCACACATTATAGAGCTAAGCGCGATACCTCTCAGCCAATGCCGTCTTTACCATAAGGGCACACGGGGCCCGTGCCCAGGGCCCCCATTCTCAGGGGGCCCCGAAGGACCGACAATTTCTCTCACACATTTATTCTCAAAACATATTTGTCGAGCACATTACACTTTTTTCATAAATCAGCAATCTTATCAGAAGGTATTTATTTTTTAAGAAATTGCAGAGTTTTATCATGAGGACAATAATGCAGATGAGATAAAATCAGAATGTTTTCATTTAAGCTAATATTTAAAAAAATAGCAAAGCAATGAGCGGGTTTAAATATATCAACCTTACATAACTTAATAAAATCAGATAAGTTCGCAGAAACGTTTCCAAACGTAGAAATTGCTACAACAATATTCCTTTGCTTAATTTTTAATAATTGTAGTATGGAGAGCGGTCATTTTCGCTGCTTAAGAGAATAAAAAATGTATTGCAAATAACACTGTTACAAGAACGGCTGAGTAATTTGTCAATTGTGTGCATAGAAAGTGATATCCATCAAAAAATTGACTTTGATGATATAATAAAAGAATTTCCTCAACAGAAATCCTGAAAGAAACCGTAAAATCGTAATTAAAAAACCAGCAGCACTCTAATATCATTAATGACATATCATATCACACTGTATTTGATAACCTAAAATAAATGGTCATACTCAGTAAGAAATGTTATTACAATTCGCTTTTTTTACTTTCCAAAAGGGCCTCAAATTATTGTGTGCCCAAGGGCCCCAGCCTAGTTTAAGACGGCCCTGCTCTCAGCCACATGTTTTATAGGTCTCCTATATATAACTGAAAGCAAACCTATACATTTTTGTATCAAAATCTTACTTGGCTTGACGTTTAATGATTCCTCTAATTCTTGTGCTACAGGGTTTACCGCCAAAAGAAACGCCAAGAACACGTGTATCGCCAAGCATGCTTCGATGACAGTCCTCAATGCACCTTCACCAATGGCGTCCAGAATGTTTGGTGGTACGGAGTGGCCCACAACCGCGTAGCCAACCACCGTTACAGGAAGGTACAGTAGAAGAATACCTGGAGAAAACAAAATGGTTAAGGAATCGTAAATTGCCTAGAGATTCAAAAGGTACGTTTCATTAATCATATTGTTCTTTGTTGAGTAGATTTTTGTTGGATGTAGTACTGCAGAACTTCGTATCCACCAAAAGGTACCTCAAGGTGACGACCTTCTCGCTTCGGCTTACAATCCAAGATATATTAAAATCATAGAGATCTTAATTAAAGTATTAGAGTGGAGGATCACGTGACCTCCAATGCTAACGACGGGACGAGCATGGGGACCAAATTTGGAAGGGTATTGGGAGAGTGTTGCCAACACTTCAAGTAGACAATTGCTAAGAAAAAATAAAATTTAAATCTAAAATAAACAAAAAATACTATAAAAATACTTGCTGCATTTTGGAATATTTTTAGGGACATGTATCGTGGGATGTTATTCGATGCTGACTGTTTGGTTAACCCTTACGTTGGATAAAAACCTAATGATCGTAATCCGAAAACCTTAATTGTTACATAAATCAATTAAAAAATTTACTTATAGTTTAGGTAAAGAGTATCCCCCAAAAAACTTCGTAAAAGTAAACAAACGCCAAACTCAAAAAAAAAAACTATGCATTTATTTTATAACAAAAAACAAGTCATTATGAAAGTTGTAGCTAAAAAAGCCGTGATATAAAATGAATGCCAATCTCTTATTTAAAACTTCCTGGTCATAATTAATAGCATAATTCAAGTATCGCTGCCATAAAAAAAACTGTTTGAGGTTGGTGCCCATCTTAATCCCCCTAAAAAACTAAATCACGCAAATGAACTTGAATTACTAAATCAAAATAACGAAAGAGACTGTTAAATATTTTTAACAAATATATGATCTCATTACAAATAGAGGGTATCAAAAGTAAAGAGGGTGGTTAAGATGGGCACCAACCTCAAACGCTTTTTTTTATGGCAGCGAAACTTAAATTATACTATTAATTATGACCAGGAAGTTTTAAATAAGAGATTGGCATTCATTTTATATCACGGCTTTTTTAGCTACAACTTTCATAATGACTTGTTTTTTGTTATAAAATAAATGCATAGTTTTTTTTTTTGAGTTTGGCGTTTGTTTACTTTTACGAAGTTTTTTGGGGGATATCAGTAGTTTTTTTAAATAATAAAATATACAGACACTATATGACTGCAAAATTGACGACAAGATTTCAATGTTTATCGAGAGTTATATAATTTCCGAGAACCAAAAAAATATTATTTCTTACTCTTCATAGAAAAAGCAAAGTGTTTTAAAAGTTTGAATGTTAATATGAACTGAATCTGGCAACCAAATATGAATGTTTACATTTATTCCATTATCATTCATTCCATTATCGTTGTTGATATATTTTCTTTAAATTAAAACGCAAAAAAAAAAAATGGCGCATTCCGTTTATTTATTACAATTCTAAAGTTTTTTTAATCTGTTTATTCAGATATTTGATTTATCATATATTTAAAAGCTGTAATGGCGGCTTTTCGTTGTGTTTTTGAACTCTGACGCTCTTTGATGAAAATATAGCAAACCTCGTTTGGCCGCGTTTTTGGAGGTACTTGGCCGCTAGGACGGCTTGTTTATCGCGCATTCATACCGCCAATAGTAATATAGATTTTAATTAATTAAAAATAGAAAGAGATATTTTTGAAACTTCAAACCTATGAAAGGGGCTGAATTGCGGCATTCTTAATCGTTTAGTAAAAACAGCTTTGATATTCATGGTCTAGTAATGGCTGTAGGTCTGGGCAAAAATTAGGTCAAAATTTGACTAAAACTGCTCGAAAGATTTCATTTTCGAAAATTTCCATAATTTTTTTCTTTGGTGCTTTTTGTTCTAGAATATCCAATTATTTTTTTATTTAAAGTAATCTACAAAACCTCTCTACTGTATTTTTTTTATTGTTCCACGATGTTTAGTTTGTCTGGTAGAAAATAAAATCAATTTTGCTGTTAACATAGCGAAATGTTTTCTGTATATATACATAACTGCCGTTTAGCCCTTGGCGTCCTTTTGAGATTGGCGGGCGGAACGACCGTTCCGTCTGATAAGAGTAACAGTAAAGAGTACATTTAGATTTCTTTAGTTTCAGAATTTTATTAGAGAATGACTTAACAAAAGAATAATTCGCTATATTACAAAGTATACCGGTCTCACATCAGTATATGGTTTACCTATGAATCCTATAAGGGCCGCTTTATGGAACTTCCGCCTATCCGCCATGTCGTTCTGAATGGTGGGGCACATGAAAGCGCCTCCAAATGAGAACAAAATGGCGCCAAATGCCAAGGAAGCGGTAGAAAAACTGGTGTCGCCGTACGTTGGCGAAATTTCTTTAGGCACTTGTAGAAGGACCGCCACTAGTATCGCCACACAAGCCAATGTGGCGGTGGCCAGGGCACCGATTGCGGCAAACCTGTGAATTAGAATGTGAGGAATTAATGCTGAATATTTTATTGCTATATAGCTATATCCCTCAATGGGATAAAATAGTAACAAGAGTATATGGTAGACTGACCAGTGAGTGAACAGGCCCCAGTGAATGAACATTTGGTAAATATAATTAAAAAAATTAAGGATTGAAAATAATTCCACTATATGGATTGGCAACATTGACTTCCTCCCATGTAGTAGGAAGCTATCTGACAATGGTTGGTAGTGTCCTGGTCATTATATCCTGGTGTTCATTCACTGGCGAACGTGACGTCTTAAACGTTCATTCACTGGTTAGTCTACCCTATATTGAGACATTTATTAGTAATTGATTACAATTGTACGAATTAAATAATGTTAAGAACTATTTGAACAAGCGGTCATTCATTGGTTGTCTCGGCACGCGTAGGGGTTTGTTGTCATTCAAACTGGCGATACTTTGGAAAAGACGCCAAATCCGGCCACGATTATTTCGTTTAACCCAATAATTGAGACGCAAGTGCAAATAATCTTCAAACTGATAATGCTGATTTCATTGATTTGTTTTTTAATTACATAGCAGGTATTTGTTGTTGCTGTATCTAAAAGCAATAAAATCTATATTAAAAATTACCTAAAAAAAGATTAGGTGAGGTTAGGCCTCAATTCGTCATTGGGCGTCGTATTTTAGAACCACAGTCAAGTGACGAGCCGACAAATGAGCAGGCACCCAACGCAACCGTTATGGGCGACATCGTAAGCCAGCGTTAGGACTTTGAAGGATATTTAACGTGCACTCCCTTACACGGGGTGTTATTCGTCGGACATTTTTGGCTGCACGGGCAGTTTATAGGTCGGCAGTAATTTTGGCGATGCCCGGACCCGAACCTGGGACCTTTCGCATGCTGGGCGAGTAGCCTTACTGACTGGGCTCCCCAGCCCCCCTAAAAAGGGGAAATTCTCACCAGAATTCTTCGATGCTTCCAAACCAAGAGAGGGGACATAGAACAGCGGCCAGTATTATGATCCAGTATTTGTACTCCAAAGTGATGTAGTTCTTGGTCAGGGACTCTGCTATCTCAGCAGACAGTAGGAGATACACGATGCTGATGCCGATGAAACTCACGTGTAGCGCCACGCTTACGACGTACCTGAAATTGTAATTATATTTTTGGTAAAATTTTAAATTGAGTTGCGTAATTTGGCGATTTTCAAATTTTTTAGGCGATTTTATATTTTTAAGCCCCTTCCCCCTTCCGATTGGGCCCCTAGGCCAAAATCCGGCACTGTATATGGGGTTCAGTTACAATATTTGCCATGCAAGATCAAATATTCTGTGCAGACTCAAAAAATGCGAATTTCCTAAAAATGCTTTTCTTTTTTTGCTATCTCGAAAAGCCTTAAAACGAAAATTATGTTAGGTTTATTTGAAATATCGTCGCACTAGAGCTATACACGAGGGCTATTGACGACAGGCGTCGTTTAGAACCACTGTTAAGTGAAGAGTCGACATCCGAGTAGTCAACCATAACGCAACGGGTTAAAGGCGACCGCCGTAAGTAGCGTTGGGACTTTGAAGCCGATTTAACATGCACTCCCTCTACATGGGCATTGTTCGTCGGAAATTTTGGGCTGCGGCAGGGTATTTTAAGGTCGGCAGTTATTTCGGCTATGCCCGGACCCGAAGCTGGGACCTTATGAACATTATGTATTGGTTACATTTTTCAACACTTGCCTCATCCACGGCCGTCCCGTCGCTCTCATCCCGATTGCTGGATAGGGATACCGGAATTTGCCCCTGTACTCCCCCCAGCGTTCTTCCAGGATAAGCCAGCTTCGTCCCAGGATGGTGGAGCTGTACCAACTGTTGGCGCACGCCAAGCAGACCAGGATCACGCCAAACCATCCTAAAAAAAAAATACAAAAATTGGGTTTTCCGTTTGGTTTGTTTGTATTAAAGGACTGATAGACAGTCACCCATATTGTTTTAGTTACATTTCACGTCGATGAAAAATGCATTGCAAAACTTTGGGCTGAATAGTTAAAACGGAACATTTTCGCGAGAATATTTTTGAAGACTCAAACTGACATCAACAACATATAAAAAAAATGGAAAAAATAAAAAAAAATACAACTACATTAAATTTTCACCTTTTTATATATATTTTCTAATAATTCGAACTTTCTTTAAAGTAAATTTATTGTGTGCGAAAATTTATCTACAATCTTCCGTCTCATAAAAATAATATAAACTTTTTTGCTGATTGGATTTGCTTCAGTCTTTCCTTCGACTATGATATCACCATTACATTTGCACAAATCATATTTTATTTACTTCAAAAAATGATAAAAATTATATGGAGATTATTTGCACAAACTAAACTGTTTTGCGAAATGCAATAACATGTTTGGGGAAATGGGCAAGCACGTATAGTTGCTTTCGCTGAACAAATTTAAGTGGGTTCAGTACCCCAAAATCGTTGAAAAAATCAAAACAAAAATTATTGGCTTAAAATACTATTACAATCTTTATTAATAATGACAAAAAGTATCAAGACGATTGGAAAAATATTTTTGACATTAAAAGCCATTTTAATGTCATGGCTTCGTAAGGAAATGGGGTAACAATAAAAACTTTAAACGCGCTTTTCTCAGAACTTGATTTTTTGAACTTCGATGTACCTTTTCTCAAAAACTATGTTATGTTTTCTCGTAAACTTTTTTTTATATGATGTAATACATAGTATAGATTAATCTGAGGTTATAAATTTTAATTAAACTAAAGTGAAAATTTTTTATGGGGCATAAAATTGAAAAATTTCATGATTTTTTGGTACTTTAAAACTTATTTTATTAAAAAAAAATCTAGCAGTTACTTAAAAAAAACTTTTAACCTCAGATTAATATATAAGGTTGGTATAACGCACACAGAAAATTTTAAGATGATCTGATCAGTAGTAATTGTGAAAAGGTACATTGCAATTGGCCAATTTAACATTACTGATATACAACATACTGAACCCCCTTAAAGTTAAATTTATTTCAAATTACAGATTTGCTTAAACATTCAGAATTAAGTTTAGTTTTGAAGAGATGATCTTAAAATCATTTCAATCATTCAAAAAGTACATTTTTAATAAAAATTTATCATTCATGATATTTGAGGTTGCAATAAGAAATACTTACATACAGAAAGATGCACATACAGAAATATCTAAGTTTAAGAGGACTCTCTTGGGAATTCCACATATTGAAAATCAATGGAAAACATTCGCAAGTCAATTACCGCCACAATTTTACTAAAAGGTAACTAGTTTCTTGTGTCATTGTAAAGAACGAACGGAGTAGATTTCATAAAACTAATTCTTTTTGTGAAAATCGCATATTTAATATTTTTAATAATTTTTTAAATTTAGTAAAAAATAGAGTGCGCATTAAGTTCTAACTTTAAAAAATTATTAAAAGTACTAATTATGTGATTTTCACAAAACAAATCACTTTTATGAAATCTACTCTTTTCGTTCCTTACAATGACACAAGAAACTAGTTACCTTTTAGTAAAATTGTGGCGGTAAATGACTTGCGAATGTTTTCCATAGGAATAACATTACGATTTTCAAGATGTGAAATTCCCTAGAGAGTCCTCTTAACGCTCGGGGGTTAACTTTATAATGTGTGTAAATAAACAAGTTACCTGTGCCAGCCAATGCGTGCGGCATGGCCAGCACACCCATTCCAGCCATGAATGATGTGATGTACACAGCGGCCAGCCATAAGGAATATCCTTTCGAAGAGGGGTCGTGCAGAATATGGACCAACTCCTTCTCACTTGACGAAACATCCAGGTTCTTCATCTTCGGACGGCGAAGTAAATGCACTCAAATCGAAGATTTTTTTGATAAACGAATAAATATATTTTCTCGCAAATTAATATTGCTTGGTGAATATTGCTCTCTAAATATTACTCGATGAATCGAGAAAGTTAAAACAAATTAGAATATGGCTTAAAATTGCAGTATTAATTTTGAATGAAAATAACGATCAGGAGATATCGTTTAGGAGAAGCGAGTTTCAGTTAGCAGTTGAAAGATTTTTTTTTGAAGACAAAACAGTATAAAACAAATTATTTATGACATTTGTGATAAATGACAAAGCAAAAAATAGCCTAAGTGAAATCTGCAATGCATCAAAAATAGCAACACGATAAAAAAAAATCACGTTTTTTCATTCACTTTTACTATCACTGAGATCTGGCTTGATCTTGCCGATGTCAGAAAAAATAATTGAAAGTTGATAAAAATAAAATACGTCGAAGTTCAAAAGATTAGAGTCAGCTTACATAAATACGATTTCGAATTTAAATGAATTCTTTTTCCTTCAGGGAACAATAATTTTCTTGGTTTTTTAAATCGCAATTAATAAATGATATTTTCGTTTGAAAAAAGAATACTGTATCCGAAAAACTTTTCTGGCTTGACCGACTGACTGACTTTTAAAAATTCAGACACAGTTGCGTTTAAAACTTCAATTCTGATTCGGTCTGTAGGTTCCGAATGCAGCATTTTTGAAAGAATTCTACAGCCTCGAAAACCAATTGCCTTGCTCCTCCTCGATGGAGGAGCAACAATATGTAGTTAATCATATAGACATTTTTAGATAACATCGGATTGAAGGACGATAAAATAATACGTCTTTTTTTTGACATAAGTGGAACCCTCTTTTTAAACTGTAATAAAACATGTAGATAGATGTTGAAGAACCTTATCAATCTTCCGATGCACTTTAATCTCCAAGCAAAGCGCTAAATTAAAATACATCCAAGAAAAATAGATTACATTTTAGAGTACTATTTTAGTTTTACGTTATTTTGCAACAAGTTTGGCTGACAGCGTTAGAGCCTTAAGTTAGCTAATAAACCTGATCATGAAGCGGAACCACTGGCGGGAACTTCTCCTTTTTTACAGAAAGTTTGAATTATTTTTTACACAAATTGACATATTAATAGTATAATATTGTAATGAGAATATATCTTATGATGTCATGCTATCCATAGTGCGATGTCATTAGTTGTTTTGTTAATTTGACAAAGTGTTGAAACAAAGTCTTTATTATTAAAAACAATTGAGTACCCTCTTTTTAAATAATGTTTTCATGCTATTATACGACCGAGGTCTTCTCTGGATAACTTTGGACAATTTAAGTAACTTTCGGAACAGTTGAATGTTTCGCAGAGAAAGTTTGAAAAAAATTTGCATAAAGATAGATTTAAGTTTTCGCGGTGGTAACAGAACATTTTAGAATTTTTCTTAAAAATATCATTTTTCAAAGTTCTTAACTACCCTTAAGCAATGCAATAACCATTAAAATTTCATTCGCACTCTTCGTTTTCTATTGGTTAGAAACTCCTGACGAAACGACACATATCGTCTTGTCTTTTAAAACCCGTTTGTGCACCACCTGTTTGTATTTCCCCCACCCTCCTCCCCCCCATTGTCTACAACGCGAGTCGCCACCTTCCTCGAATGTAGCCAGTACTTTCCGGTTTCACGAAATATTTTTTACTTTTCCTCTACTCTGCATTCTAATTTTACATGTCACGCGAAAATCTGCTGCTAAATTTTTTTTCTCCCCTTCATTTCGATCGTGAATTCGATCACTGTTTTTTAAACAGCAAAAGGACTGGACTGACTCTTTGTTTGTAAGCATCGAATTCACCGCGCGCAGCGAACTTTGACAACAAACATCTACATTTAAAAGGTAACGTAGGGGAAACGAAAAATGGCGGTGCAGTCGGCTGCGTCGTAAAATAAATGTTCTTCTTATCTTCTGAATAGATAAAATTACTAAATTTAACTTTTTATTCGTAATCTGATTATTATTGTTTTTCATTTTTGTTAATGATTTTGTTTATTTTAAAAAGCAATTTAAATTTAATTGGCTACTCAATTTTAATTTGATTTTTTTCTGCTTGAATCGTTCTAGAAATGGTGCTAAAATTAAAACTTGTGTTCTCATTGGAATAATATCTCGTTTTAATAGATAATAATTCTGCTGAGAACATTTTTATTTCTTATCACATGCGATAAATTTTATCAGGTTTCTGTTATGATTCAAAAGGGCGGTTGTCATTCTGTTCTGTTTGCCTTTGGCCGTATGGAATTAGTAAATATTTCCGAAATGGACAGGAAAAATATAATTGACTTGTTTCACCTTACGTAATTGTTCCGGTTTTCATTCCTAGAATTCCTTGATGGCTTCGGTGATTGATGGAATGACACGGTAAGCTCCGCCCACTATACTAATTAACAAATATTGACCTGATTTACTTTGTGTGGAACTGTTGCCACTCATGACATCAAATTTTTCTATTTTAATTTGGTCATTTTAGTGTTCCAATTCGTATTTATTAAAAAAAAACCTTAAAATTTTTCTTTCTGTTTAAGTAATTGTACAAGTAAAGTGTATTCTTTTAGTGAATTAGTTTTTAATGTATTTAGTTTCTAAAGTATATATCTTTAATTTACCGACAGTTCCTAAATTCGAACGAATAACCCCAAAATGGCGAGTTTAGAAGAGTCTCTCGTCGCCAGCGCCATGGAGGCACTGAACATCGAAGACTACTGGCCGACGTACGACAGCAACAACGACATTAACGACGACGACGACAGCGAATATTCCATCATTCTGTACTTCTACGAAGAACTTCTCAACCACCTGATGGCGCGAAACGGCGTCAGGGACATTGACCTCCAGCAGGCGATCGGCCATCTTGTCTACAACTACAGCCACGTGGCAAACGGCAAGACCCCGCAGGAACTGGACTATGACAGGTCAGGACTCGTTTGCTGTAAAAAAAATAATTTTACCAGAAAAAAAATACATAAATATACTGTTTTTTTAAACAATTTATTTCTGTTGAAAAAAGAACCGAAAAGTTTCGTTTTTTACAATAGATAAAAAATGGTTTTTTTTTAAACAAGGTTCAACCCTAACTATCAGTCCCAATCTCGTGTTTCAGATTATCTCATCTTACAGATCTCTATTATTCCACTTTATAAATTGGTTCGAATATTTTGTTTTAAAATTTATTAAAAATCAAAAAAATCTATTCGAACCAATTTCAAAAAGTGGAATTATAGAAACATGTAAGTCATGATTGTATTATCATATAAAGAAAAGCCATTTGAAAAAATAGCCCATAAAGTAGGAGAAATGTGGCTTAGAAAATATTTTTTCACGATGGATTAACAGATACTTTTGGTGTTTCAGACCATCTGTCTGAAACACTTTTTCAGCTTGAACCAAAAGAGCTATCGATTTCTAATTTGGTATTTTCATTTTGGTATGCGAGTAAATAAACAACGGAATTTCCAAAGAAAGAGAGTCATGTTTGGCAATCTAGCACCTGCTTGAGAAACTAAGTTGGCATTTAGAAAAAATAAATGAAATGAATTTCCCAAACACTTGGGAGCTAGCCACATTCGTCAGCAATTCGGATAATTTTAATTAATCGGAGACCGGAGAAAAGGTGTATTTTAGTATTACTCACTCAATAAATTGTTGGGCTCAGGCTGTAAGATAGTGTAGTTCCAGTTTCAATCGTTATTAACACAACCAAATCCAAGTGTAAGGTGCGATTTTGGCCCTTTGAGATATAGCTTTTTGTATAAGTTTTTTTCCTATTCAACTATTGTTAGAATCATGGTTCTATTAAAGTTTATGTGCGACTTTTATGCTCGGATTATTTGTTACTCTGTTCGTCTCTGTTTTATGTCATGCCTAGTATATTTTTTTGGTTGGTCCAAAAAAAATTACTATACTAAAACCGACCTTAAGTTTGCAGTATACAAATGTTCTACGAGAAAAAGGGTAAATAGTTCTCATTTTTGAGTGAGGGGAATAGAATACAAAAAGGTATTTCACACTCAATAAACAAATTGATTTGTTATTTCAAGACATAAATTTATTATTTCTATTAGTTAAGCTTCAGTAAGAGTGTTATTTTAATTAAATATTTCCTTCGAATTTGACGTAACAGGGCGCACGAATATCAGGGTCGAAAGCAGCAGCCAATCAGAGTACGCTAAATGGACAATTCCCATATTTTTTAAAAACTACTAAAAATACATTTTTTTTGATAAAATAAACAACGATGATTTCAAATATCTAGATTAAAATGTACAAAAAAAATTGTGTTATTAAATATTCAATGTTAAAAATCGTCAATTTTTAGTTCTTGTTTGAAACGTTCTGCTATTGGCTAAGCGATTGTGACGTACATGTACACCACGTAGGGTTCGTTAGCTACTTCAGACATTGCGATTTTTCGATTCTCCCATGCTTTTTTAAGGTTCATTTTTGCTTTATTACTTTCTTTTGCCTTAATTTTCTATTCTTGTTTATTTTCTTTTAATATTTATTTAATCATAAGTCGATTTAAAAAAAAATAATTTAAGAGATATATTTTAAAGGGATACGGTAACGCAAACATTTTAGTAATAATAACATAAAATTGTAAATTATAGTGTTTACCCTAAATAATCATTTTAAAGCAATAAAAACATATATTTACAAGTTGTTTTCATTTTTTTAAGTCAAAATTTTGAATTTCTTTTTAAACTTTACTGTTTTTTCAATTTTGAAAGTAACTCCCTTAAACTTTTATAGCAATTTAAGCATGATATATCACGGGCATCGTAGCTTAGTGGTAGCGTAAGCGACTCGTATTCATTTGGTCCCGGGTTCAAATCCCTTTTCGCGGTACAAATGTTTTTTTTATTTCACACAAGAAGCTCATTGTTTTAAAGGTGTCCTGGATAGTTTACTCGGTTTTTTTAATTGTTTTTCTGAAGGGTTATTTCTTTCTTGTTTTACCTATAGAATTGTGTTATTATTGATAAAGTTTTAATAGTATTTTGTGCTGTTAAAATGTTCTAATTAAACACAGGTCATTCATAACAAAATTACCGTTTTTACAAAACACAATTTTCCTTGTCTGATAAAATATCATAATTTATTCGTCGGATTTTAGTATTACTCTTTTAATTCAAGTCATACATTAAAATAATATGAATAAAGGTACTACTGTAGAAAGCAAAAAGTCGCCGTCCTGAATTTTCAGAAAATTGCTTAGTTTCGTCTGAACGTGTAAAAAGCGTGACATATTTTGTTTGCACAACTTTTAGTTTTAACCATCGGAATAAAGGAAAAATTGGAAAAAAAATATTGAACTTTTCAAAAATATTAATACTATTAACGTAGAAGTCTGTAAGTAAACATTATTAACAATGTTTTTAGATATCCTAAGTTGCTACACTACATTTGACATGTTATCCTTAGATTTACTTTAAAAAAAAACCCTAATAACTAATTTAATTTTGTGCGTTTGTGGCTCTGCATTTTTTCTTTACCATGTTTTACATGGAAATTTATATTTTTAAAGAATAGTTAAGTCAGTCCAAAATCCTATTAAAAACTGGTTCCTTTTTTTGGATCACGTCGCATGGCTTAAAACCATCGTTTTCGCTGTACCGATTCTGTTGACAAGTTAAAATATATCTTTTCTCTTTTCTGTAGTCGTATTCGACACTAGGGAACTAAGCAGTAGCAATATGCCATTATTAAATTATAAATACAAACTTACTGCATTAAAGAAAGCGAAAATATAAAGTTTTTCAAAACGATTTGTGAAATATCCCGCCTAACGCTATACGCAACTGAGGAGATTTGGTCACGTGTGGTGTACATGTACGTCACAGTCGATTCCTCGCGGAACGTACTGTTTTTCGCGCGCTTTTAAAAACCCTAACTTTAAAATCAAGTAAAAAAATAACTACGCATCGGAGAGCAAAAATTTTTTCGGCCCTTATTTTGTCTCACCTATTTACGTCGAATAAAAAAATAATAAAAAAATGTGGGAATTGTCCATTGCGGCGCCAGACGGGTTGTTTACCTAGTTTCTTCCGCTCAGTACATTTCTCTGCTGCAAACTTAAGCTCGGTTTTGGTATAGGAACTACATCCATCAAAGACAAACAGAAACAGCGGAATTTTTTTTTCTGAAATTCGGGTAACCCATGGATTTAGAAAGTGGCAGATATGCCCATCGATTGGGGCAATCCCGTACAACGCAATACATACCGCGCGATTGTGTGATGAATTACCGTTTTTCGCCGTTTTTACAATGCATAACGGTATATTGGTTCACAAAAAGTGCTTTTGCCGAAGAGTTACATGCAATAAAAATTAAAAAGTGCATTTTTAATAATCTGCTTCTTTTATGCGTGTTATATACCTCATGTCTGCCAGAAACTATCAATACATGTTTAGCTATAAACTTATGCTAGCGAAACTGGTAAAAAGTTTTAATTAGTTAATATTAAATATTTATTTTTTATTAGTAGAATTATCTCATGGTGGCGTATGGCATGCCTTGTGCTAGAGCTTGCGAACTGCCTTGTGGGATACTGGTTCACAAATGGTTTCACCTTTCCCCCTAGGGGCAGATCTTAAGAAAGACTCTGTCAGCCCCAGAGCTTAATGCATTAGTTTTAAAATCGCAACTTTTGCAAACGAAATGCATTGCCATGTTCTCCCATTTCACCAGGTATAGGATTCATTATAACATCAATTTAAAACAAAATTGAAAAGAGACTAACATCCAGTTATTTAATTATTAATTGATTAAGTTTTAAAATAGAGGCACGATCTGCTGAATATTTTTGGCATTTCAAAATTTGAAAAATATATAATTAAATAGCTAGGTAAAATTTTCGTTTCAAATCTGTTTCATTTCGATGTTATGATGATTCCCATACCAGTGGAAAGGGGGCCAACATCGCAAAGTAAATACTTCTTCGGAAGTTGAGATTCCAAAACTAATGCATTAGCTGCTCTATGGGACTGACAATCACTCCGAATTCCTCTTCTCTGCAGGTTGCACAACTGCCTCGGGTACCTGCACCGGTACGCCGCGTGCCACACCGCCCTGGTGGTCAGCGTCATGGTGCGCATGTTCCACAAGTGCCCGCCAGCTCCGGTACGCAGGATGCTGGCGCTCAAGGACCGCCTCAACATCTTATGCCTGGGCGGCGGGCCAGGAAACGACCTGGTCGGGCTACTGAGCGCCCTCTACGGGAAACATTTCGGATTGACGAGTCTGGACGTGACGGTCGTCGATAAGTCGCGAGGCTGGGACGTCGTCTTCCAGGTAAATATAGTTCGGATTTGGGGGATTTAATGTTGTACCGTGGGCAGGTTAACTGCAGTAACTTTCATGATGACTTGGACCATGGTTGCAAACACTCAATTATCTTAAACTTTAAGAAAACATATTTTTTTTTCGATGACGCCAAAGTGTTTTTCTCATTAAGACCAGAATTTCACGACAAAGGGGCCGGTATTGCCACAACATTAAGAAGAAAAATACTGCGACCGTCATGGAAAAAAATACTAGCTGCATTTGGAATATTTTTAGTAATTATATTAATTTATTATATTTAAAAAAATTTTTTTAAAAAAAACTTGAAACGCTTTTTTAGTCTTTTTCTGATATTTTTTTGTAATTTTAGAATTAAATTTGATTTTTCGTTGCACTTTTCTCCTTAAAGTGATGGCAACACTGGCCCCATGGCCCTCCAATTCTGGTCTCCATGCGCGTCCCGTCGTTAGCATTAGAGGTCAATTGATCAATCTAGTACTTTAACTTGGCCCGTCCGTTGCCGAGTGCTTAAGGCATCCACCTCAGGATTCAGCTTTCTTAGGAGTGCGGGGGTTCGGTTCCCACATACTGCCTGTCATCCTATAAACTGGATATCTGTACTGCGAAAGAGTAGAAAATCCAACTCGTGACGGATGGGCCCGAGTACTGCGACGTACGTTCTCGTTAAATCTGTGGAGTCCAAAGTCCCGACTGCGTCAGCTTACGATGTCGCTCGAAGTTCCGTTGGGTGCCCGCTCAGGTGTCAACCTCGTCACTTGACTAGGACTCTAAATTACAAGGCGGTATTGGCTGTGTTAAAGCTTCTTGTCTATGTTCTACTTTGTAGGAGACGGTGAGGCGACTGCGGCTGGGCGAGTGCGGGAACGCCAGCAAAGTGTTCCGCGAGATCCAGGAGGTGTCATCGTCGTTTTTGGCCGGGGACCTCACGAAGCCGGTCCCGGGAGAGCTCAAGAGGAAGTTCGCCGCTGCCGACTTGGTGCTCTTGTCCAAAGTGCTGTCGGTAGTGCCCAACAGTGAAAAACCGGTCATTTTAAAGGTAAGTTTGTTTGCATAAATAATCTTTCTTTACTGTAATTGCACTGCGCAATGGTCGTGGGCAAACTAAATAAGATATTTGAGTTAGTTTCTTCCCAGGTAGCACAACAATTTTGGGCCAATGTCGCATGAATATCTGCTAAACTTGGAGAATATTGGATGAAATCGATCATTTTCTACCGATTTTAATCAGATTCCTCCGTTCTTTGAGGTTTCACACAGAAAATTACGAAAAGTGCAATACTTCATTTTAATGCAATCATATGGTATTTTGCAAGTGTAAAAGGCAAATACCTCGATTTTGGGATTTTCGAAGTAATATTTAAGGTATATTAGGTACATATTTGTAAATGATATTTAAATGATCTAATGAGGTTAAAACTATCTTTTAAAGATTTGGAGTGTTGCTCTTTGGATCCCGTGAAAAATGGGTTAACTTTGGCCCAAGCATAAAATCGCAATATTGACTTTCTTCTTGAATATTTTTTACTCATAGACTAAAGCAGGGCCTAATGTAGTACATTTTTTTTAAATACAAACAATGCGATGACTATTTATATTTTTTGAAAACTATGATTTTTTTTCTACCCTTTGAAATCCAGAATGTCGTGACGACAATGAAGCCCGGCTCTCTCCTGGTCTTCATCGACTGCCCTTTCCCGACCGCCGACTTCGCCTCGCTGACCAAGTACCTGGACACCTCGTACGAAGCCTGCAAGGAGAAGTTCCAATTCAACTTCGAGGTGAAGCGGTTCGACTTCCCCAACATAACCACGAGCAGGGCGTACGTGAGGCTGTTCGTGAGGAAGTTCATCGTTGACGAACGGTGAACGGACATTTTGTTGGTACAACTTTTTTTTATGTACAGTTTTTATTATTACGGCCCATGAACTTCAAGTTTAACTGGAACTGGTTCCATTTCGACAACGCAAGCAGGGCGTACGTGAGGATATTCATCAATAACAAAACGTGTACTTACATTTTGTTATGTACAACTTCATTTTCATGTACAGTTTTTTTTATCGCGACTCGCACAAGAAGTTCAACTTCAGCTACGAGGAGAACCGGTTCGACTTTCCCAACATCACCACGAGCAGAGCGTAAGTGAGGCTGTTCGTGAGAAAGTTCATCGTTGACGAAAGGTGAACGAACACTTAGTTAGGTACAACTTTTTTTTTTTCATTAAAGAAAGGAAAACAAATTCTTTGTTGCGTTCAATTTCTTTTCGTGTACAGTTTTAATTATTACGGCCTGTGCAAAGAAAAGTTCAATTTCGAAATGTAGATGTTCGACTTCCTAAATATTACCACGAGCTGTACGTGAGGCTGTTCGTGAACGAAACGTGAAAGAACACTTTCTTATGTATAGCATTTCACGTACAATTATTTTTACGGGCCCGTCGACTTCAAATTCAATGTGAAACGGTACGATTCAACAAACATTACCACGAGCGTACGTGTTTCTGTTTGTGAGTATGTTCGTCATTGACGAAAGGTGAACGAACACTTTGTAAGCTATGACTTTTTGTTTACGTACAGTTTTAATTATTACGTCCCGTGAAAAGAAAAGTTCATCATTAACGAATACTTTGTTTAGATTGTTTAGAACAACTTTCTTTCATATACTGTACAGTTTTTATTATTGAGACCCGTGCAAAAGAGAAGCTCATCTTCAAGTTTGAATTGAAGATGTTAGACTTCCTCAACATCACCATGAGCAGAGCGTACGTGAGGCTGTTCGTGAGAAAGCTCATCATCAACGAAACGTGAACGAATACTTTGTTGGGTGCAACTTTTGGTCATGTACAATTTTTATTGTTACGACCTGAGCGTGTGCAATCAAAAGTTCAACTTAAAGTCGAGGATACCGGTGCAATCTTGCGCCAAAATTTTTAACAGTGTCTTCGCACAGAAGTTCATCAGCAACGAATGGTCGTTAAAGAACACTTGGTTTAATTATACCTTCACACTAAATTTATAAGTAAAAAAAAAGTGGAAGGTTTTATGTCCGTCCGTTTGTCTGTCCTTCACCCACTCTCATAACCAAACAACAAATGCTACAGACAAGTGTGCTACGCCAAAGAATACAGAGCATCGAAATTGAAGCACATTGAATTCAATTTTCCCCCGCGAGATTTTCAAAGTATATACTTCAACTATTAAATAAACATTAAATATTTTTTCCCTACGCTCGACACTTTTTTTCTGTGTAATACGAATGTTGGGTGGAAGCGGTCAGACAACAGATTCTGTTACAATCCTACTTGTTTTTCTAGGCACAATGCAGTGTGAAAGAATTTCTCTCCTATTTTTGTAATAATTACTTTCAATACATTCTCAAACCTTTTTTTTTTGTATTATGTGAATATATATTTGTAAAAATTACCATTGAATTGCCATTTGTTATCGAATGAATAAAATTTGGTTTCTTAATCCTGTAACTTTTTTTTTTGTATAACGTTCGTTTTTATACCAGTGTCAGCCTATGCTGGCAAATTGAATTCAATGATTTTTGTGGATCCAGAAAAATGGATGTAAGACCTATTTAGTATTAATTTTCATTTATTGAGATAGTTATCCATTTGAATTTAATACGATAATTATCCGTTATAATTAATGAAACCTACTTATTATCCATTACTATTAACTTTAAAATCTACTTAGTGTTCATAAAGTTAATTTTAGAATATGCTTATTTTTCATAAAAATTAAGTTTAAAATCTACTTATTTTCCCATACAATTAACATACAATTAATAAAGATATATTTATTATACATATCCATTGGAATTATATTCATCAACTACAAAATAATTCCAATATTTTAGGAGGAGGATGGGCTGAAGCTCTCTAGCCCCTCTCCTCGTTAGGTTAGTTTGAATTATCGTCACACTATTGCTACACAATACCTCTTGGCTACGGGAGTCGGAATTTAGAACCACAGTCAAGTGAAGAGCCGATTCCCGGGTTGGCAAACTATACCCAATCGTTAAGGGCGACATCGT
Organism: Hylyphantes graminicola; assembly: GCA_023701765.1. NCBI lineage: Eukaryota > Metazoa > Arthropoda > Arachnida > Araneae > Linyphiidae > Hylyphantes > Hylyphantes graminicola. Next base: position 3,918,458 of record CM043119.1, on the reverse strand, counting down.
ACGCAGCGTACTTTGGAGAATATGTAACTTGCACATTCTCTACAAGGTGTATTATTCATTGGACATTTTTAATGTGCACGTGCCTTCTATGAGTCGGCAGTTATTTTGGCGAAGCCCGGACGTTTGGCATGCAAGGCGTACGGCTAACCGACTGGGCTCCTCAACCTTCCTCAAAGAAGCAGCAAAAAAATACAACTCCATGTATATTTTCGTTTTGATTTATTCCTTTTCACGCATTGAAATTTATAAATCATTGTAGATTGATGAAAAGAATTCACATTAGTAGTTAGAGTTTCGTATTAAAAATACACTACGAAATTTGACTTTGAATAACAGCAACACCTCAGGGCCACCAGGCCTGTATCCTTGGATCAAATAACTTGGTCTGCGTTACAAAACTTTTTAATGGATTGTGCAAATAAAACCTTCAACAACAAAATGTTGAATCCGCCGAGGTGTCCAATGCTTTAACACCGACATCGGATTTAGGGGATGTTATGTGTCGACAATTCTGATAAAATTGTCAAATTTTCTCAAATAATATTGAAATCTGTTACACCTTAAACAAAATAAATGTTTAACCATGTTTTCTGGATGGATTCACAAATAATTTATGGAACTCTTTTCGTGCGCGGAGGGATCTTCTCCATAGCATATTTTTTTTTCACCCAACTTGGGTTGGCAAGTAGTGTAGTACGACGCTAAATGAAAGGAAAAGCAACATTAAAAAGTAGAACCGCAGTCAAGTGACGAGCCGACTCCTAAGTGAACACCCAACGCATCATCATAAGCGGACTTAGGAACATATTTATCGTGCACTCGCATTACACGGGGGAAAAATTTACTTTTTGGCCGCACAGAGTACGTTTGAAGGCCTGCGGCAATGCCCGCTGGCAACTTTCGCATGCAAGCCCCTTTCCGACTTATCCAAAGCCCTGTAGAGGTTGAGAGATTTCAATGACGTTTAATTAAATTAGGTCGGCTCAGTGGCTGAGACGTTAAACGTGTCTGTCTCATTAGCCCAAGTTCGCGGGTTCGAGCCCTGGTTGAGTCGTTGGATTTTCTGGATTGGAAAATCAATGGAACGCATGCGATATGATTATGTGGCATGTAAAAGATCCCTGGAGTACCTATTTCGTTTGAGTTCTCTCGGCAAAATTAAATCTCGGCATACTTTAACCCTCTAATGCATACTGTTACCGTTTGGTAACAAGTAACATAATCCACTTTATTCTTTTAAATTTAGAGCTCTTCCTAAACAAATCTGTGTTTTTTTATCTATTACATTTCATTTTAAAGTATTAGTTACTAATAACCCTCATAGATGATAGTAGTAAAAGTGTATTCAAAATTAAAGAGTGAAGTTATTAACTTTTGTGAAATTACGTTTTTGGCAGTATTCAGAGAATAATAATATTAGTACTAAATACTAATAAATTGCTTTGAAAAATTAATCATAGTTAAAAAGGGTTATTTTGAAATATTTTTAGTAGTTTTCTAGTCATTATTATCAAAATTGGAATTTTGCAGTTGGTTTTTGTCCTATAGAAAAAAATTTAAATATTGAAATTATTTAAATTCTAATGCAGTTAAATTTTTTATGTGTGAGTATTAAAGATACATATATATATTTTTGGGATGAAAATAAAAATTCATGCATTAGAGGGTTAACATCCACAGAGAGGTCAGATTCCTTGTAATCCGCCGAGGTCCTTCCTTATAATCTGAGCATCCAAATCGGTAGCGAGAGTCGCCTAGATGGTGCCACAAAAAATGGCTCTCAGTTCTGGGGAATATGTCGAGATGACCGCCAAAATGGCTGCTTCATTGGAGGGAAAAAATAAATTAGATATTTTGTTGAGCGAAATAAGCAGCGTTTCTATCAAAAAATTCAGATAATAAAAATACAAATAACAGTTAAATATTCGTTAGTTTGAAGAATGAATCATGCTTTACAGTATTTATCTCAAATTATGCTACGTTTATTCGATTTCCCTTTTCATTTCGTAACTCAGAAATGTTCGAAATCAATGACACGTATGGCCTTCACATGATTTGAATGGTTCTCGTGTATTTTATTGGTTTATTTTTTTGCGGTTTAGGCTGCATGAAGGGAAAGTCCCATTTTTATTGTTACTTTTTTTTAGTTTCAGTTCTCATTTATCTTTTTTTTTAATCCGAAATGGGATGTTAGATTTACATATTGGATTTGGATAACTTTATTCGAACTCCAGCGTGGCTCGGTCTCAGTGGTGTTTTAAAAAGTTTTTACTAGTTTTCTCAATTGTTTTTGTTCATAGATAATATTTTGAAAATGTTTCACTGTTAAGTTTTCGCTTTGTTTTGTTTCTTGTAACATAAATATTTCGAAAATGTGCAACAAAACGCTTAAAGCCAATCTTAATGTGCACCAGAACAGTTACGTCCACCTGTTGGATTTGTTCAGACGCCTCGTGGAGGACTTGAAACGAGACCACAACCTGAACGACAACGACGTCCAGAAAGCCGTCGATGTCATGAACCGCAACTTCAGACGCGTTTCCAAAGGGCAACTCCCCTTGGATATCAACTTCGACGACATGAACTACTGCGTCGGGTACTTGCACCGGTTCGCCTTGTGCCACGCTGCCATGGTGCAGAAGGCCATCGTATTCCATGTACAACAGAATCCTCCACTAGAACTATTGGATAAACTCAGTCCCAACCATTGCTTGAACCTGGTGGGCATGGGCAGTGGTCCAGCCAACGATGTCATAGGGTTCTTGGGCGCTTTTAGTGGCCAGTGCACCAAACTGCGAAGCCTGGACATAACTGTCGTCGACAAGATGCCGGGATGGAACCAAGCTTTCACGGAAGCCGTCCGTATTCTGAGATGCGACAGGTCCTGTGGGATTTTGAGTACCTTGTTCCAAGGACCCGATGTCACGACCTCGTACCTTGATGAGGACTTGGAAACGGAGAACTTGAGCCAGGGTTTGCAGACGAAATTGAAGAATGCTGATGTGATACTGCTAGTCAAGGTGCTATCTCATGTTCCTGATCATAAGAAGCTTCCGTTTTTGAGGGTAAGTCATTTAGCAAATTTCTATAAAACTGTTCCAAAATAACATCTATATAAAAATTAAAATAATTTAGGGGCGTAATCTTGGTTGATTTATTGACACATATTTTAGTTTGAATAAGTCAAGAAAAGAATGGAAACCAGATGCAAGAGAAAATATAATTTAAATTTGATTCAATTTCCATAGTTGCTAGTACAGCACCATATTTAGATGTATTTTTTAGGTGTGTAAATTAAAAACTAAAAAGTTTTTGAAAAATTTTCAAAACAAATATTCCTGTGTTCTGAAGAATAAGTTTTTAAAATATTAATCTTATTAAAATAAATAATGTTTTTGTATTGTTTAATTTTAAACAATTTTCGTTATTTTTTTTTTTTTAAATGTGAGTATCTGTTATAGATGCAGGTCGGGCTAAAGCCTATTGGGCTGGATATTTATAAAATGGGCAATAGCCCGGGCATTTACTTGAAACATTTTAAATGCCTAAAATAAAGGCATATGTTTAACTTTGATAGGAATTTAAATTTTAATATTAGAGCTTTTTACATACTTTTAAAAAAGCGTTACAATTAATGTGTGCATTATTTGCCAAACAAAAGTTAAATCTTTTAACTAATTAACAACTTTTACTTTAAAAGTAGCTTTTTACAAGTTTTTTTTTAAAAACTTTTTTAAGGGATTTTAAAAATATATTGTAAAAGAACTTTAAAAAAATAGACTTATAAATGCATAAAAGTATTGTTTATAGGTGTTTATCAACTATAAAAGGCAAAAAAATTATTAATTAAACATTTTTTATGTATTTTTTTATGAACAGAAAGTTTCTTAATTTGTAAGTTTTGCTGTTGTAACACTAAGAACAGAACCAAATTTAAATATTTTTTTTGTTTTGAAAACAATATAAATATTTTGTGTTTTCTGTTTAGATTTTGACATTTTGTGTGCTGTTTTATGTTCCATTTTTTTCTATTTTACATCTGTTTTATATTAGACATCCCGCGATGGGTGTATTAATGAACAATTTCAACTTAAAATTTACTTATTGTTTTACAGGGGCCGACTTACAACTTTGGGGCCCAGGGTATAAATGAATTTAGGGACCCCACAACGTTAATCAAATTTTATAAAAGTGTATAATCTTTAACAATTATCTTAAATACTAGTGTACTACACTACACACTGTTTATATTTAACATTTTTGTAATAATTTTATAATGCATACTTGCGATAGGACGTAGAAACATATAATATCATTAAATCATGTATGCCATATAATATTTTACATAATAACCAGTGCATAATTTAGGAAATGACAAGTGACATAATTACTATTGTGGCTCTAAACTAAAGAAAATACTAAACTCCCCAGCGCAACAACAGCCTATTACTGGACCAAGGCCTGCCGTGCCCATTTCAGCTTTTGTGACCTAGGGCTCTGGGGTGCTAGGAATATGTACCGGTAAGGTGGTCAGCCTCACGCGGAACCCCCAGTGTTTAGTTCCTAAGCATACTTGGTACCCATTTTATCGACCACCCATTGTTGCTCGCTTTTGAAAAATCAAAGGCACTGGGTTCAATTGCATTATACTCATTAGTTTTTTTATGGCAACTATTGTTGGCGCATATTTCCCTCAATATTATTCTTTTTAAAGTACATTTGGGGGCTCCATTGTAGTGGGGGCCCTGCACTCTTAAAAATGAATGCTCAAAAACGACGAAATTTTCTTTAATTTTGACGATTCGTTTACTGGCAAATGCTCCGAGTTTTCGTTTCCTCAAAGTGAGGAAATCTGAGTCGTCATTTTTATGAGGATTTGAATGTCGTCTAATCTAAAGAAATATTTCGTCATTTTTGAGCATGTGAGTACAACAATGAGATTCAGTTTCCTCAAAATCATGATGCAGAATCGTCAAATCACGATCGTAAAAGTGAGGATTCGCGTTTACTCAAAAGTCACGTGATAGTTTGACAAAACAATCCTCAAAATTAACGAAATGAGGCTTGAGTGAATGAATCGTCAAAAACGAAAGTGTTATTTCTGAGAGTGTGACCACGTGCCCCGTTTGCCCTGCCAGAAATCAGGCTCTGATTTTTTTTTTTTTTTTCAGAACATCGAGACTAATATGAGCCCAGGGGCTGTACTGATCTACATCGACAGTCCATTTCCTACTTTGAAATTTGCTGCCTTGACTTCGCTGAAATCTGTCTATGGAGCCGAGAGCAAGAAATACAAATTCCGTTTCAGGGTTTACAATTTCGGACACATAAACCTAACCCAGTGCCATGCTTCCACTCATATTTTTGTAAAGCAGAACTAATTCAAGCTTTAGATAATTTATTACTGTTTAATTTTTCATATAATTCATTAACAATTCATTACAATTCATTTTCATATAATTTTTAGGAACACAATAATTTGAATCCGAAAATGAAATGATGATTTAGTAATAATGTAGTGATTTAGTAATCGATGTTTTCAGTTTTCAACATAATTGATTTTTTTTATTTAAATCAAATAAAAAAATTGATTTAAATCGGGTTTGTTATTGTGTATGAAAATATAGATAGACGTTTCTATTTTAATTTTAAAACAAGAAAGATTTTAAAAAAAACCCCCTCAAGTTTCATAAATCAACATATAATAACCTTGCTATTATTTTTTTTACGTTTAATTAATATTAAACGATGTTAACTCTAAGGAATTTAATAAAATATAATTAATTAATGTCAATGAATTTTTTTAATTTTTAATCTTGACAAAAAGTAAAAATTAGTATAAAAAATTAAGTGTAGGTACTGAAAACTTTTTGCGAACTTATAGTCCTTGTTTCATTTAGAGATTCAAATTATCAAAAAGGGAAACGGCCGAACTATTAAAAATAAAATAATACAGATCTATGTATGTAAAAATAAAACAATACAGATCTACAGATCTAAATGTGTATAAATAAAACAATACAGATCTACTGATCTATGTATGTAAAAATAAAACAATACAGAGATAAGTGTAAATACACTATGTGGAGTTAGAGTCATAGTTATGAGTGTATGTCTTTTCATGAAGTGTATGTTATCTTTAACATACACTTTATTGCCTATTATATATTTTGTGATTGTATAATTAAATTATGTTGTTAAAATTAAGATTTATTTTATAATTATCCACGAGTTATTTTGGAGGGTAATCCTAATGTGTTTGAAAAAAAAAAGAGTAATTTTGAAAGAAAAGTATTTCTAATTTTGTTAGTACTATTTTAAGACTTTATGAGAACTTAGTGTTGGCAATTTTTGTGTTTTATTTTTAATTCAAAATCCTTGTGCCAACGGATGCTACTGCCCTGTTGCCTTCCACGTTACGGCCTGGAGGCACACGACAACAAAGATTTTTTAATGACATTTACAACTATGTATTTTTTTTTTGTGTAAGAAAATCGGAAAGTATAAAGTTATAAAAGCATAACATTTATGTAAATGTATGACCTTTGTATTTTTGTTCGGTTGCATTATTATATAATTTTTTTTTTAATTAAAAAAGTGTTCCCTATATATTAGCTTTTTAACAATACTTTTATAGTTCACGTTTTTATGGGTTTTTTTATGATTAAAAATCTATTTTTAAATGACTTCATATACCTAGTTTTATGTGTTTCTAATAATAATAATTTTTTTTATCAACAATTCTTTAAGAATTTTGATTACAGTGATTTAAGTTTCAGTCTTTAGCAATATAATTTTGCTTTGTTGTATTTTAAAAATTGTAAGTGTTGTATAATAAAATTAGAAAAATATTTAACTTTAAACGTTAAAGAATTTGTAAAAAACCTTTCGCAAAGAATAAAAATGTGTTTGGATAACAATAGTATAGAATTCTGATTAGCTAAGCGATTCTAATCAAAGATTAAGCAATCAATACACACACAAATATACACACAAATAGACATGTGAACAGCAATTCAAATCCCGTGACAAAGAGATAACGTTCAGGAAAAAAACGGGGAAAGCCCTTTTTAAGAGTGTCGGTGCATCAATTTTAGTTAAAATAGATAACGAGTAGATTAGCATTGGGAATCGGATGGTAGTTATGACAACGGATGTTTTTCCAGGTTTCAAATTATCAGACTAGGTGGAAGATTTCAGAAAGAAGTGGCATTCCATTTGTAATGAAACAACATTTGTCAGGGGAAAATATTTTTGGAATACATTTGAGCGATGCAACTTCTGTTAGAGACTTAGATGATAAGAGAAAAGCTGTGGAAAAGCAGTTAAAATCGTTCAAAAAAAAAAAAAAAGAATCTTCTAGAATCCCGTGTTAACACCATGATGCAAGTTGAGGCAGGAGAACCGAAGTGCGTAGAAAATCCAAAAGAAAAAGACCCGATTCCAAGTGTATCAGAGAAACAATGCGAACTATCTCCAAAAGAAACAACTTCAAATGTTTATGCTGAACGAACAAGAAATCAATTTGAAGAAGCAGTTAATGAAAGTGATCAAAATAATGATGGCTTGGAAATACTGGACCTCATCCAAGGAGGAACTTCAGAGAAGGAATTATGTGATTGCATAAAGAAATTACCCGCCGGTGTCGTGAAGGATGTCCTAAGAAAATTGAGACAAAATAAGACGAAAGAGATGAAGCGGATAGTAGCGTTGGTGCAGAAGGAAATTCGAAAGAAGAAAGGTAAATCGACATCACGAAAGTTTAACAAGAGAGAAAGAAAGCAAGATTCACAGAAAGAGTTAATGTCATTTGAATCAAAATCGGGCGTCGATGCCATAGAAAGAAGAACGGAGTATGATTCTGAAGTTCCACTGAAATGCACAGAAACAAATTGTGTTGCTTTAGAGGAGAATGCAAGTTCCAGTGCCGATGATAATAAACTGAAATGTACAGAAACAAATTGTGTTGCGTTAAAGGAAGATGCAAGTTCCAGTGCCGATGATAATGAACTGAAATGTACAGAAACAAATTGTGTTGCGTTAGACGAAGATGCAAGTTCCAGTGCCGATGATAATGAACTGAAATGTACAGAAACAAATTGTGTTGCGTTAAAGGAAGATGCAAGTTCCAGTGCCGATGATAATGAACTGAAATGTACAGAAACAAATTGTGTTGCGTTAAAGGAAGATGCAAGTTCCAGTGCCGATGATAATGAACTGAAATGTACAGAAACAAATTGTGTTGCGTTAAAGGAAGATGCAAGTGCCAGTGCCGATGATAATGAACTGAAATGTACAGAAACAAATTGTGTTGCGTTAAAGGAAGATGCAAGTTCCAGTGCCGATGATAATGAACTGAAATGTGCAGAAACAAATTGTGTTGCGTTAATGGAAGATGCAAGTTCCAGTGCCGATGATAATGAACTGAAATGTACAGAAACAAATTGTGTTGCGTTAATGGAAGATGCAAGTGCCAGTGCCGATGATAATGAACTGAAATGTACAGAAACAAATTGTGTTGCGTTAATGGAAGATGCAAGTGCCAGTGCCGATGATAATGAACTGAAATGTACAGAAACAAATTGTGTTGCGTTAAAGGAATATGCAAGTTCCAGTGCCGATGATAATGAACGCATTCATGAAGATCACTTCGAATTCAGCGGATATGCTGATCCTCTACTATGCAAACCCCAGATGTTCTACGACAGTGATGAAAGTGATAGATCCTCTACAACATGGGAAAGTGAAGAAATCCATTGTTCATATGTCTGGCCAATAATTTTCGAAGATAATCTGCATTTGCTAAACATTTACGAAGAAATCATTAATGAGTTGACCACGGAGTTCGATCTCGACGATAATGAAGTAGAAGGCGCAATCGAACTGATGAACTTCAACTACAGACACGTCTACAAAGGGGTGACCCCTTTTGTCATCGATTTCAACGACAAGAGTAACTGCGTCGGGTACTTGCACAGATTTGCCCCGTGTCACGCTGCCCTGGTCAAAAATGAAGTGGCCAGCGCGCTGAATTCGTGTCCTGAAATATCATCAAAACTCGAATCCAAACACGAGCTTAATATCGTCTGTCTCGGAGGTGGTCCTGGAAATGACTTGATAGGCCTTTTGAGTGCTTTCACGGGCATGTCCTGGAACGATTGTGATCTGTGGGACTTCACCGTCGTAGACAAAATGGCCGGTTGGGCCGAAGTGCTTCCAGTCACTATTGAAAAGTTTGTGCGTGATAGATTTGATTCCGAGTTTCTGACGCCGTATGAAATGCCAGGGATCAGAGAGTCTTTCATTGCAGCAGATTTGACTAATATTCTAACGTGGGGCAGAGAGATGACAGAGAAACTGAAGAAAGCAGACGTGATGACGGCGGTCAAAGTTCTATCCAATATTCCCGAAAAATATCGACTTCTAGTATTAGAGGCCAGTTAAATTTTTCCCCTTTTTTTAAAATTTCGTATATAGTTCCAAGTTTACGTTATTTTATACAGACAAAACAAAAACAGGCGTACTGCATTTCGCCGAACATTTTAGTTCGTTATTTAACTATCTAACACTACAAATATTCAAATGGTCTAGGGTTTTTTCATAGTATTTTTTAAAGCAAAAACAACGTAAATAAAATGATTTTTGAATATTTAACGATGATTTCAGACTCGTAAAACAAATCTGGATATATACTTATTCTTTGGCGACACTTTTTCCTCTCTGAACCTTTGCTTACGTAATTTATTACAAATTATATTTTATGAGTAAAACTTTTCGAAACAGTCTTATGCTAAATCTTTGCGCCGCACGTAAAAATTATCGATACAACATTTGGTAAGGTTCTTAAGAGGGACTGTTAGTCACTTACAGCTGATGCAGTAATTTTTACATCGTAACTTCTGCAAAAATATTGCTCTGTCATGCAAGGAATTTTCACTAGACAAACGTCATAACAGTTGTCAACACACACACAAATTTGAAAGAAAATTATCTGGTTATTTAACCCTTTCAAATCCCTCAGATTAACCCCTTCAAAGGATGGCGATCATTAAAAAACACTAAAATTTTGATTAACTTTTTAAGTTTTAACTTCTAGAAAAATATTCAGAAATGGACGACGCTATTTTTATACTTTATAACTTAAATACTAAGTAACCGGATGCTATTTTCCTTTAAAATTTGTTTTATAATTTGTTTTGCTATGCAATACTTCCCTGATGTTGGGACTTCAAAACTAATGCATTATCTCTCTGAAACTGACCAACGACTGAACTGTTAGTAGTAATAGAAATGACCAAATTTATTGACTCCCTCTTAATGATAAATAAAATACGAATATACGTATGTTTTCGAATGTAAATAATCAACAATGATGTTTCTTTTCCAGAATGTTGTGCGTCACATGAAACCAGGGGCCATCTTGTTCTTCATTGATTGCCCGGCGCCACCTCAAGAACTGTTCCTCAGAAACCCCTCCTTGAAAATTAAACACAAAACTGAAATCGAGGAGTTCGATTTCACCCACAAAAAACTCAAGTTTGGGTGCAGCAACATCACGACATGTCGCGCGGCCACTTACGTCATCGAGCTGCCCAATGCAAACAAGACTGATCATGTCCCCGATCTGGATGACGTCACAGAATGGCCGACCCTGGCATGATCTCAGTAAAAAAAAACACACCTTAAATTTGCAGCATTGAACAGCGCTGCTGGCGTCGAAAGTTTGCCTGCTCTGATTGATCGCTCCTTTGCGATACGTTCACCCTGATATTCGCGCGCCCTGAAACGTAAAATCGAAGGAAAAAATAATTAATATTTCATTCTAAATGAAGAAAAAACTATTAAAAATAATAAAAATATGTCTTGAAATAACGAATAAATTGGTTTATAGAATGTGAAATACCTTTTTTTATTCGATTCTCACACTCGAAAATGAGAACTATTTATTCTTTTTCTCGTAGAACATTTCTATACTGCAAACTTAATATGAGTTTTACTGTAGTGCTTCTGACATACATATTGCATAGTAAGGTGGTTCGAATAAACAAAATTTTCGAGTATCACTTCAAAAGTTGCGTGTCGTCACGCTGATTAACGGAATAATAATTTAAATAATTCTAAAGTTTTTAAATTAATCGGCCCTGTTTTTTTGAAGTTTCGAAAATAAGGCAAAAAAAACCCCGATCGATTTCGAAATATCAGCCAAAATTTGCATATAAATGATTTAGCTTCCAAACTGCATTTCATGTGAGGGCCCCGGGTGACCTAGTGTGTTTGATTGCAGCCCATTACTCTAACTGTCTGCGCACTGCACTGAGTGCGAGTTCGATTCCCGCCTTCGCCCCTCGTGTACTTTCTCTATGTCAGTCAAAATACAGTCTGTGCCTTCTTGCTTGACGACGGTTTATAAGCGGGTCTCTGTGATCAAGCACACAAACCGGAAAATACATGTGAAAATCTCCGTACCTATCATATGTTTAAAAAATAATAATTTTGAAATAGTAATATGAATCACATTGGTGCTTAGTCTTGCCAGTGGGCCAGGCTATGTGAAAATAACATTGACCTTATGCGCATCAAAGATGTGCGCTTTTATTCCGATCTTGTAAACCAGTAGCATTGTTTCATTCCCAAGTTGATAGGGCTGTGTGGTCAGTGTCTCGATCTTCGGATCGAAAGGTCCCGTGATCGTGTCCTGGTCGCAGAAGACACACCGAGTATATGCGGAGTACGTGGTCGTTTTACCTGTTAGGTCCGAAAGTCCTGTGGGCGGTCATTACGCAGTTTCCCACGGGTACAGGTCCCTGGAGACTATTTCCCTAACCTTCAGGGACATGTCTAAATTGTGGAGGTGGCGCGTGATAGATGGCAGCATCTGCCACGTATGTGCGTGTGAGTGTGTGTTGTGACTGTCTTCCTTGACGAAGGTTTAAAAGCGGGTCTCTGACCAAACACACAAGCCTGAAAATATATGTATACCAACCAACCAAGTGGATAGAGATGGAAATTAGATATACTTTAATATCAACTAGCAGATTTAATGGCATGTAAAAAGAAATAGAAAAGCATGAATGTTTACTTGTAGTTGTTTTGATATTTTAAATGTATTATGTGCTGCTGATAATCACATAAAAATTAATGTATCTGTCATACCAATTTGTATCAATTTATTTTTAGTAATTTTAGAATTAAGGTAGGCGAATACCCAAAATTCTAAGATTTTTACTATGCTGCTTTTACTTTACTACTTTTCCAAATTTGGCATATAATAGTGATTTCAAATATAATGAATTATATTTGAAATCATTATATTTGAAATTTATGCATTTTTTTATTTAAATATAATTTATTTATTTTAAACGGTGTTTTTCTACTAAAAAATGAGGTTTACGCTAACAGGTCTACCACATTGAATTTTCATCCTATGAACATTAATTATGTGTTAAATTCTTCGTTTTGAACTGATACATGCAATGACCCTCTAGAGTTACATACAAGGTACAAGAAAAGAAGTAAAAAAGAAAAATGTTATAAATTAACCACAAAAATATATTTTTTATATTAACTTACACTTGGACATTAAAAAAAAAAACTTGTATATTTACACCAGATGTTAGAGGTTCATGGTACAGATATACATTGAAATAGCATCTGTAAAAAATTTCAGGTAAATTAATGTACAACTTTTTATGCTAGTAGTGTTAGCGTAAACCCCTTTTTTTAGTTGAAAAACACCGTTTAAAATAAATCAATTATATTTAAATAAAAAAAAATGCCCAGAAAGCATTGTTCATTATTCATTCAAAGCATTGTTCATGCCAAATTTGGAAAAGATTAAAGTAACAGTAAAAATTTTAGAATTTTGGGTACTCGTCTCGATTGAGAGAAATTGATTTTTTAATTACATCGTAAAACAATTTGCTGCTTACTCAGTTGAAATACAACCAGAACAAAAGAAGGTATGAACTTTTTATTATTTTGAATAATTAAAAAGTTTTTTTAATTAATAAGTTCTAATAAAGCACTACACATTTACACAGAAATTCTTAAATATAAAAAATTCTGCAAACCAGGCCTTGCTTTAGTGCCGCCATCTTCTGTATAAAAACTATGTCAAATATGTGTTTTCAAATGGTTGATAAAAGTGATCGAAACGGTAGATTTATTACTAACAAGATACAGATAATGATAAATAAATAAAAAATAATAAAAAACCGACAAAATATAAATTCAAAGAAATAATTACATCACTTGGTTACTAATCTTAATCACTACCATACCATAATTTCTATTACAAATACCAACTACAGGGTGAGGCAAACAAAACCAGCCCCGATCTAGAGATGGGAATGCGTAGAAATGTTTGGCGAGAAAAAATCTTGAAGCCGCATGAAACCTGTTTTTGCATTGGTTTACTCGGATTAGCTTCAACCAAAAACAAAAAGGTCCGATTCTCTAGGATAAATAACAACCGAAATAATCACAAGTGGGATTTTTTTTGATCAGCCCTACATACCTTGTTTATATTTCATTTCAACTAGCTTTTCTAACCATAGCGTAGTTGCCGGCAAATAAGTCACCAAGCATTTGTTTGGGCTTAATATTGGAGCGATCAAAAGCTTCAGTTAGCAAACCTGTTCTTGTATTGGTTTTTGACTTGGCAACATTTCTGCCGTATTCTTATCTCCACCTCGGGGCCGGTTTTGTTTGCCTCACCCTGTACAATAACATCAGTGTATTTGCATAAATATCTATTATTACAGTAGATTCATTTAACCTCGAATTTAGGGTGTTATTTTAATCTCACTTCGGGAAAAGATTCTTGTTCAATTTCGTTATCCTCCGTAGGCAGTAGGTCCTAGATTAAATAATTCTTTCACAATAAAATGATTCCACTTCGTTCAAAATTCTAAGTTATGGCTAGTTCATTGCTTTTCATTGAATGATTTCGATTTCCCTGTAAAATGGATTCCCTGTCGGAATTTCGGATGGAATTTCGATTTCCCTGTGTATAAAATTTTATCAGAGAGAAAACCCCAGTGAAAAAATATTTATCAGAGAAAATGGATTATATTTAACTTCATTTTTTCCCCTCGTCTCGACCGCCAGCCGTTTAAAAATTACGAGACCCGTCGGCAATGGTTCGCGTGTAGTTCTAGTGCGACGTCAATTCAACCCAACCTGTGTATTGATACAATTTTGTGGTGGCGTCATCTTGTGTATAAAAAGTGTACTACTGTTTAGTTATGTGCCTTTAGAATGTTTTCAAGAAAAACGCAAATGAATTCAACTTAATTTTCTTTTCCTCCGAAATCGTCTGATTCCGGAACGATAGTTTAGTGGAAGAACGTGCTAAGTGACACGTTATCGCTTAAATTTCGCCTTTTGCTTGCATTAATGGCAAAAGCAAATGGTTCTTTTTTTTGTAGTTTTAATCCAAAAGAATTCATTGAAATGTAATTAATATTTCCTAATTAACGTTAATTATTAAATATAATCAATGAAATAAAATTTATATTAGCAGGAGATTAAAGGTTTCACATTTTTTGGAAAATATCGTCTGATTTTAATGTCGTCTGTTTTTTATTCTAATAAATATAATTCACCACAGCAGTGAACAGATAGTATCATTAAAACAAATTGGCACCTGTCTTATGGAGATCGCATAGATCTTCGCGTTAAAACAACATCGAACCGAACATACATCAAAACACCTGGTATGCTAAAAAAAATGAATTAGTCATTGGGGATACGACGATCGTTTAAAGCTATTTTAAGTTTGATTCTAAAGCTATCGGACGCATTTTGTGCAATGTCCTAAACTTCTAAAATTATTAAAATGGAATTAAGAAGCAAGCGGAAAGCTGAACTTTTGCTTGAAAGTGCGAATAGCACCTTATACATGGTAAGTACAAATTTAATAAAGATATTGCTTTGTTATGTAAAACTGAAACATTTTTATTATAATTGATATAAAAAATAAAGAGACAAAGTATAAAACGTTCTTAAAATTTATTAAAATATCGATGACTTTAAAAAAGTATTATGCATCACAATTGTAAAAATAACTGTTTTTAAACGATCATGTTCTACTATTGTAAATAGAAGTAGATTTCTTAAAATTGATTAAACCCCGATAATTAAGGCTTATAACAAGGAGAAAGAAAAACGTAAATAATATTAGGATCTATATCTTGCCATACAACTTATTTTTACTTTTTTTTAATGTCAAAGTTTCTTTTTAAATTCGATTATCCTTATCTAAAAACAATTTAAAAAATTATTTTACGAAACTTGCATTATCTTTTTTTTATAAGTCTTTTAAAATATTTATTTTATTCACATGCATTTCTGTTTCTTTTAATATCTTTTTGTATATTTTTTATTAAATTGATTCGTCTTATTATTCTGCAAAGTATTTAGTTTATAATTTCAGTGATAAGGGTATTTCTTTAAAAATATTTTCAATCAAATACTTACTCATTTAACAATAAGCAAGAAGTTCTAAAATAACTTTATATAACCCACTTTCTTTTAACTTAAATACTGAAATAAATCCTCATAGTAGGGACAGCCGGACTAAAAAAAGTATAAGATAGGTGTCTGGTATCAAACAAAACTAGGGATATGTAACACTATGCGACTTTCCATTACCTATTAATATATTGATAGGCTCATTAAAAAGTTAATATATACCCCTCATAAAGTATTTTCAATAACTTTCAAACCTAAATTTTTTTTTATGGCAACTACTCCTTGCACATGCACAATATTGTAGAAAACTTTATTTTGAAGTCTGCATCTGTTTTCGTTGTTCTGTAATGTCTTAAAAAAATAGAGCAGCTTCTACTTGCGCATGCACAATTTTATCGAAAACCTTATTATGATGTCCAAAGGGAACTAGGATCCCGTGTAATAAATTTGAGGTCCGTAGCTCTTTTATTTCGAACTGTAAAGTAGTTTCAGACAGACAGACGGATCAATGTAAAAAAAAAAAAAAAAAAAAAAAAAAAATTCGAATGAGCACCCTCCAAAACGTGTAGAAGGCACAAAATTTTCATTTTGGATTTTTGACTGCAGCGCAGTAGTTTAATTATATTTAATATTAGGTAATTGAAGGTAATAACTTCAAAAATTTGAAGGATACTAAGAAGCATTTTGAAGAACCAAACTAAAATATCATGCCGAAAAAACTATGATTATGTGAATGAGAGAAAAGTTGCAAACTAAAAACTTTGAAGCTCATTATCTCGTTTTCACCTTTTTGTCACTTTGCACGTTCTTCCACTAAGCTCTTTAATTGTGGAGGTAGCGTGCGATAGATGACAGCATCTATCACATGTGTATGAGTGTATGTGTTGTGCTGTCTTACTTGACGAAGGTTTATAAGCGGATCTCTGACCAAGCACACAAGCCTGAAAATATATGTCTACCAACCAACCAACGAACCAACTCACCAAACAACCAACCAACGTGCACCTCTCTCTCTAAACGGGGTAAGACTTTATAGCTGTGTGGGCTGTTTATAGAACGGCAGATATTTTGGCAATGTCTTGACCCGAACCTGGGGCTTTTCGCATTCAAGGTAAACGCCTGACCGACTGGGCTGCCCAGTCTCCAGTATCAATGTTTAAAGATTTTGCTGCCTCACATTTCCAGAACAGCAGCGTTTAACATTGTCACTAATTAATTGAAAACCGCAAGTAAAACCGCAAGTGCGGTTTTCGCATCCAGAGCATGTGAAAGATCCATTCGACTTAGCATTGTCACTGCAATCATCTGGCACTGGAACTACGGCTAACGTTAAAGGAAGCGTTTCGTGTAAAATTAGCCTGAAAATATGAAGAGTACTAGGGAAAAACCAGTTGATTTCGTAGAAGGCTTTCCTCAACAGGCCTCGTTTGGCAATGATAGCGAGAAATCGCTTAAACTGGTATAAAGAACTCGGTTACTCGCTTTGTTTTTCTTTCGCGGCAACCCTGATTCACGCCAGAGATCAGTAGGCACGAGTAACACGTTTGTAACGTAAATGAAGAACCAAAAGAAAAACCGGTTTCCTGTCGCCAATGTCCGCCAAGCAGACACATAAGGTAAGACCGTAAGACTCCTAAAAAATCAAGTGTTCTTCCCGTGTACTCTTCATATGCTATAGGGATAGGAAATTGTGACTTCCATTCCATTAACGATAACCATAACCTATCAATATAATATACACGTCGGCCTTCACAGATAGTTAAATCCATAGATTAGCCGCATCTTACAAGGATTACCCTTTAAACACTCTAATTATTTCGCAAACGCATCATAATTACGATGCGAAAAGGCGCCAAGGGCCACTCTGTTTTATTATGGAGTCGGCCATTAGCGATATCTTGGAACAAAAGAGGAGGGGAATTCTCTGAAACAATGCCGTATAAAGCGAGGGAGTGGAGTTGAATTAAAGAGCTTCGTGGAAGAACGTGCTAAGTAACAAAAATTTGAAAACGAGAAAATGAGCTGTAAGAGGGATTGTCAGTCCCACAGTAATTGATAAATTTTTTAAATCACGTTGCCATCTGCTGAATATTTTGGGACGTTTTAAAACTTAACAAAAGCATATAACTTAACAAAAATATATAATTAAATAACTAGATAACATTTTCGTTTCACATTTGTTTCATTTCAGTGTTATGTTGATTCCCATACCTGGGTAAAAAGGGCGAACATGGCAAAGCAATACTTCTTCGGAAGTTGTGATTCAAAAAACGTGCATTTGCTCTATGGGACTGACAATCATTCTAATATCTATTTCAAAGGAAAAATCCCTATAGGTAAATGCGCCTCAAGTAATCCTCTCTAAAGTAATATTGAAATTTGTCATACATAAATAATCTATCGTGTAAAGATTTGCACAGTGCATCAGTCCAACCCGGTCCTGGTCACCCTCCTTGGGTTATTTGTTTTGCCAATAACGCACAAAATTTTTAGTAGATTATGAAACAGTTCACATGTCGCATGATTACTAAAACAGTTTTAGGGATTCGCAAAAAGTTTCTTGTTAAATATGAGAATATGTAATAACTAAAAATGAAAATTTTTAACCAAACCAAACTATGATATGTATTTATGTAATTCAGCCTCATTAACTAAACCAAACTTTATCCCAATGTCCAGTAATATATAAATGTCAGAATGTAAACAATCTTTCAGTGCCGGGTGATTTTATAATGCTTTTAGGCCTACCAGCAGTGGTTTCGCAGATATTTTGAACATTGTCTTAAACTCCACAAACAAGCTGCCGGCATCTAATTCGTCTAAACTAGAAAGGCCCCGCCTACAGTGTAGCAACAATTACTTCAAGCATTGTTTTCTTTTCCACAAACAAACCATGCTCCGTCCTGTTCTAATTGTCCATTTATACTGTTGTAGGGTAGTCCATCTACATGTTTATTTTTAAAATTCATGTTGCACTGGAGCGACATATTTCCAATATTTTCTATCTTGATAGACCCCAAACCGTCACGAATAACTTTTGGTGTATCGTACGTAGTTGAGTAAAAACATACTACAACCCAATTTTTCAATTATTTTTTTTAGAATTCAATTTGGCAGTCTGGTTGTTTCAGGTAACGAAATTCCTTCTAACTTTCTTTCCTACTATTCTTGCAATCGGTGCTCCGATTGGTTCTCTGTTCTCTCGAGACATGGATTCACCAATCAAAACTCGGCAAAGAATTTAATTTTAGTATTACTTCTGTTGGGGCCACTCAACAAGAATTGACTATTTGAGTTCAGTGAAAATGCCTGCCGATCCAAGAACGTAGTGCTTTCCTTCAATAGGCCCGTTTACAGGCGCGCAAAGAGTTCTATAGTAGGGTAGAGACTGAACCTACCAACCGCTTCATGGACCAACATGGGCCCCAAATGCCCCTCTATATTGTCTACGATTGCCGAGTGGTTTGGATCGCAGGCCATAACCCTAGTAGTCAGTGTTTTGTAACGGGTGAGGGTTCGATTTTCGCATTTGCCCTGGGTGTACTTCCTGTCTCATTATCAAAATTATAAATTAACTAGCACTTATTAGGCTTAACTGCTCCTCTATTTGGGCTCCGTAGTGAGCCATGGCTGCCAATGGCAGCTTAATACGAGTCGCTCCTCTACCCTACTATAGAACTCTTTGCAGGTACGTTTACATGAGCCCTCGAATCCATGGAATGCCAAAATCCCCATTACGGGAAAAAGATGTCGAGCAGGGTTTCTAACACAAATGATAGTCTGTGACCGAATCCATGGTATGAAACATCAAACCCTCCTTCATTGGAGGGTTTTCGGAACCCCCCAATGAACCCTGCAATTCTGGTTCTGTCTGGGAGAAAAAACCCAAGAGGGAAAAATTGCTGAGTTTGCTCTTCAATCCATGGATTCGATGGCTCATGTACACGCGCCTAATGTGACTCAAAACTTTTGCAACAAAAATTGGCAATAGTAATTGTTCGAACACTTCCAAACATCTCAACTCGCGCTCGAATGACCTTTCCTCCCACTACCAAATTAAGAAATTCACTCTTAAATCGTCCCGCTACTTCGAACCCAAAACAATTTCGCCACCCACAAAACTTTTATACCTTTACACCAGGCCCTGTACTAGACAAGTCCTGGTAGAAACTTATCGACCAAGCTCCTCCCGTCGCCAAAAACAATCGCCAACACAGCGCCCACCACCTTTCGGGCCACGAAAACTCCACACTGAGACTGAATGTCTTTTACCGGGTTGTACAGCGGTGCTCTGTGGAGAAAACAGCGAGACAGGCGCAAAAGTAGAAAAGTTTGGTGAACTTTTTTTTTTCTCCTTCTGGAAGTTTTAATATTGGATAATTTTTGTTGGCTGTTTTGAGGACTGGTGTAGAAGGACTATTTTTGTTCGAAGACTACTTTTTGGGAGAGATGGGACTTTTGGGATGTTGTTTTGTGACTTTTTGGTGATGGCCTCGTCGAACTCGAACCCGCCGAAGGGGGTGGGGAACCTGACTTTGGACAAGGCGGCGTTTCTTCTCATTAGGATCAAAAGAATTTTTGTGAAGAAGAAAAACAAGGGGTGAGTCTTTTTTTTAAATTAAACATTCATTTTTTAAAATGGTTATTTTAATGTCCGTGAATTGTTTTAAAATCTTGGATAACTAATACGTTTTATTATGGTATTTTACTATTTAGTTAAAGGTACTTTCATAAAAGTTTTGTTAAATATTTTGTAGAAACAGTTTAAACATTTGAGTAGTTTCAGGGTCTGAAAAATTTGTTAGAAATGTATTACGATTTTTTTAAATGCTATTTTGAATGTCTGTGAACTGTTTTAAAATCTTGCATAACTAATACGCTTTACTACAGTATTTAACTATTTACTTTCATAAACGTTTTGTTAAATATTTTGACGAAACAGTTTAAATACTTGAGTGGTTAAATTTGTTACAAATGTATTACGATTTTTTAAATATGAAGAAAGTGAAAATGTTCAGTTAATTGCTTTCAGAACTTGCGCGTGTTGTTAAAACTATCTAAAGTTACTTTTTAGGTAAGCTTGGATAATTATGACAACCTGGCAATTGTGACCAGTGCCGATAAAAAAAATTGGCTTCAATTTCGAGTTTATTATTTAAAAATGATTATCTGAATGTCGATGAATTGGTTTTAAAACTTGTATTATTTTACTATGTTAATATGAACAATATTGTTCTATTTAGATCAAAAAAACTTTTATAAAACCTTGGGTTAAAAATCATTAAGACATAACCATAATCAAAACAATCAAAAGATTATTAAAGTAGTTGTAATAGTTAAAAGGTTTGGAAAACTTAGTATATTTCCTATTTAGTATTGTAATGAAACAGTATTTTATGAAGAATGCAAATGTTCTGTTAATTACTAATACTTGATTCAGATCTAGTACGCATCATTAAAAACTCTAATAAATTATTTGTATAGTCAGTTGGGACAATTATGGTCACGCGGTAATTGTGACTAGTACATTGAAAAATCGTTTATTTTAAATTTGTTATAAAATGCTTAGTTGAATTTTTGTGAATTGCTATATAAACTTGCAAAATGTTTTACTAAGATATCTTACTGTTTAGTTAAAAGGTACTTTATAAAACTTTTGCTTATAATTTTCATAAAAACTAATAAATAAATTTTAATAGTTGAAAGGGGAAACTAGACAACTTGGCAAATCTAATATTTCAAATTTAGATTTGCCAAGAAATAGTCTGTTATGAAGAATGCAAATGTCCTATTAATTGAACTAGTACGAGTTATTAAAAACCCTATTAAGTTTGTTCTAAATTCAGATGGGATAAATATGGCCACGCGGTAATTGTGACTAATACATTGAAAAATCGTTTATTCCAAATTTGTTTTAAAATGCTTAGCTAAATTTTTGTGAATTGTTTTAGAAACTTCCACGTATTCTAATAGGTTTTACCAGTGTATTCTTGCTATTTAGCTAAAAGCTTTTTTATAAATCTTTTGATAACAATATTTCAGCGAAACTATTAACTCAATGTAGTAGTTAAAAAGTTTTGAAACCTAATATATTTGAAATTTTGTCATGAAACGCGGGTCTTGACTTATTAATTATGCGAAAGTTTTGTTAATTGCTCCTAGAACTTTTGCGTGTAATTAAATGTTCAATAAAGTTATTTTTAAAGCTAGTTAGGATAATTATGGCTACAAGGCAATTGTGACTAGTGAAATTAAAAATTGTTGTTTATTTCAAAAGTGTTTTAAAATTCTAGTGAGTGAATCGTTATAATTTTTTTCGGGTAGTACACTAGTTAACCCTCTGATGCATACTGTTGCCATATGGCAACAAGTAACATAGTCCACTTTATTCTATCAAAGTAGATCTTCCTCTCGACAAATATATATATATTTTTCATCTATTACATTCCATTTTGAAGTTTTAGTTACTAATAACCCTCATAGGTGACAGTAAAAGTGTATTCAAAATTAAAGAGTGAGGTTATTAACTGTTGTGAAATAACATCTTTGGCAGCATTCAAAGCATATTATTACTGAATACAAATCAATTGTTTTGAAAAAATAATTATACGTAGTTCAAGATTTTCAAATATATTTAGTAGTTTTCTAGTCATTCTTATCAGAATTGGAATTTTGTAGTTGGTTTTTGTCAATGGCAAAAATTGTAAAAATTGAAATCATTAAAATTCCAAAGCAGTTACCTTTTTTCAGTATTTTCCCATAATGTATATGAGTATTAAAGATACAAATGTTTTTAAAAAAAATCATGCATTACAGGGTTAATAAAATTCATTTTTGCTGGTTAAAAATTTTATGACTATATGGACTTTAATACGACTAAGAGCTAATTTTGACCAGCGAACCAAATAAAAAAACGCTTTTCGGCTACATTAAAACCTTTAAAAGTTGTTGAATAGGAAAAATTAAAATCAAACTTCTACTAGTTACAAGTGCTACGTCGGAGGCATCGTTATTTTTAAAATATGACCTTCAGATTTTATTAGCTTAAAACTGTTCGAATAAGCCGATAAATTATTTTTAGTAAAATATTTTAAAACCAAATTTATAAACAAAATTAAAACATGGTTTCCCTGGCAACTGGTATTGAAACTAAAGAATACATTTATCTGGGGGATTTGACACTGTGATAATTGTGAAAATTTATCCGGAATAAAAAAATACAAAAAAATTGATAAAACTAATGTGTTATTAATTTGTATGGGAAAACTTAAATTATTTTGCATGGTGCCTTTAATGAAAATAATCAAAATTCATTTTAAAATTACACTGGTAGGTAGCAATTAACTTTTTTCTAAAAAAATATTTTATAATAATCTCCGCAGTTCTATTGACTTAGAACGACAATTTGTGTGAATTGCTGAAACAATTAAAAAATAAGTTATTCAAATATTGTTTTCGTTTTAAAGTTGTTTAAATATGAAATGTTAATGTTTACTTACATTTATTGAAAACGTTTTCCATGTGTTTTAATAAATTAAACAATTATTTGCGATAAGTTCTATTTACTTAGAGGTTGTGATAATGACAATCGTTACAATGCATTTTAGTGTTGCAATTTCTTAAACTTAATTTTATCGTAATTGCTTTTCGTATTGTTTGTAATGGCATATGCATAATAATTTTTTATGGTATTAACTAGCAGCATGGTCCCGCCTTACTGGGAACCCGTTAACTTCGCATTGCTTCCTTTTAGAGGCATGCTTACTTGTGAAAATACACTCAAAATCAAAACAAAATTAAATTCGTGTTGGCGCATGCACGCTTAAAAAAGCAAACTCTAATAGAGGATGAAGCAGCCTTAGGGCGAGCGCATATCTCAACCAAACTCAATCAATCAAACTGATAGAGGATGGCGTCAAGTCTCAGTTTCGGCCCGGTCCATGTATTTTCAAGCCCTGTTATGGTCCCGCAATTCCACGTGGATGACGTTTATTTGAAACTATTTATATTAATTAAAAATCACAATCAAATATGAAAAAACTAAGCCTCAGGTGCACACGTAGGTATTAAAAGGAACCTATATTAAAAATTTCGAATTTTTTAGAGCAGTCTAAGTAGGTCTTTTGCGATCCACAGACATACACACACAGACTCTTTCTTTTATTATTATAGATTGCGTAGTTCTATTTTAAAATGTGAATTGTTTTTATAATAGAATGTACTTTTATGAGAATTTTAGATTTTTTTGAATGAAACTCTGCAATATATACATTTAAAATTTGTGTAGTATTGGTTCGTAAAGTTTATGAAAACGAAACAAAAAAAATACGAAAAAGTTAAATGTACAATGTTTTCATTTTTAGGGTTGGCTACCATTAATGTTTTTCAACGAAGTTGAAACTTAAATTGCCGTAATTTTTGTGTAATAAACTATTATTTATCTTGGTTTAGTGTAAGGTCTATCAGTCGTTAAAATTTTAACCAGTTTTTCCAACTATCTTGTTTCTTTTTTGAATTACTCGGACTTGTAATGCACTTTCGCTTCTATCATTTGTTTCAAATTGACGAATGATTATTTTGATTCATTGTTCTTAATACACTACACTCTTAAAACAAAAGAGTGAAATCCACTCCAGTTGGAGAAGTGCATTTTCGACACCGTAAAGGCATGCATATTTACTCAGACTGAGTTAAAATCACTCGTTTGGAGTGATCCTGTCGGATGTTTAACACACAAAGGATCCACTCCAAAAGGAGAAGTGCATTTTCCAGTCTGGAGGAGTGAAATCCACTCAGACTGAGTTAAATTAGGAGTGTTTGTTTTAGGAGTGTATGTTCTCTCATTTTCAATGTTTTCTACGCGAGCAACGTTTTGTGCGTTAACTTGGGCTAAACATACAAGAATGTCTGGAAGAAGTGCACTAGCCTAATTTCATTTAATTTTAATATTCACCGAAGTTTTTCATAGCACGGACATACAGACAGAATCAAGGTATTTGTTGTCACACCTTCATAAAAACAAAATTCTTGCTGGATCAACTGAAGTTGTAACTGACCGTCTAATAAGGAACAGATGGACAGGGTGAAAATGTGCGGTCAGACGCACAAAAATTAAATATAGATCACTGATTTTCTAAAAAAATTGAACTCTGATGGATAAGACCGATTAAGAAGAGTTGGTTGCACTGGTGGAGGACAGAAATCTTCCTTGCTTTCTTAATACCCCCTCTATCGCTAATTATCTTTTTTTAATTCTTCTGAGGTACTTTCTTTAAAAAATGACTAAAGAATACTATGACAGTCATTGACAGATAAGCAGAGGAAAAAATCCATCAATCAATTTTTTTTGTAAATGAAAATCTATGAAATGAATAGCCACAGATTCGTTTGTGGCATTTTCCCAGTGCTTAATAAAGGGAGTTGTCACGTTGATAGATCACCCTGACTCTGATCTAATTCAATATCTGTGAGGCTTGGATCTGTCAACTGAAGATGTAAAATACAAGATCACGCTATTATTTTTGATACGTTTTTTCATCATGTAACGTTTTTTAAAACACGGCTTTTAAGGTTTTCCAAAATGTTTTCTTGCTTATTTCTTTTTTTTTTTTTGTACTTTTGACATTGGACAAAATTTATTAGAAAATTGACAGAATTGTGTATAACATGGCAAAGTTCTATATGTTAAACTTAAAGAATATATTTTCTATTACGAGAGAAATAGCTTTAAAAAAAATTAAATAACGATGTTGAATTTAATAAAGAGTAAGGTGCAAGAACAAAAAGTAAGTTTAAACCAAATTTAATTTAACTTTTAATTAAATTTTTTAATTTATTTAAAAAACCCAATTAAGGTAGTCGCATTGATACATTTAAACACATTTATCAGTATTTAATACTGATTTATTCTGTGACATTATCTTATGCTTATATTCTATTCGTTGTTTAAATGTAAACTCTTAACATAACATTTATTTTCTGTTAATTTGACAAATTTATTTTGGATATTTTACACAAGTTTCTGTCAATTTTATAATAAGCTTTGTGTAATGAGAAACAAAGAATTATTATATAAGAGAACAAAACATAAAACAATGAAAAATTAAAAGCAGAGGATGACTGTTTTATAAAAATAACTTGTCATGAGATACCACTGGTCATTGATGAACTCTCGTATTTACTTATCAAACTCTACGCATTCGAATTACCAGAATTGATTGACACGTCCACTCGTAAATTGATTGAGATTTCACAATTTTAAAGGGATTTAGTTTATCTTTCCGATAAAAATAGCTTGATTTTTAAGCAAGGTTCCATTTGGAAAGATTGTTGTTGGTAAATACTTATGTTTGCTTTAAAATGATATTTGGAATTCAACAATGCGCTTAAAATGATGACTATTTTTTCATTTTTTAAAAATCAATACAACTTGCTGTAAGTTTGAATACGCTAAAAACTTCTTTATAGATTCAGATTTAATATTGACTTGAGTGCTTAAGTTTCTTTTTTTAAAAGAATTGTATTGATTCAAATTTAGCATTTAGGTGGTTAACTTCAAAGTTTTGAACAGTTTTTTTTTAAACCAAAATATTTGCACGTTTTCACTAAGTTAATCATAAAAGCTTTTTAAATTTTTCTCCCCTTATTTTTATTAATTTCATACTTATTCCAACTCAAATATATTCATGAAGAATTTAGGTGGCTGCGAGATATGCTAATTTTACTTTCAATAAAAAGTTTAATTAGGAGTTTAAATGTAAATTCAACAAATCGTCGTCAGATTTCTTGATGAACTTTAATCCTGCTTTGATTCAAAACACAATTTTTTCCATTTCATTATATTGGATTTGAAAGGCAATGAGAAAGTAATGTAAATGGTAATGAATTATGCTAAATAATTCAAATTAAGTTTTTACAATTTGTTTTGGCCATAATGATAGTTGTTTAGAATGAGTTTAGTTGATTTTATTGTTAGAATATTAAAGGAGACTTTCAAACAAAGAGTACCTAAAGAGCTCAGCCTAAATAATAGTGATATCTATAATTTTATTAATTACAATTAGTAAACTTGTATATGTCAGCTTGTTTTCCATTTTAACTCTAGTGAGGTACGACAGTATTCACGTTCTCGTTTTTATGTGTCTTCATTTGTTTGGTTTGTCATTATCCTAAGTGTTCTGTAAAGACATTTTTCGCACTAATATTGTGTCATCTTCGGTCATGTGACAACCACGAATGGGAAAGTTCAAGGGATTTGCTGTTTTTGAACAAAAACAATTGAAATACATGCTGTACTTGAAAGTCAATTTGAACTATTAAAACAACTTACGTAGCTTTGGCATAATTTATCTTCTACACAGAGTTCTGTAAAATCTAGATGGTTTAAAAAAAAAATGTTTTGAAAGTTCGGGAATTTGGCAGGTATGCAAAACCCTAACCCTCATAAAAAGTAGCCATTTGGTAAAAAATAATCAAGCAATTTTTTCAGCAAAGTTGCCTGACCAGATTTGTTTCAGTGATTAGCTTTTCGACTATGATATCATTAAATGTTCATAAATCATTTTACTTACGTTGTTTTTATTTTAAAGAACTGCAAATAGCCCGCTTGTTATATCGTATCTAGTTATAAAAAATCAGTCTAAACTTTACAGCAAAATGCAGTGCGTCTAGCCACCCTAGATATATTGGTAATATTTGATGCCAAGAAAGCTAATTTCGTAATATTCTATATCTGCAGTTTAAAAAAAAATACTTAAAGTAATTTTAAATTAATAAAAAGATTGAACGGTTTTATTCTTATTTGTCTACTATCCATTTCAGAGTGGACCCCATATATTTCGGTTTATTTTAATGCTACTATTAAAGTCGGGTTCAGGACAAATGATACTTACTCTCTCCGTCGAAGATACCCTATGGGAATTGCTGCCACGGATTAGTATCAGTTGGGCGACTGAGTAACCCGCAAAAGCCTTTCAAATATATTTTCCGTTTATATTTGCTATTCGTGGGATGTGAAATTCTGATAATGCGTTTAGCCTCAGTAGAATTTGTGGTTTAGTGCGCAGTAGATGAGTGACCTTTCCGGCAAAGTCGCCTGTTTCAGTAAACAAGACGTGGTAGTAAATTTTTTTTTTCTACTCGTGCAGTTTTTTGCGATTTGTAATATTCTTTGGGATAAACTTTACACATCTGCCAATAATTTGACAACGAAACTTATGCAGAAACAAAAAAAAAAATAACTTGGGTTTTGTTAAGGTCAAGAAAAATATTTTCATTTTTGCCATTTGCAGGTAAACTCCACTAACCGCAACAAATAATTGCACTTTTTTTTCTTACCTAAACTCCTCGGTGCAACAGCCTATTACTGGGGCAAGGCCAGCCGTGCCCTTTTCAGCTTTCGTGACCAAGGGCTCTGGGGTGTAAGGTGGTCAGCCTCACGCGGAAATTCCAGTGTTTAGTTCACAAGCATGCTTGGTACCCATTTTATCCTTTTTGTTTACCGATGATTTTATTTCGTTTGTAAAATATGTAAGTTGTGAGTTTCGTAAGTAATGGTATGTTGGGCAGCATAATTATTATTGCATGATATTAAATATAATTGTATACCTCTGTTGGGATAAATTGACTTTTAGTAACACTTGCCTTGTTTAAGAGTTCCCTCGGCTTTTCAGTAACGGTGCGACGCTAATACAAACAAAACCCTTTAAATCGTCCAAAACTCCCTCTAAATTATGACTCTTATGAAAAAAAAGAATTAACTTTCTTTTTTTAAAACTAACTCTGAGGAAATTTTAGTTATTTAAAATTTAGAATTGTATCATTAAAATTTCCTTAACTTATTCTAATCTTGTCCTTGGAAATTTTTTTTATAAGCCTTTATAAATGTTTCAAAATTTGAGTGGGAAAATGTGTTAATGTATTCTTGAAGTAATTAAAAGCATCTTAAATTAGAACTCGCGTATCTTTATTTACACCTTAACTTTGTATCTCTTTTTCGCATTAAAGTAACTATTTTTTCTTTTCCGATTGCAATCGCTAACTTCATTGATCGAAAACGAATTTCTAATTGAAAACAAGTTATCTTAAGTCTTATAATTAAACATAGTCTGTACAAAAAATATTCTCGATTAGTATACGAATGAGTAACAGTAAGCCTTTGTATGAGTAAAAGGATATGCAACTCGTTAGAGAAGATCTTTAAACACATGCGAATATTTTTTTTCGACAGGGTTGCTTTATTTAGCGGCTAAGGCTTTGTTAAACTCGGCACGTTCCCTAGAACTAAAAAGCCATTTTTCATGGCACCATCTTGGAAACTCTCGTTACCAATTTTGAAACTCGGATTACAACGAATCCGAGCTCTTTGTGGATGTTGAAGTATGCCGCGATTTAATTCTGCCGGGAGGAACCAAGCCAAATGGGTACTCACGGGAACTTTTACATGCCACATAACATATGAATGTGAATGTAATGGATGTTAAAGAAGATGGCACTCCAAATAAGAGAAAAGCAATGCTAAAAAACTAAACGAGCTAAGGTTCTGAGTTCTTCTTTGGCACTATACTTCTCAAACAAAAAAATTCAAAATATTTGGACCGATAATATGAATGTTGAAGGATGGGCAAAAAGACACATGTACAGCTCAAAAGTCTAAGATAGATCTTTCATGTTTTGTCGTAATAATTGTGAAAATCTGTTTTAGAACTGAAATAGAAAAGTGTATTGGCAGATGGATAGACAAAAGATGGAAATACAGTTCAGACATAAGAAATATACATATGTCATGCCTTTCAAACAGTTTTTAGGTGCGATTGGTTACAGTAGAATTTGGAAGGGGGGGACAGTCGCACGGAAATCTCAATCGGTACTAACATATTTCAACCTAAAAAAAATTAACTTATTTTGCTTTAAATCTTTGCTTTTCCAATACACTGATCACTCGATGTCAAGACACGCATAAGTTTGATTTTATCTCGCCAAATTAGCGAATTTCAGTCCGCTTTTACTGTTTTGCTCGCCAAGCATTTAATCTCTATTAACCTCCATTGCGATTTGGGGAATATCAAGAATTCAGATAGTTTTTTTTTCTTTCGTAGTAACATTTCATGCAAAGAAAGAATTTAACGATGAATATTTTATTTAAAGCTAATGGTCTCATTTAAATAGTTCATTTTTGCAGCGAAAAGCATTTTTCCCTTTTTACGATCTATTGAGTTCTATTCGTAATTTAGAGTAGTGCGTAATTCCTTGGCGATTTTGTTTCGTTATGGGAATTTTCTGTTGTTAATACTTCATGTATTAACTAATTAAGGTGATTTTTTTTAAACAGAATTTTCTAACTTTGAAATGGTGACTAATCATGCCAAAAATGTAATGTTCCATAAGTAATTATGAATTGCAATCTAGTTTTATAATGGGTTCTAAGTTTCATTAAATTCGTAATTTTATGCGTGGATGATTTTTAATAAACAATGCATACTTTTAGCTTATAGTAGTAATTTGTCTGCATTCTTTAATATTACTTCATTATTTAAACAATTGTTTTGTCATTTAAAAGTGAGAAACTTTATATGAAAATTAAAAACAACAACGACTTGCACTTAAAACTTTGTCGTAACTATAGTTAGAAGGTTTACGAAATCAGTAAAAAATATTTAAAATAAAATATTAGATATTTTGGCCGTTCATTTTTTGTAGCAGTTTTTTTTTTTTTTGATAATTGCGATACCTATATATAGTATTCTTTAGATATAATGCTTTGTGAGTGTGCCTATGTACATGCAATTTTAGTTGCAACATTTATTGAAGAAAATTTACCCAAGTACTTTTTATGCGAGTGAAAAATCTTTAACGAACAGCTTTATAAAGTACAGGTTTTGAAAAAAAAATGCAGTAACTATAATTTTTTTAAACATAGTTTCGTATTTCTTATAAATGTAAAATGCTTTTGGCAACTCCGATTAGTAAAAAGTTACTTCAACCAAACCTAATATATTCTTACCACACCACGCTAATCTGAAGGGTAACTTCACGCTTAAAGCTCTTTATTTAATCATTAGAAACGTTTATAGAAGCTTCGATTACCACCTGACAGCACGACATGGAAATCCTATTTCATCTAATGACTCACTACACTGCTATTCGAGTGGAGGAAGGTACTTATATGGAACAGATCATTAGATGCAGCACACTGGTATCCTTAGAGAGCTAGCCTGGTTTGATTCAAATTAAAGCAAGAGCTAAGCCAAGTTACAGATTTTTATTGTACAGTTTAGCATTAATACAAGTGTTACGATGCAAAAATGTGGGTCGGTTTCACTAAGAGTTTGTAAGGTTTTAGTGTAAGTTTTACCCGCATAGGCTAAAGAACAAAGAAAAGACTAGATTAAAAAAGATTTGGTTCTATGTCTGAAGAATAGAGACACAACCAAATGAACAATTGTGCAAAGTAACACATAAAATAGTATGAATTTATTTGGCTGAAATTGCCACTATTGTCTGCTGCAAATGCTAAAAAGAAAAATACTTAAATAGTTGTAAATGACTTGACTAAAAAAATATTTACAGGAAAATTTTTGGAAGGAAGTCACTTTGAACTCCTTTAAAAATAATATGAAATGTATTCGGGCAAGTATTTTGCAAAATAATTTTGCATTCACCAATTTCGCAAAAGTAACACTTACAATAGTATTCATTAATTTGGCTGAAATGCCACTCCGTTGCAAATGTAAAAAAGAAAAATATTTCAATAGTTGTAAATGATTTTACTAAAAAATATTTAAAGATTTTTTTTTGAAGCAATTCACTTTGAGCGACTTTAAAAGTAATATAAAATGTATTCGTGCAAATATTTTATGTACCTTCGATCAATATTTTTCAATTTCGTATTCTTTAACATTACTTTGGCTGGGCTACAAGGTAAGATCTATTGTAACAAATATAACAATTTCAATTCTCAGGGTAGTCCATTCCTTGCAATTGTTAACTTACTTTTTACTATTGAATTCCCTTTAAATACTACAACATTGTAATTGTTTTTCTGTTTTTTTGCAAATATTCAGGTACTTGTGAATTACTTTGAAGGAGCTATAATTGTATCTAAGCAATTTCTAAAGATAATAGAAGCCTCTGATTTACAATTAATTTTAATTGTTTCTTAAACGTTATTTTATTTAAAAAAAACTCAAGCCATTCAAACAGAGGTTTTTAATTTGTATCTAAGCAAGTTACCAGGTTTTGGGAATTATTCGTAATTATGCAGATTGAAAAAAAAAATACTTTGCAACATTCAGCTATTTTTTTTATTTCTAAGTATTGTAATATGATACTAATATTAGAACACTTTAAAAATAAATGACTTGCTTCTCTTGTTTTATGCCATTTAAAGAGTACTAAATTGCAATCCAGTAAGCATTTTATCTATGGGTTTCATCGTGACGAAATAGCTCATTTGGGAAAGCGTTGAACTGTAGATCTAAAGGCTTGTGGTTTGAGCCTGGAATCAGCAGTTTAGTATTGATGGCAGATACCTCGGTAGTATTGGGGGGTAGGTTTTACTTTTCAATTTGTCCGTTTAAAAAGTTTTAAATTTTTTTAACGGACACAAGTTTTATAAATTTACAATTTTTACTTATAAAATAAACAAATTTTCTCTAAATAATATGGTATTTTTCTGCACATCAGCTGACATTTTTTTAATGTGAAAGCAATACTTTTTACACATTGCATGGACTCTACAACCTTTGGATTTAGCAAATTTCAATTGCCATTGTTAACTTATTTTAACAATACATTAACCTACCAGCTTACCAATACGTAATTGCTTCCACGATATTTCAATGCACTCATTTCCCTAATGAAAATCAATTCGGGTTGTCGAAAATGCACTCAAGCGCGCATCTGGGTAATTGTGAATCACTTTGGAAGTAGCGATAATCGACGCTTAGAGCAATTCTCATGGAAATTGAAAGTGCCCCGTTTGTGTCGAACTTCTATTGTATTGTGGTTATCTTGAAGGGAACTAAACAGTGCTTTGTTAAATATCAAAGATATTGCCTTCTTAACGGTTTGTAATTTAGTGTGTATTAAGAAACAATTAATGGAGCCCTATAACGTTTGGAAATGTTTACTGTGTTCAGAAGTAAAATTTCTGCGAAACAATTTGTACCCCCCTTTTAATGCAACTTATTATTTATTAATATGCAGTTTATTTTTCTGCTACAATTATATCTATGTTTCAATAGTTGAATTTTGCTGCAGAAAGTTCGCTAGTTTATGCTCTAAAAGTAACATTTTGCTGCTCCAAAGTTTGCTCAAATTGTAGCTAGTATATTTCCCAGCAGTGTTTGTGTTTGGTGATGTCACAGAAAATTTGATTTCGGATATGCTTTTGTTAATTAAATGGAACAAAATCCGTATCTGATTTCATTATAAACTTCTAAAATGTCTCGAGAAATCTTAGCAAAAATACCTTGTTATTTAATTTATATTCTAGGTGCATTTAGTGTAAATTTTATAATTTTTCCCATTTTTTGATTTTTTACAATATATCCAATCATTTTTTAAAAAAGTTATTTGTACAAATTTTCAATTTATGTATTGAATCTTTTTTTAAAAACTTTATTAAGATACAAAGGCTATGATGTAACCCTTAAAAAAAAGTTGCGCTGGCTACCTACTCAAGACTTGGCTTGTCCCTTCACTG
Source organism: Hylyphantes graminicola (assembly GCA_023701765.1). Classification (NCBI taxonomy): domain Eukaryota; kingdom Metazoa; phylum Arthropoda; class Arachnida; order Araneae; family Linyphiidae; genus Hylyphantes; species Hylyphantes graminicola. The sequence continues at coordinate 3,885,280 of CM043119.1, read as the reverse complement.
TTGTTCTACATCATAACCCCTGTCACCAATTGCCCCTGCCACCCCTTGATTTTCAAGCATACAATTTTCTTTAACTTGAATAAATACATTATATATTTTAAAAAAAAAATGTTGTTAAATGTAACTGGATTAAATATTTTCTTCTAAAACTTACCTGAAAGCTTAAAACAAAAATAAATTACGTTGCTTAAATTTAAGAAAAATCTGAAGCAAACTAAAGCATTTGATAGATTTATTTTTATTACTTTAAAGTTTTGTTTGAAGAATAAATATTTCTAAAATTATGTTGAATTTATTTTTTAAGCTGATCTTTTTTTCAAAGTTGGTTGGATTTTTCCGAATTTGCATTCTAAGAGGTTTGGATTCAATTACGTTTTCTACTATCTTGTTTTTGTTGAGCGAAATCTGAATATAATTTTATCCTAAATATTTTTTAAAAATCAAATATAATCGACATCGAACTTTTGACATCTTAAAAAAAAAAACATTTGTGAAACATTGGGAAACCTCTTGGACATTTTAAAACTAAAGTACTTATTACGTTTTTGTATCTTACGTAAAATTAATCTTAAAATGCGTCATGTACACGTTTTATTGCTTACAAATATCTCCTAAATTTATATTTTTTGTATTAACCTATGGGAAGTGTTGATTACTCAAATGTATCTCTTATTTATAAAATTAAACTGAAACATTTTATGTATTTGACATTCAACTCTCAAAAACTATATTTTAAATTACTAAAAGGAGAAGACAAATTAAACTTTTCATTTTACTTTAGGATGATTCTTAAATTTATTCAATATTTTGAAAAAGTTCTAAACTTTTGAAACTTGCTGATATTTCCAAGCTATTTTTTTTTTCATGTACAACAAACTTGTTGGTTCTATTTTCCCCGAGTTTCAATCTAAACTCCCCCACACAGCCGTTCGCTGAATAAATTTACCGAGTCTTCGGGGCTCATCTGGTTCAAAGAATTGAAACGAAGCGAGGCGAAGTTCCATTTTCGAAATATTTGTTCTTTTTTTTTTCTTGCTTCGGTTCTATTGTTTCGTTCTTACGAGTTTCATTTTGGCTGTCGAAGTTATTTTATATTCTGTAAAAAAGACTTGTTTTATATTCTTCTTCAAATATAAGTGCTTCTTGCTCTTTTTTTTTCTTCGAGAGACTTTGGGTGCCGACAATATTGGTGGAGTCCAACGTAAAAACCACAAAATGAAACAGGGGAAGCATTTTAAGCAAAAAGAAAAAAAAAGTGTGAAGTAAATATTGAATGTGTTTGGCTGGAAAGAAATTTTGAATTTAAAAAGTGGGAAGTTTATCTGATAAAAAATCTGTTTTTTCTAATAGATTCTGCACTGCAAATTTCTTTAAGTGTGAAAAGTAATCTGTAACAGAAGACCCAACTTTTTTTTATTAAAAAAATCTTTTTATAAAGGAAATTTGCTTATTATGCGGCCATTTCAAATTCCGATTTATTGCAACTTTGATGAAACATGACTTTCTAAACCTTTGGACTGTTGAAAAAGTCGATGGATTACTATTAATATGAATTTTAATTTTAAAGTAATAGAAATTAAAAACAACAATTAAAAGTATTCATTCCTGATTAAATGTTTCAAGTTCGAGTAATTTTTAAAAACCCTATTTTAATATTGTACAAAAGCTTATGAGTGGTTCTCTGAACAAGCACACAAGCTGGAGTACATTTTAAAAGCTACATCATAGATAATTTTATCATTATCAATATAATTTCTTACTAAAGATTCTCTTAAGATCTTTCTTCAAAAACAATATATTTGCTATAAATACTATTTCAAACTATAAATTATTTAAATTTGCTTTATCCATCTTATCAGTTTAAAATTTTAGCATGTTGATACTTATATTTAGTTAATGATTCACATGTTTTTTTAAATGTCTGAATTCTGCAATTTGATTAACTCTAGTACTACGATAATTCATCGCAAATCGTCATCCCTAGCAGTCGTGTAGCGTGACGTTGATTCAATCAAAATACAAAGCTCAAACTTTCATTAAAAAAAAACATCTCTTAATATGGATAAATATTTTTTGAAATTCTATCAAAAACCAATGTTACTTTAATTCCTTACACTTCGATTGAACCAAGGTCAAATCTTAAGCTATTTTTTATATCGCAGTCATCTAACTCGGTTACAGATGCACCTTATTTCATGCCCGGTTGATTCTGTAAAAATAGTTTTTGCGAAAAAGTCTTTGAAATAGATAAAATTATAAAGGTTAGAATAATACGAATTGTGTTGGGTAAAAAGTATTTATACAAAAGGTGCCTTTCTAAGTGAAGCCACCAATCGTTTCTGCCATACGCCCAAGCAAACGTCTATGCGAAAGGTCTCGGGGTCGGACCCGTGCATCGCCAAGATAACTGCCAACTTATGAGTGGTCTTTACTGCCAAAAGGTCCAATAATGCCTCGTGTGGCGGAGGTCAGGTTAAATATGATCTGAAGTTCCAACGCCGCGTGGGTTGTCTCCCTCTAAAGTTGTGTTAGATGCCAACTCAAGCACGTCACTTGCCTGTGATTCAAAATTATGACGCTCGTCGCCATTAGCTCTCGTGTAGCTCTAGAGGTACAATAATTCAATGTAATCCCAAACAAACGTCAAGTTATTATTTAGTACAACGTTGTTCATAAAATTATTAACCATCCGAGGAATATGTTAATTACATGTTGAAGTGTAAACATTTTTCATAAAAATAATTAAGTGATGAAAATTATTTTAATTAAATATGAAGAAACATTTCATCTTTAACCAAAGTTTTAATTTCTTACAAGCTTTCTTCTGCAAGTTTACACTTTAATCGATGTTTATCCTTCAAGGGGTAAACGCAGCTCTGGAGGTTACTGAAAACTATTAGCGGCGAGCCGGTGATTTAGAACCGTAACCGAGTCACGAAGCAGACACCGGGCTCACCACGGACCCTTTTAACGACATCGCACGCGACGTCTGGAGTTTGAACCATTAGTGCACTGTGTGTAGTGTAATGTAATGTAATCGTTTCCGGCTGCCTATTTCTAGCCTCCGTCAGGAGCTTTAACACAGCCAATAACGTCTCGTAATTTAGAACCCTGGTCAAGTGACGAGATCGACACCTGAGCGGGCACCCAACGGACTGTGTGTAGTATGTCGAACAGACATATGTAGTGTGATCGTTTCCGGCTGCCTATTTCTAGCCTCCATTAGGAGCTTTAACACAGCCAATAACGCCTCGTAATTTAGACCCTGGTCAAGTAACGAGGTCGACACCTGAGCGGGCACCCAATGGAACTTCGAACGACATTGTACGCTGACGCAGTCGGGACTTTGGACTCCACAGATTTAACGAGAACGTACATCGCAGTACTCGGGCCCTTCCGTCACGAGTTAGATTTTCTACTCTTTCGCAGTACAGATATCCGATTTATAGGATGACTGGCAGTAGGTGGGATTTTATCCCCCGTACACCTGAGAAGGCTGAGGCGGATGCCTTAACCACTCGGCCACGGACGGGCCAAGAGACATATATTTTGACTTGTGAGGCAATAGGTATACTCTTCATGCCGTAGTTCATACTAGTCAGAAATGTCAATTGGTTCTCAAGGAGTACCAAATTATTAAAAATATTTTTATTAAGGAAATCTACAAAATTATCGACCAACTTTTAACCTTTTTTTTGACTTTTTGATAAAATAGATTTGTTAGTTGTAATAAGCTTAACTAAAACAATAAGAACTCAGCGACGCCCTATTTTGTCATGTAGCCAAGCCATAATAGGCCGAGCTAGGACACATTAGATATTGCCTCTACTAACGTGGACAGAGTCGTTAGTCTTGACATAACTATCCCTATACGTCAAGAAAGCAATTTATTGGCACTAAATTTCCCGAACAGTAGAGGGGAAGATCTCGCCAATCCGCTAAACCTACTAGCTGTCTTGACTTTTCTGTATTTATTTATTTATACAATTGAAATTGAGTGTCTCGAGGGTGCAAGTAATACAATTAATACAAAAACAAAATTAGATTCTGCATGGAAATTAAAATAAATTCTCAAAAAAAAAAAAAAATCTGGGTCCTTGCAATTTCTTTCCCTAAACTTCTCAATTCGGTAATTTGTTTCATTCATAAATTCTTAAAGTAAATCTTATTTAAATAACATTATGTGGTTTTACCTGGGACGTCTCCCATCAATTTGCGGTTTTCAAATGACTTTTTTTTTTATCGCCAACACTCTTAAAACGAGTGAAATCCACTCCAGTAGGGCAAGTGCATTTTCGACACTGAAAAGGAGTGAATATGAACTCAGCCTGATTTAAAATCACTCGTTTGGAGTGATCCTGTCGGAGGTTTAACTCACAAAAGATCCACTCCTCTAGGAGAAGTGCATTTTTCAGATTGGAGGAGTGAAATTAACTCGGACTGAGTTAAAATCGCTCGTTCGTTTTAAGAGTGAAGAGTCCATCTTTTTTTTAACCTCTGTATTTTGATCCGCAGTAATTCTTGAAGAACTTCTTTCTCTTCAAACTCATTGCTGTAGATTTCTTTGAAAGGGGCAAGATAGGAGACGCGCCTCGTACGTGACTTTGGCGAGATTAAGAAAGGGGAAAAGATACTCCGTGAACTTTTTAAATAAGAGGGAGGTACGGATGATCGATATTGGATGAAGTAAATTATATTTTGATTTGAATTTTTTATTTACTTGTTAAGGCTTGTTAGTTTTAAATTAATAATTGTAAAGGTAAAATGTGTGATTTGGTTGTGGAGGCATGAAGAAGGCAACGTGGATTTATGCCCAAAATAACTTTGCTTAGCTAATACTTCTATAATTGAAGCTGCTAGATTTACGGTAGAAAGCATAAGTATAAATATTTTCTAATAGAAAAGAGTTTAAAGAATCAAATGATGTGTTTTTGATATCATAAATGGCTATTGACGATCAGAAAAATAAAATTCTAAAATTATGATGCCAAGTTGTCATGGGGACTGAAAAGGTTAAAAAATATATTAAAAAATAAACTTTTAAATCTATATACATAAAAGGCTACTTCTGTTTGTTTGTTGGCCTGTATAGGACGCAAAAACTACAGATCGTCACGAAATTTGGCGCAAAAATTTATCTCATCTCCACAACAAACATAGGCTAAGAATTATTCGAAACGGACCATTCCTTCTATTGTTTTCAAACGTTTTAAGGGGAAAAATACACCACTTTCGCTCAAATCCGATCATTTTTTCCCTTTCGTGATGCCATTGGGCAGAAAAATTTTAATAAAACTTTTTAGAAAACAATTGAAATTGAAAATGTTTAATTTGTTTAATAATTGTTCATTGCCTTCAGAAACTAAATTAAAAACTTGAAAAAATAATTGATATGTTTCAAGTGATGTAATCCTACCAGTCTCCGTTCTATTATTTTATTGTGCTTATATGATTTTAATTATGTTTTTTTTTTAAATCATAGTTAAGCTTATACTGAACTATATTGTTTTTTGGAAGCCATCGCACTACAGATGCATTTTATGGTTTTATGTCTTCCTTTTTTCGCCAAATACTTTGCCAAACTCGCCAAGTTATTACAAAAACCGTACCAAATGAGCAAATTTTTTTTAAATGCTGGTTGTGCGAAGTTCATCGCACGAGAGCTGAATGTTGTTAGCCATATCTTTTGAAAGATAATCTAAATTTCTTATAGGATTTATATCGAAAAGACACCATACTACTTTGGGGTTGCATAAAATTATTCGACAATTTTTATTGTGATTTCTCCAGCAACTCCATCCCTCATCTTGTTGTCCATCCCTCAAAGAAACCTAAACGGTTGCATTGGGTGCCTATTCAGGTGTCGGCTCGTCACCTGACTGTGGTTCTAAAATACGACGCCCGTCGCCAATAGCCCTCGTAGTTCTAGTGCGACGATAATTGAAACCTAACCTAAATCGTGATATAATGGAGTCATTCCACGTCAAATCGACCAGCTCAAAATTTTCGTGTCACAGCATTCAATCTTGATTCTTTTCAAGATTCTAGAGACAAATTTATTAGACACTATTTTTTATTTTTTCAAAATTCTAAGAATTAAGAAAGTCAGGCTTAACTTTTCGGTTTCAAAAAATCATAACTTTTTCTCATTTGGCATTGCGCTCTATGGGAAATTGAGTATTTTCGAGCGAGTATAACTAAATAGGGTAACCTGGGAACAACTAATAAATTTTTTTATGGAATACTATTACTAATCGTAACATTTTGGTAAAGTGCGCTGTTGTTCCCAAAACTCCTTCTACTGAAATTATTTTTTTTCAAAGTCAGGAAAATAACATTAGTTCCCAATCGAGAAAGGGGTGTAATAGGTTTGTGTATATGGAAGAATATGTGCAAGCGATAGGATTTTTTTTACAATTAAGTAATAATATTAAAATTTGAAATACTACAGAATTTTTTTTAAACATTTCGTATTATTGAAAAATGTAAGTCTCTTGCACCTTTGAAATTTTAATGGTATTTATAATAAATAAAAAAATATTATAAATATAAATTAAAATTTAAAGGAGGAAAATACTTACATTTTTCAAAAACACGAAATATTTAAAAAAAAAAATAAATATCATATGAGAAATTTTTAATATTATGACTTCATTAAAAAAATCTAGTCGCTTGCACATATTCTTTCATTTACGCAAACCTATTATACCCATTTCTCCATTGGAACTAATGTTATTCTCCTCTGCCTTTCAAAAAAATAATTTCAGTAGGAGTTTTGGGAACAACAGCGCACTTTACCAAAATGTTACCATTAGTAATAGTATTCCATAAAAAAAATTATTAGTGGTTCCTAGGTTACCCTTTTTAGTTATACTCGTTCGAAAATACTCAATTTCCCATAGAGCGCAATGCTAAATGAGAAAAAGTTAGGCTTAACTTTTCGGTTTCAAAAAATCATAACTTTCATAATTCTTAGAATTTTGAAAAAATAAAAAATACGTGTCTAATTTTTCTCTAGTATCTTGAAAAAAATCAAGATTGAATTCTGTGACATGAAGATTTTGAGCTGGTCGGATTTGACGTGGAATGACTCAATGTTGTTCGAGAGAGCCCGCCACGTCCGTACAAATTGTACTTCGAATCGGCGTTCTATTTCATTTCCACACAGACCCAAGGAGGTAGAAATAGTTTCTGTGCGTTTGGTTGTTTTGGGTGCTGTCGCCAGTAGCCCTAGTGCACCCGTCTGCCAAGTAGGTGTTCGATGGCAAACCCAGCTCCGACAGATGGAAGTACGGAGCGTGTCCTTCCGATATACATTACTACTCCAATGCTATCATGAATCTTTATATTTGCTGGATATACACTGCTCACAAAAATTAGGGGAGCGCATGGCTTAAACCTTTTCACCCCCAATAATTCCGTTTAGAATCACCAGCTTCCGATTTTTTTCTCACTAAGTTGAGTTCGCACTTATTTATCATTAGACGGAAGAATGTCTTTTGAAGAATTAAATGTTTTTTTTAATTAAATGAAAAACACGGTAAAATAAAATTCTCCCAAAAAACTTGGGTAATAAATTGACCCTAAATTCTTCACTCTTATTCTCAGATGTTTAAAATTGATTTTACCTCTTTTTTTACAAATAAAGTTTCGGAAAAATTATTTTTATTATTTATTCAAAATTTATGATTCCAATATCCCCCCCCCCCCTAAATTTTAGTTGAAAAATTTATATTTGTTTAACAGATGCATAATGAATCTATTTCACAAATCTCAGATATTTATTATAAAAAATAATAAGTTGAAAATGGGAGGGTAAACAAAAGTACTAAAAGTGCTCCCCCAATTGTTTTGAGCAGTGTACCTCTCCTCTCGACTACATTATAATCTGTTTTCGGACTCCTCGTCACACAGCTCTAATAGATGGAAGTATAAAGCTGTCTTTTCGATGGTACAAATTCTCCATCAGGAATCGTGTCATTTTTAAGATGTTTAATCACTCTGTCAAGTATTCGGATATTATTAATCTCAAGTAAATGAGTAATGATCTCAAGTTGATACCATAGAGATAGTAAATCGGGTAAAGCGCTGCATACTGTCTAACCGACAATCTCAATCGTTCGCCATCTTGGTTACAATCGTGACGCTCTTCTAACGTTTCGAATGGGGGGAGAATTCGCTTCTTAAATGTAGACGGATTAAAAATTGGGCTGGATTTAAAACTTTTAAACATGTCTTCAATAAATTAATTGCTATTGAAATTTATTCTTTTAGAGCATAAAGGACTTGTGACTAATTTTTAACGTGTAAGGTTGTTAATATCCTCCATCCTCGAATGTTAAATGGATTCATTTTGTAACATGCAGCAGCTAAAATGGTAGATTTGTTTGTAAAATGGAGCATTCTCTAATTCCGAGTAAAAGATTTTTAACGTGAACAATGAATATCTTACACCACCCAAATAATATATTTTGACTTACGGTTTAGTCACGATTTTTTTTTATTATTACCAAATTATGTTTAGAGTTAAGTTTTAGTTTAAAAAAAAAGAACAAACTTAGCCCAGAAAGCATTCATAGAAAAAATTATTTAAATATTTAGAATAAAGTTGGATTTTCTTTTGTTCTTGATAGTTTATTGCTTCATTCCGAGTTCTGAATAAATCCCCATAATGTCGCTGACAATAAAACGGTTCTAAAATTGCATTGGAAAAATAAATTAAAAAATACTTCCTTAAAATTCATTTTTAGTTTATTTAAATTTTTTTCATTAATTCTACTAATAATACTTATTTGCGAAAACTTTATTAGTGTTTATTGTAATACAAAATTTAGTTAAAAAAAAATTCGCTGAAGAGAAAAAGAAATCTAGCCCCAAAAATTATTCTAGTTTGTAACCGAGTAAAACACAAGTACAGTTAACTTCTTTAAAAAAATTCAAACAGCTACTTATCATGGACTCTTATATCGGTTTTTTCTTAAAAAAAAAAAGCGTAAAAGTTTAGTGCTGTTTTATTATGCATAACTCCCCAAGCTAACCGCAACATGGCTACCGCCTCTTCATTACGTGTCTAGAAAGTGTGTGAAAGCGCCCGATTTTACAATCTCTATGGTTGTTACTTCGATGTTAACTTGTCTGGACGCCTTTTGATACTTATGATGTTGAACATTACTAAAAAGGCATTTATTGTTAAATAAGTCCATGGGACTGATGTTACCTAGTCCATATATCGCAGATGGCAAATTTGCGACACAATACAAAAATCATTGTTAACGATTAGCCCAAAGGGAATGGCGGGGCATAAGTCGCCATGTCAAAGTAAATGATTAGCCCTAAGGGAAAGGCGGGGCTAAGTCGCCTTGTCAAAGTAAAGGATTAGCCCTAAGGGGAAGGCGGGGCATAAGTCGCCATGTCAAAGTAAATGATTAGCCCTAAGGGAAAGGCGGGGCTAAGTCGCCTTGTCAAAGTAAAGGATTAGCCCTAAGGGAAAGGCGGGGCATAAGTCGCCATGTCAAAGCAAAAGATTGGCCCAAAGGAATTGTGGGCACAATCAAAATGTCATAGTCGGGAGTCATTGATTGGGATGATGTGAGGATGTTTGTTCACTTAAAAGATATAGTTAAGATGCCACTGCTACCCTTTTTCTTAATCATTTTATTTAGAAATATTGCATATATATACGATAGGTTTTAACCTTGCTTAACTAACAACACATTTAAATCACACTTAAATTATGTAGCATAAAAATATAAAACAAAAATATTATCAAATTCAATAACTTTTAATTACTACTTTTAACTTACTAGAGACTGATTTTAACACGTAAAGCCAAATGTTGCCGAGCATAACATCGCTCGATTCCACAAATTTAGAATAAATTGTCCGAATAAAGGAGCATTTATCACACCACTCCATGAAAAGAATTTTGAAATCAGTCTCATCATTAAGCAAGCTTTCACCAGCTAAAAGGAGTTGAGCCCGTCCTCAGACTGGGTTCGACGAGGCTCGACCCCAATGATGGGATCTCGCCCGATATCCCCGCAGCTGACGGAGCGGTTCATCAGGGAGCGAGTGGCATCGGAACCACACCCAGAGTAAAAAAAGAACCTTTTACCGTCCGGGGCTCGCTTCGGTTCCTCTGTGATGACAGGCGCCGGCTCCTTCGGGGCCCAGGGGTTGAAGGGGGGCTCCAGGGGTTCCCCGTACATGGGAGGGGTGATCATGTGGACTCCGAAGACTTCCTCTTTCTCCTCGACACCGGACCTGCCAAAACAAGAACTAAAGGGAAGAGAAGAAGTTAGTCGGGTTTGCAATAGAGTAACCACACTCTTAAAACAAGAGTGAAATCCACTCCTGTAGGAGAAGTGCATTTTGGACACTGGAAAGGAGTGAATATTAACTCAGAGTTAAAATTACTCGTTTGGAGTGATCCGGTCGCAGGTTAACATGCAAAGGATCCACTCCTATTGAGGAAGTGCATTTTCGACACCGGAGATGCCAAAAATAATTCGGACTGAGTTAAAATCACACTCATTTGTTTAAGAGTGCAGGCACCTCCAAGGGCAATAATAGATAGAGTAACCATGCAGGCACCTCCGAGGGCAATATCTAGACCCATGCTGCGTGAACCTGTCATGGGGTAGAGATTTAAGGTACGGTAACTATTGGCGAATTTTCCGAAATCGCGCCAAAAGTCCGTATTCTGGCGACTTTTGACGTCATGCTCTCTATACTGCGCTGTCAAACCCATAACGGTCAGATAGGATTGCCGGAAAACGTCATCGTTGCGAAGCCAAAGAATTCGAATCATCAGTCGAAGTCAGACAGTTTGCCACAAAAAACTATTTATCGCCAAATCTGAAAATCGCGCTAATAATTACCGTACAGTAAAGGTGATCCCGGCATCTTAACATTTCATACAAAACATTACACACTAAATATTTACACTAATTCCAATTTGTATGCACCAATACAAAAATAAAAAACAAGAACATTAAAAGTTAAGTTCAATTTAAGTTCAAAAGATTTTTAAGTCTCTAGTTTTAAACTTTATTTTCATTAGCCTTTTTTGTAAACAAACACGAATTCTAAAAACTTGCGAACCAATATACTTAAATAAATGAACTCATGTAAAGTAAAATTTAAAGAAGCAGCTATGAAATTATGACCGGTTTGTTTAGAGGCGACCTTTAGCGAAAATTTTACGCCGGGTACGAGTTATATGGAACAGTAAAAATAAAAGTATTTCTTCAAAGTGAATCTTAGAATTTAGCATGATTGGGTTTCGCAAGTCACCTTAGCAAAAGTTAAAATATTTTTGCGTAAGTATCTGAAGCTTGGCGAATTACTTTAGAAACTGAAGTTCAAAAAAAATGTTACATCCGAAACCTTTTTTAGCAAATTCATTTGGCGAGTTTTAAAAAAGGCCAACTGTTTTCAGAAGATTCATGGTTATCAAAATTGAGTATTTTTATATTTGAACCAATTTGACGATTAACATTTAATCCTTTATTAACACTTGTCTATTGCTCATTGTATCACAGCATTATTCGATTCTGTCTTTTGTTCATTATATTGATAAATCGTTTAAACACTAGTTCATTACTGTATGCATTTTATCAAATATGTTCCGAAGGTTAAAATACAACTTGAGATATATAAATAATTTAATTAATTTGATGTATATACTGGGCATGTTTCACGCCTTGAATGGCAATAAGGCACTCCGAGACCCGCCGCCATTCGGGCACATTCACCGTAAAAAGGTAATTTTGTCTGATAAGAAAATATACTAAAATGTTGATTTTTGCAGTACAACAATTGCCAAATTCATTGTTGTGACAAATGCACTGTACCTTGCCCACGGCAGAAGACATATTATTACAAGTATGACAATATATTATAATATGACAGATTGCATTAAACCTTGGTATCTTGGCGATTAAAACTGATAATCCAAAAGTCGACCAGGTAAAAATTATCTAACATTTTTTTAAAATGTGAAGCTGTTAAGTTCTTCCTTTAATTAGAATAACATTAAAACAATATTTTGATTTCACCTAAAACTTTATAAGATGAGCAACTGCATTTAAAAGGGAATTTAACTTGATTAAATTAATGAATTGTTCGAAAATGCTTTGGCTGACTTCTTAAAAATGCTGCCGGAATTTGAGCACAAAAGTTTCTTAAAAGTGCTATTATTTATAATTTTATTAAATATTGTTATTTACAATGGTTTAATAACTTCATACAAGCAAAATATTGTCAACCAACTCTTAAAATTCCAAAATTACGATCCAAACCATTACGCCAAAAAACGACTGGCTTCTACACTGCAACTGTTCCGATGTTTAAAAAAAAAACGAATAAAATGCTTATAACAGTACAAACTAGCTCAAATCAGTTTGAATTCAATGTTTTGTACTAATATTCGGTATATTTAATATCAATTTGACGAAATAATGGCATTTTATACGTTTCATATTGTATTAATCAATATATTTCACTTAGATTTTCAATTTAAAATGTAAACCAGTTAAGACTTGCCGAGTCTGGTTTAAGCTGGATTAATCTAGTTCTATTGAGTTTCCATTATTCTATTACAGAGACGACAGGTTATTTCTATACATTTCTTATTTGAAAATACTAAAAAATGATGAAATAACTAAAAAAAAATGTCAACTTACGATATTTTGCAGCCCATTGCGTTCTGGTTAGTAGAAATTAATAAAAAATATTTTAATTCTCGTTATTATATTTCAACTTTAATTTGCGGTTAATAAATTGCAAGTTCAGTCCGTGACAGCTGGTACGAGAATGATGAAATTTGTACTCTGCAGATGGCCACTTGACATCATATACTTCCGCGAGAATAAATAGTTCCAATAAAAAAAGCTGCTGTTTTACTAATTAAAGTTAATCTAAATCGGATATTTTACAATATTTTATAATTTTTTTTAAAGCAAAGGCGTTTTATTTCATATTTGCTTGAAAGTTCTTTTTAATTTCTCATTTTAATTATTTTTTTAGCTGCCTTCGTACACATATTTATCGATTAATGACGCGTAGGGTTTATTATATCGATGGACATTATCGAAATATCTTTTTTAGTGTATGTAAACAATTTTTTGTTTTCTTTTATCATTGGTTATTTTGACTTAAGTTTATACGGAGAGTAATATTATAATAAATGTAATTGATAGAACAATAATTTTGTTTATAGGTAGAATGGTTTTTTTATGTTTTAATTTTAAATTAGTACCAATGCTTTGTTTGTTACTTTATTTCAAATGTGTCAGTCTAAGCCTTCTTAGATAGTTTGAAATTGGATTCAAAGTTAGTTGTGTGGGTTTATTTACACCACATAACGAAACAAGTTTTATGTACAATTATTTTGAAGTTATTTTTATGGAAAGTAGTTTGTAGTTTAATTAAATACAAAGATCCTGGAGGTGAGTGCATAAGATCCAAGTTGGCGACCTAGCGCAATTATTATACACGTTTGGCGGTAATTTTCAATCGTGTTTTATCCACGTCCATATCCTATGTTGAAAAGTATTGAAATTGGTGCTCGCTTTTGGGGAAAAAAGGTGACTCCAGCTGCTTTCGATGTTTCCGTGCTCTGCGGTGACGGAGTCGAATGCTTATGGTTGCTCTCATTAAGCTACTAAATTACGGGACTTGTGAACTTTCGCCAATCATCGCCACTCTTCCGCCAAGACGGTATCTAAAATCCTTTTCACTCGTCAGTGATTGATTTTGTGTGAAAGTTCATAGGTTCCGTCCCTCCGTAGCTTTGGTCACCAATTTACACTTGTAAAGCTCCAGTCCATTGAATTTTAAGAGCTTCTACTCTAAATAAATGAGTCATGGTTCTTCAGGAAATTTGTATTCCAGAATTAGACCTAGAGTGGTGTTAATGCAACACAAAAATACATTATCAACTATTTTAATTTCAGATATATTGAATTACCCAGTCGGTTAATACAACACAAATACATCTTACGCAACTTTTATTTTCAATACATTTCAAAATTAAAGTACAAATATCCAAAAAATGTTATTTGATACAAACAAGTACATTTTAATGTCGAACTCGGTAGAAAGAGGAATAATTTCATGCATAATAAAGCATTGAACGAATGTATCCTGTTTTTAAATAAATGCATCCTGTATTAAATATTTGCAAACATGTAATTCAATTTATGTCAAATATGCAAAAACTGAATTTCAAAAGTAAATACTTTTGACGAAACGAGTTCCTTGTTTTTGCGAAAATTTGATTAAAATGCCATAAAGTAGAAATAATCCTACATTTCCTAGCAATTGAATCAATGTAGCATAGAAAAAAGCTATTGCTTGCATTGAAAAAAGCTAAATTTAGCCCGGAAATAAAAAAAGAAATGCATTTAAACGTAAATGATGCTAAAATCGCTTTTAATAAAAACTTTTTTGTTTATGTTAGTAAACTAGATTATTTTGTAAAAAGCGCAATGCTAACTTTAATAATTTTTAAATTTAAATTGCTATTGTTATTCCTATTACTTGTGCGATATATGTAAGTATATGTATATGTATAGTATTAACAATTTCTGCAATTAAATAATATTTTTGTAATCATTTTTTATCTTATACTATAATACGAGGAATTGGACCCAAGTCGAAAATCGCCCCAGAATTAATAAACTCCGGTAAACTTAGGGGTCTGGGGTTTTTGGCCACGACGAATCGATTGGCACAGGTTTTGAAGCGCTACGGTCAAGCAGTTCGGAGTTACAGATAGGATATTTTCAAACTTCATTAGTTCGCCATAATGGCTACTTTCGTGATGCCATCTGCTAAAGCTATAAGCCTCTGCTTAAGCTATAAATGTTTAGTTAAGATTTTAATTTTTCTTATTTAAATAAATTCAACCTTGCTTTAAACTTTATTGAGTTTTACAGAAATGGTAACATGAATATTTTTTTAGTTCCAATCAGCAGACGATTTCAGTTCTATTCTGTTCATTGGCGATTTTTGGCGATCTTGAAAATTTAACGTATGGTTGCTATACCTATCGAGTTGAATGAAGTATGAAATGGAATGTTTACCACGTTTCGACATTTTTGTTGCTTTTCAACGAAACGCCAATTATCAATTACATTTCATTTCCTCTGACTTTTAAAACTTTACCTTTGTATAGAATACTTCCCTTTCCAAACTCTAACTTTGTTTACAATGGTGCACTTTAACTAATGTGACCAGACGTCCCGCTTTTGGCTGGAAAGTCCCGCAAAGTCCCGAAAAACGAGGAAATTGTAAATAAAATAGGCTTTTTTTTATGAATAATCGTTGTAAAACGCTACGACGTCTTTAGAAATTGTTAAATGAAGCTAAAGTCATCAACAAATTGGTGGAGTATGGTTTCTGTTTGCCTGGAGCCACTGCTGCTGTTGAACGCGCCTTCCTTATATTTCTTATACCAAGTGTGTCATTGTGTGAAGGGACTATTATGTGCTTAAAAAAATACTTAAAAAATACACCGGGGGGGGGGGGGGTGATGGAGTGTCCCACTTTTTGATTTTGAAAATCTATTCACATTAACTTTAACCGGTTATCTTTTCGCTAATGGTTTCACAAATTTTCTTATGGTATGATTGTTTTGATAAATCACAATTGAAAATTTAAATCTTCGAGTTAGCTTCGATACCTATTTTCTCCGAGCAGAGCTCGGTCACCCGCTGGTTGTCTTAAATGGACGTTTTCTTATGTTTAGTTAGTTTTTAATAAAGTCAATATGCTGCATTCATTTTCTACAGTTTTACTTTCAATTATCTTATATCAAATATAAAGTAATGAAAGTATATTGTAGTGAGGTCGAAAATGTGAAATTAAAATTTTGTGTTTATACGTTTTGGAGGAAGCTGATTCTAAAAGGAACTGCCGATCTGTTAAATGACCCGTGCAGCCAAAATGTCCGACGAATGATACCCCGTGTGGAAGGAGTGCACTTTAAATATCCTACAAAGTCCTAATGCTGCGTACGATGTCGCCTTCTACGGTTGCGTTGGGTGCCTACTCGGGGGTAGGCTCGTCACAAGACCGTGTTTCTAAAATAAGACGCCCGACGCCAATAGCCTTCTAGTGCGACGATAATTCAAACTAAACTGATTCTAAAAGGGTGTTTACTGAGCATTTGTCCGCCTGAAACCACTATATCTCGAACAAAATTTTTTAAGGATTTCAAACTTTGTTTACGAGTTCTCAGTGCCGGTTGGACGTCATTAAGGTTTTCGAGAAAATCGCGCATGCGCAAATGATAACCTACATTTTTTTGGTTTTGAAGTTAATGAAATTTCCCTAGAGTGTACATTTATGTTTAAATGTGCATTAGTTTAATGAGTTGAAATAAAAAGTCGCGTTGTGTTCACACATACCCAACTGTATATAAAAAGTATTTTTATATAAAAGTATAACTACTGTATTACAAAGTAACTTGATATGTATCTAGTTACTTTTAATATAGTAGCTACTCTACTGTTGGGTAATTACATAATAATTTTGAATATTTCTTTATATGCAAACGAATGCGTATTTTCTATAAATATTATGAATATTTAAAATTGGTTTCTAAATTTACATTTTCAACCCATACCATCTTGCAAACCAAGCTAGCGTTCTGCTAAATCTCGACGTTGTAAAGCCGGTGCTTCAAAGTACTTAGCATTATTGCGAAATGTCAAATATGTTTGAGACACTTAAATTGCAGATGGGAAATTTGAAGATACTACCAATTAACATGAAGTTGTTGGTTGAAACTTTGATCAATAATCTCAAAATTCTGTTGATTTAAAATAAAAATAACGTTTTGGTAATTTTAATTTGACGCTATCACTTTTTTAGCATGGAAAATATGGTTCGAATTTTTGACCTTAATGGTAAGGTATATGGCAAATTGTAATTTTGGTAGCATTTCGATTCATGGTTTAAACGAAAAGCCAGTTGAGAAATATAAAAAGCAATATATTATATATTCGGATTAATTTTCAATTATATATTTTATAATTAAATCACTTATGAATCTTAAAGTTTAGCAATAAAATAGATAAACAAATTCTAATGTTAGCCCTTTTCAAACTGTTAAGAGGGACTGTCAGTCCTATACACGTAATGCTTTATTTTTCAAATCACAGTTTCTTGTGAAGTATTTTTTGAACGTATGATCTGTTTGCACCAGATACGCAAATAGGGATGAAAGACAATTTAAAAAAGATTTGAAGGAACCATATCAATCTGTTTTTTAATTATTAATTTTTTTTAAAAGCTTCATTTTGAGAATCGTGGCGACATCTGTAGAACAACTTGGCTTAAATGATTGAAAAGATTTTTTATTAATGTAAATAATTCACTCATGCATTATCTTTGTATGTTAATACAGAATTTAAATGATGCTTTTACATTTCAAGTACTTTTTATGACAAAAACGTTCATAACAAGCGAGAATCTATGATTTTAAAATTTGATGACACACAAAAATAAATGTCGCCAAATTGTAGAATGAAAAAAACGCCAATATCTAAATTGTTCAAACTGTAAACCTAAACCACATGGAAAAGTGGGCGGAGCTCGTTATAAATCCAGTCAAAGAATTTCGCGCGCGACTTTTAAACTTGATTACGTTAGTTGTAGTGTAGGTTGGATACTATAAGCGATTTTGATAGGTACAGCTGTGGAAAAAGTACCCACTAGTGATTATTTCGAAGTCATCCTATAGAATCGGACCTTTTTGACCTTGTGTTTATATAACATCATGAGTTAATTGCAGGACAAAAAAAAAATGCATAAAGGGCAGTCTTTATATTAAAAATGCTATTAACTTTCAAATTTCCAATGGCAGCACCCAATTTTAATAATTTAGAAATATTAAGAATCCTCATAAACCCTTAAATCTTAGTTTTTGTTACATTTGGCTGAATATTTGACGAGTTATTCAATCGAATCACTTGGTGACCTTTGGTTTACCATTTCTAAAATGACGGCCGTAGTCTGTGGATTTATTGAAGGGAGAAAAATAAATGTTTATTTAAAGATCTTTAGGGAGGGGTCCTGGGATGTATAGTCAATGAGGATGAAGCCCTGAAGTTTTTTTTAGAATATTTTATAATCTTTTTTTAAATTCGAAACATTTTTTAATAGAAAAAAAGGTATTGATGCTGCAGGATTTGACTCATTCAATTTTACATAATTATTCTTCAAACTGCAAATAAATTTAGCAAACTATAAAGATTATTTATTTAATTTGCGGAAGGAAAATAGTAATTATAGTAGCCAATTTTTGGAGTTGAAGATTCAAATTGTAACTGAATGCTGGGTTAGTCTATATTTGTTCTAAAGTTATAAATCTTATGCGGAAGTGGTTATAAGTGGCAGTTAATTGTATTATAATACCCTTTTGCCTTTCGACGAAAATTTCATTCTAGTATTTAAGTAACTGCACATGTAGGCTTTTTAATTCTTTTAGAACTTTTCGAGCAATATTCAAGAACATGTGTCGTTTGGTGGCAGAGTACTGAAAGTTTAATGTGCCAATCACGCAGTCCGACGCTATTTTAGAGGAATTGAAAAGTTAGCAAAAAAAAGTCAAGATTTCCCGTCTCCAAAGGTGTGCAATGTAGAAAGCTTCTTTCAGAACGAATGTACAGATTAGTGGCGGGAGTAAGGCTTGTAATAAGGAGACTCAGTGTCTAATTTACAAGAGCAACCGAATGAACAAATTGACAAACTCTCACTGGCAATACAAAAGGTTCCTGCACATGTTTTTGGAGACCATAAACCCGCGTTTGTTTGTATCTTGCTGACCTTATTATGGCCTTTAAAACTGTTAATACGACAGATTCATTATACATTGGGGTTTCTACTTTTGCATTAGTATGCCATTAGTTTTAACAAACATAAAGATTGCTACGCCAACAATTAAAGTACGGAAATAGATTTAAGGGGTCATAGGAGTCTTAAAAATGTGCAAAGAAGGTACTACAAAGCATAGTTTGATCTTTCATGTAATTTTTTAACTACTCAATATAAAAGTATAATTTTTTTATATGTAATTCTATAAGATTTACTTATTATAAAACAAATTTTAAAATTTATGAAACTTCAGCCAAAACTAAAATAAATTATAACAAACATAATACTATTGGAACACATTGGGATTAGGCTTGCGCGCGAAATGTTGAGGTCAAATTTGAAGAAATGACCAAGAAAATAACTTTATATTTTACAAATATGTACAAACAAAGACTTACACCAAATTTTAAGCTCAATTTTAATTAGAAATTATTTTAAGAGCTTTTTTCTAAAACGTTTATAAATATTTTTAGAAAAAAAGCTCTTAAAATAATTTCTAATTAAAATTGAGCTCAGAATTTAGGTATAAGTCTTTGATTGTACATATTTGTACAATATAAAGTCATTTTCTAGGTCATTTCTTCAATTTTGAACTCAAAATTAGGCGCACAAGCCTAATCCCAATGTGTTCAAATAGTTTTATGTTTGTTATCATTTATTTTAGTTTTGGCTAAAGTTTCATAAATTTTAAAATTTGTTTTATAATAAGTAAATTTTATAGAATTTCATATAAAAAATTTACTTATATGTGGAGTAGATAAAAAGTTACATAAAAGATTAAACTATGCTTTGTAGTACCCTCTTTGCACATTTTTAATCGTAGCGGTATCACATCTCGATAATTTTAAATAGAAAGATAATATATTAGTACGTGCGAACCAGAAAAAAAATTGTTTCCTGAAAGATCGTAAGATTTACAAAATAAATATAATTTATTAAACAAATAAAAAAAAATTAAATGAAACAGAAATAACAAGGCAGCACAAATAAATTTCCAGAAATCGTCCCGGCTATCAAAAGTGTACGTGTACCGGAACCAGTATTCGTTAGTCAACCCTTGATTACAATCAAATCCTCTTTATCTTGTGATGAAATCTTGCCCTGCACCACTCACCAGAAAGAGAAACGTATCCCCTTTTTTAAATCGCCAGACGTATCATTTGGCGAAAGTTTGTAATGCCACCTGGTGAGTCAGAATCAAAATAAATTTGGCTAATACATTCTCTTAAAAAAAGCTCTCGCAAGAGCAAAAAGAAAGATCGTCCCCTGTGGTTTGTTTTCTCTGTCGAAAATGTATCACATAGGAAAAACAGTTTCTACAGAAAATTGTATGAGTGTGCTTTGCTTATATGATTAAAGTGTTCCAAATAGGTTTACATCGCAAAAGTAGTGTCTGAAATCCAATTTATTTTCAAATTAATAATTACTTTTTTTTGTTCATTCAGCTAAGCATTTAACTGCTTCCACCCTACTCTAAATAAATGAGTCATATTTCTTCAATAAGTGTTTACTCCAAGTGTAGTGCTAGTGCGACGTTAATACGATACATATTACATAACTTACCATTTTATTTTCAAATATATTCAAGGGGTTGGGGATCCCAAACAGTAATAAAGCACTTGCCTTTCATGCAAAAAATCCCAGGTTCAGTGACGCTGGGTACGATTGTCACCCTTAAGAATCATGAAGTCATCTGCACGAACTCTTTTACTAACTTTTTCCAAAACCAGGTGTCGCTGTGTTTTTAAACTATAAAAAACTTTTTATCGCCTACTAGGCGCGATTGCAATCCTTCAGCGAGCTTTTTTACCGCCAATGAAATTTGAGGCCCCCTCTACGAATAATTGCTTTTCCCTTGGGCAGTTTCAAGTGATGACCCGTCTTTGACTAAGGGGCTGGATTTACAACCCCCCTCACCCCCTTAGAGACGTGACGACACACGGGATCGCCGGGCACGAGATCGACTTGCGAATTCGCCAATTTAGGTGTAATTATTTCACCATTCTAGCGATAAAAGTTCTAATCTGGACATAACTTTCCAATTGCTCTGTTTTTCTCCCCTTTTTGGAAATTTTCATAGGTTGCAAGTTTGGCATGTTTCTCTCCTCTGTTGCGACTTTGGGAGTTGCCTTGCAATGAGAGAAAATTTTAGTTGTACGACCCCCTACTAACAATGGGAACACTTGAGCTGGGTCAATTATGAAGTCCCCTGGTCTTACCAATCAGCTGAGATTTGGCTGGCGCCGCCTTCGGAGAAGAATGTATTATTCTCGCCCAGACATTCTTATCAAGTATCAACACTAGGCAGTTTTGCCTTTGCTATTATAGAAAGACCGTTAATTAAATGCATATGTGTGTCGGTCATTATTGAAGTAATTCATTCACACAAGAATTGGAGGGGGGGGGGATAGTCAAAGATACAGATATAGTTGTAAATTTAAACCTTTAAGAGCCAATATTGGCAATTTTCAGACAAATTAAACTAATATTCTTAATCGCCGTCTTTTTGAATGAAATTCACTAAATATTTTTTTTTATTAATTTACATTGATTACCGAATGACATAAAACTTTTAACAATGATCCAGCGGCAATGGATTTTCACTTAACGACAGTTACATTTATTGATCGAGGAAATTGTTAAAAAAAAAGGTTCCAAAAAGCAGTGGCAAAATCAGGAGAAAAAACCAAATTATTGTCTCCAGGTATCTGTCATCGGTCGTGCATTTTTAACACCTGAGGCCACCCAATAAAAATTATAGATAGTTGACAATAACATGCAAACAATATATATCATTTTCAAATAATTTCTCAACGGAGTGTTTTTTTCAAATACTTTCGTGAATTAAAAACTGCAAAAAGGTAATAGTATCACAAAGAGTAATTTGTATTTCACGCCCTTATAAAATTATACATTTATAAACTAAGGAATGCAATATAAAACTAACCATCTTTTTATGCATTTTTTTTAAATGGATTGTTGCATTCTGCTTTCTTAGTAAACATACAATAAACAATCAACAATTTGGTACAGTTTATTATATTTTTTTAAAAAATAATTTCAGTATGTAATATAATATTTTTTTCGGATTTTTGAATTTAGACTAACATCACATATTTTTACTCAATGATTATCCTTCCGTTAATAATATAAGAAAACAAGAAGTTCTTAAAGAACTAAAATAGCCTACTTTCCTGTTACTTGAATACTTACTAAATTTCTTATCTTGAAAAAACTAGGTTCGTAACAGTAAGTGACTTCAACAACCGTTTTTCCACATTAAATTTAAAATAAATTTCACGAAACGCAGCATCTAAGTAAACACAGCATCTTTCACTAAACACAGCCTTATTTGCAGTTATAAATAAATTATTTAATTTTTCGTAGAACAAAAACCAAAAAAACTACTCTTCAATAAACATTTACTTGCTAAATTCGGCTAGTTTCATTTATTTTATTTCGAAAATTAAATAATTATAACTTAAATCGTTTGCAAAAATTTATATTTCAAAGAATAAATATGTCATATTCCTCGCTTTTAAATAGAATGAAAACAATTTATACCAACATACAAAGATCTCGTAGTGAAATATATATTTGACGTCATCTTAAATTGATCGATGTCTCAAAAATAATTGTATTTTAATTGTCTAAAAGAATTAAAGTTTCTCAAGCAATTGTTGCGATGGCAATGGTGATTTAATTCTAATAAAAATGGCTTCCTATGCTTTTTAAATGAGCATTAAATTTTGAAGTTTTTTTAATAATTGAAGTACTTCGATTTCGAAGTCTTTTCTGAAATTTTCAATGTATTCTAATTTCGATGCGCTGAATTTTTTGACGTATCTCACTTGTCCGTAGCATTTGTAGTTAAATTCAGCTATTTAAATGACTCGAAATTGAATTTCAATGTTAATTCAATGGGAAATTCGTCGTCAAATAGTAGATTTATGTCCGTCCTATCGTACAGACTGATGGACTAAAAGTATGAAAGTTGGGTGTCTGAGGTTATACCTTTCTAATAAAAAAAGAATTTTTAAGATCGGATTGATATAACTGATTTTGGAAGGGGGGTACGGACAGACGGACGGACGGACATCGACCGCATGTCAATACCTACTTTTTCATTTTTTTTTAATTCTTCGAATTAAAAAAAAAAGACAAGTAGGCTAAAAATGGTACACCCAACCTTGAAAATAGTAAATATATATATAATTTTTAAATATATTAATAATAACCGTTTATTTTCTAAACCTAAACACTGTATTTTATATCATAGCTTGATGATTGCAGTGTTATGTCTTTCTTATTTAAATTTTATACACATTTTTTTTATTATATGAATTTAACGTTTAGTATTTTTGGAAGATTTGTTTTAAAAAACTCATTTATATTTTAAAATTGAATTTCCTTTTTTTTTACTAATACCGGGTACCAAGAATAAGCTAAGACGCTAATATAGTTTAATTGCCGCTAATCAGAATTTTTTTTACATTTAGTCAGGAAAATCAGGGACAAGTCAGGAAATTTGTTTACACATATTGTGTAGCCATCCTGTAATTTCAACTAAAAAATTATATAATATTCTGAAAGCTTCATTAATATGCCAGTAGAAACAAAACATTTTTCTCTCGATACGAATTACTAAAATAAGAAAAAAAATTACAAAGTACACTTGTTGACTGTTTTTTCTTATTTAAATGTCAGAATTATTATAGAAAAATTGCATTAAAAACTGACATTACGACATCTCAAAAGTTCGGTTTGTTTTGAATTTTTTTATGACTATAATAAAATGACCTTTTTCTTGCTACAAAACAAAATTTCTCAATTCAAATTACTAAAATAAGAAATAAAATAATACAAGGTACACTTGTTGACTGTTTTTTTTCTTATTTACTTGTCTGAATTAATATTAAAAAATTGCATTAAAAACTGGCATTACGGATTCTTCAAAAGTTCGGTTTGTTTTGAGCATCAAATTTGCTCGAGCATCAAATTTGGAGTCTGTAGCCCTTTTAGTTCGAACTGTAAAGTGGTTTCAGACAGAGAGACCAATGTCCAGAAAGCACTTTTTTTAGAACCAGCATCCTCTAAAACTTGTAGAAAACACAAAATCTTTTTTTCGACCCCATCGCAATACTTCCATTATCTCATATTTCGTATTAAGTAATTGAAAGAAAAAATGTTAAATATTGCTCTTAGTTAATTCAAAATTCAAATTTCTACTAAATTCTTTGTGGCCCATGCAACCAAAAATGTACGACGAATAATACCCCGTGAAGAGGGAGTGCACGTTTAATATCCTTCAAAGTCCTAACGCCGCGTACGATGTCGCCCTTAACGGTTGCGTTGGGCGCCTATTCAGGTGTCGGCTCGTCACTTCACTGAGGTTCTAAAATACGACGCCCTTCGCCAATAGCCCTCGTGTTGCTCTAGAGAGAGAGTACGACGATAATTCAAACCTGAATTCTTTCTTTGGAAAGTATTATTGCATAATTATAGACATATTGAGATTGTGATCGATTTTTGGTACTAGGAACTAGCAGTACCAAACTTGAATTTTTAGTTCTTTTTGTTCCAGCTGTAGAGTGGCTTCAAAAACACAGTATGACTTTTCAGAATCGATACCCTCCAAAACGTGCAGAGAACACAAAATTTCCATTTTGGATTTTGGACCTTATCGCAATACTTCTAAGTTTGATTACCTAATATTTCATATTTTCATTAAGTAATTCAGCATATGAAAGTAAAGTCACAGAAGTTAAAAAAAAATATGGGTTAATCAGTTTTACAGTTTTTTTTTTTAAGATGAAAAGATATATTGTAATGTTTCTGGAATTTTTTTTTAAAGAACTCCTAATAACGATAATTTTAAGAATTAGGTTGTATTTGCGGATTTTATTTGACTGGATACGATAAATTCCTCAAATATACTACCCCGATTCAAAAAATTAGAATATGTAAAAAAGAATGGGTTGAATGTTTCTAAAGTGTCAATTTCGATATTGTGCTCAGAAAAAAAAAATTATTATGCATTAAATATGATGATGAAGAGTCGTTTGGCTTTGGATTTTATTGTAGTATTTATGATTAATAAGGACGAAATATTGACTTATCTGAATGTACGAAATTTTCTTTTTTGGACTTGCACAAAGGAAAAAACACAAATTTGTATAGCAAAAGAAGTGAAATGTTCTCAAGCATGTGTGAGTAAATTTTTTTGAGAATATTCTAAAATTTTGGTTTTAAAAGTAAATCCTTTAAAAGTGGTCGAAAGCCATTAAATACAACAAGAGATGAAAGGAAATTGTAAAATAGTTAAGAAACATCGCTTTCGAAGTGTGATATATTTCTGTCTATTAATCTGTCTTGGTATATGTCTGCATGACTGTCTATCAAGAAATTCTTGAACATTTCATGATTGAATCTTGAACATTACATGATTTGATTCCTTCAGCTGAAAATTTGTGATAACGATTTCTGGTTTCAGCAAGATTTAGCTTCTCCCCGCACTTCCAAATCAACTAAATGGCTCAAAGAGAAGGGCAACTCTACTCCTTTTGCATGTGAACTCACCCGATTGAAATCCCACCTAGAATTTGTTTATAATCATGGAAAAATTGCTTCTTGACTCTATTGACTTGACTTAGTATAAAGAGTGTATTTTGGCAAATACGGATATGGCGAATTTGGACTAATTTGGCGAATTTGGAACAAACTGTTTAAGAGCTGTAATTAAAGCTAAGGGTGATGCGACAAACTACTCATTAGCAAGTAGTTACACTTAGAGTTTAAATTCTGTGCAATACACTTACATTATTCTAATTTTTTGAACCATGTTAGGAAGTATTCTAATATTTTGTCGTTTGCTGATTTAAATATATTTTCTATTTCATTGGTAATATGGTTACATTTTTATAAATCTACAAAATGTGCAGATTAATATTATAATAATTTATATTTCATATAATTGATTATTTGTTTTATAAATTACAATTTCAGTTTCCTTGACCGCGTTTTCTTTCATTATTCTAATTTTTTGAATTGGGGTAGTATAACAATATATTTTCTATTTCATTGTAATATGCTTCCTTTTTTATAAATCTACAAAATGTGCAGATTAATATCATAATAATTTATATTTTATATAATTGATTATTTGTTTTATAAATTACAATTTAAATTTCCTTGACCACGTTTTCTTTCATTATTCTAATTTTTTTTATTGGGGCAGTATAACAATGAATTCGAATAGAAAGAAATTATTCTATGACAAAAAATATCAGTACCCAGCAAACAATACTCCACTCGCCCATTATTGGGCCAATACTGAAATGCCGGCATCTCCAGTGTTGGCCCAACGCACGGTAGCCGTAATGGCTTCGTCACAAACCTGTCCGCCCTTGCCAGCGCCGGCCCAATGTTATGGGCCAGCACCGTGCCAATACAGTTAAATTGTTGTAGTGGCGCCATCTAGTGAAATATTTTTAAAACTAAAATATATTTTTTTCTCTAAATAAAATAAAATGAATTGCGACGTTGAGTTGTTTTTATACACAAGTGGAGAAGCAGGAGACGGGATTCGATCTGACGGAGTTTGGGGTGGCTATTCGGTGCGCTATCGACTGCGCCATTGAGGATTGCTTGTTGGAGCGCGTTTTACAGTGTGAATGGTATATCTTATAATTAGAACATGCACACTCCATGGATATGATAAGTTAATTTTGATTCGTGATTTTGTGCATAATTTGCCGATTATTTTTATTTCAGAATATTCAAATTGGATTTAATTCATTGTTCGAAGGTGGTGATAAATAAGTTGGATGCAAATTTTTAGTTAGAAAAAATATATACCTTAATTTTTCCTTCAAGTTTAATTTATTTTTAATTTTTTATAAAAAGGTGGGAGAAAAAAAAGCTATTGATCAAACTGAAATATTAAGCAAATAGTTTATCTGCTATTTTTGTTTAAATGATACTGTCTCTTTATAAAGGCGGAATTATTTTCTTCTATTTTGCAAAATTAAATCCTGAAATTTCCACGGAAATAGGAAAAAGGAATTTGAATCACCAATTATAAATAAAGCTATGAAATCGTTTCGAATTTTTAAAATTTACAAAAAATTTACAGTATTTTTGAGGTTAACGCACACAGTTTTTTTTTTTATAAATAAATTTCAATAACATTTAAAATAAATTTTATAAATAAAATTTTTTATAATAATTTTTACAAAAATAATAATTTTTTTAAAAGCTAGCGAGACATAAAAAAAATGACATTAAAATATAATTCTAAGAATTAAATCTAAGGTCATTTTCCTTCATAGGAACTTTTCTTTTTGTCAAAAAAATAGATTATCTGGACAGCGGAATCGAACCTCGGACAAACGCGTAGAAGGCAAGCGCGTTGTACGCTACACCACGGGGACATTGCATCGTAGTTATAAATATTAAACAAGAATCAAAAACGTTTTTGATACTTCAATTTTGTATGCGATCAATATTATTTCTTGTAATTCTAATATTTAAACAAAATAGAAATAAAATTTTCAAGTTTGAATATGGAAAGAAATTTTTTGCGTGAAATATATAAAAAAAAAAGAAAATATATGCTTATGAAATGTCTTTCAATAAAAAAAATAAGTTACAAATTTAAATTTATTTCACTGCAAATCGAAAACAAAATTGCCCAATACCGTCCAGATTTAATGAGTACAATACGGCGGTCAGCTTTTATTGGCCCAATTCTATTTTGGTTATATTGGCCCAATACCGTAAAGGTTGTATTGGCCCAATACCGTCCAGGTTTTATTGGCCCAATACCGTCCAGGTTTTATTGGCCCAATACCGTCCAGGTTTTATTGGCCCAATACTGATAAACATTCATGTAGCCAATACTAATTAGTCCGAATTGGCGATTTTTAGAGCATTAATTGCTTCATTTTCCTTATGTCTAACACAGCAATTTTGTAATTTAATCTTTGTCGAAAAGTTTGTTAAAAACCGTACAAAAGGCTTTGTATTCAATTTTTAATATTTTTAAATACTGGCAAAACAGTGGCTAGGGAATGAAAGCCCAATACTGAAAAACCAACGTTGGCCCGGTACTGGCCAATTGGTATTGGGCCACTACATAATGTCCCGCACAACGCCGTAACAGTATGGTAACAACGGGTATCAGTAATGGCCTTGTATTGGGCGAGTGCACGACTGCCGGTGGACAGCAGTAGCCAACACTGGCAGCACTGGGCCAACAGTTCGCCATCACTTCAATGTTTGCTGGGTATGTTTATTCTAAAATTTCTGAAATCGTTCTATTGTAAGTTGAGAGTTAGGTAATCGGTCATTAAAAATAGCATTTACTTGGTTCAATTTGATATAAAAACCTAAATATTCAATAGGTTTTTTTTTGTTAAAAATTCCGATTTAACATATTTGTGCTAATGTTCGAGAACTACATAATAGTTAATTTTGAAGAAAATTCATAAGTCTATATCGACTTACATTTTTTTTCATCTTAAGTAACGTTTTATTAATTCTTTCTTAGGTTGTATTAATGTATTCTTTAAAATGAATATTTATGCAAAATTGCATAAGATTTTTTATACGTCCTCGTTAAGTATGTGAAGTCTAAAGTTCTATAAACAACGAGTATGATAACGGCCCTGGGTTGCGTTGGGTGCCCGCTCAGGTGTCGACCTTGTCACTTGACAATATTTCTCATTTACGAGGCAGGCCAGTAGCCAATCGACCGACCTCTTGAAGCTGTAATATGAGTTTAATTCAACCCTTTTACTTAAATATATGGTAAATTAATTTTTCAGAACAATGGCAATTGCTATAGTAGCCTTCATACTTCATATAATCTATAGCTCTAGTGCCACGTAAATTCAACTAACTAAATAATAACAAAACTTGGGTCACTTCTTAGGACTCAAACAGAGCCGTCTCGACAACGCGCGAACTTGTCGAGACGGCCCTGCCCAACCCTGCCTCAAACCATAGTCTGTGAAAGTGAGAACCGTTCTTCTTAGATAAGGATATCAGGGGGGCGACCATATATTGAACTGCTTGGAGTTTGTAATTTGGCTTTTATTTGGCCCATAACGGAGCATGCGATCGAACCACACTCGCCAGCACTCTAATAGTAGTGAGACAACCCCAAATTCTTATCAGCGAAGGGGATCTTTACGCCAAGCTTGGCATAGTTGGCGGTGGCGATCCCCTGCCCGGCGATCAGTTGAGCCCCAACCCTTAGAGATAAGGACAACTTTGAACGGTTGGTTTTCTCGGATTCTGAAACTCAAGCTTACTATAATAGCTTTTGGCACAGCGTTTTGTAGAAGTAAAGAAATTCTAAAAAGTGAAATTAGTTTTTGAAACCATATTACGTGATTAAAAGTTAATCTTTTGTAATGATTGCCCAAAAGAAGACATTTTTTATGGCACAAAAAAAATCGTTTCTGAAAATTAATTTTTAAATGTTGAAAAACAAAATTTCAAAAATTAAAACTATTTGACTGCTCAATGAAGTTGAAGTATTGGTTTATTTTAAAGTTTTGCAGTACGTGTTCATTTGCGATTTATTCAGCGGTTTAAAAAAATGTTTAAGAAAAAACACGTTTTTGGCTTAATTTATTACTTAAATTAACGAAAATGAAAGATAATGTAATGAAATTATTGAAGTGGGGTCGAAAATCCGAATTTTGCTTTTGGAGGGTGCTCAATCCCCCCAAAAATGTGTTTTTTCTTCGAAAAATGAAGGTTCGTCTGTTAAGGTTATAGTATAAGGTTATAGTTCTGTAAAATACTTTACAGTTCTTTCAACCACAATGCAGTTCTTCTGTTGTACAAATACATATGGAAAGTCTATAGTGGTGACAGAAGATTCCTGCAATTACAATATGATGCATAGAATGTATGCTTTCTTCAAGAAAATGTGTTAGAGAAAGCTTTAAAAATTTTATATTGGGGTATATTCCAAAATTAGATATTATTGCCTGACATGCAAATCTAATACAAAGTAGTTTGGAAATTAAGTTATGACACTCACTTCTCATTTCGAAAGGAGTAATGAACTTGATTTTCTAATTCTTCAGCTATCAAGCAATGTAGATTATATAGAGATAAAAGAATTGAAGATTTTTTCACTCATCTGAACTTTCAGATGAAGAAATATAACGTCGAAAAATGTGGCGATGTAAAATAGTTAAAAAGTATCACGCTTTTAATTTGCTTCAAATAAATAACACCTAGGTAACAATAGATAACAGTAAAAGATTTCCTTATGATAGTTATGATTTTCAATAAAAATATGACGATTTTATTTTATTTCAGTTATGTGATTCTTGAAAGGAAAGAAATGTAATTATTTGTCACATTTAAGTTTCATTAGAGTGCTTCCTAAGAAATATTTTATCTCAGCATAATATAATAGCATCGTATATACAGGGTTTCTGCCAAAATGGACGCCACAAATTCATGACTTTTCACATGATATTTCATTACAAGTTAACAGTTTTTCATGACTCTATAAATCTCATCTCAAATAAAAAAAAATCAAATTAGCACAACTGGAAAGTTGGCAACATAAACACAGTAAACAATTTATGGTATGGTATGGTATGATACATATAAATTCCAGCTTGTGTGCTTGTTCAAAGAACCGCTTATAAGCTTTCGTCAAGTGGGACAGACACAGAAAGAAATTTTACAGTCACAAAGAAATGAATAACACATAGACAAATAACAACATTTATTGGACTTTCACAAACATCCACGCCTGACCGGGATTCGAACCCGACCTCAGCAGCTCCAAAGGCTAGTACACTAACCATTCAGCCACCGAGGCGGCAAACAATTTATAGTGTTTGTGTGAAAAATTTTCATATTTTATGTGCAAGTGCGCATATCTATTTTAGATATAAATTGTTGCACCATAAAATGATTTCAAAATGTGTTAGATTAATAAAGTTAATTATGGTATGGTACATATGTATTCCAGCTCGTGTGCTTGTTCAGAGAACCGCTTATAAGCTTTCGTCAAGTGGGACAGACACAGAAAGAATTTTTACAGTCACAAAGAAATGAATAACACATAGACAAATAACAACATTTATTGGACTTTCACAAACATCCACGCCTGACCGGGATTCGAACCCGACCTCAGCAGCTCCAAAGGCTAGTACACTAACCATTCAGCCACCGAGGCGGCAAACAATTTATAGTGTTTGTGTGAAAAATTTTCATATTTTATGTGCAAGTGCGCATATCTATTTTAGATATAAATTGTTGCACCATAAAATGATTTCAAAATGTGTTAGATTAATAAAGTTAATTATGGTATGGTACATATGTATTCCAGCTCGTGTGCTTGTTCAGAGAACCGCTTATAAGCTTTCGTCAAGTGGGACAGACACAGAAAGAATTTTTACAGTCACAAAGAAATGAATAACACATAGACAAATAACAACATTTATTGGACTTTCACAAACATCCACGCCTGACCGGGATTCGAACCCGACCTCAGCAGCTCCAAAGGCTAGTACACTAACCATTCAGCCACCGAGGCGGCAAACAATTTATAGTGTTTGTGTGAAAAATTTTCATATTTTATGTGCAAGTGCGCATATCTATTTTAGATATAAATTGTTGCACCATAAAATGATTTCAAAATGTGTTAGATTAATAAAGTTAATTATGGTATGGTACATATGTATTCCAGCTCGTGTGCTTGTTCAGAGAACCGCTTATAAGCTTTCGTCAAGTGGGACAGACACAGAAAGAATTTTTACAGTCACAAAGAAATGAATAACACATAGACAAATAACAACATTTATTGGACTTTCACAAACATCCACGCCTGACCGGGATTCGAACCCGACCTCAGCAGCTCCAAAGGCTAGTACACTAACCATTCAGCCACCGAGGCGGCAAACAATTTATAGTGTTTGTGTGAAAAATTTTCATATTTTATGTGCAAGTGCGCATATCTATTTTATATATAAATTGTTGCACCATAAAATGATTTCAAAATGTGTTAGATTAATAAAGTTAATTATGGTATGGTACATATGTATTCCAGCTCGTGTGCTTGTTCAGAGAACCGCTTATAAGCTTTCGTCAAGTGGGACAGACACAGAAAGAATTTTTACAGTCACAAAGAAATGAATAACACATAGACAAATAACAACATTTATTGGACTTTCACAAACATCCACGCCTGACCGGGATTCGAACCCGACCTCAGCAGCTCCAAAGGCTAGTACACTAACCATTCAGCCACCGAGGCGGCAAACAATTTATAGTGTTTGTGTGAAAAATTTTCATATTTTATGTGCAAGTGCGCATATCTATTTTAGATATAAATTGTTGCACCATAAAATGATTTCAAAATGTGTTAGATTAATAAAGTTAATTATGGTATGGTACATATGTATTCCAGCTCGTGTGCTTGTTCAGAGAACCGCTTATAAGCTTTCGTCAAGTGGGACAGACACAGAAAGAATTTTTACAGTCACAAAGAAATGAATAACACATAGACAAATAACAACATTTATTGGACTTTCACAAACATCCACGCCTGACCGGGATTCGAACCCGACCTCAGCAGCTCCAAAGGCTAGTACACTAACCATTCAGCCACCGAGGCGGCAAACAATTTATAGTGTTTGTGTGAAAAATTTTCATATTTTATGTGCAAGTGCGCATATCTATTTTAGATATAAATTGTTGCACCATAAAATGATTTCAAAATGTGTTAGATTAATAAAGTTAATTATGGTATGGTACATATGTATTCCAGCTCGTGTGCTTGTTCAGAGAACCGCTTATAAGCTTTCGTCAAGTGGGACAGACACAGAAAGAATTTTTACAGTCACAAAGAAATGAATAACACATAGACAAATAACAACATTTATTGGACTTTCACAAACATCCACGCCTGACCGGGATTCGAGCCCGACCTCAGCAGCTCCAAAGGCTAGTACACTAACCATTCAGCCACCGAGGCGGCAAACAATTTATAGTGTTTGTGTGAAAAATTTTCATATTTTATGTGCAAGTGCGCATATCTATTTTAGATATAAATTGTTGCACCATAAAATGATTTCAAAATGTGTTAGATTAATAAAGTTAATTATGGTATGGTACATATGTATTCCAGCTCGTGTGCTTGTTCAGAGAACCGCTTATAAGCTTTCGTCAAGTGGGACAGACACAGAAAGAATTTTTACAGTCACAAAGAAATGAATAATCATACACATAGACAAATAACAACATTTATTGGACTTTCACAAACATCCACGCCTGACCGGGATTCGAACCCGACCTCAGCAGCTCCAAAGGCTAGTACACTAACCATTCAGCCACCGAGGCGGCAAACAATTTTTATAGTGTTTGTGTTTGGTGAAAAATTTTCATATTTTATGTGCAAGTGCGCATATCTATTTTATATATAAATTGTTGCCCATGCACATGTGATAAAATTTTTGTTTTATTAAAGTAAAGTTATGGTATGGTACATATGTATTCCAGCTCGTGTGCTTGTTCAGAGAACCGCTCCGCTTATAAGCTTCGTCGTGGGACAGACACAGAAAGAATTTTTACAGTCACAAAGAAATGAATAATTCATACACAATTAATAACACAGACAAATTACAACATTATATTGACGGTCACAAGATCCATGCCTGACCGATAATCGACCCGACCACAGCCGCTCCAAAGGCTATTTCATAACGATTGCGCCACGGCTAATAAAGTTAAAAAATCTTTTTCGTTAAATGAAATTATTGCAGAATTTATTAAAATTTTTCTTTGATTAGTTATTCCAATTTCTATTTCCCTCCCTAATAAGTGTGCCTTATTTGCAATTGCAATTTTCTTCTAATAAGGGTTGCGCTTGCATTAAAAAAATCACCAGTTAACCAAAATTACAAAAAAAAAAGCCAACGCAAAACAATTGGCATAATTTTTTTATATATATATAGGTAGGTTCAAATTCAGGCAATCTATTAAATCTTAACTTTACCACCGGAATTGAATTCATTGAATTTTTCACCGATTTTGGTTCTAAGACGCGAATATATACATCGATTTTCATGACTTTCGTTTTTTTTTTTTAAATTTGTCATGAATTTTTGTCAATTTTCAATTTAATTTTTCAGATTCCTCATATGGAAAACCATGTATATAGCAAAATAAAGCAATAACATATTTTTTTTCGAACTCGTATAAATATTATAAAATAATATATTCAAACTCAATCGAAACCCGACTCAATTCTACCATATACACAAAAAAAACCATTCAAATACCCTAAACACCAAAGTTACTTCTTCAACGTAAAATGTTGATAGCAGACCCCTATTTTGTTCAAAACAGCAGGGTGGGGTGGGGGGGTTACAGCGCAGTAGAGCGTGTCACTGGTTCAATTGTGCAGGTTGACATTGAACTCCTCCCTATACGTGGACAGTATAGATGTTCCTTGCACTTTCTCCTGGACATTTCGCACCTGTGGCAATTCTATGCATTCCATTCATCTATTCAAAGGTCCCCCTACAGATGTTAGCAGATAAGACACTAATTGACTTTTGGCAACACATTGGCAGCTTAACGCCAAATGTGGGGTTGCCATAATTCACTATCCCAAAAGTAGCTATTACTTTTGTTAAATTTTTTAAAAATACAAATATTTAAATGAAAAATTTTATTTCGTAATGAACTGAAAAATAAGAATTTCGATTGTGTTCAAAATATATAATTATTGCAGTATCTTCATTTTTAACTGAGATACATCCACTTTACACCGAAGACATCGTATTCTTTATTGATTTCCAAACTTTAAAAAAATTATTAAAAATACTAAATATGTGATTTTCAAAATTTTTTTTCGCAACAACTATTTTGCTTCTTTTGTTCTTTAAAGTGGTGCCAGAAACTAGTGGCCTTTATTAAAATTGTGGCGGCAATTAGTCTGAGAAGATTCTCCATTGGAATAACATTACGATTTTCAAGGGGTGAAATTCGGCTTCATGACTCTTAACCCTTTCAGTCCCAATGACAATTTGGCATCATTTCAGAAAAAATTTTCTGATCGTTTTTAGCCATTTATGATATCAAAAAGCACATAATTCATGCCATCACTGGTACTGAAAGGGTTAAAAAAATGTGAGTGCCTTCTCGCATGTTGCAGGGCTCCCAGGAGTCCTACTTTTCCTAATTTTCCTTCCTTTTAGTAGGAAAGTAGGAAAAGTCCTACTTTTTGAAAACAAGTCCTACTTTTCCTACTTTTTGAAATTTTTTAAAGCTCTTTTTGCTTTTCATTGATAGTTTCTATAAATTTCCTTCACATTCTGTCACTTAACTGCGAATCTAAATTACGAGCGTACTTGACTGTGTTAAGGCACCTCATGGAAAAATAGACAGCCGGAAACTGTCAAACCAAACAGGCAGTGTTCCCACGCGGATTTCGACTCGACGCACGTTGTCAATTACTTTACACCTAGGAAGGACGGAAAGATTGAAGAGCAAGTATTCAGTTTTTATTATTCCGACTTACGGTGTCAACAGATCTTTCACCCCTTTAAACTGGACGTCACTTGACTCAACTTTTCCAGAATTCCTTATATCAGATTGAGTTTAGAGGCACTACGTGATCTGCAAATCGCGTTATAAGCTTCCTAGTATATAAATATCGAGATATTTCGGACAAAAATAACGTCTTAAAAAAAGGCGTAAGCTTTTACACAAAAACCTCAAATTTTCTGTAGCGTTATACACCTCCAAAAAAAAGTTTCTTCCATTATCGGTCTATATCCATGAAAATGAACTTAATTTTCTATAATTATAAACAGCAAGTTTAAATAATAAATTTTAATAATAAAAAAATCATTAAAATTTAAAGAGGAATTAGATTAGATTACTCTAGGGTGGTTTCAAATATAGGATACCGTCCACTACATTCCAATAATGTGTCCGGGTTTCTTTTTTGCTGCCTAGTAATTTTCACGAAATCTACCGATGAGGTTGTGTTGCTTCATAATGATTGTCTTTTTTTTTGCCGCTGCGTGATCGGAAGAGCTGCTCGTTACTCGTGTAGCTCCGGTTCAGGCCAATCGGATGGACCAAAACATTTTTTTCATCAATTGTTCGTGAGTCGTGACCTTGTAATCACAAGAACAACTTGATTTTAAAAGATTATTTCATTTACGTTTGA
Source organism: Hylyphantes graminicola (assembly GCA_023701765.1). NCBI lineage: Eukaryota > Metazoa > Arthropoda > Arachnida > Araneae > Linyphiidae > Hylyphantes > Hylyphantes graminicola. Next base: position 3,849,174 of record CM043119.1, on the reverse strand, counting down.
AACATTTTTCCGAAAATTCGGGTGTCCGTGTCATACAACATTCCGGATTATGGTTGTCCTGATTAGCCGTTCTATTTTTTAGAGTAGTATTCAAATATCTACTAGATGCAGAAGGAATAGAAAATATTTAGATATGATATCGTAACAAGAAACTTTAAAAAATTATAAAATGTTTGCAGAAATTTTGAGGTTGGTTAACAAGTCGGCTATTTATCCTCTCCTCCCCTTAGAAAAAAAGTTTTCAGTATTTGGGATTTTCCTAATTTTCACCCATGTTTTTTTTTTATTAACTTTTCTAGTGTTGCTAATATTTCAGATATTTTTAAGTTTTTTAGAATAGGGGGCTAGGCTAATAAGTTTTCAGTTTTGTATTAGCTAGGTTTTTTTTAAAGAAATGTAATAATTAGCTTCCATTTAAAAAGCAATTCTTATTTTGACATTTGATGCCATGATTACTTCGATCAGCATTTCTACTCATGCCTAAAGCTTAAAAAACATAAACATACATGTATAATGTAACATCTTATTTCGCGAATTAAGTATACTGCTTAAAATGTTTTTTAAGCGTGCAATTTCGCATTTTAGTTTCAGCTTTTTTTATTTTGCCACACTCATGCCTGAATTATTGATTTGCTTTAAATATTGCATTTATTATGTGCACTTTATTCGCGTCGCTAGAATGTTTATTTAAAAAATTTCAATATTGACAACATTTTACACTTGAATTAGACGTTTGTTGTGTTTCCTACTTTTCCTACTTTTTAGCAAAAATGTCATACTTTTCCTACTTTTATAACCTTAAATATCACTGGGACCCCTGATGTTGGTTTCTCACTTGACTGTAGTTCCAAACTCTATGCCCGTCCCCAATAGTACTTGCGTTGCTCTAGTGCGAGTTTATTTATCTTTACCCAACTCCAAAGTAATCATAGTTCTTCAGAAAAAAATATACTCTATCTGTAGATCGGCGCGACGTTATAAACAAAATTCAAAAACAAGCATTGCATAACTAACAATTTTAATTTTAAATGTATAGGAAAAATGTTCAAAATATTTATTAAGAATTTTAATAAGAAAATGTTATTCGATACAAACATACATTTTAACATCTTAGTAGAAAAAGTATAAATTCTTGTATACAAGCATTGGATGAAGGTCTTCTTTCAAAATAATGTATCTAAATTAAATATTTGATAACATGCAATTCGATTTATTTCAAATACGTACAAAAACTTAATTCTAAAAGTAAATGTCTTTGATGAAATGAGTTCTTTGCTTTTTCGACAATTCGATTTAAGTAGAAATAATTCCGATTTTTCAAGTAGTTGAATAAATGTAACATAGCGAAAAAAATGTAGTATATAAATAAAAGAGGAATGTATTCAAAGTAAATGATGTGAAAATATCTTTTTATAAAAGTCAAATTTCTTTTAATTAGATTCTTAAGTAAATGTATTTTTTGGGGATTTTTTTTAAAGTGTACTTCAGTGAATTGTAGACTCAAATTAAAATTTGTTTTTAAATGTGTGGCATGCAAGCATATTAGTATACATTTCGTTGTTGTTGTATATCAATGTAGGGGAGAGTGTTGTACCTTGTTACGCTTGTACCTTGGGACACTGACAATTTCTAAGAATCTATTGGCAATATTCATACATTGTTTATTTCTAATAGTAGCCTTAACCAACAGACATCATCATAATAAAATTTAACACTAGCATCATTGAATTGGTGACAAAAAATAACATTTCATTACCCCAAAGTAAATATTTTTCTCATTCTAATATAATTTTTTACCTTAGTACTCTTACAAAAAGTCAACTGCATTTTATTTTCTTCATAAAAGAGAAGATTTTAAAATAATTTGGTTATGAGAAAATAATGATAATGCATTTAGATTGGCCACTATCTTGCTTTTATTTAAACCATGTAGTGTATTGTACCTTGGGACAGTATTAATAATTTGAATAAATTCTTAATAATTTTTATAAATAAAAATGTCTTTATTATTTATTTTAAAAGCAAATCCACAAAACATGTAAAATACATCTCAGCTTTGTTTTGGATATATTTTATAATGATTGAAGTTTGAAAATATAATTCTGGCAACACCTGATAAATCTTATTCCTTCCATGTGATGAAATGTTCAAAAGAGTGCATTTTCTGATGTATTTTGAAATAAAGTTTGTTTCCTGACACAAATTAGTTCAAGTGTATGACTATTGACTGAATTATAAAGCATGTCCCAAGGTACAACATCATATTGTACCTTGGGACAGTTTATCCTCTCTACTTTAAATGAGTGGCAATTTTTTAATTTCAAGCTGCCAGAATTTAAAAAAATATATTATAGAGGAATATATTGGTGTGTTGAAATGCTACTTTGAAATTTTTTATTTTGACTATAATTATCGAAGAAAAAAATTAAAATGTAAAAATTGTCCCAAGGTACAACACTCTCCCCTATAGTTTAGTTAGTTATTAATACAGTAAATGTACTACTCATTTTATGCAATTTTACTTTCAATTACCTTATATGAAATACGAGATAATTAAACTACTGCAATGTGGTCGAAAATACGAAATGGGTCTTTTCGTTTGCTAGGGTGGGGTGGGGATGAATGGTGTTATTAGGGAAAATGTGGGTATATTAAAAAATATACAATTTACCACTATACATTTAAATGCTTTCTACATTTTTGCCTTTGAAATATTATTTTTAAGTGGTCTATTATTTTTTATTTGGTCTTTAGGATCTGGCAACACCAACAATGCGACTTAATTTTAAAGTCGCTTGTCTTTGGTCTTCGTTTTCCAGCTCTTAATTTTCATGGCCTTCAGATCTTTTTCCACGTCATCTATCCATCCTTTTCTAGGTGTTCCTCTTCTCTCTCCCCGACATTGCCCCTAAAAATAATATATAAGTAAAATATAAAATAGCCAATCGAATAACGGTATCAATGTTTGAAAGTATTAATATCATGAGGTCTTCTATATTTCTTCTGTGGATGAATAGGGAGCGACAAATCTTCCTTCAATCTCCGACCAGCAAGGATAGGAACTATTTCTATGAAACAAATTGCTAACTTGGTCTGATAAACTTGCAACTGATAGTTTTTTTTAAATTGTCTATTTGTTCTAACTCTATTAAAAAAAAACCTTTCTGGAAACAAAGAATCATTTGTCTATACTGCAGTCTGATTTACAAATACTGAAAAGTATTGCAGGTGTAATATGTTTTTTTCAGTGTGGTTACAACTTGGTGCTCAGGATACTTAAAATTAACATGTCTTATTTTTATTGGGATTTAGTTTGGGCGTAGCTATGAATGCGGCCTAAAGATCTAAGGAAATTTAATTGGCTGGTTTCAAATGACGTATTTCCTCCGATCGGAGCTATATGTTTCCACGGGAAGGATTCGCAAATCGAGACTTGAGAAATATTTTTTCTTATTCAGAATGTCTGTTGCTACTCAATATTTGAAACATGGTCATTGACACTTTGTCAAACCTAAGACAAGCTAAGAAATGCTTCCGCATATCTCTACCGAACAGTAATATCTTTCATCGGAATTCCTCATCTTATGTGTCAATGCGAGAGGATAGCCTGACAAGCCGTCATATTCAGTTACGCAACGCAACTCAGAAAACGTGTAATAGTTCCTAGTTTTCCCGTTCGTGTCGCACCTTCAGAGGACAAGTGGTACTTATGTCATTGCTTTAACATGGCACAAACATCACGTTGGGGCGTGTATGAGATGTATTTGAAATGGTAACGGGACGGTACATACTGTGTATGTCATTTTTTTGGCGTAGATATTCAAGGATCACTGTTTTCGTTATAGAAAGGCAAATTATTCTTTCTTCGATTCTTGAGATAGTATAAAAGAAATGGTTTAATATTGCTGTCATACGCATTGATTTCAAAGCTTTTTTTTTGCTTTAAAATCAGCACTTCGAATGACTATTATTAAAATTAGTTTGATGACCTGTTTAACGTTTAGTTGCATCAGAAAAAAAAATAGAAATAACATGGAACTTCTAAAATATGTATTTTCAAATTGAAATAATGTTCTCTAGGATTACTCAATGTATTTTTGACAGTGATGTGATTAAAACTTTTGTTAGATTCAGAATAAAATTATACTTAATTAATAAACAAACTTCGCCTCTATTCTATATAATATGTAAACAGACTTGTAAATTCGAATAAAATGAAAGGATTTCTTTCACTAAAAGTAAAGGGCTAGAACTTTGAAAATTCTATTTAACGGAAATATTTCATTGGTTAACAACTTTGTTTAGAGATTTTATCCTAACCTTATAACGAGGTCAGATAGTTGCCTACTTGTATTGTATTGTTTGACATGATTTGCATTCTAATTAAAATATTTAACTTAAAGAAACGTATCTGGCATCAATGAGACATATTTAAAATAGTTTCACTAATTGGATTGCGATTATTAGAACTGTCAGCTTTATTGGGGAAAGAGTAATTAGATTTTGAATAAACATTTTTTTTACGTCTTTTAATTGAAGTAACGCCTTTAGCGACATGTTGCAATTAAATATTAGATAAAGTTCGCATGATCTGTTCAGAACTAATTACTGTATAATAAATTAAAACAACGTCACCTTATTGGAATTTGATAAGATTTAAAAGAAAACATTTTCATTACTTTAAAGATTATTAAGTGTAAGGACATCCTTTTCTTTCTGAATGTTTGAAGAGTGCTAAATATTACTTTTATTTGCCGAAAGTTTAAAGTACAGGTAATAATTATTTTATTCACTTATTGTTATAGAATTCAGTAGACAAAGACTTGGATGGAACGATTTATTTTAAATTCATTAATGCAATATGTAGTTATAGATTTTTCTTCCGATATTGAACTCATCTTCTTACGAAATGTAAATGTCGAAATATTTAGCGCATTTAGTTTTAAAAAAGTCTTTAAAAGAATCTTTTCTTGCTAGTAAAAATAAAATAGTTGGTCTTTTGTCTGTTCGTGTTTGATCAATGCTGTATTTTTTCAATTATCGAAGCCCGTAGAATTTTATTTTTTAAACCATTGAAGTTTTTCTTAGCGTGATGGCTTGATGAAATAATTAATAAAAAGGGGAAAAGTTACGCTATTTTTATTTCTGTGCCACTTTTTTTTTCCTGTGCAAGAATGATAAATTACTTTTGATAACTTTCTAAATGAACTCGAGGAAAAATGAAAATTGTAATTAAATGAATAAATAATATATTCAAAACTGTCAACTTTTTATTGTAAAAAAACTAAGTTTTGTTAAGTATAGAACTTAAAAAAACCGCTATAATATGCAAAAAAAAACGTTTTTTTTTGTACGCTTGTCGTTGGTTTCCAAGCATAATTTTTTAAAAATTATTTATCAGACGGAACGGTCGTTCCGCCCGCCAATCTCAAAATGACGCCAAGGGCTAAACGGCAGTTATGTATATATACAGAAAACATTTCGCTATGTTAACAGCGAAATTGATTTTATTTTCTACCAGGCAAACTAAACTTCTTAGAACAATAAAAAAATACAGTAAAGAGGTTTCGTAGATTACTTTCAATAAAAAAAAAATTGGTTATTCTAGAGTCAAAAACAGCGGAGAAAAAAAATATGGAAATTTTCGAAAATGAAATCTTTCGAGCAGTTTTAGTCAAATTTTGACCTAATTTTTGAAGTGACCTACAGTCTTTACAAGACCATGAATCTGGAAGCGGTTTTTACTAAACGATTGAGAATGCCGCATTTCAGCCCCTTTCATAGGTTTGAAGTTTCAAAAATAACATTTTCTATTTTTAATTAATTAAAATCTATATTTCCTTTGGCTGTATGAATGCGCGATAAACAAGCCTTCCTAGCAACCAAGTACCTCCGAAAACGAGCCAAGGTTTACTGTATTTTCATCGTTGAGCGGCATAACAGCGCTGTTAACTATTAAGTTATTATAACAGCTTCTAAAATATATGATTAATCTAATATCTGAATGGACAGATTGAAAAAAAAGTCTAATTAATAAACGGAATGCTTCATTTAAACTTTTTGGCGTTTTTATTTAGAAAACTTATGAATAACTCGAGTTAATGGATAGATCGATTGACTAGAAATGTAAACAGCCATATTTGCCAATTTGGTTGCCATATTCAGTAACCAATACCATTCAAAAATAGTTTTGTTGGTTTTTTTTTCATAAAAAGTAAAAAAATATATTTTAAGCCTAAAAATTATTGAGGAATATTTAATTATGTCAAAGTAATCTTTTTTTGTATGAAAAGAAATGATTTTTTTTTCTAAAATTTATTGAGGAATATTTTATTATGCCAAAGTAATATTTTATAATTAAAGTTAAATTTTTTTACATCAGCTGTTACTAAATGTTTGTAATATAACACATAACCGTAACCTAATAATTGTATTCGGTTATTGTTTTTTCTTGAATATTCAAAATACTTTTTAGTTTTATTAAAGAAAATTGAAGTTAAATATGCCTACAAAAGTGAACAAAACTAGGCATAAGAGACGGATGTGGTACACAAAAATAGAAGCTGCGATGTAATCTCGAAATGTGTCGAAAACAATGTATCGGCAATAAAACTTCATCCAGAAACTGTTCTTGAAAATAACAAACAGAAACGTTACGATTATGAAGATTCGGTTATTAAAACTGTTCCAATTGTTCAGTTAACAGATGAAACAGGGAAGAGTTCCTACCAACAAATTTCAAATAGCGTTAAAGAATCGAAAATAAAAAAAAAATAAAAGAAAGTTTAAAGGCGAATCGAGGACCGATAAATTGTGATTGGCTACTGCCCAATTGACAATTTGGCTATCAAAGGCGCAAACAGAACACATCAACAGAAAAATGCTTGAAATGATCCCCGAAACTGTCGTTGAGCTTATAGCGAAAGATGACATTGAGGTCTAGAAGTAAGTAAATAGTTTCTAAAAATCGAGCTTTGGAAAATCTGAATGCCTATATTGAAGAAGATAACTTTCGCTTTGCCGGACTGGAAATTATCAAAGTGAAAAGGGGGGCCGGGATTAGGTGAAACATTTAATAATTATCATTTTCGTTAAAAATGCCAGTGGCCAAGTGAATTCCAACGATGTGCAATCACTTTCACCAATTGCAATATTTCATATTGATGCTTAACCTTTTTAACTTCAATTCGGCATTGTTGATTAACCATGGACATTATTTATTTTATTTTATACATATTGCCTTTACATCCTTTGAACTTGTTCATAAAGCATGTTGGTAATCCACCCTACCATAAAAAGCATATCATAAAATAAATTAAAAAAAAAACGACTGATATCCCCCAAAAACACTTCGTTAAAGTAAGCAAACGCCAATCTCAAAAAAAAAACCCCTATGCATTTATTTTATAACAAAAAAAAGTCATGAAAGTTGTCGCTAAAAAAGCCGTGATATAAAATGAATGCCAATCTCTTATTTAAAACTTCTCGGTCGTAATAAATAGAATAATTTAAGTTTCGCTGTCATAAAAAAATTGCACTGTTTGAGGTTGGTGCCCATCTTAATCCCCCTAAAAAATTAAATCACGCAATAGAACTTGAATTACTAAATCAAAATAACGAAGGATACTTAAAACAAAACCTTTAACAATAATATGATCACAATACATTTAAATAAAGGTATAGAGGGTGGTTAAGATGGGGGGCACCAACCTCAAACAGTGCAATTTTTTTATGACAGCGAAACTTAAATTATTCTATTTACTACGACCGAGAAGTTTTAAATAAGAGATTGGCATTCATTTTATATCACGGCTTTTTTAGCGACAACTTTCATGACTTTTTTTTGTTATAAAATAAATGCATAGGTTTTTTTTTTTTTTTGAGATTGGCGTTTGCTTACTTTAACGAAGTGTTTTTGGGGGATCGTATTTTTCTTGGATAATTTTAACCTAAATGTGTTATTATAATGTCTAAAATTATAAGGCTATTGGTTAGTGGCTAGTTTTGACATAGGGGACAGACATTTTGTGTTTTGACAAGTGTTTTGACCATTTTGAATTTGATATTTTTATTTGAAATTTTTGAAATATTTTTATTGGAAAATATTTTATATTTCCTAGTTTTCATAAATTTGTAAAAGTTTTAGCTTTAAAGAGTTTGTAATATCCCTGTATATATAGCACCGTCTATTTCCACTAACTTGTTTATATGTAAATCTAATTCAAAACAGAACTATCATTTTATATGCTCAAAAGTTCTTGAACAATCCCAATAAAAACTTTAATCGTCTGTACTCTATATCATAGGGAAATAAGTTTCCAGTATTCCACTGTGAATAATAAAGTAGTAGTAAGTTTTTGTATTTTCCATATTATTTGGGCTTACCAAAAGTATATGGAAGACAATGTATTAGGGTTAGAACTTTTTTTTTATCTGGTTTGTTTTGATCGTAAACAAGGGAAATATGCCAAAAGTAATGGTGTCGCTAGTTTTATATTTATATTTTTGTCATTAACATCTTTGTTACTAATTTAGTTTTCGATTAAGTTATTTGTAAATCTTTTGGAGGGATTTATTATAATTGATTCGTTTAAAATGACTCAACTTATCATTACATATCAAGGATTAGTTTTATTGTACTATCTTTTTTTTTCTATACCTCTTCTACACTGAAGAGCCAAAATAACTGGTATAGGCATAGATCTACGAATAAAGGGATAGAAAACAAATCAAAGTTCGTCGCTATGTTCAGCAGCGTCTATGTTCTGCTATCATGACAGATTATGAACATTGAAGGGATTTTGAAAGTATCGTGATTTTCGTTCGTCGGATGATCCGTTTTTGTCATGAGCTTTTATTTAAAATTTATTTTGATGTAATATTGAAAACAAAAATAGGTTCCTTTTTATTATTTTTATTGTCTAATTCGAAACAATATGGGCAAACAATAATATATAAAGTAAATTTATGAAAGAAGTTCAATAAAACTTCAATTGGTGTTCAAAAATATTAATTAAAAAAATGCGTTTTAAAGAACTGAGCTAAATTCAGTGTGAAACTTCTTCAAAGCAACATTTATTGTTGCTACTAACTCTTATAGTTATATTCTGGTGACCGAAAATAAATTATCACTAAATATGAAAAAAAAATACTTAATACCTATTAAGGTAGGCGACTACCCAAAATTCTAAAATTTTTACTATTACCTTAATCTTTTCCAAATTTGGCATAGTGATTTGAAATATAATGAACAATGCTTTTTGGGCAATTTTTTATTTTATTTAAATATAATTGATTTATTTTAAACGGTGTTTTTCAACTAAAAAAAGGGGTTTACGCCAACACTTCTAGCATAAAAAGTTTTACATTAATTTACCTGAAATTTTTCACAGATGCTATTTCAATATATATATATCTGTGCCATGAACCTCTAACATCTGATGTAAGTATACAAGTTTTTTTTTTTAATGTCCAAGTGTAAGTTAATCGAAAAAAATCCTTTTTTCATGGTTAATTTATAACATTTTTTCTTAACTTCTTTTCTTGTAATTTGTATGTAACTCTAGAGGGTCATTGCATGTATCAGTTCAAAACGAAGAATTTAACACAGAATAAATGTTCAGAGGATGAAAATTCAATGTGGTAGACTTGTTGGCGTAAACCTCTTTTTTTAGTAGAAAAACACCGTTTAAAATAAATGAATTATATCTAAATAAAAACAAAAGCCTAAATAGTATTATTCATTATATTTGAAATCCATATGCCAAATTTGGAAAAGATTAAAGCAATAGTAAAAATTTTAGAATGTTGGGAAATTATGAGTATTCGCCTACCTTAAGAATGATTCAGCACTGTAACATGGGTTTAAAGACTATTGCCACATGAACAAGACAAATTCAACTTTGATTAATATTCTATGGTTTGAGAAGAAAAAAAGTTTTTAAAAAGATGTCCTGCTTTTGCAAGAAAGTAGGAAACCATCGGGGACAATTAATCAGGGGTTGAGGTTCCTCCTTAATTACATGAAGTCAACACTGCACTACATCCAATCGTGCATAAATCCATCATTCATAATGTTTAAATGCATCATTAAAACGATCGTAAATTATTCCGAAATGCATCTTGTGTCAGAAACTAAAGTTTCCGAAGAGAAAAGAAGGAAAAAAATCGAGGTCCTTAATGAAAATTAGTTTTTTCTTTAGAAGCCAGCCTTCTTCCAAGTTGACTTTTATCTGAATTACTATACCCTATGCATTACTTCCAAACAAGCATAAATCCATTTTTAATTATTTCTTATTTGTTGTTGTTGTCGTGTGACCATTGCAATAAAAATAATAGAAAAAATATAAAAAAAGACTAATGTAAGTAGGCAGGTGGGATAGAACAGTCAGATTGTTCCAAAAGCGTGGAGCACAGCACTAGACACATCCGCAGCTTTGTCCGTATAAACGGTTTCCCGGGGACATATCAAGTCAATCTTGTATTTGAAGTTATTAAATAAGAAATTCAATATTTGATGGATCGTGCATGTATAGGCCTAGGTGCTCTAGGCCCTGTGCCAACAGAAGATATCCATCTTTCCTGCGCTCCATGCAATGCCTTGGTGACACAAGACAACAAAGATTAAACTACAAGTCAATTTCTATTTTGAAGTATGAATATGATTAAAAATCATTAGTCAACATGATTTGATGCAGATATCCATATGATTTATAACATTTATGATTAAGGTATCATTGAAAGAAAATAATCTGCATATTTTTCTACACGCGGTCTACTAGATGAATAGTACTCAAAATTTCTGGTCCTTCCAAATTTCCCTTGTTTAAATTAAACAAAGTGGATTAAGAAGTAATTTGTTTGTATGATTGATTGAACATAGTTTATTTGCAACAAATATATGCATTATTCTATACTTTTATTCTTATTTTATACTTTTTACCTTAGAAACCTTAAATAGAACTTCTTGTATATTCGAATATTACGATGGTCCGTAAGGTAAAGGGATAATACACATAAGCCTAATACAAGTAGGCCTTGAATGTTTGATTTAGTGTTAAGTGTATTGTGAACTAAAATATCCCGGATCACGGACTTCTCTCAATACTGAGGATCAACAAAATATCTTTCCCAATTAACTCTACTTGTTATCTTATAAGTACTTATTAGAAACTTTCACCTCTTGAGACAATTTAGGGTTCATTTAGTTCTCTCCAGTCTATACACAGTGTTTCCTAGGCTAATGCCCTAGTTGAACACAAAATGTCATTTTACCATGTCTGTCGTCACTGAAGCAGCTATCAATATATATTAGCTATCCTGATTATACTATCTAGTGACTCGAAAAACGATCTTAACTCATCTTTGTACCATGTTTATTCGAATGTCTCTATACATTACTAAGGTCAATTACTTAAACATAAGAACACAATGCTAGTAAGCCTCCAAACGGCCTTATCAAGTATTTTGTGCACGAAAATATCCTTGAAGCCGGCTTCCCCCCCCCCTACCCCGGGATTGGGGGATCAACAAAATATATCTCCCCAATTAATCCTCTTTGTATTATTTTATCTCGACCTATCCTTGCTTCCTTTGGTCTTGGCGGTTGGAGGAAATGTTATTCTTCTATTCTCCTCGCTTGGAAACTTATACTACTAACGCTTATACAGGTCATAGTTACGATTTAAAGGATTCTTCTTTTCACAGCTAGGGACAATTTAGTTATTTAGTTCTCTACATTCCGGTAGCTTTTCGCCATGTTTTCTATGCTAAAACCTCTTTAAACAAGTCATTTTGTCAATGTTTGTCGCCACTCGATCCAAGGTAGATATTTTGGTTATACAATCTAGTGAACCTCTCTTTAAAAACGATCTTGCCACACTGTATAACCATGTATATTCAAACGTTTTCGTGCATATTCGTAGGTCTTTATTCATAAATTCAATTACTTATACATAAGTCCCTACCACAATGCAAGTAAGCCTCGAAACGCCCTTATCAAGTATTTTGTGCACGAAAATATCCTCTACGTCGGCTTTCCCCCCCAAGGATTGGGGGCAGGGCCTGCTCTAGGAAATATGAGACTATAGGCACAACCTATTTTGGGGGCCCCTTTATGGAAAATTTTATGCATGATTTTCAATAATGATGGTGCTATCGGACCCATGTATAAAATTTTTGCTTCAATTTTATAGGCTTCCTTACAAACATCGATCAAAACAATCACGTTACGTCACTTACTCACCTAAAACTGAGCAAAAAACAAAGTGGAGTAGCCGAATTTTTTTAGTTTACTGATATTTTGGGGATTTACAGCATTTAGCATAATGGTAACTAAAATTTAGGGGCCCCTAAAATTTTGGGGCCCTAGGCCCGGGCCTAACAGGCCTTATGGAAGAGCAGGCCCTGCTCAACAAAATATATCTCCCAATTAATCCCCTTTGTATTATCTTATCTCGACCTCTCCTATTTTTTATTCTCTTGCTTCCTCGGCCTTTGTGGTCGGAGCAAATGTTATTCTTCTGCCATGAAGTCGGTCTCTGGAGGGACCAAGATATGGCTTCGTTTTTCTTTGGTTTTAGTATACCATTTTTTCTTTCTACTATTTTTTCTTTCATTTGAGTTACATAAGATATGAAGATTACCCAGTAATTTTCCTCGCTTGGAAACTTATACTATTACGCTTATACAGGTCTTAGTTACGATTTAAAGGATTCTTCTTTTCACAGCTTGGGACAATTTAGTATTAATTTAGTTCTCTACATTCCGTTAGTTTTTCACCGTGTTTTCTATGCTAAGACCTCTTTAAGCAAGTCATTTTGTCAATGTTTGTCGCCACTCGATCCAAGTTAGATATTTTGGTTATACGATCTAGTGACCCTCTCTTTAAAAACAATCTTGCCACACTGTATAACCATGTATATTCAAACGTTTTCGTGCATTTTCGTATGTCTTTATTCATGAGGTCAATTACTTATAAGACCCTACCACAATGCATGTAAGCTTCGAAACGCCCTTATCAAGTATTTTCTGCACGAAAATATCCTCTACGCCGGCTTTCCCCCCTCCGGGAACGGGGGATCAACAAAATATATCTCCCCAATTAATCCTCTTTGTATTATCTTATCTTGACTTATTTTTTATATCCTTGCTTCCTTTGGTCTTTGCGGTCGGAGCAAATGTTATTCTTCTATTCTCCTCGCTTGGAAACTTATACTACTACGCTTATACAGGTCATAGTTACGATTTAAAGGATTCTTCTTTTCACAGCTTGGGACAATTTAGTATTAAGTTCTCTGCATTCCGTTCGTTTTTCACCGTGTTTTCTAAGCTAAGACCTCTTTTAAACAAGTCATTGTGTCAATGTTTGTCGCCACTCGATCCAAGTTAGATATTTTGGTTATACAATCTAGTGACCCTCTCTTTAAAAACGATCTTATCACACTGTATAACCATGTATATTCAAACGTTTTCGTGCATATTCGTAGGTCTTTATTCATAAATTCAATTACTTATACATAAGTCCCTACCACAATGCAAGTAAGCCTCGAAACGCCCTTATCAAGTATTTTGTGCACGAAAATATCCTCTACGTCGGCTTTCCCCCCCAAGGATTGGGGGCAGGGCCTGCTCTAGGAAATATGAGACTATAGGCACAACCTATTTTGGGGGCCCCTTTATGGAAAATTTTATGCATGATTTTCAATAATGATGGTGCTATCGGACCCATGTATAAAATTTTTGCTTCAATTTTATAGGCTTCCTTACAAACATCGATCAAAACAATCACGTTACGTCACTTACTCACCTAAAACTGAGCAAAAAACAAAGTGGAGTAGCCGAATTTTTTTAGTTTACTGATATTTTGGGGATTTACAGCATTTAGCATAATAGTAACTAAAATTTAGGGGCCCCTAAAATTTTGGGGCCCTAGGCCCGGGCCTAACAGGCCTTATGGAAGAGCAGGCCCTGCTCAACAAAATATATCTCCCAATTAATCCTCTTTGTATTATCTTATCTCGACCTCCCCTTTTTTACTTTTTTATTCTCTTGCTTCCTCGGTCTTTGCGGTCGGAGCAAATGTTATTCTTTTATTCTCCTCGCTTGGAAACTTATACTACTACGCTTATACTGGTCATAGTTACGATTTAAAGGATTCTTCTTTTCACAGCTTGGGATAATTTAGTATTAATTAAGTTCTCTACATTCCGTTAGTTTTTCACCGTGTTTTCTATGCTGAGACATCTTTAAACAGTCATTTTGTCAATGTTTGTGGCCACTCGATCCAAGGTAGATATTTTGGTTATACAATCTAGTGAACCTCTCTTTAAAAACGATCTTGCCACACTGTATAACCATGTATATTCAAACGTTTTCGTGCATATTCGTAGGTCTTTATTCACAAGGTCAATTACTTATACATAAAACCCTACCACAATGCAAGTTAGCCTCGAAACGTTCTTATCAAGTATTTTGTGCACGAAAATATCCTCTACGCCGGCTTTCCTCCCAGGGATTGGGGGATCAACAAAATATATCTCCCAATTAATCCTCTTTGTATTATCTTATCTCGACCTCTCCTTTTTTATCCTCTTGCTTCCTCGGTTTTTGTGGTCGGAGCAAATGTTATTCTTCTGCCATGAAGTCGGTCTCTGGAGGGACCAAGATATGGCTTCGTTTTTCTTTGGTTTAAGTATAGATTTTGTTGGTATAGTTTATTGAATGGGTTTTGATGGAAATGTGTATTATATTGATGGATTTTTGATAGACTAGGAACATAAAGTTCTCGTTTCACCTTCTGAGCGTTTGATCCGGCATTTTCCGCATTTATGCATTAGTTTTTCTTGCAATAAAATGTTAAATTTTATAAATATTGTTTTTTTAATTCATTTCCTTTTTCATTTAAAAATTATTTTTATATTTCCTAAGAAACTCATTCTCATTTTTTTAGTAAAATATTGTTTTTAAAAATATATTAAATGACACAAACATCAATCATACATTTTTACACATTTCTATGCGTTCTGTTAAAGATAAGGGCCTTTCAAACATAAAAAAATGAGTCTGTTAACAAATGTAGAAGTTCTGAAATATTTGCTTGTTGAAATTTTTTTTATGCCAGAAGAGTTAACGAAAATTCGAAATAATTGTTTTGAATAGTTTATTCATCAACAAATTTAATATTTCGATTCAGAAAAGTACGTACCAGTTCGACCTTAAAATGAACATTCCAAATATGATTTTTCACTAATAATCAAGAGAAATGTTGAAGAGGACGAGTTAACTTTAAAAATTAGTATCAACTGTTGTTGGAGTATAAATGTGTACAAAATATGGTATTCTACATAAGAAGAATGCCGAACGTAATCTAAAATGTGTAGAAAAATCCATTTCTAACTTTCGTCACTTAACTGTGGCTTATAAATTACAACTCCCTTTACCAATATTAAACAAGTGTAACTATTTTGTGACAATTGTACTAAAACCAAATTTTACATTTCATGTTTTTTTTTTTGGAAGTTAAAGTTGGTGACAATTACATTTTTCAGTATTTTTACAGTTTTATTTAAAATTAGATACAGGATTAGTATGTTAAAAAAAATCCTTAACCCTCTAATGCATACTGTTACCGTTATGTAACAAGTTACATAATCCACTTTATTCTATTAAAGTAGACCTCCCTCTCGACAAATTTGCGTTTTTTTTTCATCTATTACATTCCATTTTGAAGTGTTAGTTGATAATAACCCTCATAGATGACAGTAGTAAAAGTGTATTCAAAATTAAAGAGTGAGGTTATTTACTGTTGCGAAATTACGTTTTTGGCAGTATTCAAAGTATAATAATAATATTAATACTGAATACAAATAAATTGTTTTGAAAAATTAATTGTAGTTAAAGAGGGTTATTTTGAAATATATTTAGTAGTTTTCTAGTCATTATTATCAAAATTGGAATTTTGTAGTTGGTTTTTGTAATATGGAAAAAAAATTAAGAATTGAAATAATTTAAATTCTGATGCAGTTAATTTTTTCAGTATTTTTCCCATAATGCATGAGTATTAAAGATTCATATATATTTTTTCGGGGTGAAAAAAAATTCATGCATTAGAGAGTTAAAGTAGTCTGAATAAAGAAAGGGTCTATTTCAAGAATTTAATTCACAAATCCTCCGAAACCTGGACATAATCTCACTTAGAACAAATACTTGACGCAATTAAAAAGTTTTTTAATCAAACTATTTAACTTTTTATATTTGAGTTTTCAAA
Organism: Hylyphantes graminicola; assembly: GCA_023701765.1. NCBI lineage: Eukaryota > Metazoa > Arthropoda > Arachnida > Araneae > Linyphiidae > Hylyphantes > Hylyphantes graminicola. Next base: position 3,832,907 of record CM043119.1, on the reverse strand, counting down.
TAATTGCTTTAAAAATATTCTCTTTCTGATGATCGTTACAAACAGTTTATTTGACACGCCCTGCATTTTTTATTTGTAGAACATTAAACTTAATAAGGCTAAACACCATAGAATAAAATCGTAGATATGCAATTCGTATAAATTTCTAATTTGAAAACACAAGTTATTTTTTCTCCTTAAGTTAAAAAGATACTTTTATCTAATATCGATTATATTTTTCAAATGGTAGTGTAGATTGGAATCGTTATTTTTCATTTCAAATTCAAACAATGATGTCCCTACTTCAGTCTTAATGAGGTTTCCATATAAATATTTGTTTTCTCTGTTTTGTTTATAAATTTATGATCTTGTTTATTTTAATGTTTTGTTCTTAGTTGGATTTAACAAACTATATAAAAGTCTATTTAGTTTACCCTCTTAACTATACAAATTCATTTGATTCACTATCAAATGATAATTACAATAAAAGTGTTTTTTTTCTTATTAGCATATAATTTCAATTTATGTGCTTTTGCGCATTATACTTCAGATATTACAGCCTAACAGAATATTCAACACAGTTTTGTTATTACATTTATACTTAAAGTGGAGGGCTTTATCGGGCTCCAAACCTCAAATACTACTGACAAATATATTATAGAAAAAACAGTATTGGCTCCATTTCAATATTTATTGAAAACAACAAATATGTACAAGTAATGGTTAATGTTTTCTATTTTTAATTAATTATTTAATTTTTTTAATTTAAAAAAATAAGTCAACTTGGGAGGAAAAGTTTCTGGATTGTAAAGGAAAAAACGAATTTTAATTAAGGAACTCGATTTCTTTTTTCTCCTTTTCTCTTCAGAAACTTTAGTTTCTGACGCAAGAAGATCTATGCATTTCGGAATAATTTATGATCTTTTAAATGATGCATTTGAACATGTTATGAATAATGAATTTATGCACTATATTGGATGTTGCGCAGTGATGACGTCATGTAATTAAGGAGGAATCTCAGCCCCCTGATTAATTGTCCCGATGGTTTCTTACTTTCATGCATAAATCGAAGTGCAAAAGCAATAAATAATGAAAAAAAATTAACTTTTTTTTCTGCTGATGCCATAGAATATTAATCAATTTAGAATTGGTTTTGTTTTTGTGGCAGCAGTCTTTAACCCATGTTACAATGCAAAATCATTCTGAATAGGTATTTGGTATTTTTCCATATTTACTTATGATAAATTATTTTCAATCATCAGAATAAGATTAGTAGCAACAATAAATGTTGCTTTGAAGTAATTTCACACTCGAATTCATTCCCGACCAATATCAATTAGAATCGGAAGAAAATCATCCAAATGAAGAAGTCAAAATTAACGTCGGTATTTTAATCAAAGTACTTATTTTAATAATTAGTATACAATTTAATTCTTAGATTTAAAAAAAATAAGAACAAATTTTGAAACTTATTTCGGTATCCGCAAAATTTACTACCCAATTGGTAACGATCTTAAGTATAATTAATCATTCTTTTTAGTAAACTTCAGATTACGACATCTGGGAGCCCAGTCGGTTAGGCACTCGCCTAGCATGCGGAAGGTCCCAGGTTCGGGTCCGGGCATCGCCAAAATAGCTGCCTACCTATAAACGGCCCGTGCAGCCAAAAATGTCCGACGAACAATACCCCGTGTAGAGGGAGTGTACGTAAAATATCCTTCCAAGTCCTAACGCTGCGTACGATGTCGCCCTTAACGGTTGCGTTGGGTACCTATTCAGGTGTCGGCTCGTCACTTGGCTGTTATTCTAAAATACGACACCCGTCTCCAATAGTCCTCGTGTAGCTCTAGTGCGACGATAATTCATACCTAACGACATCTTTAAATGAATGTGGAAGCTCATCTAAGTATCAGTTACTGTCTCAAACCTATCTGCCTATCCCTCAATTTTTGGATTATTATTTTTCGATACACTTAAAATTACTTGCCCTGTAGCTCCGTGGATAATATTAAAGATAATTTCCATAACTCAAGTTTTAACAAGATACCAATTTGTCATTATTTGCACCCCATCACTTTATGATATACGTGTTCGCATAAATTTGATTACTTGAAAAACTATGCCAAAAAAAGTTTCTGAAATCCTATTATATTTTCCATCTTGATTCTATCAACCTGAAACTTTGGGATTCGGTTTGTTAAACTTCTAATTTTCAGTCCGTTTTAAAGTAAAATAAACCTGATTTTTTTTAAAAAACGGCAATCGTTATAAATGTAAATTTGAATTCCTCTTCCCCCCCAAAAAATATTTGAAATAACTTTTGAAAACTAAAAATAAGTTTCCACCTAAAGGTATTTTTTTGCAAAATAGCAACAGCTAAATGTTTTGATCTGATATGCCAAGTGTTAAGAAAAAAATAAACTGTTTAATTTTTTTTTTTAATTTTTGTTTTTAAACTGTAAAAAAATCCCTCATGCTTACAACACTGGTACTTTATTCAAATGCCTATAAATGTGCTAGGTTTTTTTAAATGTGCCTGAGCCATGATCCAGTTAGAATTCACAATTGGTAGAAAAGAACACTGACCAAGGTCACATCATGTAAGCTTGCGAAAGCAGAAAAACTACAGCAGAATACTGTGAAACATAGTGCTGTGAATTGTCTTTAGAGTAGCAGTAGGAGCTGCAATCAAATGCAATACATGTGCGTAGTTTTGGGTTTCAAAAATACACAAGATGCGAATACATATGTATTAATTGCAAATAAGCCATCAAGAAAGTTCCTTAAGAGCAATATTTTTTATTGTTTAATGAATCTCATTAGTTTTTATTTCTTTAAATGTCATATGCTTCTCTATTTAAAAAGCTTAGTGTCAAGGGAAACAAAGCATTAATAAAAACCGTTAGTACCTTTTGTATAATAATGTATGACGACAAAGAATAATTTTTAAAAAATTAAATTTTTGGGGACTCGTAAATGCTACATTATTAATTTTCCTCTTACAGAGATTGTATTTTTCGTCTGATTTTACATCATCAAAACCAATATGTAAAAGTTTTTTAAGTATTGTTGCTTATTAGTTTTTCAAACTAACGTTACGAAATTCAAGGGCAAGATAGAAGGGAAAATGTAGCTGAAATCAATATCCCCTTTGACAGAGTTTGAATCTAGGTTTCGCAAGCCCCGAAGGCAAGATTGAAAACTGCCAGCGACACAAAAGTAGGAGAGATCAACTTTTGTGCATACGTGTGGAGTTTTATTTGGCCCGTGCCGCATTTATTGTGGAAGGAATGCGAAAAATTACTCTTGAAAACACTCAATATTTGATTTATTTTCATTCTTTTGTACGTGACTGGCAAAGTATGAAATCAGTTATTTCTTAGCATGCCTTATCACGTAGGCTAAGTACGAACTGCCATCGAATTTGGTAACTTTGGCCCAAGCTTTTCAACAAATAATTTCTTATTGAATACTCTTAAAAATGTGCTGAGGCTGGGGAGCCCAGTTGGTTAGGCACTCGCCTATCATGCGGTCTAGGTTCGGGTCCGGGCATTGCCAAAATAACTGTCGTTCTATAAACGGAACGTGCAGATTAAAAAATGTCCGACGAATAGTACCACGTGTAAAGGGGTGTACGTTAAATATCTTTCAAAGTCCTAACGCTGTGTATGAAACGCCAGAAATATGTAGTTTTGACTTGTTCTTTATTTTTCATATAAGAAACATTTATGTACCTTTACACTCTAAAACGAAATAATAGCTTAAATTTTTTTAAACTGTTATACTTCTAATTTTTCTTTCAACTGCCAAATCCGGGGGGATAGTGCAGTTGCTCTCGAAGCAACCATGTTTGCTACGAAACATTAGTACTATATACGTTTACAATTTACGCATTAATTTAAATTTCTTTCTTAAAAAATATTAGTATTAATATAATAATTTTTATGCCGAATGCCGCTTTAATTGGTCATAAAACTTGCCCCCCCCCCCAAATTTGCCGCTTTAGGCTACAACCTACTTTGCCTATTTAGAAATCCGGGCCTGTGTGGGTCAGACATACAATCCTTGTTTTATGATTACTTTCATAGTTTTTCAGTTTTAAACAATACAATTGTCTATTATTCTAGAAAAGCACAATCTTCATACATCATTTTGGAAGTAATGGCGTTACTAATTGCATGTTATTATGAACAACATTTTCTGAGAATAACGCAACAAAAAATAATCTATCTTCTTTAACACAAAATAATGACTACAAATTGTTATCTTTCCCTAATAATGGAGGGTTATTTTGCATCTTACACCAAATTAACATCAACGCTTCCTTAATTTGGGGGGGGGGGGGATTAATTCTTTGAAAAGTGTCAGTCTTTTCATAGTGAGGAACATTTATTTTTTCTCGGTTATAAAATGAGGTCAGTGCAAATTATTATTGAGTGTTATTTTAAACTTAAAAATAATATTTTACTTAAGTTTCGTGTTAATTAGAAGTTCCTATTTAAAATTGGGCAAATTATCAAAGAACTTATTTTAATAACATGATTAATATTATTGTGATACTTTAAATTATAATACTTTAAATTATACTTCATGGTGCAATTATATCGTCTTTTGTGTTTGATAAATAAATAGAAGTTAGGTTTTAAAGTACCAAACTTCTTTGCGTTTTTAATATATTTCTAATTGTAAAATATATTTATTTTAACATCGAACGTTTGCTTATTGTACTTTCATTTATATAAAGTGACCGAGGGCTGTTGAGCCCAGTCGGTTAAGCATTCGCCTACCATGCGAAAGGTCCCAGGTTCGGGTCCAGGCATCGCCAAAATAGCTGTAGAACAATAAATGGCCAGTGCAGCCAAAAATGTCGGACGAAAAATACCCCCCGTACAGAGGGAGTGCACGTTAAATATTCTTCAAAGTCCTTGCACCACGCACGATGTCGCCCTTAACTTTCGCGTTGGGTGCCTACTCAGGTGTCGGCTCGTCACTCTACTGGGATTCTAAAATACGATGCCGGTCACCAATAGCCCTCGTGTAGTTCTAGTGTGACGATAATTCAAACTAAACTAAATAAAGCGACCGAACATGCACAAGCTATTGAAACTTTTAAACATAAAAACGAACTAATTTTTAGACATTTCCTAATCCGCTGTATCTGCACTGCAGCTGTTCACTTACAATTACCTAATATAAATATAACGTAATGGACATATTGCGATACGAGTTCAAAAAAGGGTTTTTAGGTCTCATTTATTGAAATGACATTAGTAGTGGCATAATTGAAAGTGCGGAGAAATGTGTCGATTCATTATTCCAAGTAGCAGCGTATGGCATTGTCACTGCTGATTTGAAAACGGCAGGTAAAACCAAAAGTACGGTTTCCGCGAATGAATTATCGAATCAACATAACTTTTCCTCTGCAATCATCTTCCACCGCAAGTGCGGTGATCGTTGCCGTACTTGTGAATGTAAAACGGCCTAAAAGATAGTCTTTGGGGTATCTTTCAAAAAATTAATTTGTTATATATTTTCCATTCTGCAATAGCTGCAGTTCTTTTAAAGGGAGACCAGAACCACAAAACATTTCAAAATAACATTTCAATGTTTTTAGTGGTTCTAAAAATTCGAAATCTTAGCTTTTCCACGATATCTTAGATTAGAAGTTTCGAATACTGAAAGCATTTTTATTACTTTGTTAAACAAACGTTGTCAGGTAAATGATAGTCGTATTGTTTACTTTAAGGTAGGCGAATACCCAAAATTTCCCAAAATTCTAAAATTTTTACTATTTCTTTAATCTTTTCCAAATTTGGCATAGTGATTTCAAATATAATGAATAATACTATTTAGGCTTTTGTTTTTATTTAAAAATAATTTATTTATTTTAAACGGTGTTTTTCTACTAAAAAAAGAGGTTTACGCCAACAAGTCTACCACATTGAATTTTCATCCTATGAACATTTATTATGTGTTAAATTCTTCGTTTTGAACTGACACATGCAATGACCCTCTAGAGTTACATACAAACTAGAAGAAAAAAAATTATTAAGAAAAATGTTATAAATTAACCACAAAAAAAAGGATTTTTTTCGATTAACTTACACTTGGACATTTAAAAAAAAAATTGTATACTTACACCAGATGTTAGAGGTTCGTGGCACAGATATATATTGAAATAGTGTCTGTGAAAAATTTCAGGTAAATTAATGTAAAACTTTATGCTAGAAGTGTTGGCGTAAACCCCTTTTTTTAGTTGAAAAACAGTTTTAAATAAATCAATTATATTAAAATAAAAAAAACTGCCCAAAAAGCATTGTTCATTTTATTTGAAATCACTATGCCAAATTTGGAAAAGATTAAAGTAATAGTAAAAGTTTTAGAATTTTGGGTATTCGCCTACCTTAAGCGCTTATATGTCAACTTACTTTATCAATGTTTTTGTATCTTTCTCAAAATCTACTGTAAGTATCAGTCTGAAATTCTTTATACGTATTTAAGAAGCTGGTTTCTAAATATCGCTTAAAGGATTTGACTATAACCAACTTACTTTTTTTCTTTTTAATATTGTTGTTTTGTAAGTAAAAAAATATGTAGTTTCACTCAAAAAATTCCAATTTAAAAACCATACAAACATTTACAAAATGCCTGTAGTAAAGTATAGTTAAACATCCATTTAACAACTGATAAAAATTTCAAAAAGTATCCAATAGATTCTGAGAAAAATGTCATTTTAACGTGGGCGGTTCCGGTCCCCCCTAAAAAAAATATTTTGCGTATAGTTTATAAGCTTATTTGCATACAATTTCGCAAGTGGCAAATATTTTATTCTTTCGGGGTTTCGTTGAATTCCATGAATTCATAACAAAAACCTTTTCAGTTTTGGCTAAACGAAAAATAATTTGTGCTAATATTAAGACCAATATTAACATTTGTATGCTCCAGAGACCACTATACTTCACGGTATATTATTCCTTAATTATTAGCTTTTCTAATTTCCTTGCTTATAATTATAATTACAAACCTCAATGAAAACGAAGCATATATAAAACTAAATAGTTTAATTAAACCTTTAATGAGCGAAACCCTATTCCCAAATAAGCTTCATACAACAAAACAGATAAAAATGCGACCTCTCTGTATTATCTTTCAAACACCATCCGTAGTCATTATTTTAACCATTAGTTTAATAGCGTGCAATTTTCTCGAGGCAAGAGTCCCATTAGGGTTTGTACAAAACCCTAACATCCTGAACTCATTATGGAATTGTTTTTTAAAAGGCGAGCAAATGAAGGGTTGAATTGTGCATTTCTAGTGGGACAGATCTATAAAAACATAACTGTTTACAAACGAAATAAAATGTAGCATTTTACATTTTATTTTATTTTGAACGAATTTTTTTAAATTACTATATTAATTTAATATATTAATTTAGAAATTTAAATAATAATTCAGATAGAAATATTTTCAGAGTGTTTTTGGTTTATTAAATCTTTTGAAAATGTGTAAGGAGATAATAACTTAGGAAAACATAAAGTTGGTAAACAATGTGAATATTAATTTTACTTAAATAGTATTACATTTCAAGATTTTTGCTAAAAAGTGGATTGAAACTTACAAAAAAATTAAGTAGAATAATTTATTTAAGGTTTATATATACGAAGTTATAAAAGCGTAAGGAAATATTTAAAAAAAGCATTTATATTCGGTATTTTTTAAGTTAAGAGAATTTATAAACATCTATGAATCGCGAGAACTATTAACAGAGTTGTATTGGACATTTGAAACTTTCGGTAAAACAATTTAAAAAAAAATATTTTGTAAAGAAGAGTATGTAAACATGTAAAACAAGTATAAAATGAAATGCGTAGTTATCTTGCAAATTAATTTACAGAATAATCTAAACACTACTGTAGCAATAGAAATACATAAAATGCATATTTTTTGTGGAAAAATTTGGATAATCTTTGTAGAAGGATTGTCTAGGGGATGTTGTAAGGAACTGCTGGATCATCGTTCTGGGTGTTGAGTTTAATTTGACAAAAAGTGCATCATTAATAATTTTAGAATGGAAAGTGCATCTTAACAGAAAGTGCGCGCTCGAGCTCAGAGTCGTTGTTAAAGTGGCGCTGTCATCGCGGTTGCAAGTTAAGAGTTACAGTTAAGAGCATGAACAGGTTACAGTTATGCAAGGACGCCTTTACATCTTTTGAACAGTATGTCATTAAAAACGGAAATAACATTCACTGATATTATCAAAATGTAAGTTGGAAATCAGGGGAGCCACCAAAGGGAATCAAAATCGCAAATTTTTAGCATTCATCAAAAATTTCAGCTGAATTTTTCATGATTCTAATAAAAAATAAGAGCAATTAGTAGCAAAACAATTTCAAAAGATAAATAAAATGCATTTATAGAAGTTTTTAAAAAAAGATTAGAGATAAATAATAGGGGAGACCGGGGCACAATGGACCTAGGGGCACAATGGACCACCCCCTATTATTTATTTTGTATATTTTCCAAATTAGTTCCTATTATAATTCATACATGGTATAATAGTCTTGATCTAGTTATTATGAAAAAACATATTTTTTACTCGCACATTTGCCATTTTTTATTCTTGATGTGTATTAGCCAGGTGAAAGTAAAAAAGCTCGCTCCTAGAAATTATCTTCTCATCATTAAAGTAACATTAGTTGGACAAGGTGGCTTAGCATAATTGAAAGATAAGATATTTGTCTTTCTATATAATCTATAAACTAATTTCTGAAATCAAAATACAGCATATTTTAATTTTGTTTTTTGTTCAACTACAATAAGGGGCACTATGGACCAAAAAATCTGGGGCACAGTGGACCATGGTCCATTGTACCCCATGCAACTTTAGAAATACTTTTAGTTTCAGAATAAATAAAATAATATATTGATGCAAGTCCTTCCTAATTAGTAAAAGTTAAAATTGCTATAGTAGAAAAATATTTTAATATATATTCTAATATTAGCTTCTGAATGTAATAGTTTTTTCCCCCATCTACTAATAGTGCTTGTTTTTTTAACCAGAAGTAACAAATTATTAGTGAACTGATGTTTTAATTTATATATGATTACAAACAATAAGTGTTTTACATGAGAAAGGTATTTTTAAAATTGAATGTGATATTAGAGTGTTAAATTATTTAAAACAAGAAGTTTAGAAATTTGAGTTGGTACAAAAATAAATTTACACATTTACATAACAGAAGTACAAGTACAGTATCATAAATGTTTTAATTAATATTTGATTACCGTTGATTTTTTTACTAACAAAAATGTGAGTTATTTGTTGTAGTTATAAATAATTAAGTACATAAACAAATTTTTTCAGAATTGGTAAAATGCACAAAATTGAAATTTTGTTAGTAAAATGTTTGGCCACATATATTAATTGAAGGCTTTAAAAAGGCTAAAAAAATAATCTCGCATAAAAACGAAGATTCTTTGATCCACAGTTTGGCCCTACACTTTTGGTGTTGTTTTGTATAGCAATAAATAAGTGTTCAAACTTTAAAATGATCTTATAAGTTTAAAGATAAAATGTAATGCTTTTACTAATTTTTTTTATCAGAAATGCTACGTAACAGAATTAGAAAGACTAGTGAAGGAACAGAGCCAAAAGAAGTGATGGAACAGGCTTCCCTCTAAAAGAAATTTTAATGCAATTGAATACTTAAAAGTCAAGAGAAAATTATTATATTATATATATGTTAATCTTTAAAGAGTGCAGATCAATTTTTTCGGCAAAAAATACCATGGTCCATTGTACCCCATGATGTGGTCCATTGTACCCCGAACCTGGGGTACAATGGACCACTTTCTCACTTGTAATAAAAATGTGAATTCAGAAAAAAATATTTGAAATAATATTTTTTAGGTAATTTACTTTTAAACCAGGATATATAGGTAATATATATACCTTTTTATAAACAAGTGGGATGAATATTTTTGTACTTGTAGTGCAAAAAATGAAAAAGTGGTCCATTGTGCCCCGGTCTCCCCTAATCTTGGAGACTTTTAAACTTTGAGCACTAATCTCGAAATCCCAAATGATCTAATCTTCAGATGCTACAATGCACGTCAAGTGCATTGATATAACTTGGTGTTATTTTAAGTTTTTGTTGAAGAAAAGTTGCAATTAACAAATTTTAGTAATACAGTAGTTTTTTGTGAAATGAAAAGTGTCTAACAATGATTTTTTTATATAACTAAAGAATTGTTTTTAATTAATTTATATTAAGGAATATAGTACGTAATTTAAAATTATTATTTTGCTCATTTTACTGAAACGTTAAAGGTTAGCTGCAAATGAAAACTACGGCGTAGATGTATATGACATTTTTAATGCATACTTTACAAAAATGTGTTTAATAGAAAACATAAACATGATTTATTTTTAAAAATAAATTTCCATATAAAACTCTTTTTATAATTACTTACAAAAAGGTATCCCTCGTTTGCTCTGAAACCTTACCTTATTAACTCTTTTTACATGTTCAAATTCAGTAATTAAAATGCAATAGAATGCAAGCAACTTGAAAATTTGTAAACACAAAATACCAGTATTAAAACTTTTGTTAGTAGCTTTCAGTCCAGGTAACATTTTAAGTTGAGATTGAAATTTTTTCCCGACTGAAGCTCGCAAATTAATATTGATGGTGTCATTTAAAATTAAAAGCTTTTATGTATAAATAGACGATGGATTTTTCTTTTTATTCTTCCTGATAGTTTTAATGTCGTAAATAAAAGAGGCCTTTTTTCTAATGCTACTAAATTCTAGAGAGCAAGTTTCTGATTTTATTTATAAAGACATTAAATTGCTCTAGGGGTTCTTAAGCATTTTTAGGTAAGTAAGGAAAAGATAATTTAAGCTTCATTTATTCTTTAATCGAATTTAATGTTCTTTGAATAAATCCTGATTATAAATTATGACTTTTTTTTGTACTTTTGTACTTAAGGTAGGCGAATACCCAAAATTTCCCGAAATTCTAAAATTTTTACCATTGCTTTAATCTTTTCCAAATTTGGCATAGTGATTTCAAATATAATGAATAATACTATTTAGGCTTTTGTTTTTATTTAAATATAATTTATTTATTTTAAACGGTGTTTTTCTATTAAAAAAAGATGTTTACGCCAACAAGTCTACAACATTGAATTTTCATCCTATGAACATTTATTATGTGTTAAATTTTTCGTTTTGAACTGATACATGCAATGACCCTCTAGAGTTACATTCAAATTACAAGAAAAAAAGTTATTAAGAAAAATGTTATAAATTAACTACAAAAAAGGATTTTTTTCGATTAACTTACACTTCGACATTTTTTTAAAAAAAACTTGTATATTTACACCAAATGTTAGAGGTTCATGGCACAGATATATATTGACATAGCATGTGTGAAAATTTTCAGGTAAATTAATGTAAAACTTTTTGTGCTAGAAGTGTTGGCGTAAACCCCTTTTTTTAATTGAAAAACACCGTTTAAAATAAATCAATTATATTTAAATGAAAAAAATTGCACCAAAAGCCTTGCTCATTAGATTTGAAATCACTATGCCAAATTTGGAAAAGATTAAAGTAATAGTAAAAATTTTAGAATTTTGGGTATTCGCCTACCTTAAGAGAATTTTTCCTTTCGAATTGATGATTCCTTCGTCACATCTTTCTTTATCTATTAAAATTTCAATTTAAATGCCGGTACAAAGTTGTTATTTCAAAACTCTATTTAAAAAGACTAATTTAATTCACATTCACTTCATAGATGGCAATTTTCCATTAAAAGCCTGGCTGTCAATGCGTTAAGCAGTGTCACTTCGTCTTCGTGAATATTACGAAAGGAGGGTTCGGAGATAATTTACTGAGCTACTTTGTAAATGAAAAGACATAACAGCACATAATTACAGCACACGCACATACAAAAGAAATACAGAGCCCCAAAGTGCGCATCTTCTCACGAGAGAGCATCTTAAAAAGTTTCCCTAAAAAGGGCCTCAGAGGAAGGGGTTCAGGGTTAAAGCTCTCCCGGCGCATGCGCGTGGGAGGAGCACTCAGCTCAGGACATAAGCGCTTAATTTAGGATAGCAGTAACGTTGTGTGTATATGATTATCTTTTATATACTTTCAACTATCTCAATAAATAAACAGCCATTAATTTTGTACTCAGTAATAAAGTATCTTACTGTACTATTATTTTAGTTTATATTTTATTTTTGGGGAATTTCATACCTTGTAGAACTACAAAAACATTAGCTTAGAAACCGGAAACAAATCTTCAAATCCCCTGTTCAAAATATACTCATGCTTCTTAATAGCGTAAAGTGTGTGTTCGTATACATTTTTCGCGAAGAAATATCTTCAGAAAGTTCGATAAGAAATATGACGAAGAACACTCATTTCCGAAGTCCGTGATACAGGAAGTAGAAATTATCTTGGGCCAAAAGGAAATCTGCGAGGAAATTAAACTTTAAGCCAAAAGTTCAATTTCCGGCTTGGGGTCATCTTATACTTAAAGCGCCCTTTTTAACATCAATATTTTGAGGATTTCAGATAGCACGTGTCGCTTAGCTAGAAAAATATCTCATAGGATTTTCTACTTGTTTGTTTTGTAGTGTCTAATATTTTATACTTCGCGTTGAAGAAGTACTGTGTTATTCTAGGAAAGAGGTCTCTATTTGGGCAGCTTGGTTTAAGAACGTGCTAAGTGACAAAAAAAGTGAAAACGAGAAAGTAGGCTTTACAGTTTTTAGTTTGCACTTGAATCTGTTTACAACTGTACTCGTAATTGGTAAAGATATACTTAACAAGTTTCCCTTTTTTCATAAACTTATTCCACCTTCAGACATTGGAGATAGCTATGTAAATATATTCATTGACACAAACATTTTAATTTTTCCAAAAATGCCACTTAGCACTTTCTTCCACTAAGCTCTTCATTTGTAAACATGGGTTGCTAATTTTTATTTCTCAAGATAGAAAATTAATAAAACTAATTGTTGTGGCACGTGGCGATGAGATTGCGATAATTTGAAAGAGGATCGGAAGATTTTAAGTCAGTTCATGGAATTAATACAACCGCAGGAAATAGATCTGTCTTTTGTCCAAAGGTGACTTTAATATTTACCCATTATAACGATTGGAAAGATTTGCCTTAGAAATATTTTTTCTTGTTTATTTAAATTAATAAAATTTAAAACAAATGAAGACCATAGTCCAAATTGGTTTATGTAAAACAAAATGAATTACAAAAATATTAATTTTATAAAACTTAGTTTTTATTCAAAAATATGAAGGATGTTAAAATAATTTACCTTTAAGGAGTATAACATGACCATTTTATTTTATTTAATAAAAAACTTTAAATCAAAAGTGGTTTTGACTGAATACTTTTTAATAATTTTTTTCAGCGTCGATTGATATTTTTTTATTAGTATGAAACATTGAATGCATAGTAAACAATGTTTTGTAGCTCAATAATTGTTGCCGCGTGTACAAATGTTGCAAGGAAGGATTAAAACCGATCCCCTAAGAGATTAGAAGACCATTGTGTATCTTTGTTACAAAGCTTTTAAGTGGAAGTTAAACAACTCCTAACCACTTTTTCACTCACCATGTTGATTCTAAGTTAATGAAAAAATTCCGAGATCATATTACCTTTAATACTTTATCCAACTTGAAGTTTTTTAATTAGGGGTTGTCCCATAATCTTTGGATCCTATTTTGCACTATTTTCTTAATTATATGTTTTATAAATATAAACTCTTGTATTAGGCTTATTAAAATTAAAATGGTTACCAAGAATCTGATTCATCTTCACAAAACTATCAATCACTAGCTATTAACTTCACTATCAATTTCACGAAAAATGCTCAGAATTAACTTTCCGCCAAATATGATAAGCGTGTGCATGGGAGCATGCATATCGTCTAAATTCAATGTGAAGCTTGCTAGGAGAGAATTATCAAAGGGAATCGTTGGAGGATGTATTGTCAAAAGCTTTTTTTACGATTGAAAAAATGCTAAAGGTGATTTATGTCGGCCTGCAAGCAAACTTTCTTACGTAAAAAAAATTTAGATGTACACTCTAAAAAATGAATGCTCAAAAACGACTAAATTTTCCTTAATTTTGACGATTCCGTTACTGGCAAATGCTCCGAGTTTTCGTTTCCTCAAAGTGAGGAAATTTGAATCGTTATTATGAGGATTTGAATGTCGTCTAACCTAAAGAAATATTCCGTCATTTTTGAGCATATGAGTACAACAATGAGATTCAGTTTCCTCAAAATCAAGATACAGAATCGTCAAATGATGATCGTAAAAGTGAGGATTCGCGTTTACTCAAAAGTCACGTGATAGTTTGACGAAACAATCCTCTAAATTAACGAAATGAGGCTTGAGTGAATGAATCGTCAAAAGTGAGAGTATTATTTCTGAGAGTGTACGTCGCAATGAGGCCTTCAGCTAAAAAATATTCCAAGACCTCTCCTGTGTCTGATCGATTATTCCCGAATTTGTGTCTCCATCGAAAGATATTGATGTCCTTGTTAAGATGATTTTTCATCGCTGTCACTTGGAGGAAATTGACTCGATGTAAAAGTTTTTGAAGTGTCCACGCAATCGAGGTCAGTCATCTAGGGTTGAAGTGATTTTTTTAAATTTATATTCTTTTCAGAATATTATTATAAGCTAATCTGCAGAATAAAGTGACGAACAAAGATACGGGGTTCGTGAGATCATTTTTAGTGCTTGGACTCTTATTTGTGACTGGATCTATTTATATTAAACATATTTAACATGGAGACTTTAATAGATTTAAAAAAAATAAATGTCTAGGTTTTTTTTATAGATTCTAAAAGCAAGCAAACAAAACAATTTTAGTTATGTATTTGATGGGGAAAATAGATGAAAATTTAGTGAATTATGGAAACCAGTTTTGTGTTCACATTCATCTGAAACATGATAGTAATTGGAACAAGAACCGCTTTTTAAATGTTCTATCTTTAATAGTAAACAACAAAGAAACAAATGTTTTTTAATAATTACTGGAAAAACTTTGTCATTATCTATGTGGATAATAATAAAAAGTTAAAAAATGATCTTGTAAAATCCATGGTTCGTCCAAATCCAAAATTATTAACTACAAAAACAATTTCTTGTCTAGTTTTTACTACCTTTTATTGCAATTGTCAAGAAGCATTTCAGCTCTTATTCAAAATTGATTAAAAATCCCCCCCCCCCGAATCTTTGAGATGGTCTAAAAACAAAGTGAAAGAAGATTGAGAAACTTGGGTAACATTGATTGCTTGATAAACAATGTAATGTCTTTTTTAAATTTTGGGGAGCATAATTTGTTTGTTCCCTTCTAGATAATGTCATTTTTACAGTCAAGCCTTATTTTTGTCTAGATTCTTGCGCCAACTAAATTAGGTTGTTGTCTCCGATCTCCTTCAGACAAATTACTTTTGCATAAACTTGAGTTCCTAGAAATTACTGCTGTCTGATCACATTTCTTCCAAAACTAGTTAAATGATAGCACCGTTAAAAAAATTTCTTTTCTTAAAGTTCAGCAGTTTAAACTATAAAAAAAAGTTGTCAGTGATATATGCGTCTCTGTAGAAATGTGATGGGGAAAATGTTCTTTAAGAAAAAAAAAATCAACCTTTTCAATAGTTTTCCACATCTATCTTTTCTACACAAGGATTTTTCATATTTTTAAAGGAGACTTCTTGAATAAGTTTTAATGTTCGGCATATAAAAATTGATATTACTGAAAAGTGACATTCTTTGATCTTATTTATTTTATTTCGAAATCATAAAATGTTTACTTAAAATGAACAATAAGCAATGTTATTTTAAGTTTAATTTGAGAGCGCTAGGGTTTGCTAGCTTATATTATAAAATCTCTTTATTACGGTTTTCCTCTGTGTAACATTTTTAATAATTTCTAAATCACAAAACAATTATGTTAAATTTATTACTTTTGTTTTCCCCTTTGACTGAGCACGA
Organism: Hylyphantes graminicola; assembly: GCA_023701765.1. Classification (NCBI taxonomy): domain Eukaryota; kingdom Metazoa; phylum Arthropoda; class Arachnida; order Araneae; family Linyphiidae; genus Hylyphantes; species Hylyphantes graminicola. Next base: position 3,816,889 of record CM043119.1, on the reverse strand, counting down.
GTTTTAAATTATTAATGTTTCCAATAATTTTTATATAGTGTGCATTGCCGATAATTTTGCAGATGAAGCATGTAGAATATGTTCGTAATATTAAGAAATAAAACAAAAATACCAAATGAATTTAAAAGTCATAAAACACATTCGTCATTATATTAATTTACACCATTACTTGTTAAGTTTAGAAAAAAAAGCTCGTTCATTAGGAAAAAAACAGAAATTATTATTTTGGTAAGCATATATTAATAACTGTTTTTGGAGGCAATAAAATTTGCATAAGACAAGTTTTACAGGAATTAAAAAAAAAATTAACATTTTTTATAGTTATTGTTGATTTTCCTCTCTAGAGTGATCTAAAATTGTTTCATTAAAAATTGTATAAACAGGTTAAATTGACAACGATATCATTGCTTTGATTTAGTATACAATGTTTGCCAAAGTTATTTATCTCTTTAAAGTAATGGGGAAGGAGTATTTGAAAGTCGTTTAGCGGTTACAAACTTCCCAAATGTTTACTTTGCATTGGACACCGTGAATTATGAAATTATAGTTTAAAAAGTTAACCATAATCAGATTTCTTTTATGGTGCAGACATTGGTAAGTAGGGAAAATATATTTCAAACAATTAAAAGGCGCTGATTTACCGCCACGTTCCTACCTCTTTTCCAGATTACAACATTAATATGTAGTAGCTGTATATATATGCCGAGGTAACTCGTCTCCACCTAGAGGATCTTTTTGGTAGACTGTGGGTTACTGAGACTGCATTATTACTAGATGGATTTCGGATTTTGATTGAACACTTTTAGCAAACATTTACGTCCTACTCCGTGCACCACAAGAATTAAAAACAAATAATACAAAAAGAAAAAAAGAAAACATGCTTTAACTAATCTTTACAGGAGTTCAATCGTCAAAACTTTTTCTTCGATATCCCATTTAGTTCCCTTCAAGGAAACTAATTCGCGTCACGATTCCTTTTAATAGTTTGAAAACTCCAATCGCGGAAACCTTTATCTCTCCTCGGTAACGGAAACAGGAGAAGATAACGCAATTACCCCTTTTATCCCTAAAAAAAGATTCCATTTCGTTCGATATCGATTCATAGATTATTCCTTTTCATTCCCAGACAAGCACCCGACCCTTAATGGATTGGGTTCTTCCGAAAAGAACTGAGACTATGAATGAGAACAGGGTTCGTAACTAACGATCACTAGTCGTAGAATGCCGACAAATCTTACAATTTGTGACATCAAAATGAATCTGGTCGCAGGTATAAAGTGTACACTCTCAAAACGAACGAGCGATTTTAACTCAGCCTGATAAATTTTCACTCCTCCTGTCTAGAAAATGCACTTCCCCGACAGGAGTGGATCCTTTGTGTTAAACGTCGACAGGATCACTCCAAACGAGCGATTTTAACTCTGTCTGAGTTAATATTTACTCCTTTCCAGTGTCGAAAATGCACTTCTCCTACTGAAGTGGATTTCACTCTTTTGTTTCAAAAGAGTGTAACTAATACAAATTATATACTACTTAAAAAAAGTGATCAAATTTTTAAGGTAGTTTTCAAAATTATTTTCAAAAATCATCTTAAAATCGCAAAATGTCAACGATCTCTCTGTGGTCCTAAAATTTCAAAACTTTGGGGCCCGGAGTGGTTTGGCCGAGTGGTTTGGACCATTACGCTAGCAGTCTGCGTGCTGCAACGGGTGCCGGTTCGATTTCTGACTTCGCCCTAGATGTACTTCCTTTCTCTGTGACAGTAAAAATTCTGTGTCTTTTACTTGACAAAGGCTTATAAAGTGGGTCTCTGATTAAGCACACAAGCTGGAATATATGTCTACCCCTGCCCTCTCAAAACCTTTGGCGATACACAAATTTCGTTCGATACTTCTGTGATCATCATAACTATTTTTAAACCATTGCTAACTCTACCTAGAGCCTGTGTATTGTTTTAGCTTTAGTTCATAAAATGGGGAAAGAGCACGCAGGACCACGGGTCTTCAAATAAAAGTGCCTCAGTGTTAATCAAATGGAGAACAACAATCGAATCCACATTTCTCCGGCTGCATTGAATAATTTTACAAACGGTTTGTTTGGGTGATAAATGTAGCTGACTTACTGGTCCCGGCAATCCAACTTTTTTGAAATTGCTTTGAATATTTTGTTTAGTTTTCAATAAATAGTTTTACACAAAACATTACATTTACTACATTTATGATTAAGGAAAAAAAAATCGTTTGCAAAACAATCAACACAGCCGAAGAAATGTGGCTTAGAAAATATTTTTTTTCCATTTTGTTAACACAAAAGCACTTAAGTTTTAGAGACCCTCTCGTCCAGCTCATTGCCCCTTATAAAATAATCTTTTGCCATTTAGTTCGTTTTGGATAAATATCCTCGTTTATGTGTTAATGGCGCGAAAAACCGTAACACCCTTTCCAAGCGTGTTGGTGGCATTTCACGCGCAAATAAAATCCAGGCCTTAAACACATCTTAGAAAATATTTGTCGATAAAAGTAAACATAAAAGTTTGGTGTAGAAAGATTAAAAAATCTTTGTGGATATAATTTTTTTTTAGTTTATGATGTCATGGCGAGCTACCAGGGTGTTTGGTGGGAACTTGTGTTGCAGTAGTTATTTTTGTAATGGTAGCGTTCTTTTTTAATGTATGTTTTTTACGGCACTTAATGTGCAGCAAAAATAAAACCAATTTTATTTAAATTGTTTTCATGTTTTGTGCGCCTGAACAATATTCGCAATAAAATAATGCTTTATAACTTAAATAAATATACATAACTTATTTGTTCTAAGCAGTTTTATTTTTAGCGTCAAATTTTTGAAAGTTACGTGTGTTATAAACTGCCAAATATTTCTTTAAAACAAATAATATAAAAATTATTTTTCGGATGAGAGTCAAAAATAGATTTGTTCAATAATTGCGTTTTATTTACACGTAATTTAGCTTTAGTAATTGCAGATAAGTTGTCGAAAAATGTTACTCATCCAAAACTTTTAAAGAATGTTATATTAAAAGGCCTGGTATTTCAGGTGTTAAAAAGTTTCCTGGTAGTTTTAAAATATTATGAGTCGCATGTTGGATTTAGTATATATGCATAAAAGTTTAAGCTTCTTTAAAAATAATTATCTTTTTATATTCTTAGAAAGCCTTTATATATTTCACAAAAGATTTCTTCCTGAAATGTCCGGTAAATGCTATGCATTTACAAATATTTTGCATTTATAATATTGCTTGGATTTAAAATAAATTTTCCCTTTATTCCAATGGCATATCCGTAAAAAACTTTACATTTAAGATTAATCTTTTCTAAGAAATAATAGTTCTCATGTTTAAACGTTTGGTTACAGTTGCCTCTAAACACAACAACGTACTCATAAGAAACTCATTTCATTTTGTTAAAAAACTAAACTGTCAAAATAATCCTACATTTTCTCGTAAATAATGCATGTTTCTTTTTCTACGTTAAAGGTTAAAAGCTTTGCAGAGCATTTTGATTGCTCGAACTCCGTAATGATGCAATTTTGTTTTAAAGCAGTATTAAGATTGAACAAAATATCTCCCTGGGAGGGGAAAAGTTTCCGCTCAGAGCATTAACGTTTCTTTTTTTATTCGACATTCATTATACATTAAATAAAGAACGACATTTCCTTTTTTGAAGCCCTATTCTTCGAGTATTTCGTGTTTAAGCAACAAAATTTATTTCCATCATTTACCAAGTCCAAAACTTTATACGTAGTCTCCTATCGTTCTATTTTGGCATCTCTACCCTTTTCTGTATTTGCCATTAAATCTGCACTGTAAAAAAAACTTTAAATTTTACAAAATATTTCATACATTTACGTTTGAATGGGCTTTTAAAACAAAGTTTTTTTATTAACTGTTTACGGGGAGTCGGATAGGTGTTTGGGTCAAAAATTATTATTTTTTTAATTTGCATATTTTTAACTTTAATTTGAAACCAAAATCATCTACTTAAGTTTAGTGTTTTCTTTTTATAAGCATATTTGAGAAACGCTTAATATCAGTTCTTATATATACCTTATTTTTCTTTTGAGTTTCCTGAAATACAAGTTTTTCCAACAGTTAATGATATAGTTTCTGAGAAAACTGATCCTACGAACTTTTTTATATTTCATGTAGCTACATATTGCTCTTTGATTTAAACTAAGTAATTTTAAATATCCCTGATCGAAAAAAAATATAACTTTAAATCTAACTTTTTGTATGCTTTTTAATACATATATTTTTTGAATATTATTTGAATGAATATGAATTTTGAATATATATATTTATATTTACAGTGAAAAAATCACTGTAAATTATTTTTTTATGTTTGCAATATCCTCAGTTTAAAATTAAATCAAAGAGCTACGTGTAAGGAACAAAATCTAAAAACAACCTAATGATATCTCATTTAGTTCCTGAGAAAAATGTTCCCAGAATTAGAAAAATTAACTTAACGGGATAGAACCATCAGACTCCCCTTAAAGAGTACTAGACTGAAAGCGAATTAGTATTTGAACATTTTGTTGAATCTCTGTGTCGGATTTGAGTCATTACTCACACCTATCATTGGGGTTATTGGTGGGTTCAAGTTGTGGAAAATCGTTTTTCGTTATGATCTGTCTGTTGAAAAAATATTTCAATTAAAATTATAATATGTAAGATTTTTTTATCTGTAAATTATGAAGATGTTGTTATGGCACACCACCTTGTAGTTTCTTTCCTGTAAAAACTAATTTTTGCTGCAATATACGGATCGATAAGCGTTTTTATTTTGAGCCTTTATATCTTAAAGAGATTTTTTAATTGCAATATTGTTTCTTGACAATCTTATTTTTATACATGCATTTGTGAAGAAAAAATATTTTTTAAAAAAATATGGTTCTTAAAGTTTTAAACTACTCTGCAAAGCACGTTGAAATACTTATTATGCATACTCTATATAAAAATATTATCATAAATAACATCAATCTCATTTTTATACATCTAGAAGCCGCAATATCCTTTTCGTACTCATATTTGAATATGTATTTCTTGCCTCGACATTTGGCGCATCCAGAAATGGCCGCATCTCAGTAGCTGCATCTTAAGCAGTCTCCGACTCGTTTTGTATTCCCACTTTCGGCCGTAGATCGAAACGCACGGCTTAGTGTCCCTACGCATTTCCACAAATGTCAAATAGAGGGCTTATCCGGTAAAAATGCTTCGCATATATCGTGGAATATTTGGGGTGTTTCCTTATAATGCTGGGAAATTGCGTTTTATAAAAGTAGATTCTTAACGTATTTATATGATACTCGTTTATTTTTGAGGTGTTTTCTATGATTACATTTTATCTTAGAATATAAGTGTACTGCACTATTATTACACAGTACAAAATAGTTTTAATATCTAAACTGTGGTGATTTAGTTCCTAAAATATTAAATACAGGGCTTAGTTGGTAAAAGTTTTCCCAAATATTGCGGAATGTTTGTAATATTTCCTGATAACGCTTGGAAAATTGCATTTCGGAAAAACGTAGTTTGACAATATTTATGTATAGTGCTCTTTTATCCGTTAAATTTCTTATATGCCTATTTTTGAATATAAGCGTAAAGCAATAGTTACGACACTGTATAAAACAGTTAGGCCATTAAAAACTAGTAATTTAGCAGTTATTATTTTAATCACACTATGATGAAATCCGCACGATGGGATCGCGGTTATATAGGAGCTAGCATAGCTGCCCGAGTTCGTATACATGTCATGTAATGGTCTCACTCGGGGCCTTCTGAGACATATAAATAGAAAAACTAGCAGTTTTATGATGTCCGACATTTACAAAATTTAAACGCAGTTAAATGTACATTATAAACCATGCAGGGATGATGAATAAATAATGATGCACAATATAGCTTTTTTTAATAGTGTCATGTACTTAAGAAATCGTTCTTTAAACCTAAGCGATATGTAGTCATAACCATAACTTTTTTTTTTTGTCCAACTCTCAAGTACCGCAAGGGGAAACACATTTTTTAAATGCGCACCAAAATATTCTATTAAAAATAAAACAGATTATTTTTTAAAAATTGTTTTAGATGTTATTTGTATTTACTAACCACATAAGAGAAAACAATTCTTAAAACAATATAATTTATTCTCGCTTCTCTCTTGCAAACCTTGAATTTCCAAAGAACGCAGTTTCCCCCCATTTCTCGCTTTCTTGCGAAGTAAGCGCAACATCTGCAGCCTTTTCTTTCAACGAAATCAAAGGTATCTTAATAACTGTACAGTGCAAGCTTTGCTCTTACAAGCACAAAAGTCCACGACTTTCATTTTATATTAATATCTAGTTCGTGAACATCTTAATGGGAAAAGGAGCTGTTATCTATCGTTTAAGTTACCTTTTTAATTGCAAATAACAGAAATGAAGCTTTAGGGAAAATTTAGGTAACAAAGTCATAGAAGCGTGAAACTTTTTCAGTTTTAGGAGTAAACATGAAAATATCTAAGTTTTCATTCGTTGGGGACGTATTGCCATAAACACAGCAAAAGAACATTAGAAAGTTTGAAATAGCTAGGGATTAAGTTTTACGAAAATAACTTATTACAAATTTGTCCGGCAAAGATTTACAAATAAGACTTCAAGGATAATTTCAGTGACACATAAAGAATGACTTAGGCGTAGAATATGGCTTACTTATTCTGGATATACGATACTTTTGACTATTTAATTTCTCCACTGCGGCATTTGAAGGAAATTTTGCAAGAAAACTTACTCGTCTCTTTCATACGTTTAGTATTTTAAATTCTGATATTAAAACGGGAATGGAAAAGTTATAAGTTATAGCTTTGCTATAATAGACTCGAAATATCTAGGATGTATCGTTTAATATTAGTTCCTTTTATCAGAAAGGGTTTTTGAATGTTTTCTTTGAGAAAATGGAACGCTCGCAATCGATTTGGATATCGATAGAGTTAGAATATATATCAAAATCGCAAAATGAGACCGACAAGTTATTTTTCTCATCGATTTATTGAAGTTTTGCAAAGGTTACTAGCTCTGTTTTCCCTTGAACTAAATGGACTTTGTCAAGAGCGCTTGTCTTAACATAACTTTTGTGATGATTGTGAGTTATGCTTTATGTTCGATTAAATAGTTTGTTATCGATTTTGTATGTTGTTGAAGGAATTAATCCTCTTGAGTGCAGTTAATCTTAATTTTTAACTCCCGTTCTCCAGTTCGCATTCCGGTTTTTCTAAGATAGCAGTTTTATAAAAGCACTTTTTAATTTATAAACTATACTATTTAGTTTTATAACAGTTTAATTTCTTGAATATTTTTTTGCGAAAATATAATTAAAATTGTTAACACCTTCAATTCTAATGACAATTTGGCATTATTTTAGATTTTTTTATGATCGTCTATAGCCATTTATGATATTAAAAAGCACATCATTAGATTCTTCAAATTTTTTTTTCTATCAGAAAATAATTTTATTAATCCCAATGATGTCAGTCTTATTTTTTAAAAAAAAAATTATAATCAGAAACATCATGATGCCGAATGGCTTTATTGGGACTGAAAGGGTTAAACAACAAAAATGCTGCCATTTTTTCTTCAAATTAAATGTCAAGTTAATGGTTATTTTTCTTTTTTTTTATTGTTCTTAAAACTAATATTGTATTAAAATGCATTTGATCTTATTCGATAATTTAAAAATAAGTTTTAAATTAATTAAAGTTTTTTTTTAAAATATATATTACCATTAAAACTTTAAAGAGTTTTTCTTTTGAGGCTCTGAAATTATTCTTGCTGTCTATAAATTTCTATTTTTATCCAGACACACTTGAAATACGTTATTTTCGTAGAGTTAAACCCTATTTTAAACTCCAAATGTTCTTTTGTCGTGTTTAAGGCAATTTAGGTAGGCCCTAAAATTAGCTTTGCGTTCCCAAACGTGAATACCTAGATTTCTTTTGTTATGTTTACTTCCAACATTGAAAAAGTTCCACGCTTCTGTGTTTATACGGTACAAGAATTTTCCCAAAACTTTATTTCTATTATTAACAATTAAAAAGGTGAATGTCTTGCACTAAAATAATAGACAACAGCCTCTTTTCTATTAAGGTGTTCCCTAACTAGAGATTAATGCAGTGTGAAAGTCTTGGACTTTTGTGCTTGCACTTTAACGGTTGTTATTATACCTAGAATTTCGTTTGAAGAAAAGACAGCGAATGTGTAAGCCCTTACTTTGCAAGAAAACGGGAGACTGTCTAATTATCCTATCCAAGGCGGGTAATTTCGGAGATTGTTTTCGTATGCGAGGAAATTCAGGGTTTGTAGGGGGGAAGTAAACGTAAATTATATTGTTTTAGGGATTAAGTGTTTTTTTATGTTGTTGGTGGGTAACATCTAAAACAACAAAACGTATGTTCGAAAACGTTTTTAGTATGAATAAAGTTTTTTGGTGGACATTTTTTTAAAATAAGTTGTAGCGTAAGAAATTGACGCTTAAATTAGCTTTTATATATTGCGGACTGACAAGTTTGGTAGCGGTTGCAGTTTAAGTATTTATTCTTCTCTAAAACTTATAATTAATATATGAAACTCAACCGCAATGTGTGCTAGAGCTAAAAATAAAAGGAGCTCCGAAGATATGAACGGCCGCTTACGATTTTGAAGTAGAGAAAAGGCATTTGTGCTTGGTTAAAGTGTCCTGTAATATATTTTTATTTTGATGGTATTAAAAACGCTTTTAACAACAATATGCACTATATCTATTTTGATAAGTGTAATATTATTTTAAAGGTTTTTTTTTCTGTGAAATGTGATAAGAAATTCCGCCAATGTATTTTGTACTCAAAATATATAAGTATTTTAAACACTGTATAAAGACAATATATTTATCCCATTTTTACATCTGCATATTACCAATACTTATTGAAAATATATTGCTAGATATTTTGTGTCCTATTTAGCTTCGAAAGGTTACTTTTTTAAAAACATTTTTACTCAAGGGTTATGAATAAACTCTTCAATTTTTAACCATGTACCATGGTTTTGTACCATGCAAAATATTTTTGAAACATTACCACACACCTGACACACCTATGGCATGTTCATCGTAATGTGCAATGTCACACACTGTTTCAAAAACTTAATTACTTAAAACAAAAAAACTACAATATTATAAAACATTTAGAAGAACAAAAGAAAAAAATCTAATGCACTTATTCACACACTTCTTATTCAGTTTCTGTTCATCAAAGTGACTAAACCAGTCGAGCATGCAAAAAAAATAGTGTTCATTAACTGCTAATTTGTCAGACGATGTGAAAAAGTTCACGCATGGCTTGTTACTGATACTTTAATTAGTCAGACACCCTTTTAGAAATGTTACTTTTTCAATGTTTTGTATGAAATGTATTTCATCTCGTTTTTTTTAATGCAAATTCTATGTTTTTTTGGTAAAGTTGAAATTTCAATGGCCATTAAACTTTTATGTGCTGTACGTTTAAACAATAAATCCGGGGGATTTGAATATATGCGTTTTGAATACTATAAGATAAATTACGTATTAGTAACAGTTGCGTGAGTTAGGATTAGTCAGAATAAAATTTCGAGTGGTTATTTGAGCATAAAAGAAAAAATTCGCCAGTACATTGCGTTCCTGCTTAAAATGTAACACATTTAAGATTAAAACTGAAAATTAATTTTCTCACCTTAACTTTATAACTAACACAAGAAATAAGTTTAATACATTTTCAAGCAGTCAGCTAAGCAACACACATGGCTTTTAACCAAAATATACTTCAATTAAATTTTACATTAACACGTTCACGCCAGGACAAATATCTACGTTTTTCCGAGCGAGGTGGGACTTTTGTATCGTTACGCTTCGCCGGGTGAGAAAACAAACACTTAGCGAGTTCGAAAGCTCTTAATGCGAGATCACAATTAGTAATGATCACAACTAGTGAAAATACAAGGTAGATTATTTGCAGCGAAAAAAAGTAAAAAAAAAGTAATGACATATTGTAAGCGTTGTTAGGGCCAGCCCGCATTATGCTTGGAATGTTTTGAAAAGTTGCATTGATATAAATAATTGTTATCAATTTAAAATATTGAATGTTTATAATACTCAATATTTTTATTTATACTGTTGAGAAAAAAATAAACTTATTCTTTAACGACTCGACTCCTTTTCGGAAAACAAATGACTCACCTGTGATGCACGCCACCAGGGATAGTTAAGCGTGACCCACCACAACTGGGTCATGAAACCCCGCAGAAAAGTCAAGTGTGACCCACCGGTGGGTCACACCGGAGCGTGAACGTGTTAATGTACTTGTTATTTTTTATATATTATTTATATAGGAAAAAAAGTGACACACATTTCCATAAAACCAATTTATCGAAAAAATGAAATGTAATAAAGAAAGAAACTTTTTGCTTAATATCTATGTTAGTGTTCTAAGAATTTTACAGATAATTTGTTTTACTTCAAGCACAAAGAGTAAGCCTCTAACCTCAGTATCAAAGTTTCTATGCTGTAAAAGTAGCGAGAGACAAAAGAAAGTAACGCACATCAATGCTTCTGCGACCATTGAATTATTTCTCTCGGGCTCTTTGCATAGCTTTCCTGGTTTGACAGAAAGGTATGGCAATATTAGAAAAGTAAGCGTTCAGTTTTTAAAAGAGGCTGGCCTTCTGACCACTTGACTTTTCTGTCACACTTGACTTTTCTGTGGGGTGTCGTGACCCAGTTGTGGGTCACGCTTAACTATCACTTGGTTCTAAAGCGGCGTGCATCAAAGGTGAGTCAATTGTATTCCGAAGAAAATTCGTTAAAGAATATATTTATTTTATTTTTTCTCAACGGTATGAATAAAAATATAGAGTATTACAAATATTGTTTTCAATAATATGAACCGGGATTGGGGGAGCTCAGTACTTAAAGCGCTTGCCTAATATGCGAAAGATCAAAGGTTTGGTTCCTGGCATTTCCAATAAACCTACCCACCAATAAACGTAAACACGACACCATTTAGAGGGAACGTATGTTAAATAAGCTTTAGTTCAGCCCCGACGCCATGGAGAATATCGCCCTAAGAGTTGCATTAGGTGCCTACTCGCGTGTCGACTTCACTCTCAAAAATGAATGCTCAAAAACGACGAAATTTTCCTTAATTTTGACGATTCCGTTTACTGGTAAATGCTGCGAGTTTTCGTTTCCTCAAAGTGAGGAAATTTGAATCATTATTATGAGGATTTGAATGTCGTCTAATCTAAAGAAATATTTCGTCATTTTTGAGCATGTGAGTACAACAATGAGATTCAGTTTCCTCAAAATCAAGATACAGAATCGTTAAAGCGAGGATTCGCGTTTACTCAAAAGTCTCGTAATAGCAGGGCTGTATTGGGGGGTATACGGCGGTATACGGAGTATACCCTGTGGTTTATTTGAAAAAGTAGAGTATACCCTGTGATTATTTTCCAAATTAGCGTATGCCCTTTGAATTTTTTTAATGAGTTTGTCACTTTATTGTAATTTTTCAAAAAATCATAAACCTCATCATTAGGGGCAAGCAATCCACAGCTTGCAAGATTTCTCTGAAAATCCAAAATCTTTGCCAGACGATCTAAAACATCTGCTAATGGCAATATCTACTTTGCCCTGCTCAACGACAGAGTGTGAACGGGGCTTCAGTTTAATGAACATCATAATAATTGATTTGAGGGCATCGTTACTGGTTTATAATGTTAAGTTTAATGTTCATTAATGCTAATGGACCACCACTTGATCTGTTTGTAACAAAGAGGTATGCAAGATCATGGTTGGTAAACCATCGGGCAGCGACTGATGTCCTGATGGCAGGGCTCGAAAAACTACCCGTCCTCCCGTCCTAGGCGGCCAAATATTCTCCGAGGACAACGAATTTCTCGCGAGGACGGAAATTTCCCTGTTCCCAGATAACTTAGCTTTTGCCATTTAAATTATTTTGTAAATGAAATACTACTAGCTAGGTTAATATTAGAAACCTAGTATTTTTTATTATTGTAAGTAACCAATAATACTTTGGGCAATTTCTATGGATGTTTGTAATAAATAAGAAAATTTTTCAATTTATTTAGAAGTTATATATTTATATAATTAGATAGACGGGTTAGAGGACAGGTAAATTGTTAGATATGCCGTCCTCTGGGACGGGTAAAAATTTTGAGTTTTTTCGAGCCCTGTTAAATTGCATTAACGAACATGTACAATTATTCAAGAAATAATAAAAGTTATTTCAATACAACATTTTGAAACCGAATAAGAGAACCGAGCAAACAAGATTGGATTTTTTGGCTCGATGTTTCAAGTAGAAGCGAAAGGCCCTAAAGGGTAAAATAAATTGCTTTCTCTTTTGAATGAGAAAAATATCATTGGGAGAGAATTCAAAGAGACTTGCATATTTAATTTTAGCTGGCTCTTATCTTTAATTGGGTAATTTAGAAACACTCGTGGAAGTTTTTTTTTGTGTGTAAATAAAGAATTTTGTCTCTCTAAAGTTAAAATTCCGATTGATATACCAAAAATTTCTAAAAATAAGATTGTTGTTACTTCTTAGAAAAAGGGTAGGTATTTGTTGCCCAATCACCAATAACTAAGATGACCCCGCACACGCCGGTAATATAGTGACGTCATTAGTTTTGCAACTACCTACAGCCTTCAGTTATTTTCACAATAGGACAGGAATATTAATTTAGAAGACAATGGTGGTAAAAAAGTACCCATTACGATATTGATATGCAGTTTAACCTGTAGGCATTTCTCACATTTTATGTCTCTTTATACTTCACTTATCACTTATATTTTATTCTTGGTCTGCAGATCAATTTCTTCATTTTTCTATATTTATTTTTACAGAGCGAACCTTCAATTTCTACCACTACTCCTTTCTCTAAAAACCAAATATCTTGAACGACGATCCAAACTAAATTTGTACTTAAAAAGTTTCACGTTTGAAGAATATTTTCTTGCTTTACTGCTGTTTCGAGCAAAGAAATATTTTCTTTCTATGCACTCTGGCTAATGGCTACCAGACAAAGACGCCGAGAAAAGAAATAAAGCCGATTACCTTTGGCTAATACCTATATTTGTTTGTAATGTTGTCCAGCGTGAGACAAGAAAACTTATAAAAAAAATATTTTTTATTTCCAAAGTTACTAATTTTCACCCCTAACATATTTCCTCTTATATAATACACACGCGAATATATATTCATAAAGGCTTGTAATGAAAACCTTTTTTTTAATGAGTTGTACATTTTTTATTAATTTTTTCAACAATTTTTGTAAACTAGTAAATCCCATGGTCACATGAAAAAACAAATATAAATTGCTTAAAATATGCCATTACTTAAATTCACCAATAATTTTATTCCAAACCATCGAAAAATAATGTAAAATTTTTTTTCTACATACCAAACATATCATCTTGGGCCATTTCTACTCTCAACCACCCAATACGATCCAGAATAAACTAGAATCCAGCCAACCCTACCAAAAGAATGTCTACGGAAGCAAAATAAAGCGGGAACCAAAGCTAAAAACAAGGGAACCTGAGGCAAATCAAGCATCGAATGGCAAACCCATTCTTCTACGTAAGAATGTTGTATTAGCTTTGCGTAAGAACAGACGCAGCTCACTTGATTGAGCTGGGCTTTTTGTGTCTCGGAAACTGAAGTATTAGGCTAAGATGCGTGTGCGACTGTACGTGTAGGCTGTGTGCGACTGTACGCCTAGGCTGTGTGCGACTGTACACTCTTAAAACAAAAGAGTGAAATCCACTCCAGTAGGAGAAGTACATTTTCGACACTGGAAAGGAGTGAATATTAACTCGGACTGAGTTAAAATCACTCGTTTGGAGTAATCCTGTCGGAGGTTTAACACACGAAGGATCCACTCCTTTCGGGGAAATGCATTTTCAAGACTGTGGGTGTGAAAATTAACTCAGACTGAGTTAAAATCGCTCGTTTGTTTTAAGAGTGTACGTGTAGGCTGTGTACGACTGTACGTGTAGGCTGTGTACGACTGTTCGTGTGGGCTCAATTCACTTGCAATAGTTGCGGTAATTTTTGTCGTATTAGGAGGAACTCTATGTCCCATAGAGCTAAAGCATTAGTTTTGAAATTATAAAGTTTGCTAAAGAATTGCTTTGCAATGTTATCCCATTTTCACAAGGTATGGGAATCATCATTACATCAATTTAAAACGAAATTGAAAAGAAAGTAACATACGATTATTTAATCATTAATTTGTAAAGTTTTAAAATAGTGTCGCCATCTGATGTATATTTTTGCCACTTTAATATTTCAAAAATACATAATTAGGTAACAAGATAACATTTTCGTTTCAAATTTGTTTCATTTCTATGTAATTTTGATTTTTTACTTGCTTGTCCTTTTAATTAGGCAAAAAATATACTTTCTCGAAGGAAGTCGAGCATTGAATTTTCTACCCTAGGGTCCAAGAAAAACGAACAAAGCGAAACCAACTTTAACGAATATCTTGGTAAAACGTAAGTTATATATTTTTTAGTCGATCCCCAAGATCGAAGCCCAATTCATTTTACAATTATCATGCAATAACTGACGCACAGCAAAAATTACCGCAGCCTTTTGTGAAACTAGCCTAAGAAACGCATTGTTTTGTGGGATAACAAATGAAGCTCGCTAGATTAACCTTTTGCTTTTTGTTTCTTTTCGACTAAATTAAGTATTAGACTAAGAGAAGTGAAGGACGAAGAAGGGAATGAAGACTAATATACAGTGTGTTTGCCACAGACAGATTTATCGTCCCTAATGTCTAGTTGTTCTTTGTAAATTCAATAAAAGCATGCTTTGTATTCTTCTTTGCTTTTTGTAATGGACGATTTGGGGTTTAAAGCCATTCTTTAAAAGGGAAAGAATTGGTTGGGGATTATTTTTAAATAAAGCTTTAACAACCATTATTTTCCAATGAGAAAGTTTTTATTTTTGTAAAAAGACAACGCGTGTTTAATTGTAATAAAATGCTTACCCTTTAATCAGCATTCGTTCTTGAACGACAGTATTATTCCAAGATGTTATTAACATCAGGGTTTATTATTTTCAATCACATTATATAAAACTTAAGGGAGAAAACTAAAGCAAAAATAGAGGATTCTGTGGCAATTTAAGCGTCAAATTGAAAGAGTCTAGGGTATTTAATTTCCTTGAAATAATTCATTGGTTCCTATTTATCATAGTGTTAACACCTTCCTAGTTTCATAGTACATTGCGTCATTTCAACGGAGTCAGTAATCCCAGCAGCCGAAACTCCAGCAAGCCAGAAATGCCGACAGTCGTAATCCCGAAAGGACTTAAAACAAAAACAAAAAACAGCTAAAACAATAATGCAAACATTATTAATAAAGTTATCCTTAATTAAGCATTAATTTATTAATTTATCAGGATATCGAGTCGGAATTATGCCCTGTCGGAATGACGGCTATCGGGTTTGTGGTTTCTTGGGTTTCGGCTGTTGGGACTGTAAAGTTGGGTTATGTAAAGGGTTTCAAATTTGGCTTTTCGGTGAATTGTTTAGAATGCAGGTATATAATGGTTGATGTTGTCAGCAATATTTTGTCCACGTTTAAATTAGATAACTTAGGGTTGTATCTACCTTTAGTCTCATAATTAATAGGGCACTTAACATGGGAAAGAAAAAGAGGAGGGCAGGTGTTTTATTTCTTATTCCAGCAGTATTGATTAGTATAAATTTCTGTACTAAATGAGGTTTCTTTGGAGAAAAAAATACGCATTTCGACTGGTTAAATATAGAGAAAATTTACTTCTTGTCTTAATATAAGATTCCAAGTATTGCAACGAAGACTCTTAAAATGTCTTTTTAACGGTCAAAGGATTACAAGGTTGTTAACCTTTTCGCACCAGAGCTTTATACGTGGACTTTTGTAGAAATCTTCTCATAACAAATTCTATTAATTCCTTTTATATTATTTCTTAATTCTAACTTTTTATTATGATCTAGAATGTGTCATTAAAGCTCTCCAAAAATGTATATATCGAAGCAGTTGATTAATTATGTGTATAAGAAAAATTAAATAGCAAGAAAATTTCGGAGACCATTAAAAAAAACAGCGTTAAATGTACAAGAGAATTTGGATTCAAACCAAAGACTAGGCTCTCAATTACAAATAACTGACACACATTGTTTTTTTTTTCATAGACTACCTATAAAACGATGTGCATTTTTACTTAAAACCTCAAATTCCATTAATTTGACATGCTCCTCAGCAAAAGTTCAACTTTATTTTTAAAAAAATACTTGCGAAACATGATATTAAATGTAAAACTGTTTGAAAGATCGGTTTATATGAGTATATGTTGGATTTTTTAGAAGGGGACAGGTTAAACAAATAGCGATTCCCCAAACAAGTTCACTTTCGTGTTTGAATGAAATGAACACTTCTAATCCACGAATGTTAATTAACGTTATTAATGTTATTTCTCGAACCAGTGAGGCCTGCGAGACAGAGAACACATTTTTAATGGTTAAATGTATGAGGAAAGTTTGTTTAATTTTAACATAATCCGGATCAATTTCAACTATAGAACTTTATACCGAAAAAGACCCTAAATATGCCTTTAACTGTCCATGAATTACAAGGTTAAATAGACAGCGATTCCTCGAACAGGTTCACTTTCGTGTTCGAATAAAGCGAACCCTTCTAATCCACAAATGTTAATTAACGTTATTTCTTGAACCAGTGAGAGTGAGGCCTACGAGAAAGAGGGAAGGGAACACATTTTTACTGGTTAAATATATGGGGGAAGTTTAATATTATCCCAGACCAATTTCAACTATAAAACTTTATACCGAAAACGACCCTAGGAATGCTTTTAACTGTCCACCAATTACAAGGACATAGCGATTCCTCGAACATGTTCACTTTCGTGTTCGAATAAAGCGAACCCTTCTAATCCACGAAGGGCAATGGGAAAATCGAACTTCATAGAACAGTTCTCTCTCTCTCTCTCTGGTATTAGAATAGCAAATGGAATGCGGCTTCGCAGGAAATTGTGACAATGAAAATGGATGATGTACACACGCTGACAATCGGATGGGAGTAGCGCGAAGAGACGGCCTGCGCATGTTTATTCTAGTACAACAATAGCGAAAGGGTTGTACTGAGTGTGAGAGAAAGGGAAAGTAGTGTTGTATTTGCACTAAATGGAATCTCTCTCTCTGTAGGGCCAATTTTTTTTTATTTAATTTAAATTGACTTAATATAAATTCGAAGTTTCCACTTTTCTGTTAGTATTTGCACCAATTGGAATACAGTGTAGTTACTTTTTCATTTAATTAAAACTCTACACTCTTAAAACAAACGAGCGATTTTAACTCAGTCTGAGTTAATTTTCACTCCTTTCCAGTGTCGAAAATGCACTTCTTCTACTGGAGTGGATTTCACTCTTATGTTTTAAGAGTGTAGAACCATCATAATGATTGGTTGTAGATCTAGTGCAATATTAGTTAAATAAACTAACGCCAAATGATGAACAGTAATTATTTTCGCTTTCAATTACCTACAACTGAAGTATAAGCTAATGAAAGTGTTATGATGGGATAAAAAAAATCCAAAATGGTGATTCTTGTATTCTACATGTAATGGAAGGCAACAATTTAAAAAAAAGCCATTTTTGAACCTGTCTTTATGTCTGTATGCCTGAAACCTCTATTCATCTAGAATTAAAAGATCTATGGGCTTCTAACTTGGTACACGAGTTCCCAGTATTTGTCGGACACCATTATAAGGATTTTGAGAAAATCGCATGCTTAAATAGTAGCAGCCATAGAATATTTTATGTTTTATAGTTATGGAAACTGCCTTATACGGTATATAATTTTATCTGTTGATAAATGTCGAGTAGTGCTACACACAGTTAAGTCGCCAATAATGCTGATTTTTGGCTTTTTTTTTTTACAAAATACGAAAATTGTCGTCCAACAAACAGGCCAGAGGCCTAGCAAAGGTTGGTCCAAAATAAATCTAATTCCTTACCAGTTACCAATAACTATCGAAATTCGTCTTAAAATCTTCCACTCTCTTCGGATACACAGCATAATCTAGTAAAGCATTCCATTCATTGACGACTCCATGTTTTACTACGGTCCTTCTAAAACATGATTTATTCAACTTTTGATCATTTCCTCTGGTACGGCTATTTAAGGTAAAACATACGTCCTCCATGTCTCCATGTTTTATGAACTTGAATAAATGAATTAAATCGCCCTGCTTTCTCCTGATTAGGGATTAGGGAATCCTTCAGGGAATTAATCTACAGGGAATCCTAAGGAGAACAAGGGGTGTTACCGCTTTAATATTACCATAGTGAAAAACGTTTTGCTTCATGCGTGAAGTTGTGAATATTCTGTGAATAATACTGTAAAAAAGACTTTTATTTGTTATAAAAAATATAACTAAATTTCAAAGCGCTTTACTTGTCGTTTCCAAATTTAACCCGTAAAACAGTATTTACAATAAATCAATTTGGGTTAAGAAAACAATCTCTCAAAATTATACTCTAATGGATTATCAGTTTGTATTTTGATAACAAAAGGAACTCATTTAAATTATTTTAAATTAAAGTTGTTAACACAGCAAGCTAACTTCCTCCGTTATTTGTTTTAACATGTAATATCCTTCCAATGTTTTTCCTACAAGGATATATATCATTACAGTTTGTTGTTTTAAAGGATTACTGGAGGGAAGTAACCACGTAATTAATGAAGCATGGATGTTAATTCAGTGTTATCTCTAAGTTTGAAAATAAGGCTTTAAATTATGCTGCTTTAGGATATTTCTTTATTGTGCTTGGAAACATTATTTTTTTGCGCATTTTAAAGTCTACTTTAAAACAATTCTCGATTAGATTAATTTGTTAAAACTTATTTTTTTATAATGTCAGAAATCGCCTCATGTTGCTTCTGATCTTTGGATCGGATTGGTTCACATTTCTATTAGATATTCTAAAAAATATTTTATGTCTCTTTAATACATTTTTAACCTAATCCTTCACATTGAATTGACTCGCCGTAGGCTCATGCTTTTATACGTTTAAAATAATTTTCAATTAAAAACGAAATAAAGTTCAAAAACTGCCTTTACGATTCAATATATATAATTAGTTATACATGCATATTTAAAGAAGTGCTTTTTTTCTTTCCATTTTGAAACTATAAGTGCACAGCAGACTAAACTTTTAAAATGAGATGTAAAAGGCCCCACTTAGGATTTTGGCCAAGGATATTTTTTAAAAGGAGTGAGAGAAACGATTGAAGCATTAATTTAAAAAGATTTATATTTTAAGGGAGGCGCGAGAACTAAGAAAACGAATTAATCTTGATTTCGGAGTTTTTAGACTTTCCAGACCTCCCATTGGTGGATAGTCCACCAATCAATCGATTTCCGAGTCCTTCAAAAGAAGCATTGAAGGGCGGATTGCATAAGAATGGAACTTTTAAGAACTATTTATATTTAGTGAAATGAATATAAAGCTTCATATTTTTTAATGGAGCACTTTTAATGGTATAGACATTAAAAATGTATTTGTAAGTTCGAATTTTTTTTGAATTAGGTGATTTCATTTTTATGCACAAAATAAATATTTCCACTTTATAAAATACCCGGATTTTGTTGGAGTAATATCTAAAACGAACAATTAGGAGTAACACAATAAAGAAATAAATTTTACATTGGATAAGTCATTTATCGTCTCAAATTTAAAATTATAAAATG
This sequence comes from Hylyphantes graminicola, assembly GCA_023701765.1. Lineage (NCBI taxonomy): Eukaryota > Metazoa > Arthropoda > Arachnida > Araneae > Linyphiidae > Hylyphantes > Hylyphantes graminicola. Next base: position 3,797,052 of record CM043119.1, on the reverse strand, counting down.
AAAGAACATTTTCACAAGTATTTTTTTCTTTATATTTCTTACTATATAACTAATTTCTTTTTTCTATAACTTTCCACTTGTTTTCCAAGTTAGTATTGTAGCTTAATTTCATTTAAAAAAGCTATTTGTACTTATGAATATTGAATTGACAAGTTTCATGTCTTAATGCGACCAATAGATTCACAGGTATAAAAAATATCTCGGTTCGTTAATCAAGGTAGAGGGAAGAGCTTACTGTGACCACCAAGCTACGAAAACACCAATGAAATCCAATTAAAAAATCGCATTAAACAAGCCGAATGTATAAAATTTTATTGTATAACTTATTTTGTCTGCAAAATATGCAAATTTGTGATGCAATTTTAAACCTGCAGATGCAAGAATACTAAGCTTTTTAATCCTTTTAACTATTTTGTTTACGAAATAGTGTTACGACTAGATGGGATCTTTTAAAATAATTTGCAGGAAAATCCAGTTCTAATGGGCTCGTAAAACTCTAAAATTAACTTTAATGACGTGATAAACGACACATTTGGGACGTGGCGCATGGGCACAAGATATTTATTAGGTCCTGAAATCAAGTCATTGTGTGAAAGCGTCATTTATATGATAGAACACTTTAAAATTATGTTCTCGATTAATTTGCATCAGGACAAAAAAACATTCCTTTAGCTCTGTAATGCATGATTTTTTTTCATCCCGAAAAAAATTATTTTTATCTTTAATACTCATACATTATGGGAAAAATACTGAAAAAAATTAACTGCTTTGGAATTTAAATAATTTAAATTTTTATAAAATTTTTGTCACATGGCAAAAAAAAAAAAAAAACTATAAAATTGTAGTACTTCCAATTTTGATAAGAATGATCAGAAAACTATTAAATATATATTATAATAACCCTCTTGAACTATACATATTTTTTCAAGACAATTTATTGGTATTTAGAACTAATGTTATTATACTTTGAATGCTGCCAAAGAAGTAATTTCACACATTCACATTTTCGTACATTCCCAATAAAAAAAAGAATCGCTTTAAAAAATCCTTAACTAAAGGCTTAACAAAGTTTATCTTTCTTTAGTTCTAAGTCTTGTATTTAACTAGACGACTTTCTCTTCGATTCTTTTTTTAGGATTTTAAAAAGTTCTTTTCCGTATTACACTTTGAAAAAAGTAGATAAAGAAAGGAATTCCTCACATTAATTTGTTTAAATTGTAACTAACATAACATATTTTTGAAGTTACAAATGTTTAATTCTTTTTAATTAGGAGAGGTTAATAAGGAAATTTTAGTAATTGGCTGATATTTTGATTATAAGGAAATTGTAAATTACTTTTTAATTTATCAACGCATTTTGTTTTATCAGTGGGGGAACTTGATCCCAGGATGTTTTCTCATAACTTAAAAAAAAGAAAGTCGGAATGGCAACATCTTTCCTTTTGAGTAAGATAATCACATGGTTAAAATAGTAGATAATAAATAAAATAATAAATGGTTCTCAAGTGAGTGGGAAGTTTTAATCCCGGGTAAGGCATTTATATTTGTGTTGTCCTGAGTACATGCGGAGAACGTGCTCGTTAAATCTGCGAGTCCGAAAGTCCTGCTGTGGTCGGTCATTGCGCAGTTTACCATGGGTGCAGGTCGCCGGGAGAAAATTTCCCTTACCCTCCAGACTTGTTTAAAATTGGTGCTTTTTATGCAACTTGAGATACTTGACCTAATCTACACATGATTGCAATTAAAATGCATTTAGCAGGTATCTTAAAAATTTTTGTTTCTTACATTTTGTTTTATGCTATTTTAGATACCTTAAAATATAAAAATTGAGGTTTCTAAACGCATTGGTTCTTACAAAAGAATTTTGAAAAGCTGCAGTATAAGTTAATGAATGTCTCGTGTCATGCGACGTTTAGGCGTAGTGTAAAAATTAACTCCATGTGGTAAAGCTCAAATGGTATATCAATGGTCTGTCATTTTCATCTAATATATTTACAAAGCAATTTACAAGAATGGTACTTATTTTCATGAAAGTGCCAATTTTTTGTCGGTGCATAACATATAAGATTGTTATTGAATATACTATAGTAAATTACTAATTAATAAAACATACAGAAAAATATGAAATAGGTTTTTTTTTGTGTGTGTTAAACTGACATGTTTACTTTCAAGAAAAGTGAGTCCCCATTATTGAATTTTTTAAATATATTAAAATGATTCAAAAATTGATGTTTGCTATACCGTTTTTACATTATGTAAGGGTCCTGAGCCACTTAGTGATGTCTGTTAGCAATTTTCATAGCCAATATGTAGTATACTCTAATTGAACCTTATCCTGTTGTCTAGAACATGGGTATCTTTTTGTAGATTTTGAGTTGATGCAGTTATTTTTTTTGTTGCATTCAGTAGTTACATGTTTGTCAAAGTGACTTTAGGATGCATATGTGGGCCGTTGATTGCCGTAGAAAGCAATTAGTTGGAAATTCATAGGACAAAGGCAATGGTGTGAAAATGGATTAGGAATAAAATGGTATCGCCTCATAAGGATTAGTTTAAGTTGGTCGAAATAATTTTAACGAAATGATTATTAGGGTGGGCCGAAAAAATTAAAGTTCGTAAAATCGTTAGCGATAGTGAAAAAAAGTTGTATTTTCTCATCTAGGTCAAGTACTAAAAATATTTTTCCAATCAAAAATTTTTTTCATGGGGCGCCACAGTGCCAAATTTTAGAATTTTGTCGTATTTTTTAGCATTTTGTTTTTCAGCGGAAAAGTGTTCAAAATAAGATGTCGAACACCTTTGAATAGCTTCTAAAAATATATATACATATATTATCAAATGGTCATTTTTTAATAGCTATATGTATTTTTAAAAAAAGTAGGTAGAGTGTGGAACATGGGGGGGGGGGAGAGAAGAGGGGAGTTGCAAGCGCAAGCCTGTCTCAGCAACGAGATCGCACCTGGTTGACCTGCACTCATAAATTCTACCGCTAAACGGTTTCAGAAGAGCAGGAAAACATCTATTTAATAAAAAATCCTGCATCAAAGTATTTAGGTTACGTGACTTTGAAATCAAGAAGCTCTCTGAACATCACCCAAGGAATTATTCATTTTTTTTTTCAAGACAAAAAAATATTTCAAATCTCGTAGCCATTATATGTAATTGAACTATTATCAATGCAGGTAATAAGAATGGTATAATTACACGGTTGGAAAAAGAAGCAAGAAAACCTCTACAATGGTTTATTTGTTTGTTTCATGGAAATGAACTTTGAGACATCTCCATAAATTTATAGATGGAAAGACTGCAGGGCCGAATAGCTACTTACTAAACTGTGAAAACAGTCATTTATTGACTTTCAACGGGTTTAATGAAGTTTTCTGGATCGATTGCGAGCATTTTCAGATCTCAGTAGTGATCAAAAGTATCTTCTTGATACATGTTTGGCAGTATCAAGCGGTATTTGCACCCCTGATTTAGCTGCGCAGAACCCTGGCAAGCTGTCACATTCAAGATCGCTTACAACAGCAAACCTCATTCTTTGGTTATACATCAGCCAAAAATATCCTGCGGAAACTCTTACGATATTGTCTGCGTATTTAGTAAAGGTATATTAACTAATATGATCTCATATTAAATTAAAGCCCTCGTGTGACGATGGTTCCAGTCATCTATTTAAGCTGATCTAACTTTCTCGTTACCTTCCAGTACAACTAAAAAAAAGTAGTTGATCCTGTATACAGACTAATGGATATTTCGCCTCTCCAAAGAATATTTTCCCGCTTAAGTTTCCGAATGAATTAAAATTTATTCAAGAATTAGTTATACCAAGAATACTTAAAAGTAAGGAAAAGTAAATATTCAGTCAACAATACATATAAAAATTTCCCCATCCTTGCTAAACTTCTAAGCTACTGATTATGTGGAGATGATTTCATGGCAAAAGTCACATATTGGAGCCGTCCATTGGAAATTAAGTACGAAAAACTCAAGCAATTAATTGAAGAGTTATCTACCAATAATGAGTGATGGTCTCTCATAGAGTTCCCAAATTTTCATGTCATATCCTGTTGAGGGAATAGTAAAGCTTATCACAGAGACAGTAGTTTGGCGCTAAGATGCGAGGGATTGTTTCATCTACTTAAAAAAAAAAGAATCATTGCCTCTTTTTATTTCTCTGCATTTGGAAGTAAAAAGATTTTAAAATTGAAAAATTTGAGTAAAAATGAATTGAAATGTTTTTATCGTGTATATTTGCGTTTGGAGTTTTTTTAGTGACGATTTCCTAAAAATGTAACCTTACTGATTACATAGAGGAATATTTCTATTTTAATAAATCTAATGATGATTTGTTTTCAAATTTAGTATCTGTTTTTACTTTCATTTATTTTATGTCGATGATTTTTATAAATTGCCCTTTTTTAAGGGAAAAAATCTTAAAAAAGCCTTTTTTTATTGAGAAAAACCAATTTCTGGTGGCCGGTGCTCCACGAAGGAATTGTTTTATTGCTTCTAAATTTTATTTGAAGAGAAAATATAACTTTTCCGCTCTATCACTAAGCCAAAAAAACTAATTGTAGTTTTGACCCCCGGTCTTATGACCCCCAATTTTCTTGTCGCTGGCGCCCCATGAAATTATTTTTTGATCGCTTTTAAATTTTAGGATCTTCAATTTGGAAGAAAAAGACAACTTTTCCGCACTATCGCTAAGCGAAAACAAAATATTTTGTTTTTGACCCCCTGTTTCGGCCCAGCCTAATGATTATATTCGGTTTAGAAACAAAAAAAAATGGATTATAAATCGTTTTAATTTACTTTGAAAAACATTCCATTACTTTAAGCTTGAGGTGACGTAAGATATTTCGAACAAAAACAGTGTGGCGAAAAAGGATCAGCACTAAAATGATATCGCCTCATATAGCTTTATCTATTAGTTTTTTAGGGAACTAATTTTAATGAGATTCGAGTTATTAATTTTGTATTAGAAAAATATAAAAAACATTCGGATTACAAAACATTCTAATTAAAATATTATTAATTGAAAAAATGTCACTGCTTAATGGCTGAAAAAAGTATTTTCAAGCTTAATTCCGTTTTTGTTGATCAGAATTTTATAAAAAAATAATTGGGTTTAAAAACAATTAGTAAGACGACAATTGTAAGTAACAATTTGTAATTGACGGAAAGGATTTACCGTAATCCCGTATTCTTCTTTTAAATTTTGTTCTAACCAAACGATTTTAATAATTCTTTTATTTGTTTGAAAGGTATGATATCCAGAACCAATATTTTAGACGACTTTTTTTGTTAGTCCGTCTGCACGTTTTTTAGTCCGTCTGTCCACGATACATATACATTTTTTGATTGAAGGGTATCGCAGTAGTGTAGTGGTGTAATCGTTTCCGGCTACCTATTTCTAGCCTCCATTAGGAGCTTTAATACAACCAATAACGCCTCGTAATTTAGAACCATGGTCAAGTGACGAGGTCGACACCTGAGCAGGCACCAACGGAACTTCGAGCGACATCGTATGCTGACACCGTCGGAACTTTGGACTCCACAGATTTAACGAGCACGTCTGTCCCAGTGTTCTCGGGTATGGCGTCAGAGATAAATTTTGTTAGTTCATCGTTACGTTTTTCCGTTCGGCTCTTCCGTGCGTCAACGATTTGTTTCTTTTTTCCGTACTCGTATTCAAATATCAAAAATTATTTATTTGAAAGTATTGACGTCAGATACATATTTCTATATTTCATGTTCATATCTATTTGTCTGTTCTTGCCATAAGATTTTTTGTGAGTTTTATATTTGCATGAAAGTTGTGTCTACTATTTTGGATCTTTAAAGAACTTGTTTCTTTGGGATTCAAATTTTTATAGGATTATTTTAATGTAATACAGTTGGATTTCTCACACTGAGAAATTTTCTAACATCACAAAAATCGAGAATAAAGTACATTTTAAAAAAGCCGTGTTAAACTAAAGTATGTTTTAAATGAGGTTCTCCATTAATGCAGCATAAAGTAGGAAATAGTAAACTCAAGATTAAGAGCCTTTTTGTTTCGATATTCATAAATAAAACTAGTCTGATATCATGGAATATTGAAAAACGATTACTCTGCTCTTACTTTACTATTTCCATGTTCTTCTCTATTTTGTTACCTTCTACGCTGGGGTTACCATATTGAAAACGAAAAATTGAAGCCAAATCTAGCACGCTAAACTGTATAATGGTAGAAAGTGTGCATTGAATCTTATTTAATTTAATTTATATTAACTTTTTTCGTTTCGGCACTCCAGTTTGAGCCCAATTTTGGGAAATAAAACTTTTGCAAACGGTCTCATCTTTGCATCCGAATCCTGTAAGATTACGCGAACTAAAATTAAAGATGTCACTCAAATTTCTCACCACACACTGAGAAAAAAATACTGTAAACATACCGAAGTTTTTTTAGTAATGTTACAGAAATAACCAATTTTACAAAAAAAGTTTTTTATATTTCTGAACAGAAATCTTCATTTCTGCAGTTACAAAAAAAATTCTAGTATTTGCAATTGTTTCAAACCAATCGTGGTCTTCGATCGTGATTCGAGACCAATTGATTGTTTCAAATGAATTTCACTTGAAATCATTGACTCATCATTTCCTTGCGATCTTTGTGCCGAAATAGCACAGTTGAGAGAGCGTTAGACTGAACTTCTGGTTCGATCCCGGGGTTTCGGCAGTCTGCTATTCCTCTGTAGTATAGTGGTCAGTACCTCCGCCCGTCACGCGGAAGACCGGCGTTCGATATTACTATTTTTAGTAATTATTTACTAGAAATTTTCTAGGAAAAGTTTTTTACAAATTTTTTTCTTGTAATGGTTACAGGTTTTTTTTCACAGTGCATAATATAAATTCTAATATCTACTTCGGGGGCTGGGGATCCCAGTCGGTTAAGCACTCGCTTAGCATGGAAGGTCCCAGGTTCATGTCCGGGCATCGCCAAAATAGCTGCCAAACTATAAACGGACCGTGCAGCCAAAAATGTCCGACGAATAATACCCCGTGTAAGGGAGTGAACGTTAAATATCCTTCACAGTCCTAACGCTGCGTACGATGTCGCTCTTAAGATTGCGTTGGGTGCCTACTCGGGTCGGCTCGTCACTTGATTGTAGTTCTTAAATACGGCGCAAGTGCCAATAGCCCTCGTGTAACTCTAGTGCGACGATAATTCAAACTAAAATATTGACCATATATAGCCAACAATAACTGTATAAGGGTGCGAATAATTTTGAAACAGATAAAAAAAAGTTTTTAATATCTCGTATTTAGGTGATAACCATTGTTTATTATGAAATTTTGTTGCGTAACATTTTTTATTTGATGCTTACATTAATACCACGGACCAAAGTTGTTGTGTTATTACTTTACGATTTTACGACATTACGATACGACATTTTTAGAACTTAAGGCAATCAATGAGATAAACTATAAAATATAAAATCAGATCAGCTTTAAAAAAGTTGTGTTAAAATATAATTGTATATCATTTTTAAAATACAAAGTTTGCCAAATTTTGAATAGAAATGCCAAACTGGCGATGGCATCCCGATTTTCCCTATCTGCATTATCCGCTGCATTTTTTCCCCTATCAGTGCCTCGAATATCCATTTCCTACAGCGGAAAGAAAATGGAAACCGAGGAATTCCATCTCGTAAGTATCCGTGTCATTGCTGTTGCCAGCAAAAAAGTAAATAGTAGAAGGGGGAAAAAAAGAATATTCTCTACCTTTTTGAATCGAGCGACGTAGACGAGGAACCTTCCAGGATAAATTATGTCTGAGATGTTTACTTCTTGAAGTATATTTGCCTTGTCTAGTAGAATATTCAGTACATGCATTTATGATTCGATTGATGCTGTTTGAGCTTTTACTCTGGTGTTTTCAACATTACTTTGGCAGTACTTACTTTCCATTCAGAGAGAATTATTTATTAGCTAAATTCTTGGTAAAATAGGACATTTGTAAGATGTTTGTAGAATACAGTAAAATGAAATTTTTTTTAAACGCAATTTTGATTTTTGAATTCTAGCTATGATAAATCTACTTTAAACTCTTCCAGCTTCTTGGAAATCACTTTCATACACGAAATCGTATCATTTCGTCAGTGTGTTTTTACCTGTACATAATTTGACTTTCAGAAATAGGTATCGTCTCAATGCATAAGTTCATCTATGTTTAATGTAAAACCTGTTTTCGCATTCATAATATCTGGCTCATTGTCATTTTTATCAGCAGTCATTAAAATTATTTTATTTACTTATAAGCCATTAACTATTTTATTACTTAAAGGTTAAACTTATTAAAAGCAAGTTATTATTTAGCTCGCGAATAAAATGCACCAAACTAATAAACATTACTCAAATTAATCCAATGTGAATAATTCCTCTAAAGTTAAAGACATTTCTCTCACAACTGAACTTGTAATACAAATAATATTAAAAAAAACTTAGTGAAACTTAGGTGAAGAAATATGCTGAAGGGCGACAAATGCATATACCTTACTCAATGTTAAATGATAACCTTCTTTACTATTCCTGACTATCTTTCGCTAACAACACAACCACATTCATAATCCAAATATAAAAAAAATAACCCTCAGCAATTCTGCTTAGATGGAGATTATAAACAAGCTTGACGGGCAACAAATGAACATCAGCTTGGAGAGTGGAGGTCTCGTATAACCTCTTACCGTAATGAAACTGGCGTTATTAACTTTTAATACCGGTGGTTTATGTGTCAGGAAATGGCAACAGTCTGAAAAAACGCGGGAAATTTTCCGCAAGAGTTCCTCTGCCAAAAGAAATGAGACGAATTATGAGCAGATTAAATGATGGATTGATGATTCATGGGCCAAATGTAGCATTTATTTGATGCTTAAATGCTGCAATCGTAGTTTGTTGTATATAAAAAGTACGGGCAAATTGCAGGGATGATAATTTTTTTTTACGTATGATCAAGAATGATAAATAAAAGTTACTTTTTCAGCATTTGAAGTTAGGCTACATTTTGTATCTATTTTATTTTGTATACCAAAATTCACATTTCAGTCGCTAATTTCAAAAACCAGGGAAGTTCAAAGCAGTTGAATGGTTTTTGAAATAAACGATTCATTTTTGTTATGTAGAAACAGTACTAGTTTTTAATAAGACACTTAAAATTTTGTTTTGTTGAGGTAAATAAATAGTTCTGGGAAAATAAATCTATTTGTATTCAAATAATATTGTAGCAAAGCCTATAAATATTTGTTTAGTGCAGAAACTAGGCAGTTGGCTGTGTTTGACTGGTTCCGCACAAAATTGTGGAATGTTTGGCGTCGTACACAGGGTCAACATAGGGCGAAATTTGATATTTTACACGCGTCAGCGCAACAAAATCCTTCGACACTCTTTTAAATTACAAAAAAATACGTGCGATGTCCCCAAACTAAAATTTTTAATTAACGTAAATACATTAATCATACCTCAAAAGATGACGTATGCGATATTAAATAATATTAACAGCGAAGTCGATCTTTTTTTGCCGTAAAAATAGCGGGATTAGATAAAAACTGTTTGTGTAATAGTTATGATATTGGTTATTGGTGATTGTTATTTATTGCTTATTTCAGAAAGCTGTCAAATGATTTGCACTTAGCTAGTTTTGAAATAAACGATGAAATTGAACTTTATGTTGTGTTGACGAAACGTAAAAGCAAATTTCCTGCTTATACTTATTGATTTTTAAATCTATGGGTCATTGTGTACACTGTATAAAAAAATCCTTTTTGGTTATTTATACATTAAATCAAAATTATCAACAAAAGAAATGTAATTTTAGAACACCAAATATGAAAACAATGCTGGAACTGTTGCCATGCATAACTTGAAACTTTCCCATTAATAATTCCTTTTGATTACGCACTACGCAGCAAAGGTTGACTTAGCACAACCCTCTGCTCCATTTGTAGAAAGCTCTCAAACAATATGTTGGTCATTGAGATTCTCTTGTACCAATGAATATATGTATATTATATCGCAACTAGTTCAAAGCCCGGACCGAAATACCTTTTAGTCCAGCCAGCATTGCTGCCTGGTAACATACGAAACCGGATTGTTTTAGAAACCCTTGAATAGTCATCTGAAGTATTGATTCATTTCTGTAATTCAATTTTATGGTAACACATATCCATACTGTATTTCAATAAAACTTTTAAACTTGTCTCCGATTAAGTAATACATATTTTCTGCACTTTACGAGAACAATATATAATCTTCAGCAGATAAAATGATTGATAAGTAAAATTTAAAATAAGTTTTTTTTTTTAATGCTTCTTTCGAATTTATATTTTACATTTTCAATTTGTTCATTCCGTTCATTCATTTGTCATTTTTTCCAAGATTTTGATTCAGAGCAACATTCCGTTATTTCGTGAAATTCCGGAAAACGACAGTACTCAAAATATTTAATATGAAAATATATAAAAATTAATTGAAAAAAAAATGAGTTAAAAATGTGAAGCCTGAAAAGTTCGAAAGTATTTAAAAATTATTAATCTTTCCTCTTTTAAAATGCTACTTATTAAATCATTTGACCAACTATATTGTGTTATTCTTCATTTTTGAGGATCGTGAGTATTTGTCCCCACCCTTTGTAGAGGTAGATAACATAAAACATGCTCCTAAGTCCCTACTAAAGTGTTGGCTAGTCACTTGACTGTGGTTCTAAATTACGACGCTAAACACCACTAATCCTAGTGTAGCTCTATTGTTATTATAAATCAACTCGACACCATAAACTAATTGATATTTTGGTTCGATTGCAACGTTGCCACGTAAACTTTTATTTCTAAAACCGATTTATTGTTGCGTTCCAGTTTTTTTTAACTAGGTATCGAACGTTTATAAATTCTCGTCACGTTCGCCACGTGGATATCTGAACCACGGGATTTAATGACCAGGGACACAGGACCAACCAAACCATTGTCGGATATATGGGCAGGCAGGGGAAGTGTTCAGTTCTAGCCTATTGGAGTGGAATGATTTTTAATCCTTATTTTTTAATTATATACCAAAAAAATTCATTCATTGGGGGGCATTTTCACCTCACTGGTCATTCTAAACTAAATGAAGAACGTTTTAAGAGACGTTCGCCAGTGAATGAACACGAGGATATATATACCAGACAACCAACCAACCAACTTACATGTCGATAAGGAGGAAAGTCAGAGTCAGTCAGTGTCTAGTGGAATGATTTCATCCCTATTATTTAATGTATATTTACCAAATGTTCATCTCATTGTGGCTTCTTGGGGCACTGGTCATTTCTACTAATTCTACCCTATCTTCGTTTTGATTTTTCCATTAAATTAGTTATTTTAAATTGATAACTTTTATTTATTTTTTTTCAAAATTTTGTTCGGCAATCTTGAAGATTTTTTTAGTCATTGTCAATATCAGCATATGCAGGCAGAAGTTGAATAAAATATAACACTGGGGTATAACACTGGGGTTTCTGGGTCACGGTCATTTTTTTTTTTACTTCAGTGACACTCACAAGAATTCCAAGTTCATGTAAAGGAATTTTTATTCGTCTCCCCAACGCAAGATATCTTACTGCAACCTTGAACACTTCTTTGTTATACAAGACCTTTTTTTCTTACACGCATCCACGAGGATCGAAATTCTTATATTGAAAATTCCAAGCATACTTCACACTCCATGCATTATGCAGTGTAGTCATGCTTACCAAACAGAACGTTTCGATTGTTGAAGCCATACATTTTTATTTGTATGGTCATTTTTCAATTGTAAAACTATTGTTAGACATCAGGATAGATTTTTAAAAAAGAATAGTAGAAAAATATTAGATTAAGATTGACTGTCAATCCCATAGAGCTAATGCATTAGTTTAAGAATCGCAACTTCCGCAGAAGTATTGCTTTGTTATGTTGGCAATTTTTCTCTAGGTATGGGAATCAACACAACATAACATAAATATGAATTAAATTTGAAACGAAAATGTTATCTAGTTATTTAGAAGTTTTAAATGCCAAACAAATATGCAGCAGATGGCGACACTATTTTAAAAAAATCAATTAATAATTAAATAACCAGATTATTATTTTATTAAATTAATTATTCTCTTTTCATTTTTGTTTTGAATTTGTTATGATGATTCCCACACCTAGTGAAAATGGAATAACATGGCAAAGCAATTCTTTTGCAGAATTTGGGATTTCAAAACTAATGTATTGCTTCTATGGGACTGGCAGTCCCTCTTAAAGTAATAAATACTAGTTAATTAAAATAATAAAGTTTCTAATATTCAGTATTCAAAAAAAAATGTTAGCTTCATTTACAAAAAAAAAACCCGAATGCAAGGTTAAGAGATAATATTATTACAGCTTTAAGATATATTTTCCAATAGAAAAACATTCATTAAATTAATTGCTTTAATTAATTACGTAAATTGGTGCAAAATTCAATTATTGGCGTGAAACATAAAACAATTTATCCTAATATATTATTGTAGTTTATAGTTTGAAACACTAGGTTCTGGTTTAATGTGAATATTTTTTAAACGTCAGTTTATCAAACTATAAAAAATATCTGAAACCCATTTGAATTGAAAACTAGATATACTTTAATATTTACGAGTATTTAATAATGCAGTAATGAAAAAGCTACTAAAAAGATCGACTATTATAGTATATAAAAAACTAAGTCGACCTTTTTTTCAAATAAAAATAGTCGTTAAAAAACCATTAAGGAGTATATTAGTATTTATAGACTTCTCTGTTTTCCGTTTGTTGTTTGCCGATACCATAAACTGTTTCAAAAAGATTTTCTTGACACAGTTTATCTAATCATTTATTTCAATTATGAGAAATTTATCATGAATTTCTGGACAGATCAGCAAGAGATTGTTGTGAATGTTATACTGCTTAGGGGTTTGAGCTTTCTACACTCCTTGCCAACCTAAGTTGGGTAAATGGAAATATGCTGTGGAGAAAATCCTTCAGCGCATGTAAAGAGTTACATACATAATTTGTGAATCCATCCAGAAAACATGTTTAAAACATTAATTTCGTTTAAGGTCTAACAGATTTGAACATTATTTGAGACATTTTGGCAATTATATCAGAATGAAAAGTGCATTTTGGTTGAGTTGTTTTCAGATAATTTTGTATGTAAATATAACCTGACAAGCGCTTCCAACTAACGGACCAATCGCGCGTTCTCCCTGCCCTTTTACTCTTTGTTTTTACCCAAGTTAGGTTGGCACGGAGTGTAGAGTTGCTTGGCGTCTGTAACGCGGATTCACTTTTTTTTCGCAAAGCATTATCTTCGTAATTTTATTCCTTTATCCTTAGTTTCGCATGCAAGGCGAGTGCCTAACTAGAAAGGTCCCAGGTTCGGGTCCGGGCATCGTCAAAATAAACTGCCGACCTATAAACGGCCCGTGTAGCCAAAAATGTCCGATGAATAATACCCCGTGTAAGGGAATGCACTTTAAATATCCTTCAAAGTTCTAACGCTGCGTACGATGTCGCCCTTAACGGTTGCGTTGGGTTCCTACTCAAGTGCCGGCTCGTCACTTGACTGTGGTTCTACAATACGACGCCCGTAGCCAATAGCCCTCGTGCTGCTCTAGTGCGACGATTATTCAAATCTAACCTGAATAGATCAGTAAGAGATTGTTGCGAGGGGTATACTGTTGAGGGGTTTGGGCTTTCTACACTCCTTGCCAACCTAAGTTGGGTAAATAGAAATATGCTATGGAGAAAATCCTTCCGCGGATATAAGAGTTTAATAAATTATTTGTGAATCCATCCAGAAAACATGTTTAAAACATTAATTTCGTTTAAGGTCAGATAGATTTTAATATTATTTGAGAAAATTTGGCAGTTTTATCAGAATAAAAAGTGTATTTTGGTTGAGTTGTTTCAAGATAATTTTGTATGTACTAACCTTACAAGCGTTTCCAACTAACTGACCAATCGCGCTTTTCTTCTATCTCTTTGTTTTCACCCAAGTTAGGTTGGCACGGAGTGTAGAGTTGCTTGGCGTCTGTTACGCAGATTCACTTTTTGTTCGTCAAGCATCCTCTTCTTAATTTTATTCCTTCTTTCTTGTTTCTATAAAACTGAAGATTTCTCGGGCCAGCGAACCCGGGTCTCTGCACGCGCCTGTAAAATCCTATCCCCCGCGTATCGAGTTCTCTTGTTCACGAAATCCAATTAAAGTTTTCGTCTCGTCGACAAAAGTTGGATCCAGCGTCCGTCCAGCATTCATTATCGTCCATCAAATCGATACCCTGCTCACCATATTGGTTGAGAAATAGTGTAACTGTCTTTAACCCTTTCAGATCGGACGTCCGGTTTTCCAGACATCAACTCTTTTGCCGTTTTGACTTTTAAAATAAAGTTTTTAACAAAACAGTTTACCATAATTTTTTTTTGGTGTCTTTAAGATGAAATTTCAAAGTTTTTTGTTTATCTTGAAAGTATAATCGGTTATCTAAGTTTTTATATATAACTATAGCTAGTTATTTTTATGTCTTAGAACAGTGACCACACCAAGCGGTTAAATATATTAATGAATTTATTTGTAATAAATTTAATAAATTGTTTAATTTTTAGGGTTCGTATTTTTGGCAATCTTGTAAAGTATCTAAAATTTTAAATTGCAAGTTTAATTGTAAGAATTGCAATTGTCTCATGAAAAAAGGATTTATTTAAATTGAATCTTTTTGAAGAATTAAAAAAAAAACTCTTTGAACAAATTGTTCAAGATGTTACAAATTTCATTTTTGAGATCCTTATGACCGCTGTAGTTCATATAGTTAACAAAATCAATTCTAGACGAGGATTTTGAATTTCCAACTTGAAGGGGCCAATATGAATAGTTTTTGGTTGCATCAGCAAGATAAAAATTAAAACCGTTTTCGTTTCAGTAGGTTGCATCGGCTACGGTTATCTTACAGCACCTAAGTGTTAGAGAGACGAGTCGGTAAAGCTATATTGTTTTGCAGTATAACTGAATACCTATACACGGTCTGTACATCAAAAAAATCCGACGAATAATTTTCTGTGTAAAGGGAGTGCACGTTAAATGTGAAGAGAATGGAGTAGAATCCTATCCCCATGTATTGAATTCTCTAGTTCACGAAATCCTAATGAAATTTTAAAATTATTTTTTCCATTGCAAACGATATGTTAGATTTTAAACGCTTGCTATTTTCTTCCAAGGTTCTAAAATATACAAAAACTCCTTTACTTCAAAACTTCTCAGAATACATTAATTCTGGTTATATTTTACTATTTAAAATTATTTTTGAACGTAAATGCTAATTACCTTTGTGTCAAGCGAGCCCTAAATCACCCGCCCCCACTTTGCAATTGAAAGTTTCTCCAGTCTGCATTTGGAATTGGAGACTCAGGGGTTTAGCTGAATGGGTAATACATAATAGTACTGTTTTAATGCAGCAGTGTGGTTGATTAGAATTGGAGAATGTTAATCTTGTTAGGAGCCTGTTTGTCCTCCTAATATTAACATCGGTTTGAAGTTAAGGGGCGTTTGATTATTTATTTGAAAGATGGACGTTTATCAACTGTTTATAGTTTATTCTTAACCGTAGTTCTTTTATTTAATTTAGGTATTCACTGTTTCAGGGATCTAAAACGAGTTTCGAGTTTCATTGTTATAAGTATGCGATATTTTAATGAAGTCATAACTTTATTCTCCTCAAATCCAAAAGATGTTATTGAAACATTTTAAGAAATCTGCTTCTATATATCAAATATTTCTTAACATGGTATTTGTCTTCTTTTGGTTATAATACTTTTCAATAACATTAACTAGTTTGAGGTTTTAAATTCAATTTCAATTCGTCTTTCAAAATTAAGTAATTTAAATATTTGTTATAAAATTTTTATAATTTTAACTATCGGATGGGGATTGGAAAAAAGCAAGGTGACCTTTGTACCATTGCGGTGCAAACTCTTGTATTAGTTTTTTTTGTTTTTTTTGTTGCTGCATCTCTTTTTTTTTTTTGAGTCTATAAATGTTCCCCATCCTATCAGTGTTTTTCGCAATTAACATCATTATTACACACATTAATAACATTAGTTCTATGCAGACTTTAAAAAAGAAAGGAATCGCATTGGGACGAAATAAAATAACCTACGACACGTGTCATGCCACTGTGCTTCAAAAGTAGTTTTTCTTTTATAACTATCAAAACAGTATGTTTTAGAATGAAAATGGTGCAAATATCTCAGGAAGTTACTTCATTTTGCTATGTAAGCATTTCAATTGCTTTTTTCTCCCATTTAAAAGGGTCTTCTTGACAATGGACCTAGTTCCGGTGTTAAAGGGTTGCCGATATTTGTCTTCTGAATGCGCCAACTTTTTTGTGAAATTTCTTCACTGGTCTGAGGGAGAGTAAGGATCCTATTTGGAATTATTAACAAATATTTAATTATATTTATACTCTAACGTGACATAATTTAACCATCAGGTTTGCTTTTTACGATAATATTATTTGCTAATTAACTTAATTTTATGATCAAGGGAACGAATTAAACGTTTAGCGTTAGAGATGTGACGGTGAGCGTTACAGATGTGACGACGAAATTTAAACACTATCAATAATCGTTTAAAACTTCAAAAATATAGTAAGTAACTATGCTATAACATCCTTGTTTACGAAAAATTTACAACATAATTGTATTCTCGAGAACAGATGTAAATTTTCTAATCGTTACCGAACTGACTTATTTATATGAAAATCGAGTTCATTTCATTAATTTCTTGTATTGTCAAACTGAAACCACGTTGGCTTCTTCACGTCCGCAAAACTATAATTTGACGAATTTTGCATTTGATATTGCGCCAAATCGAGTACCCCACCAACGTTAATGATTTATTCCTTATCTTCATAATTGCGCTGCTATTGCTCGTCCTGAAAGTAAATTAATTTGCACGTACTTTTCCTAATTATTAATTAAACAACTACTTGTGTACACATAAAAAATGTGAGCAGAAAAATGGCGTACTTCCCATGTTAACTCTATGGGAAATCTGTTATTCTTCCATTTACTGTAAAGCGATATGAAAAATGTCTCGCACTACGAAATTATGAACCATTTTTCTTTGACTAGAGTTACGTCTTTATTTTCTCTTATATCAAGATTTATCATATTTTAACACTGTTTGTTAATGAATGTTTTTTTTTATCATAGTTAACTTCAAACATAAATAAAATAGTATTAGATTTATTGCAATGAATTCTAATTTTTAAGTTGTTTTTGTTTGAGAACTGGATGAATAGTTGATAATATGTTACTCATTCTTGTGACGACGATAATTCACACCTAACCTAACCTTTTATCCCTTGAGTGGGTCGTAAAATGGGTATGTTTGGAAACTAAACACTGGATGTTCCGCTTGAGGCTAACCACCTTACTGGGACATATGCCTAGAATGCACCCCAGAGCCTAGTTTACGAAAGATGAAATGGGTACGGCAGGTCTTGGTCCAGTAATGGGCTGTTGCGCTTAGGAGTTTAGTTTATATAAGATGAAAGGAAAGTTTTGCTCTTGTGTTTTAAAACCTTTTTTTTTATATTTTCACCTCCACAAAATATCTTGCTTAACAAAAAAAATTAACTTCGCACATTCAATTATGTATTATCGCACATAGTTTTATAAATTTTTATAGCACTTTTAACTTAAGTCAGTTTAGCGAAAATATTTTTTAAAAATCTAATTTCAACTTTTAAACGACAGTGTTATTTTTTTTCTGGAGTAAGACAATTTTATATTAGATCCGTGAGTTGACAAGAAGGTAAAAAAGGTAATTGACCTATCCATCATAACTTCACCTTTTCTTAACCCTAATGCATGAACCGTAGCTATAAATCATCTATAAGTATAAAAAAATAAAGTTTATTTGAACAAAAAAATGTGTGTACTCATAACAAACATTTCGAAGATTTGTCTCTGTCAAGACATCTTCCGAACTTTTATGATGGCTCTCTTGAAAACATTATAAACGAAATTGGATATTTTTTACGCCACTTAATTTTGTTTCCTAACGTATACGTCAAAAAATATTTATTTTCCATAAAAAATATTTTTTAGTTTACCTGAATTTTTCTCTTCTAGAAAGAAATGTACTACATAAGATTAAAGAAAACATAATCACATAATATATTCCAACAAAATGAATAATATATTCTGGAATAGTTAGCTAATAGTATTTTATCTAATTCATTGTAGTTAATCTTATCTTTAAGTTTAACCTCTTAAGACCTGAGCAAAATTCTGTACGCATATTTTTAATCTAAGCATACTTTTCATGCAAATATATGCTAAAAAGTACGTTTTGTAAAGTAATTTTTAATAAAAATTATGCGCAATAGTTACTGAGAGAATGCCTAAGCGCTAAAAATAAAATTTTTGTGCTATAAAAGCAAAAGAAAAGACATCCCTTATTCGTAGTTAAAAAATTATTTTAACATTCTTTTTTACACAAACTGCCTTTAAATCAACTACCAAAACAAATTTTCGAAAAGTTTGAAAAAATTTAAATAATTTTAAGTCACTATTTTTTATTATTGGTTCCCTTAAAAAAAGATGGTTAAATTAATTTTTTTCTTATAATTTGACATTTCTAAAGGTAACTTTAATTAGTTACTTTTATATTAAGTAACTGTAACAGTTACTTTTTAAAAGTATCTGTCCAATCTTTGCTTATAACTTCTGTAATGAAGACGACAGAATATTTACGAATGTCTCAATTATTATTGATGTGATTAATAAAGTCAATATATAGATTTTTCCGAAACGTTGTTAGGATGTGTGTATTTATTAGTGCTGTGTAATCCAATAAATGTTAACTAAAGGTACCAACTACATGAGGCCTTGATTTAATCGGCTAACTAACGCACTCATACGTAATCTAATTATTGGTGGTAATTTCTTGATGGGGGACGCGCATCACACAAAACTCGAAATTAGATTAGGCTTTCAAGCAGCGAGAATAGAAAGAGGCGGGTTAGTTATTTTAGATTTGTTTTACCTTTATCTGCCATCTTTGGGTATAATGCAGTATCTTAACTAATGACTTGTGCCATTATTTTAAGTACTCAATAACTAAAATCTGCAAGAAAGTATACAGAATGACTAATTATTTCAAAGCAAAAATGGTTCAATTGCTTGTTGTGGTTAATGCAGTTTACCTGCCCACTTCTGTTTTGTTTGTTAATAGAATTTAGTGTTGGCTTTGATTTAATACAGGATTTGGTTAGGAGGTATAATAAAAATATTTTTTGTTGAGTAAAGAATTCTAAATTGGTAGAATTTTGTGGAAAGATGTGGTGCAGAGAGTCTTTGAATCGGTCTCGGATGACATCAGTAAATGGATATGCGTAAGTCATCATTAAAAGCAATAAAATAAAGCTTGCCAAGGTAACTACCTCAGTATGCTTTTGAGAAAGTTGCAGTACTAGTTTGCATTATATGCTAGTTTATTGCAAAAGATGCTTTTATTGTATAAAATTTTATGTCAGTTAGCATAAAAAAAAGCAATTATAGCTTTTCAACCTCAGAATGTTTTTGAGAATCTTACAGTACTAATTAGTATCATATGCTAGTTTTACAGCATGAAATGCTTTTTTTAGCAAACATAGCAAAAACTAGCATAATTGTTATGCTATTACTAGCATAAATTTTGACTTGGGATAAATATATTTTGAAGAATAGTTTTGTTTTAATTTTTTGCTAAAAATGAAGAATATCTTATGATTTCAAATACACTTGAATTTCATTTATATAACAAATACCATAAAATAGGGTAAAAAAAAAATAAAACCGAATTTTTCCAAATATGATTCTAATTAGATATTCAGTAAAAATATAGTGATACATAGCTGCTTGTAATGACTAATGCTTATAAAAGTAAATTTATATGACTAATGCTTATACTTTTATATCGACTCTTTGTGCGAAATACAAAAAATATCGAACAACAAAAGGCCAGAAGCCCAGCAAGGTTGGTAAAAAACTATTTTATTATATTAAGAATAACTAAATGTAAAAATATGGCCATATACACTTTAGGGATTCCCCTATACGCTTATTTCTATCAACACTTTAATGAAAAGAAAGAGTGGAATGAACCTCCTTTTGTATAATATTCAAATTTAAAGCATTTTTAAAGTAAAATATGAAAGTACTTTTTTCGCGATTATATTTATTTTGTTTAGTGTGCATATAAGATAATCTTATGAATATGTTTTTTTAATTTGCTTAGAAAAATTTTGAATCTGATAGCAACATTTTTATAAATCTTCATAAACTTTTTAAAATAAAGTTAATAGATCAGATAATGTATTTGACGTTTACTACAAATTCGATTTGTCTTAGAAACTAGTTTTATGTTTGAATAAGATTATTCTGCCATCAATAAACATTGTTTATTGTTTTAAAAAAATATCCCATTTTTCTTAGCCAGTCTGATAATTAGTTTAGTTTATGGCTTTTTGGCTAGGATTAGTAAAATAAATGTGTATATAGCCCTTGACTAACTGTTAAAAATGCATAAACATAATGATTATGCAACTAAGTGCACAGAATCATTGAAAAATATAAAAGTAAAAAATTATACATGTATATATTTCTTTTTTTAAATATTTTATTTACTTAAAACGATACGTCATTTTTATAGTTCTAAACTCATTTAAGTGTCATTAAAGTATTAAAAAAATTCCCTCAAGGCTATAAAATGTTTCAAGTTATTTTTATCTTTTAACACTGCCTAAAGGGTAGCTCAAGAGTTTTACAAAAGAGATCATACTTTTGAAGAAAGTTTTATCAAAGTATGATGTTATGAATTTACTATGAAAATTTCAAAAATGTCATCCTAAAAAATATCATGAGATTCTGATTTTATTTTCAGTGCATGCATTTTAAAATACGTAATATAAAGGGTTTCAGTGCAGATAGACAGTTTGAAAAATATAGCAGATTATAAAACATCGTTTTGAAAAGACTTTTTTTATAAATTAAAATGATTTTCGGAAGTGACTTATAAAATTTGTGAATAATGAAATAGTCTACTTTTAAAGTAATTTTGTAATTTTTTTATTTACATCGCGTAATTTGATACCAATAAAAAATAGTAGCTATGTGATTCTTATACATTTAAAATGTTAAAATATGCTATAACTATTCCGTTTGTAATATAATTCCAAACAAAGTATAAATCAGTTTTCAGGAACAAAATTGGTAACTTACTTGGCTGCACTAATATTTAAGAAAACTATTTTTAAATACATTATTTAGTTATACATTACGACTTCTTACTATGTTTTTTTTCATATCTCGAATAATTATAAATTTTGATAAGCCTTTATACATATAAAGATTATTTTATGACACCTCAAAACAATTAAAAAACAATTTAATGCGTTGAGGAAATTACAAGCTTGTTTAACAACTCATTAAGCTACCAACTAATCCATCTTAATGTGTTATTCATGAATATAAAATTGACGAAATTTAATCCTTTTAATGTGTGACACGTTAAAATGCTTTTATTATGATTTAAGGCTCTAATATAGACATCACACTTTGCAAAGTAAACAGAACTGTAGCAGAGATTCAGCGGGTCAGGTTTCTGTTTACGCGTGAAAGATTAATTTGCAGCTTGGATACGATGTACTACGTAACACTTTGAAGTGGCAAAGGGTAGAGTTTTCAGAAGACTCGACGATTCTAGAATATAATACGATACTACAAATCCTTATTTTCTACAACTTGGATTTGGGTGCATATTTGATTTTAAATAACAGTCGTTTTTTTCGAGTTTCTCACAAAAAAAAAAAAAAAATCTCAATAAACTTAAATGCTTAAAAGTAGGTTTTTTTAAAAAATAAATTTTAAATGTTGTTATTTAAAATTTGTTTATATCATTTTTATGTCTTCCCAAAATATAAATTTTGTCCGTTGTCTGACTTTGAGTCGGATCCTTTGTGCCATTTACGTGCAAATTTATTTGCATAATAAAGGGGGTCACACTCACAGTACCCTAGATGAAAATAACTTTTTGCTGTCTTAAATAATATTTAAACTTGCTAGTATACTTTTTTAGTTAGAAAAATTTCTAAACAACAGGAAAAATATTTTTCAATCATAAAAATTCCTTTTTAATTTCAGAACTCTTTTCATTAGAATTTGTCCACTGATATTTTAATTATTAACATTTATTTTACCTCATTTTTATTACTTGTAAAAACTACAATATAATTTATCTATTCAATAGTTTTCAATGGTTAGAAAATTTATAAATTTTTTTTTGTTTATGAAATTCAAGTGATAGACACCATTAATGTAATCGACTTTTTTCTTGAACCAGTACCTCTCTGCAAAAATTCCAATCCTTTTTAAAGTTTATTAAGTTTATTTTTTTTTAGGCCCCTAGGTTACGAAATTATACGTCGCACTAGAGCTTAGCAAACGAGGGCTTGGCGACGGGCGTCCGTGTTTTTAGAACCTACAGTCCAAGTGACGAGCCAAACACCTTAATAGGCACCCAACCAAACCGTTAAGGGCTACAACGTATGCAGAGTTAGGACTTTGAAGGATATTTAACGTGCATTCCCTGACACGGGGGTATTATTCGTCGGGCATTTTGGGCTGCACGGGCCGTTTATTGATCGGCAGCTATTTGGCCATGCCCGGACCACGAACCTGGGACCTTCCGCATGCTAAGGCGACGAGTGCTTAACTGACTTTGGCTCCCAGCCCCTAAATTAAGAAGGATTCAATACTGCATTACAAAAAATTTGCTGAAAGTATAAAATCTGAAATGGAAAGAAGGTTTTATAAATATGGCCTTTTTTGCTTTAACTGACTGGGCTCCCATCCCCTAAAGTTAAGAGGAATCAATACTGCTTACAAAAAAATTTGCTGAAAAGTAATATAAGCTGAAATGAAAGAAGGTTTTTAAAATGATGCCATTTTTATAATTATTTAAAGAATAGTATATTGTTAGCTTATTTTCGTTCAAGAAAAAAAAAACGGTACCAAGCTCCCCTCAGAGTCATGTAATAAAAAATGAAATAGAAAAAATGAAAAGGTGTATATGAAGTTAAAAGACTCAAATTTGAGACCCTCGCCTCATAACATTTTATGTTTCCTACTCTTTACTGATAAGATCGTTAATACTTTGTCTTTTGAGACCATGGCAAAACAAATATCTAAGTGCTATAAGTTATAGCAAAAACATTCAAAAACATTTAGTTAAACATATCAAAGAACAGTTTGTTAAACGCCATACACTTGCAACTTATATTTTTTAATATTAACTCGGTTTATTGATAAAAAGTGTGTGCATAAAACTAATTTGTATGTAAATTTATAAAAACTAAAGATTTTTAAAAAGTGTAATTTTTAAATAGTTTAAATAAAAGATATGCATGCTTTTATTATATTCTACAGTAAAGAGTAAAAATAAATGTGGCATTGATTTAAAGCAATGCATTAAATTAATTTTTGGCATTGTTTTCCTTAAGGCGACGTGGTTGATATCTAATATACTTTTCTATAACGCTATTCCATAGCTACTAAATGACTCCTTTTTTTGCATTCTTTTTATACACCTTTAACTCTTTATTGTATTATATTCCTAAGTTTGAGTCCATTTGAAACTGGTTGTAACAATGAATTTCTCGTTTGTAAAATAACACCTGTTATACCTCTGACAAAACGGATATCTAAAATTTTTTTTATTTGATTTCCAAAGGGAAAAAGGCAAAGAAGTGAACTAACATAGTAGTTATAACATTTCGCCCGACAAGCAATTGATTGGGGGGGATTGGCCCATGCTTCGAAGCTCGATATTGCCTGTTTCCAATTGTTCCCCATTGTTTGCTAGAACTGAAAGAAAGATAACTTTTTCCTTCTTCATTTTATTTTTACAATATTTTGCTATCGTGTTGTTATGAAGAAAAAATGAAAAACACAACAACTACGAGGATGCGAACAAAAGTGAGAAACTGTTTTTGAAAATGTATTCAATTCTATACAGTCAATTTAATTTTGCTATTTGCTATTACAGACGATAAAAAGTTTGCGTATGGTGGATTATCCAATCATACATTTTAATATGCAGGGACAATGTATGTTGCTGATACTATGCTTCTTCAATAACATGCCACTCGTATTTTCTGTTGACATTTTATTCAATCATACATTTTAATTGCATGGGAGCTATGTAATGTTTGCTATATATGCTTCTTCAATGAATAACATGCCACTATAATTTCTTGACATTTTGTGTTTCAAGTCTACATTTTGCATTATTGCAAAGTGTGATGATTTCCCTTTAAAATTTGTTTTACAACTTATGTTTTGGTTTAAAAAAAAATGTTTAGATAAAAATGCTTTTACCTGGCATTGGAGTAAACCTCGAACTTTGCATAATAAAGTTTTAAAAAAAAAACCTACTCTTGAATATCTGAGTAAAACTTAAACGATTGGCATGCCACAAAATTAGAATTAAAGAAGTGGTAAAAGTTCAAAAAGTGTTAAATGAACCTTTCATTACTGATATTGTGTTTTTGGCATGATTATCATGAAGTCATTGCTAATATTTATTTTTTAGAAAAATCTTTTTTCATTGCCAAGTTGTGTTGTTCTATAATGCTATTTTAGAAAATTTTATTTATTACTAGTTAAATTACACTTACAAATAAAAATAAATTAAATAGTATATATAATAAATATTATCAGCTAAAATGGAAAAACATTGTTTTTTAGTTATGCTGAAATGCAAAGCTCCCTAAATAGAATTAATTTGAATATTATTAATTTCAATTACTTAAGTTAGAATTTAACAAAATTTCGATAATTATAAATTCCACTTTGGTCTTATAATCAAATAATAATACTGACTATAAAATAAATGCAGAACGTACTACCTCTAAAAGCAAACGAGTTGAAATACCACTCCAGTATGGAGAAGTGCATTTTTAGACACTTTAAAGTAATGAATATTAACTCAGACCTGAGTTATAAATCACTCGTTTGGAGTGGATCCTGCTCGGAGGTTTAACACGACAGAAGAATCCCCACTCCGAAAGTAGAAGTCCATTTTCCAACTGGAGGAAGGGGGGGGGGGGGGGGGGGGGGGGAAAAAAAAAAAAAAAAAGGGGACGCAAAATTAATGAGACTGAGTTAAAATCCGCTCGTTCGTTATTAATAAGAGTGTAATGTAAACAGTTTACTTATTTCAACATGATTAATCACATTGCGGTTGATATATAAATGAAGTAACAAGTCCCAAATGTATAAATTGGGTTGGAGAGCCCAGATCGGTTAGACACATAGACCTAGCCTACGATAGGTCCCAGGTTTCGGACCGGTCCGGTCATCGCCGCAAATAACTGCCGACCTATAAACACCACGTGCACTCGTGCAGCCAAAAAGTCCGACGAATAATACCCCGGTCGAGGAAGTGTAACGTTAAATACCCATCAAAGTCGTTAACGCTGCGTACGCAAAATGTCAGCCCTTAACTGGTTGCGTTGGGTGACGTATTTCAGGTGTCGGCTCGTCATTCTTCTCTGTGGTTCTAAAATACAACGCCCCGTCGCCAATAGACTTCGTGTAGCTCTAGTGCGACGATAATTGCAAACCTACAACAATAACCCAAATAAATGAAAATAGCCTTTCCTGGTGTGTCGTTTTGCGCGGTGCTAAATGTCTATTTTCGTTCTTTTCGAAGGTCCCCGGTATTTACTTATTTTCGGAAAATACACAAAAATAATACAAATTAACTAAAAACACTATTTATAATCCAAGATTAAATACTTGCTTCAAGTTATCCATTAAGAAAAAAATATCGATATTGTTTAGAAAAGAAAAAAAAAACTTTAATCATCCTCTACTATGCACATAAGGCACATTACCCATAAAAACTCTCAGCCAAGTTCTAAACGTGAGTGTGATTAAATTTTCCTTGAAATGTTAGAAAGAAGAATCTTGATTTTCCCTTTCGAATGACAACTATTTTTAATATAATGGAAAAGGGACGAATTTAATATGGAGTTTTTTGGAGTATAATAATGGGATTGATAGGATCCTTTATTTTTAATCTTTAGCTGTTCCAAAATAGTTTTCAACCTTTTTTATTCAGAAATGATTTAGTATTGATATGTTAAAGTGGCGCTAGGTAAGAATTAACATGGTGACTTCACAGATACCACGTGACTGCCAGACAAAGCTTTTTCGCGCGTGGTTATTTTGTTCCGATTTTTAAAATTAGTTTTTTTTAAATGATTTTTTTTTGGCAAAAGTTTGAAAAAAAAAGAAAAGGGTCGTGTTATATATTTAGTACACTAACGCTAATTTCCCGATGAATTAAATTAGTCAATTGCTCTATTTAACGTGGAAAATGCTGTTGTCGTATGTCGAATTAATAAGTTCGGAACACTAATTTAAATTAAAAACTTTGCAGTTGTAGGAAAAAACGTTTTCTATGCCTTACATTTTGCCAAACGTGTGCACAATATACAAATTTTATACGAGTAACTTAAACTCTTTCCATTCTTAGAAAGCTAGAACTTTAAAATAGTTATTCTTAAAAAAAAAAAAAACGAATTCCCCTTAACGGCTTAATTCTCCAATTTTATATCCACAATTAAACTCTGAACAAAAGTGTAGCAACGTTTAATTTCAATTAAGGATCCGCTTTTACCATGTAGTAAGACTTAACGTAATTAGCAATTTCTTTCGGTCTTTAAATATAAATACTACTAATGAGTTTAGTTCTACTGATACCAACAGGTAATAACTTATTACTTAAATTAATAATAAATAAACCATTTAGCAGGAAAAAGTGACATTCACCACCTATGGATACATAATTTTTATTAATCTTTATTTTAAGTGATCGTGTTTGATGGAATATAGCGTCATGCATCCTACCACACCACTATCCCGGTACTATTGAATCTTTGATTGTGCACCTTTCACTCGGTCTTTCATTCCTTCAGTGAGTGCGATAAAATAAAAAAAAAACAAGCTATTCATTGGAAGCTAAACACTGGGGGTTCACACGCCAATCTCACTATACTTACAGAATAACATGTACAGCCATTCCCCCCATGAGTTATTGCACAGTGAGTTTCGAAAAAAGAATGAAAAAAAATTTCAAATAGAGCAGCTTTAGGTTGTCCGCACTAGGACTTAAAAGTGTTTTATATTTCATTGTAAGATAACTATTTAAGATTAATTATTGTTATTTTGTCACTAATTGCAAACCTTGTTCACATTTATGATACAGTAAATATAAACTCGTATCAAATTGTACAATCGACTATAGAACTACATTTTGTTTACATGGATTAAAATAGCGGATCCAAAGTTGGTAACATTTTTTACCGTAATGTCAAAATGGGCCGTATCTTGGTAATATGAAAAAACTGTTTAAACTTAAAATTGCATTACTTGAGATAATAACCATTGACAAAAAACCGTCATATGTGAAATTCCAATTGACCTTAAACACTCGTTTTTGTAGAATTATGTGGCGCCGTAATGTCAATGCGCCTAACTTTTAAAAAGGGGCTTTTAATTGTAACAACTTATTTCAGAATTGTCTAAATTGTGTCACTCGTAATTGCAAAAACTTGTGGCCAATCATACGCCACTTGAAGTCGTTAGGAGACTTAAGTCAATTGCAAACCTTATTTTAACAAATTGTGAATAAATAACAGATGATATCCAACTAGTTTTAACACTTGACTAGGTTTTATAAATAAAGTGAACTTCAGACGTGTGTGGGGATATTTATAAATAAAAATACCTTTAATTGTAGTGTACTACACAATATAGGCCACCCTATGCACCGCCTCCAATGCAATAAGAAGTGAGACACGGCCAACTTTTTAATGAACAGAGTGAAACACTTCACAGAATTGAATTGATTGCTTTTTCTTTTCCGATAATATATATTGGATGTTTCCAATTACTTCTTTTATTGCTAACAAATGGAAGGGCCACTAATATTTTAACTTATGTCCACCCCCACTGATAGATTGCCTCCCGTCTGAGGCGAAGGAAAATCATTACAGTTACATGATATGACACCACAGGAAGAAATAAAGGTTGAATTATTTAAAGGTCCTTATCATAAGTACTTTAGGTAATGATAGACTGCGCATGAGCAAATCCAAATGGGGGCCAAAATTGGACACTTGGGTTAGCAAAATGCAGTATGTTTCTAAAATTTAGCAATGCTTCTTCTTTTCAAATAATCTGAAATGTTCTTTTAACTAAAAACAACCTATGTGTGGGATGATTACAGAGAGACAACTTACACTCTTAAAACAAATTAGTGAAATCCACTCCTGAAGGAGAAGTGTATTTTCAACACTGGATAATTGAAAATTAACTCAGACTGAGTTAAAAATCGCTCGTTTGTTTTAAGAGTGTATGGATAGTGCTACTCATTCCTACCAGTAATTTAGTTAATAACAAATAGAGTAGAACAGAAGCCGAAATAACACTTTCCCCATCAAAATGATCCTTTTGCTAGACTATGGGTTGCTGAAGCCGCTACATATGCAGAAAACGCGTCAATTTCAAGTCTACCTTTGAATTTCCCTGAGATTAGCTCCAACATCATTGCAACTAACCAACCACTATGGATCATCTCTCCGGCCCACTCTTGGTATAATGGACAGACATCAGGTGGGGCCCTGACCATAGGGGCTGTTAGAGCCAGGCTCAAAGGTGGACACATCAGGTGTAGCACAAAGTGTAGCTCTGCACAGGCTTCTCCAGATCACATTTTACAGTCTTGGTCTGGAGAAGAATGACTTCTACTCTAGTCCTTTACTTGCATATGATTTCTTGAAGACTTCCGAGCTCATTGATTTGGTCTGACCTGCGGCTGGACTAAGAGGAATAAATCAACAACAACAAGCAGCAACTTGCAAAACTGCTGCTGTACTTGCAAAACTGCAAGCGAGAAAACTAGCCTTAAAATATATTTTTATTGCCGTTTTTTGTCCACTGCAGCGAAAAGTTCCCAAGCGTAGCAATATTTATCACAAAGTCATCAATCCATCTTGGTTTCTCCGCAAATAGCCCTGTCACTATTTTTAGCAGTCCATTTTTTTGTCTTTGATTCTCACATAGATTGGTTCTTGTCGGCAGCGAAGTAATCATTACAGTTAAATGAAATGATACAATAAGAATAAATTGTAGTTATTTAGTAGACTCTTATTGCCTCTTGCAGCTCATTCAGAGGAGAAAAGTAATTAGATTTAGATTACTTTTATTGTAATATTGCTCCATTTGCTCAATTTTTTCCAAAATTTTAATTAATTTAAAGTTACTTTCTCCCCTACCAAACAAGTTAAAGTTTTCTTTTCTATAACAAATTTTAACGGCTAATGATTATGTATAACCCATTTTGGCTTGGATTCTCTCGGCTAATTCTCGACACAATTTAACATACAGATAGCTCAAATTCATTGAAATCTTTCAAAATTGTAGCAAGACTTGATGACAAAAATCTCAGTTCAATCTGCCAAACAGACCGCCAAATTTTCATTTAGAGAAAAAAATTTAAGTTCAAATTTTTAAATCGCTCCTTCAACAGTTTTATTCTAAAATACATTACATTTACAAACCCTTGCCAAATTCTTTCCACATAACGAAAACATAACAAGAACATATTTACAGATGTCGGTAATCTTTCATTACTTTTTCTTATCATGACTCAGATTTTTCCATCTCACCAACCTGAAACTATTCTACCCCATCCATATATAATCCATATAACATGCCAGAGTTATCACCATTAATTTTCACATTTTATTTTTCCGACTTTTTACCCATGCTATATCCTAATTACATAATTTGACCATTTCACCATTTCGCATTCGTTGACTATTTTTAATTTTTAGTTGTTTACCATTCTGAAAAAGTTGGTCCCCTTTTGTAATTTCTACGAAAAATGTAAATTTAAACGTAATAAACTATTTACGCTCTTTTTAAGTGTATCTTCTCACTTATGAATCCTGTTTTTTTTCCCACGAACTATTTTAAAGTTTAAACGTCGAGTTACGTTCATAAAAGTATTTTACAGGCCAATTACCCATTCCTTTCCATGTGAAAGTCTTTTTTATAAAAAAAACTTTTTTTCTGTTATTTAGCAAAAATGTTCGTGAAAAGTTACTTTTTTATTCATAACTTTTATTTATTTCATACGGTCGCAAAGCTGGCTCCCATTTCAATCGCTATATAGGGATCAAAGTCTTTTACAGTAAAAATAAGTGTGAAGTTTCTGTTGGAATTGGAAAATTTGGCCATAAATAACATTTCTGAATACCATTATGGCCTTCCGTACAGAATCAAAAAGTTAAAAGTCAACTCGTTTTTTTATTTGAAAATTGTTTTAAATCTTGCCAAATTTGCGTTTATGAGTTAGCTCCACTTTTAAATAAATATATATCGCTAGCTGTTTTACATAAACCTACCTAAAAGCACCGAATGTAAAAAATTGCTAAAGTAAAAGAAGGTAAAATTAAAACTTCCTAGAAAGAAAACAAAATGGTGATCCTATATTTTTTAAAAAAGTTTATTTCATGAATAAATTTTGGAAGTAAATTTATTTAAAACCTCATTTAAATATTTGCTTATTGAAACTTCTTTCTATTCGTGTACTTAAAAATACTATTTTTATTATTTTTAATCTTACTGGATAATTATAGTAGTTTTAGTGGAAATAAGTTATACACGTATACCTAGTGATATATTGAATTACTAATATTTAAAGATCATTTTTATATTTCATGTAATCAATTATCATGCTTATTATACATGTTGATTATATTTAATAAATATCTTTTTTTTTGCACATCCTCTTCTCTCCATAATTATTTCATTTTAAGATAATATTTGATTTCTCCTAAACCAAATGATAAATAAAACACATTTTGTCAAATGGATTTTTAGTGTAGCTTGTAAAATCCTTTTTTACTTCTCAAAACATCATGTGGGTCATTTGCCTTAAATGGGACTTTTCAACAAAAAATTAAAATAAAAATATTTTCCTTTTAAAAAAATTTAAAATATAGTTTTTTGCACATCTAATATTTAAAGAAAAGATGAATTATCCTCTCAGCACAAAAAAAATCAAAATTTAGCAATAAAAAAAAGTTAAATTTTGACCACCAGGGGAATGACATCTGCACACAGGGGAATGACATCTATGCAAAAAGGGAATGACATCAAAGTTAAGGCAGATTTGCAATACAAATTACTACATGAGTGAAACTTAAATCATATCAATTTTATTTTTAACTTTTGGTAATTACATGGATAATCTTGAAAATAAAAATTTAGTGGTACTGGATCGGGATTGTTTTTTTTACATGGTAATGGGAGCGCAGTTAAAGTGGGTTTGATTTTATGTCGTTCTTGATGATACATGCATAACATCATTCTTGATTTGGCCACTTTGAACACATATCCCTTCCCTGTATGTTCCATTGCGTTAATTTCATATTCATTGTTCCCACAATGTTTGGTTATTTCACACAGGATAAGGATGACTGTCGTTTAGATCACAACAACCCAATCACCGATCTGTAAATTTTCCAACTTTTCCTGTGTTAGTTTTATTTGTATTAATGATCACTAGTCTGAGGTGGGTTTTGATTTCTTGGATGCCCCTTGATATTGGCTTCGCTTGGTATGCTGGACTTTAATTTCATAATGCTTACAACACTTGCCTGGACATCGAATTACTAACTCAGCCTTTCTGTAACTGGTTGTTTAGTGCTTTCTTCAGACCAGGTTTTCTATTGGTGTTCCTTTGCAGTACCTTTGTATGGATAGATTGATTTCCCATCCAAATAAAAGCCATCATATTTTAATATCTCATCCTTTGTAATCAGCAGTTTTATTTTATTTTCACAACCAACCAACTTCTTTCTGCTTGTGGCCCTCCAAATAAGGTGTGGTTTAGTTGGCTAAATCTGCTGCCTTGAGCCCACCAATTCTCGTCCCGCAGTTCGTTTTAATACTCCACCAATCCCATTAGGCGCTCCTTTTCCATGTCATGCTTCGGTATAATTCCAAGTCACCCTTTATTTATGCGTGGAAAATCTTCCTTTAGAACAGTGGCTGATTATGTAGAACATTGTTTTTATTCCTATAACTGATTTGAACGGACATGTCGCTCATTCCATGAATGGTGTCTACATTAGGATTGTGTGCTTTCAATGTGATTCTGGATAACAGGGGTGTAAAGTGAGCCCAAATAGCAGCAGTCATCGTGTCTCAAGAGAGAATCAGAAAGGGATACAAAAATGGATTCAGGTATAATCTTCATCATTCTCATCCTTTCCAATATATGAGCACACCCAGTATGAAGGTGATTTGTTGTCCCCACTACAAAATGGATGGCCTGAATTTCGCTTAGCATAAACTTGCACGCATAATTCTTCACTAAAATCAACATGAATTAAAATTTTCGTTCAATTTCATGTTGATTTTTAGTTCGCTTCAATTCATTATGCTGGTGAATTTGAGTTGCTATATGTTCCCTGTATTTAGGTAAATCAGCCTTCAAGACTTGTAACAGTCTGACCAAATAGTCCCAACTAATATAATAACTAATAAAAAACTAATAAATCATTAGTTTTTGGAGACATTGTCATAAGCTACTTTAACCATTAATGTCATTTCCCTGTGTATGGTGTCTTTCCCCTGTCATCACATAAGACAGGGGAAGGACCACAGGGGAAATGACAAAAAAAGAACTTATTTTCTCCTAGCTCCACGTATTGTTTTTGAAAGCACATTAAGAGCTAAAAAATTCTAATTACACAGTAATATAATGATGTAAGAATGCTACCAAAGTGTGAATATAATATATATTTTAGAATACATTTAAGAGTACAGGTAAAGGACAAGGGGAAAGACACATAAATAAAAATACTGCAATGATAATTTGGAAGTTTTAATTGTTTTTCAGTAGCAGAATGATTGTCACAAACTGAAACATGCAGCACAATGCCTTACTTCTGATTTGAAACTGCTCTCACTCACAGTTGGAATTGGATACAGCACTGACATCTTAGTAGTTAAAAGGTCAACTTTCAACTGATGAACTGGGGAATGGACACAAATGACCAGGGACATTGAAATTTTTTTTTATTAAACAAATGGAATGAGGTGCTAGGATTTTAATTTACAGAAAATGTTTCTTCAATTAATACCTTGATAATAAATAAAAAAAAAAATTAATTTGAACTGAATTTTAAGAAGCCAAAATTGGGGGTTTTTTTAATATTTTGTTTAAAGTTTGCAGTATGATTGTAGGTGGGACAGACAGGGGAATTGACATTTCATTCAACTTTTAATTAATTTAAATATTGAAAAGTTAAATTGATATGTTCTCAGATGTTGTGTAATATGACATACAAACACTATGCATTATATCTAGGATGATGCATCAATCATGAAAAGATGATATTAAATCAAATTAGTTATAAACATTGGAATGCAAAAAGTCCCGTATTTATAGGGAAAATGGACCCATATATTTATTCATCACCCGGTATCTTATTCTTTGGCATTTTATTATTATCCATACGACAAGACAAAAGCTTTTTATGTTTCCAAAATGCTATGCTTCAAAAAGCAGGTTGTATGTCAACTGAAACTTCTCGAATTAAAAATCCTTTTTAGAACTATCAATTACTTAAAAGCTATTGAGGAATAAAATGTCCAGATAATATTTTTTTCCTTGTCAACATTATAAATGGTTTTTTGTTGACAATGGATAATTTTGGCATCAAACCTTCATACGTAACAATTAATTTTCAAGGTGGTTATTTACTTCATCAGCTTTTTGATAAATTTACAAGCTTTTCGAACCTAATCTATGATCTTTACCGCAAATGGATAATTCTGCTTCAGGGACTTTTTTTTGACGATTTTTAACCTTGTATGCTTTTTTTTTAAAAACTATTTTATAAATACATGTGCTATTAGGCCAGTCATGTAAATATTCAATGAATAATAATACTTGTGATTTACGATTTTAACATATTCAGGCGCGATGTTTTATGAATTTTTAGATAAGCAAGTATTGTTCTTTCGTAGGCTATTGTTTCTTTTTTAACTGAGAATATTTTTTTAAATGTGTTTCATTTAAATAATCTTTTATTTAGAATGGTTAAAAATTGTTACGCATGTTTAGATTATCTATTCAAATCATAAATAAGTATCATTTTGATTAGTACAAGATTAAAGGAGAGTTATTAATTTAAAAAAAAGATCAGTTATAAATAACTTATTTAATGGGATGGTCCAGTTTAAAATAATTAATTAATTCCTGTCAAAAAGAGGGAAGCTACTGGTAAAAAGTTGTTTTTTTCCTTTGTATTACACAAATCGCCTAAGTAAACGAACACTAGGAAGATAATGAATTGAGTTTTGGAGTATTTACATACAAAATGCTTGTTTCTATTTTTAGCATTATAATTTTAGGTAAAGATACTTATTAGGATGTTATCTCCATCAATTTGAAATTAATTAAAAGTGGGTTTTTAATTTTTGATTCTTAAACAGAGTACGAGAGGAATCTTCATGAATTCTATTAAATCTCTTTATCCCAGGTTGAACATTAGTTTTAAAATAAGTTTTTCCAACAACAGTCTTTAAAATTGAAGTATTATATATTTATATTGAGTTTTAAATTAAATTTTTATAAATGTTCATTTTTATTTATTAAACACATAATTATGATTGCAAAAATTAGTTTTTATTATTCAGATTACATTAATATTTCAATCTTGTGCAGTAAAAGCAAGTTTCTACTTTTGCTAAATTGCTTATCCCCCTCCCAAAACGGACCTTTAATAAGGCAAATAATCCACAACGATTCGTAATATAACTTAACCCAAAGCAAGTTCCTTTTATCCGACCGTATACAAACAATCGCTGCTTTAATCGAAACTGCAATCCCATTTGACCCAATGACAACAATAATAGGAAACACATCTTATCCCTATTCGTCAGGGAGACCCTCGGATCGTCCAATCAAAAAGAAGTAATTTGTCCTCGGACACGAGACAGAACCCTTTAGGTCATTTGGCTGAATGGGACACTGAAAAAAGGGAGACAGCAATTAGATGTCATTAGACATCCAAACAGATGTTCTTTGTCCCTTACGTAATTAGGAAACGTGTATGGGAAATAAGAAATAGAAAAACGGTTGTATTAGTGGTTAGCAGTTGTAAAAGAAAATGTAATATTTCATAGTATATAGTTAAAAAAAGTTTCTTGAATATCGTTAAGTTTTCTT
This sequence comes from Hylyphantes graminicola, assembly GCA_023701765.1. Taxonomy (NCBI): domain Eukaryota; kingdom Metazoa; phylum Arthropoda; class Arachnida; order Araneae; family Linyphiidae; genus Hylyphantes; species Hylyphantes graminicola. The sequence goes on along the minus strand of CM043119.1, from coordinate 3,761,631 downwards.
ATATGATATTTCATAGTATATAGTTAACGATATTCAAGAAACACTTTTTTTTAAAGTTTTCTTATATGATTTGTACCACATTTGGTTTCTGCTACGCTGTTTGTTTTAAAAGTTCCGGCTTGTTTCACCACACTAATGGTTTCTAGAAGCTGCAATGGATTGTGTGGTGAATGAACTCTGTTTTTACTTTATTTTCAGTATTCGGAGGAGTCATTTATCACAGGTTTTTAAACCAAATCCCTATAAATGGTTTAATCAATTACCACAAATGTGTTGACTCATTTCTTCATACAGACGTTGCAGATTCTAGTCTAATCCATATTTTTGCTGAAACCAAGCGACACATTTTTAACAAGTGTATATGCTGCATAAAGTTTTATTTTTAGAGTATTAGCATTTGTTTTTCACAAAGAAGATGACAACTTACTATTCCTGTTTTCAGATTTTTGCATATTTTTCAAGTAAACAATTTTTATACATCTATGTTTGTAATGAATGATTGAATATTTTATGCACCCATGATTCGACTATACTTAATTTCCAACACAAGATTTTTATTCCAATAGCTTTAAAACTTTATCCGTTTTTGTAGTGCTTCCTAATGGTCTAAATCCACTCAAGAGTTATACATTTTATAATTGTACATAAGACATTTTAAAAAATTACAAGGCAAGTGACAAATATAATTTGGTAGCTAAATTACCTTCGCACTGGAGTTTCACGAGTTCTATCGGCAATGCAAAATAAATAAAGCAATATCAAAGTTTTTATGCACATTTTCTTGTAAGTACGTGTATACATAAAATTTATAAGAATTTCTGTATCTAATATAACTCAACCAAACCAAATCTTCCAAAACATAATTTACTACGACAATTCCGATTCCCCATAAACTACATTTGTTTATATTAGAAGGACATTACCGTGAACATATTCTTTTATCGGCTCCTAATAAAAGTAAGCCGGGCGCCAAATCACAGGGTTTTATTTATGTTGCCCACCTCAATCTTCGCCTTCTCCCCGTTTATCACCCCCTTGCTTTCGGCTTTCAAGTGTGAATTATTCTGGCCATTTATCTCTGGAGGTAAAATTATTTTCTTCTGGTGTAGAGACATGTTACTTAGTCATCGGGGAAAGGAGTCATTTATCTGAGGAAGTGGCAGTTTCTACGAATTTTACGTTTTTGTTTTAGCATGAGCCTTTCCTCTCCGATTTTTCATCTCCCCATTTCTGTAGGAAAGAAGGTTAGAAACAAACTAAATCCAGAAATGTGAAGATAGCCCTTCTGTAGCTCTATTGCGATGATAATTCAGGCTAACTTTAATCTTTATCCCGCAATGCTAAACTGTTCGGTTGTTTAAGATTACACAAATAAATGGACAAATAGAACGGCCACGCCTACGGTGACGTCACGGCTACATCAAGCATTGCCTACGACCAAACAAACCACGCTCTTCCGCGTTTGATTCGTCCATCTTGCTTCAATTCCAAATTTTTAAGCGCTGACGTTTTGCGATTAATTCAGGCTTCATGACACGAGGATATCTTCTAGGTTTCGTTCTTGGTCATCCAATGAATGGAGAGAGTGGGAACCTACCAATAAATATAATATGTCTCAAAAGTTCAGACAAAAAGAATTTTGGACACAAAATCATACTTTAAAGTTGTGAGTTGAAAATAGAAATCATGGGGTTCAGGCAGACATCAATAATTGAAAAAATAAGGTGCGCTTCTCGCTGAAGAACTTCTTGTTGCCATGAATAACGTAGCAAAATTATTTTAGTCTCAAAAATGTTTAAAAGACTTCAAAACCTTTAAGTTTTTGGTCAAACATGCAGATTCTATGTACACTTTTCGAATGTATCAATTTACTAATTGCATCTAGAAATATATAACACATTTCAGGCACATGTAGGGAATGCCAAATAATATCAATTTTATATCGAGAAGTGCAATTTCCTTGTAACTTCTAAAAAGACAAAAAGAGTAGTGCCCTGTACATCTAAAGCCTGAAATAAGTAAAACTCGATTTCTTTCCAATGTTCCTTTCGTATATTTTAAACATATCCCCTACAAACAGTCGCAACGAAACTTTCAAAGTGCAACGTTATTGATGTGTGAACTCTATCTTGGGGTTTGGCACCTTTTTTCATTCTTCACCCTTATCTTTGAGGCGAGATCCTTTTTTTTTTTTCTTTGATCGAATATCTCGTATAAAAGAAAACACTTTTTCACGATAACATGGCTCAACAAAAGACCAAGTATCGCTTGTGAAAAATGATTTATCAAATTGAAGTGGATGGGCGTTGGGTAGTACTCCTGTGTGCAAAAGAGACGTAACTTACAAATTGGACTTTTATAGTTAAAGAAATTTTTGTTTGGTAGACATACGTTTTCAGTTTTGTGTGCTTGATCAAAGACCCGCTTATAAGCCTTCAAATAAGATGAACACAACACGCAAACACATGCATGACAGATGCTTCAACCTTTGCAATTTAGACATGTCTCTGGAGGGAGAGGGAAATACACTCTTAAAACGAACGAGCGAATTTAACTCAGCCTGAGTAATTTTCACTCCTCCAGTCTGGAAAATGTACTTCTCCTTTAAGAGTGGATCCTTTGTGTGTTAAACCTCCAACAGGATCACTCCAAACGAGTGATTTTAACTCGGTCTGATTTAATATTCACTCCTTTCCAGTGTCGAAAATGCACTCTCCCCTCTCCTACTGGAGTGGATTTCACTCGTTTGTTTTAAGAGTGTAGTCTCCATGGACCTGTACCCGAGGGAAACTGCGCAATGACCGCCCACAGGACTTTCGGGGTCAACAGATTTAACGAACACGTACTCCGTATGTAGGTTCGATAGGTCTTCATCAGTGGTACTGAGACTCGATCGCAGGAGCTTTCAATCCCGAGATCGAGATCTTAACCACAAGGCTCCCGCAGCACCTAAAAAAAATTTGATGCATCAACGTGCCTGTTTCAGGTCTTCAGTGGCAAGATACATGTTGAATGATTTGTTCCCCTCTTTAATTTTAAATACACTTTTGCTACTGTCATCTATTAGTAACTAAAACTTCAAAATGGAATGTAATCGATGAAAAAACACAGATTTGTCGAGAGGGAGCTCTATTTTAATAGAATAAAGTGGATTATGTTACTTGTTGCCATGTGGTAACAGTATGCTTAAAGAGTTTATTATACTTATTGTAACAGGAAATAACAATTAAGAAAGACATTTATCAGGTTTTTCATTTATTTTTCGATACGCTATACTCAATGAAAGTGCAAAAGTTTTTCTTTTGTGGATAAGTCACTTTTTTCCGTACAAGCGCCATCTTTTCACGGATCTTCGTGTGAGCGTTTGCCAATTTGCTCCTTTTGTTTGTTTAAGCCTTCGTGAAAATCTTGGAGATAGCCGTGTCAAAAAGACAAGAGTTTAGAGACAGGGATCTAGAATGTCATTGCCATGTTTGACATCTTCGTGAAAGGTATTATTTCGTCATAACGCAGCAAAACGATTTATAAGGTGATGTCTAACGGATAAAAAAATGTCGTAGCTTATGAACTTATGCATTTTTTTAAACATTAAGTTTTTTAGTTAGATCTTTATTTAAGTTTTAAAAATAATAGTTAAAACCTATTCTTAGAAATGTTATCTTCGCATAAATTGTTGGTTAGATAAATTTTGTTTATTAAGAGCAGAAGCGCTTTTTATAAATCGAAGCTTGATTGGGGTCACAACTGAAGTTAAGTTTTAATCAATTAGTATTTTATTGTTTCACTTATTTTTCCGTTTGTACAATTCTTTTATCATTGATATATTTTTATGTGTCACCAATATATTTCTGTTTTTGGTTTAGCTTGTTGTACATATCAGTCTGTATATGTCCTCTATAACTGGGATTTGTTCTTGTTGTTGTGGCACAGTAAATATATAACTAAATAATTACTATTATAGAACATATTTGTAAGCATTTTTTTTGTTGAGTGAAATATTAGTTACATATAAGGGTTTTGCTACATTTTAGTTACGTATAATCTGTAAATTAAATGTAATAATTAAGTTCTTTTACCTGTTAAAATAAATCTTTGTTCAAAAATCTCTGTCAACAAAAAATATCAACAGTAATCGTTTTATTGGCGAAAATACATAAAATCCCATATTTAATGTTACTTGCCTGGAGAGATAGTAATTACATCCGGTAATTTTAAACAAAAACAAAGCCAATTAATTTCAAATAACCCGACACAAACTACTCTCAAACGCAAGTGATCTCAACAACTCGGTAAAAAAACGAAAAATTAATGATGGCGCATTATCGAAAATAAACCTGGAGTACTCCCATTGAAATAATTATTATCTGAATTAATAACCGAGAGTTCATAATGTTTTGAAGTTAGCTTCGTTTCCGAAGTAGAAACGATAATAATTCGATAAGGACGATCTTTGTTTGTTTCTAGTTGCTCGAGGCTGGAGCAATATTGTTTTCATCCAGCTTCGTCATTTTTTTTATTTTACACGTTTTATGTTTATAAAAGAAAATATTTTATCATATAACTGTGCAAAAATATTTGTGGTTGTAAAAATAAATGTAGTTGTTGAAATTTGTTGATGATATGTCAAAGATTTTAGAATATTTTTCTAGTTTTTGTTGTTTATTCCTTTATGATGTTTAGTTTTAGCTTTTAAGCTTGAATTTTTTTTAAGTCACCAGAAAAGCATATCTACTCAATTATTGACTGATATACACACATTGGTATACATTATATAATTCGATAGAAATATTTATCACACTAGCTAATGATAACCGTTCTCTGCACAATCCTAAATATCAAAATCAAACAGCATTCAAGTATTCCTAACCATTTAGTCTGCTAAATTGTAACACTGTTATTGTTTCATTTCTATTCGTAACATGAACTTAAAAATTCCAAAATCCATTATCTTTCTTAGTCGATATTAATAAAGAAATCTCAATATATTAAGCAACTCTAAAGAAACAATAGTGACGGTCAATATAAAGCTTTTGAAGAACTGTTTCAGACGAATGATTGTTGTGTAGAAGTGGTTCAAAGAGACAGTTTTAGTTTGCAAAATTTTTTATTACATATTCTAAATACATACTTAATAAAAATTAGAATCATTAATTGAAAAAATTACATTATTTTCAATTTTGCATGTGATTATTGTCAATTTCAATTCATTAAATTTTTTTAAATAAACAGATGTTAAACCTTGCTTTATTCTATTAGTTTAACCTACATATATCTTATTAAAAGATGTCTTTAAACATGTAACTGCAGACTGAAAAAAATGTTTCTTTTGTTGGTTAGTTTTGCCCCATATAAAATGTTAAAAATACAAACATCGATTTAGAAACGGTTCTTTCCATTATAAATTTATTCCCGAAACTTTAGTCGTCGAGTTTTTAGTCGTTGCCGCAATTTCAACAATTTTAGCAATGGAAACCACCACAAGTAAAACAGTTTTCAAAACTTTTTCACACTCCGTTTTATGGTATTTCCGACCATAAGATGTTCAAGTTTGCTTCTCTTGGCCTCCAAAAAAGCTAACAGGAAAACGGATTGGCTATTGGCTTGACAAAACTGTATATAACCACGGCCAACTTCAATTACAAGGCCGGAGAAGCTCTCCTAAACATGAGCGTGGACGGATATCTTGACGTCACTGTTCCCGGTGACGGAGATCAAGAAACTAGTTCGAGCTCATTCGGAACCCTAAAAATGTAGGCAGCCGTGAACGAGTGGTTCCGAACAGATTTCGAGACAGGTTTTCTTCATCTTCGGAACAACGTCACTTGGAACTATGATGTCAAAATTTCCGTCCCCGAGCTTGTTTGGGAAGGCTTCTTCGGAATTAGTAGTTGAGTAGGCCGTGATATAACACAACTTTTGTAAACAAAATAGTAGTTTTGAGAACAAGGATCACCATGATAATCTAAGTATTAAAACTACAAGTGTCTAACTCTACATGACATTAAATTTATACTCAATAAATCAACTCAATTACAAGTTTGGTTTGGTTTGAATTATCGTCTCGGTAGATATACACAAGGGCTATTGGCGACTGGCATCGTATTTTAAAACCACTGTCAAGTGACGAGCCGACACCTGAGTAGGCACAGAAGGCAACCGTTAAGGGCGACATCGTACGCAGCGTTAATACTTTAATACTTTGAAGGACATTTAACGTACATTCCCTCTACACGGTGTATTATTCGTCGGACATTTTTGACTGGCCGTTTATAGGTCTAGTTATTTTAACGATGCCCGGATCCAAACCTGGGCCCTGGGCCTGCTAGGCGAGCAGCCCCCTGGTACAAGAACGAGTTAAATATTCTTTGAAACTATTTATTCAGTTTTCAAACAAAAACAACTAAAAATTTCGAATTAATTGCAATCTAATACAATTTTTCAATTCTAAAACGGTACTCATTTAAGTCATATCAAGCGACTTTCAAATAAACGTGCAACCTCTCTGTGATCTTCATTAATTCATGGACCATACATCAAATGCTTTTTTTTCTTTACCCATGTGCTCAACTATAGCATTTTCTGACGCATTCACCTTTTTGTCAAACTAACGCAGCTAAATATCCCCTGAAGGTTAGTATCGAGATAGTTAAGTCACAAAATATACAAGCTATGATAATGAAAAAAATTGAATTTCAAAAACTGACGCATCCAAGAAAAACATTTAACCTCTTGCGACCTGGCTACATTTTTTGAAACCTCTCCCCACAAACAATTAACATGTTAAATAGTTCCGAAATTGACCTGCTCCAATAGAAAAAGATCCAAATATCAGCTTTCAGCCTTTGATTACAGGTATCAGTCATTTATTTCTATGAAAAAACGAAGAACAATGGTGATACTATATATTACAGTTCTTAGAAAATTGATTTTAAAAAATTTCAAACTTTTCAAAAAGTTTTTTCAATAGTTAATTTTTAAAACACTTTAAATTAAGAACAATGTTAAAATAAACTGTTAACTGCAAATATGTAATACGGCTATTTCTTCCAATTATAGTACAAAAAAGTATATATCTAAAGCATTAGAAGTGTCTCTCAGTAACTATAAAACATAATTTTTTAAAAAAATTGCTTTGCAAAACGTACTTTTTAGCATATGTAGTATGAAAGTGCTTAGATTAAGAATATGCGTGTAAGATTTTGCTCGGGTCTTAAGAGGTTAAAATTTCCTAAGAGAAATAAAAAAGGTAATATAAAATTTATCTATAAGCCCTTACAAAATATACATTTTTTCCTTAAGCATTTTCAAATGGGTTTCTGGTAGGGCTCAAGTTACTCGGAAGTGTTTGATCGTTTAACGGGACAGATCCGAAAGAAATATCATGTTACGATAATAAATATAATAATATAGACTATAATATGTCTCAAAATTTTTATTAAAAAATTTTTAAGAGATTTTACCTTATAGAAAAACTCGTAAAAGGAATATTTGTATTTTAGTTCTCATCTCGTTTAAAATTTGCAATGGGGCTTTAAATATTTACTGCGAGTGCTAAATATTTGTTTTAAAAAAGTTTAAGTTAAAAGTTGGTAGAAAAGAAAAAGCGCTACGAGAGGTTCCATAAAGGTTTTTAAATTGCTAGATAACATACTAAAGTTTCCTGTTTTTCCGTATTAATAAACAAGATGTGACATTAAGTTAGAATTTATAGTTTATCAAATATATACGAGTTTCATAAACAGGAACCTTTTTATAGTATAATATTGGATAGGTCAAGGAATTCGTAAATTATGGCGGTAAGTATTGTGCTTGTTTGAAAGGGAATCGTAAAAAAAAATATTTTTGCTTCGAGTTTTGTTTTACGGAAAATCTCTAAATAGTAAAAAGTATTTATGTCATCATGAAAAACCAGGCAGCAGATTAGTCCAAATAAAATAAATAGCAAAATCTATAAATTTTTATAGTTCTAAAAACCTTTTTCAATCTAAATTTTTCTTATTTAACCAACAAGTTACTCTTGGAACTTATTTTAAGCGTATCGTTATTATTAAGCGTTAGAATCTAGAGGATTGGTGCATTGTAAAATTTTGTTAAAAAATTCAATCTACTCATAACAGTTTATACTATAATTAGCTTTTTTTTATTGTTTTTATTTAACGATATCTTAATTGCGGGATAAAATATTACATTTTTAATATTTTTTTTAATTGGTAAAGTATAAATGGCTCTGTAGTAATAAGATACAGAAAATAGACAACATGTCATTTTATTTAAATTTTTACTGTTAATAATTTATTAACTATCGTTATGCTTATTTTAAAATGTTTATTAGATAAAAACACACAATATAGCATAACTTCTTTAGCCAAAAACTAAAATAGTACATTTCATTCACTATTATTTGCTGTTATCTATGCCCGAACTATTCATTCACTATTATTTGCTGTTATCTATGCCCGAACTATTTTTAAAGTACGCAATTTATTTATTTTTTAATCGATACATATTTTAATATATCAACTTGTATTTTACTTCCTGTATTTTGCAGTAAAACTATAAATTTAATGCTTTACTATTTTATTTATACTTATGTACTTATTTACTATTTTAAAACTATAAATTTGCATTCAATTATTAAATGAATTACTTACGATTTATTAAACAGGGTATGACGTTTTTATTTATTTATATTAATCTTACTAGTGCAAGTAATAATAAAAACTTTATATTGGAAAAAAATATTTGCTTTTAATTAGTTAAAGATCATAAAATAGTTAACTATCAAGGAAAATGGGCAGCAATAAAAATATATGTATTTCCAATTCATCGATTAATCTAAGTCCAAATAACTATTCAACATACAAATGAAGAATTTAGCACTTAGAAATTATTCATGATTAATAGCGGGAAAACTATTTCGACAGCTTATATTTCGTGCTATCTTCCAACGTAAAATCACATCTTATCGTAGCGCTGCTTAAACAAGAATGTAAAGAATTTCGTTTCATATAATAAGGGCGTTATGTGCTCTGATAAAATTCGTCGCTTGTACTGTACTAGAAATGCTGTTGGAATTTCGCAGCTAACAAACACGAGCGAAATTTGAAACTGGATGAAATTCTTCGGCACCGTTGTTGCTCGCAAAGTATTAGAAGGTCACGCAATTGGAAGGGACGAATGATTTTTAGATTATGTATATATAAAATGATAAAATGACAGTGATTACGCCCTCTTGAAGGGAAGAGTGTAAATTTTTAGACAATTACCCCGCTCGCCTGAAGAGACAGTCACAAGAGACACACAAAGAAGGACGCCACAAACACATATACAAATAACATCATTTATTGACAAACACAAACATCCATGCCTTTACCGGGATTCAAACCCGTGCCCATCAGCTCCAAGGGTTAGCACTCTAACCATTGCGCCGGCGGGCCTTCTCTGTATAAATTTGTCTCGTAGAAGTGGTGGGGGGGAGGGAGTTAAAAGAGGGATTGTCATACCCATAGAGATAATTGCATTGGTTTCGGAATCACAACTTCCACAAAAGTATTGCTTTGCCATGTCAGCCCTTTTTCCCCAAGTATGTGAATCAACATAACATCAATACGAAACAAATTTAAAACAAAAATGTTATCTAGTTATTTGAAGTTTTAAAATGCTAAAAATATACAGAAGATGGTGACACTACTAAGCACTAAGTTAGTATTGTTTTGAACAAAGAACCTCGTTATCCAACTTTTAATGAAGTGCAGAATCTCTCCTTCCCCCACTGTTTGGGCGTTTTGGTCTTGTTTAAGAATTTCGTGCAACCATAAACTCTCACCAAGTTTCAAAAGTTTTGTATCAGTCCTTGCGTAAGTAAATTGTTCTGTTGTAAGGATTTTGTAAAACTTCAAGAAACCTATTTTTCTCTGCAAGCTTATATCTTCTTTTTGTAAATGTTTTTCTTGCATTAGTTATTAGAAATTGTTTTGCAGCATCGTGGACTTGGCATCCTCTCTAAAACAGACACTGTAAAGTACTAGGATAATTTTGCATTACTTTTAGGTACGGAATTGGTTTTTAATGTCAAGTGAAAAATGAGCAATTTTAGGAGAATAACGTGGGGTCACCGTGTCTTGCAAAAGTGTCGGCTAAAACAGGTGCATTTTTTCCTAATTTATTCTTTTTGATCCATCCAATCTGCTTCATCTATTATCTGTGATCCAATATGTTTTTGGTGCGAAATTAGTTTATTTCATGGATCCCCTTTGCAATCTGTACTTGGTCAGTCTTGAAGATTTTGACATTAAATAACTTTCCTTCGAGGAAAGATTCCGTTAATTAAACGTCCTAACACTAACTGCTCTCTATATATGAGTTTGCTGTTAAAGTTTCCTGCACCGACTTATTTCCTTTGCCTGCAAACATAATAAAACTTGGTCGAGCAAATAACGGCATCATTTAATTAAAAGACGAAGTCCCTAGTCTAATGAACATCGCCCGGAACACTTCTTTAAACAAAGTGTAAGGTGTCAACAGAACTTGGCTGTCTCCAACACTGCGAAACGCCCGAGCCGCGAAAAGAGTTTGCTATCCGATCGCGCCAAAACACACCAACTATGTGGACGTATGAAGGTAAGAATTATATGGTTATGCTTGGTTTGAAAAACGGTGAAGCCCTCTGTATCAATATGTTGTCAGAGACTTTATACAAAAAATTAATATGTACTAATACTTGTAGAAGGAGTCCCGACGTTTAGTAGTTTGATGACTTAACTAACGATTTGTTTTATCGCTTGAGGCAATCTATTAGTCTGAAAGAATGGTAGAACTCAACTTTGTTGTAACTCTCGGTTACCCCACCAAGCTATTTTTTCAATAACTAATAATCGGTAATCAAAATAAAAAACAAATAAATTTTTGCAGCCATAGATTATTGTACAAGATCTAAATTAATGCAATGTTTTAAAATTATCCCGCAAAAGAATGCAAATTAAATGAAAAAATAACTAACTGTCAAGACAAATAGTAATTTGGACAAGTTAGAGAAAGCGTATAGAGCAAATCTCAAGTGACTGTCAGTACGCGCTAAAATATTCTTAGTATATTATATTCTTAGTCTTAATATACTTTTCAATAGGTTATCAGTTATTAATTTTTAATTTTTTTTTAATTTGTGTAGCTTTCAATTGTAGTACACGATCAACATAAATACAAGGCTTTAAAATTTCGAAAAATGCGAACGAGTTAAATATTAAATGTCCAAAATAAATATATTAAAGCATACATATAAAAATAATTTTGTGTACAACTTTTTGCGCCAAATGATGCCCCAAGTATTCGTTTGGGCTTAGGGCGGAGACAATCATCGCTTCACTAGGAAAACCGGAATTTACTTTAGTTTAGACTCTACAGCATCTTACCAAATTCTAGCCTCTAAACGTGCATCTGATGAGGGTTTCCATGACTACAGAGGTGACGTCACATTAATGGACCCCATGTTTGTCGAACGAGAAAAATAAAAAAATTCAACAAAGCGAATTTCAGACGAAACCCTTGGTCTCGAGAAAACTTATTAAAATGTTCCAAAATGTATTATTTTTTTATTAATGATTAACGCAATCGAAAAAAGGTGGGGCGTTTCTTTCTTTAATCTTTCAATTAAAAAAATGGTTTTCTATGATTTTTCCAAGCCGAAAATTAGTTTTCAAGTGTTTTTGTTCCGCTTGGGTAAAGTTCTCGTTTAAAAATAAATCATGCTGTTAACAACTTAATTAAAAGTGTGTCCTACAAAAGATTTCCAAAGGGCATTTGCTGGGGTTTTATATTGTAAGTACTTAAAATAACATTAATTCATTTTATTTATTTTGCACAGTTTTAACCCAAGATGTGTTATCAGTTAGAGAAATTCTTGATTTAATTTATTGTAAGAAAATAAAACGATTCGCACTTATCTAACCATTGTATAATTTTTAAATATATCTTTCGGGAGGGAGGAGGGGTGTACACTGAAAACTTTGAATATATAAAATAATAAATGATCATTAAAAATAATTCAAATAAAATAACCGTGTTGTTTCACGACGTGGATGGCAACTGCCACAACGGTTTGTTTTCATTTGTCGTCTGGAATTGCTTTTGCTTTGACTATCGAAAATGAGTTGTTTAAGAATATTTTATTTTAAGTTTTGTAAATGCCAACTTCTTGCTGTACTGTTCGCTGTTCAAAACATTTACTAAATAAAGTTTGCCATGGAACAAAAGTCTATATCAGTCATTCGTCTATATCAGTCATTTTTGAGAGTGAAACTGAAACAACCAATGAAATCGCAGAACGAGAAAAAAAAAAGCGTTGCAACATCTGAAATAATTAAATTGGTAATTTTTAAATGGAGTTTACATTAATGATATTTAGTAATCTTTAAAATTTTATTAAAAGGACTGTGACTTTTCAAATAAATTTTGTTAATTTATTAAAGAAAAAATAAAGTTTTTGTTCATGCTATTACAGTTTAAAATTTTCAATTGAACATATCTTGCGAAGTTACTTTTATTTAAAAGTGTATTCTAATCCATATTATTCTTGAATATTTTGCTTTAAATGCTATCCTATTTTACATTAAAAGTCACTAAGGAATAAATAGTCATCCTTTTTATTCGAAATTTTATCCAAAGAAACAAATTATTTTCAATTTTATAACACTCTTAAAACAAACGAGCTATTTTAACTCAGTCTGAGTTAATTGTCACTCATTATAAAGTTGAAAATGCACCTACCCTATAAGAGTGGATTTCACTCCTTTGTTTAGTTAAACCAATACCAGGATCACTCCAAGCGAGTGATTTTAACTCCTTCTGAGTTAGTTTAAACTCAGTCTGAGTTAATTTTCACTCCCTTCCAGTGTCGAAAATGCACTTCTCTCATAGGAGTGGATTTCACTCTTTGTTTTAAGAGTGTAGGTTCTTTTTAAAGGTCACCTGATCCCTAGAACATTCCAACAATCTCGAAGAGAAAAGAATATTTTTCGTCGCTATAAACTTGTTTCCATTTACTTCCGTTTTGAGAAAAATGCCCTTTTCACAGTTTAATGGCGTCGTAAAACACACAAAAGCTTGCTTTTAGTATGTAGTATTTTGTGCTTCGCGAAAAGATTGGAAGAAGTGAATCTACAAATATACTTGGATATAAAATAAAATGTCAGGAATTCTTTCTGTGTTAAAGGAAAAGTAATACGTCTCCATTCAAAAATCTTTTTTTCATTGTTTAGAGAAATTTTAGGAGAGTGAATCTGGAATGCAGTAAATACAAAACATTTACAAACATAATTATAATTCTTTTAATTCCCTTAATGAATTAAATATCAAAATAACACTGTGGCAATAAAAAATGAATGTCTTATAATTCACAGGTGATTCAATAAATGTATACCATTCGAAAACTTGTTTAAGAATTGAATAGCCATAAACGAATTTTAAAATTTAAAAAATGGCGTTATTATATTAAGAAAATATATTCAACTTTGCGCATGATACATTTGAGAATTCATGAAGTAAACAACGTAAATTTTGGCGCAAATAGTTTATTTGTTGGTTAGGTTAGGTTTGAATTATCGTCGCATTAGATCTACACGAGGGATATTGTCGACGGGCGTCATATTTTAGAACCACAGTCGTGACGAGGCGACACCTGAATTTTATTTGTTGGTAGATTCATGAAATAGACTATTACAGCAAAGTAGACTATTACAGCAAATAGTATTTGTTGTTACAAACAACTGAACTATTTGCGCCAATACTTTGCGTTGCTTACTGCATAAATCATCTCACACGGTTGTTCTTTGCTAGCTTCCGTCTAGGGACGTTTGAAAGTTAGTCCATGACCTAACATATTACGTCGGGCGTCCTATGAATTTTTTATAACCAGAGCGTCAAAGTTTTGCTCAACTGTCATATTTTATTCAAATAGTCACGCTGGGATGTGACAGGACTAATAAATAAATAAGGACGTACACGTGAGCCGAGTGTTTGTGAAAAAGACACATTTTTGATGGTTCGTAAAAGTTTCTTTTCGTTTCTAACATCTACATACATTTATTGGTTTGAACACTGTTGTATTAAGGCGTCTCACAGTGAGGCCAAAATCGCAAAACATACTCTTAAAACAAGAGTGAAATCCACTCCAGTTGGAGGAGTGCATTTTCGAAAGGAGTGAATATTTACTCAGACTGAGTTAAAATCACTCGTTTGAAGTGATCCTGTTGGAGGTTTAACACACAAAGGATCCACTCCTTTCAGAAAAGTGAATTTTCAAGACTGGAGGAGTGAAAATTACTCGGATTGGTTTGGTTTGGTTTTGAATTATCGTCGCACTGGAGCTACACGAGGGCTATTGGCGACGGGCGTCGTATTTTAGAACCACAGTCAGGTGACGAGCCACACCTGAATAGGCACCCAACGCAACCGTTAAGGGCGACATCGTACGCAGCGTTAGGACTTTGAAGGATATTTAACGTGCACTCCCTTACACGGGGTATTATTAGTCGGACATTTTTGGCTGCACAGGCCGTTTATAGGTCGGCAGCTATTTTGGCGATGCCCGGACCCGAACCTGGGACCTTCCGCATGCTAAGCTAGTGCTTAACCGACTGGGCTCCCCAGCCCCCTTACTCAGATTGAGTTAAATTAGCTCGTTTGTTTTAAGAGTGTAGCCAAAAGTATTTATTGGATTGTAAGCAAACTGTAATTTTCTTTATATGTTTTATATACGTTTTTATATGTTTTATAAACGTTTTTATATGTTTTATAATGTTTTATTTGTCTTTATATGTTTTATAAAGTATTTTAAGAATTAAATGGGTAAAAACATATATGTACGCGTGCCGTAAAATTCTGCCCATTCAGTTTTGCATTAACTCTGTTACATACATAATTCTGTTATAGACATATTTCACAAATATTTAATATGCAAATCCGTAAAATTAATAACTTTTTCAAAAACGCTCTTTTCTCTTTCAAAAAATTTTGAACTATCTTAGAGTGCATAATTTGTTTTTGATGAATATTATTTTTTATAAATAAGCTTATTTATAGCACTTACATAATTATCAGTAGAATAGCTGTTTATATAGTATAATAATTCGTAAATATTTGAGGCATTGAAATTGTTTTTGGATCAATCTTTAAAGTATTGGTACTGGTACCAAGATTATTTTCATCTTGTGCTTATCAAAGTGAAAATTTTTTTTTAGGGGAAGGGTGAGGAAGTTCGCATACATTTCATCAAAGTTTTAAGATGTACTGTATTTCTAAGATATATTTATTTCTTCTTATCAAAAAATATTTTTTAGCAGATAAAATATAATTTCAAACAAAATTTTCTTTTCTAAATTACATTCTTAGAATTCTTATATTTTTGGGACTTTATTATATTGCAAGTTTTAAAAAAGAGGACTATCTAAACATTATTTATTAATGGTTCTTAATTCTTGTCTGTTTTTTGCATTATTTAGAAGTAAAGAAGTTGCGCTCTCCTTGTTCTCCCAATCTAGTTTTTAAAAAAAATTTCGAGAGTATATAACAAAGAAAAAGCTGATAAACTTTCCAATTTTCAATTGTATTAGGAAGCTTTAATCTTTTCAAAATAAATTTTTGTAACTTTATTATATTTAAAGTTAAAAAAGGATTTTCAAATATGTGTTCATAAAAGGTATAAATTTCATTCAATATGTTCGCAAAACCATTTTTATAGATAAACATAATCTTTTACGTAAAAATACTTGATAAAAAATTTAGAATTGACAGGAAAAATCTTTTTCCTGTCATTTTATTTATTGCATTTCCTGTCTTTCCATTCATTTTATTGGAAAACTAGAAGAAAGTTTCTGTAAAGCATTTTCCAATTGAAGCGGGAACGATGAAGCCGAAATGGATTTATTTATAGAATTCATCCAATCATCGCTGCTTGACGTCTTTAACAGAGCTTTCAGATCGTTTTGTAAAAAGTGAAAAACTGAGGAAACGGTTATGAAAAGATTTATTTGATCCAAATGAGCTTAAAAGAAAATGTGACGGATCCATTGCGGATTATAAATTTCAACGCTTCAATCGTGAAATAGGAAGGAACTTAAAGGACTTGTGAAATTCAATATATATTTATTCTTACTTTCTGATCCTATTTAACTTCGGGATTTGATATTGATGAATCCTTCAATTCAATTTAAAGAAGTCTCAATGAATACCTGAGGCGGGACATGTTACAATACATAGGAAAAATTAAATGTCATTATACGATAAATTAATTTTTTAAGAACTTGTAACAATATCATTAAATAATAATAAGCTGTTAAAAATTAACATTCATAGTTTAAACTTAAATATTGAGAGCATTATACAATTCTTAAACCGACAGCAACGGAATATGCAAAAATATGTTTCTTAGTATTTATTAAAACCTTAAATTGTATAGATTTCTACAAAAAGAAGAGAATATGAGTTCTATTAACGAGATTTCTTAACAAGTTTTAAACAAATTTGAATAAACGTTAAAATTAGTCCCCCCCCCCCTCCCAAATGTGCTGCTATCAATTTAAGGTTTTAATGTGGAGTTCTTTGTGTCTCAGTTTTGCATATTTATTAAAAATATATATTTTCTCTTCATGACCTTGCTGTTAACCCTTTCAGTCCCAGTGATGCCATTTGGCATCATCACTTTCAACATTTTTTTTCTAAATGTTTATGTCCCCTTATGACATCCAAACACACATCATTCGATTCTTTATACACTGTTCTATTAGACAATATTTTACATTAATCTCAATAGAAATCAGAACTACTATTTTTTTTATTGAGAAAATAGCTAACAAGCGTTTCACCTGATTTTTGAAAAGTTCACTTCAGTTCCTCATTATTTAAAACACAATTCAAACTATTTCGGTTAAAATAATAATTATTTTTTTAATAATATGGTCAGATACCTTAAAATATATAACTCAAAGTGTTTTTAGGTTATATATGTACTTTTATTTTGTTGTTTTCCACAGTTAAAAAATTTTGGCATTATTTCAAAAACCATATAAAAAATTAAAATGATTTTTTTTTCTTATGGAAATCTTATTTTTGACCTAAAACAAGCTTATTTTGTGAATATCAGATGTTTCTGTAGTGTTGTAAATTTTTGGGACTGAAAGGGTTAAAATGAATTAAACGAAACCTATTTTTATTGTTTCTTTGCAGTCTATACAATTCAAACAACTTTTGCAATAATTGTTTAAAATATTAAAAAAAGAACCTCAAATACTCTTATCTGTTGTGATTCAATTGTCACTTAGTATTTTAATGTTCATCATCCTCTTCAACTTCAAAAAATTGGTACGTCACCAAAATTTCTCAAACAAATATCATATTGGGTGTTTCAGTCCTCTGAGGGATGCAGACGTTCTAACCCATCACCAGACTTTAGATATTCCGGAAACACACCTAATTCTTAAAATTTTTTTAATTGTATAATTCGCCTAAATTTTCATATTTTAAGTATGTATTGGTCAATTATAATCATCTGCTGCAGAAACAAAATCTGTAGCAGTTTAAAAATAAATTGTTAGTAAAAATTTTAAATTTTATTTTCCTGCAGTGAAAACAAGATGACATTTCAACCGAACTGCGTATCATACATAAAATTAATAAAAAAAGGTTGAAAACTACTGTTCCTAATATGTTTCCACCTTGTTCCAAGCGCAACTGCAAGTTTTAGTAATATATATCTTTTTGAATTAACAGTAAATTAATTTTACCGATTTACGCAAGTTTTGTTAGAAAACTTAAGAACTTTTCTAATTAAAAATATCATAAATATCAAGTAATCAACATATAATTTAAATAAAGTTTAAAAGTATAGTTACACGTGTCGGAAACATGCTGCTAAAATGTGCAAGCTTAAAAACTTGTAGATTCTGAGAAAAGGTACATTGAATTTGCCAAAACTCTATTGTGATAGAATAGCGAAAACGTACTAGCAGCTGTAAGTAACTCTTATTACATCGGTCGCATTCTTAAAATCTTTTTGAATACTTTTATTACTGTATAACCAAAATTTATAGTATTCACTCTTAAAAATGAATGCTCAAAAAAGACGAAATTTTCCTTAATTTTGACGATTCCATTACTGACAAATACTCCGAGTTTTCGTTTCCTCAAAGTTGTCAACGTAAAATTTGAATCGTCATTTTTATGAGGATTTGAATGTCGTCTAATCTAAAGAAATATTTCGTCATTTTTGGCAATGTGAGTACAACAATGAGATTCAGTTTCCTCAAAATCAAGATACAGAATCGTCAAATCACGATCTTAAAAGTGAGGATTCGCGTTTACTCAAAAGTCACGTGATAGTTTGACGAAACAGTACTCAAAATTAACGAAATGAGGCTTGAGGATTCATGAATCGTCAAAAATAAAAGTGTTATTTTTTACGGTGTTGGGGAGAAACAAAATTTGACTTTCAAAATTACAAATGAAAAATGGATTTAAAAAATAAAATTGACTTCTTGGGTGCCCTTAATAAAAAAAAAGGTTTACTGCTGATTGTCTCTAATGTGTTTCCCTCTTGTTCCAGGCGCAGCGGTCACCTGGAGAAGGCCCCGAGCAAGAAGAAGCCGCCCCTGCTGCGGGCCCGCACCCTGCCCGCCATCATCTGCCCCAGTCTCAACATCATCCAGGCGCAGCTGGAAGCAGACGCAAACAGAAGTGAGTTCGCAAGTGTAGTCATTTAACCCTTTCAGTCCCAGTGATGCCATTTGGCATCATCCCTTTCAAAATTTTTTTTCTAAATGTTTATGCCCCGTTATGACATCCAAATACACATTATTCGATTCTTCATACTCTGTTCTATTAGACAATATTTTACATTAATCTCAATAGAAATCAGAACTACTATTTTTTTTTATTGAGAAAATAGCTAACAAGCGTTTCACCTGATTTTTGAAAAGTTCACTTCAGTTCCACATATTTAAAACACAATTTAAACTATTTCGTTTAAAATAATTATTAAATTTGTTTCAAGAATATGGTCAGATACCTTAAAATATATAACTCGAAGGGTTTTTAAGGTAATATATATATATTTTATTTTGTTGTTTTCCACAGTTAAAAAATTTTGGCATAATTTCAAAAAACATAAAAAATTAAAATGATTTTTTTTCTTATGGAGATCTTATTTTTGACCTAAAATAATCAAATTTTGTGAATATCAGATTTTTCTGTAGTGTAGTAAATTTTTGGGACTGAAAGGATTAAAACGTTCAACGCCGGTGTTACCAACCGGTGGTCGCACACTAAGGGGCGTCGTGACCCACCGGTGGGTCACGCTTAAATATCCCGTGAGGCGGGGCGTGCATCGCAGGTGAGTCACTTGTTTTCAGAAAAGAAGTCGTTAAAGAATAAGTTTGTTTTTCCTCAACATTGTAGATAAAAATATTAAGTATTATAAACAATCAATATTTTAAATTGATAACAATTATTTATTTATATGTATGCAACTTTTCAAAACATTCCAAACATTATGCGGACTGGTCCTTACAAGGCTTACAATATGTTTTTACTTTTTTTCGTGGCATATTAATCTACTTTGAATTTTCATTAGTTGTGATCATCACTAGTTGTGATCATCACTAGTTGTGATCATCACTAGTTGTGATCATCACTAGTTGTGATCATCACTAGTTGTGATCATCACTAGTTGTGATCATCACTAGTTGTGATCATCACTAGTTGTGATCTTGCATAAAGCGCTTTTGAACTCACGAAGCGTTTTCCCGCCTGACGAAGCGTAACGATACAAGACAGTCCTACTTCACGCGAAAAGGTGCAGATCTTTGCCACGGCGTGAACGTGTTAAAAACACAACAACATAAAGCTAACTTTTCATCTTTTTAATCGGTAAAGGGAGATGCTAATGGTGTTCACAAATGGATCGATAATGGGTTTAATAATGGAACTAAGTACACTACTAACTAATTAACGACATTCGTTTTTTTATGCTATTTTATACGACGATAAGTTTTCCGATTTTTGTAGGCAAATGTTAAGACAAATTTAGATTATAGTACTGAAATATTTATGTTGGACAAATTAAATGTCTAAACAAATTCTAAAAACTTAAAGTTAATCTTCCTATTCAGTAAAATAAGGGGCTAATGGGGTTCAAAATTCGGTCGTTAATGAGTTAAAGTACTGAGTACACTAGTCTTCGTATTGCAGTGAATCACTTAGGTGGACTTAGGTGAAGGAAACTTGTTTAATAGCAGGGTAATATTAAATATACACAGTAAAACTGTTTTGCGTGATGTTACTTCATAAAACTGGTAAAAACCTAGATTCCCATTGTTTTATAGAGTAACGTTGTATTTCAATAATAAATATAATGTCAATGAATATGTTTAATTATTGCTAAAGTTTCTTTTTTTTTCTATTTTTATCCCCATAACTTTCTATTGAAGTTTATCTACACTAATTGAATCAAAAGTAAAGCAATAACCACAAAAGTGAAGCAATTGGCACATTTTGTAAGATTACAAACATCTATTGTTTATTAATGTCAATAGATGTCAGCCCTAATATTTTTGTTATGATACATTTGTAATGCCTTACTTGGTAATCAGCAAATATCCAAAAAAAAAGTAATACAATCAATTATGCAGTTGTTAAATGTAGCCTTTTAAAAAACTAAAAAAAAAGAACATACAACCATTTGATTAAAAAATTGATTCTTCCCCTTTAAATATTTTTTCAACCTCTTTTGCTACAAAAAAAGTTGTCTCTGACGTCAAACAAACCACCTTTTTTTACGACGTACTAAATCAAATCTAATTAGCATCACAATATATTTTTTTCTAGCAATTATCTTTTTGTTATATATAAAAAAATACGTTATCAAAAAAATAATGTTGTCACATAATATAATTATTTATCTAATAAAAAATAGGTAAAAGACGTGTGACTATTGAATAGCTATTTATCTTTGTCAGCGCAAATGATTCATGACCAATTTGTGACAAAAGGATTAGTTTTTTCTTTATAGTAAGTGTAACCACACCCTTCGGGAACAGTTATTACTTTCTCTTTAAATAGATTTGATCCTAGTGACCGAATCTTATAACATATATTATTATGATATTGAAGGCGTTTGAGAGAAACGTATTTTTATTAATAGTGTATAAATTTTTGCATACTTAACATTAAAATTGTTACAATTATTTTTTCAGTAAACCAGTTATTACTAACTTATAATGTAAATTTTATGCGATATTTTCCTGCTATTAAAAGCTTACAAATAAACTTTTTATAAGTTGGAAAATTAGTTCGAAAATTTACCAATAGGAGCACTGCATGTCAATTAGTTCTTTAAATAAAACTAAAACACACGTTCTATGATGCAGTCCTTATTGTGAAACTGTCCTAACGCCAGTATTTTCATTAAATATTTTAACGACTCAAAGTAATGACGAAAATTCAACTTTGAAGCAGTTCGAAAAGCAAACTTAAGCGAATGTGCACCAATTTTCTATGCACCAAATTGAAACTTATAGGTAGACCTCTTAGGCACAAGCACGTAAAATATCAAGATAACCTGATGATTAGTTTTTGCTTATACTAGCGCTCAGCTAAATTGTGTGACTTTGATTTTTAAATAAAGATACAATTCTAAATAACTGATTTATGAAACATAAAAATATTTTTTTATGTGTGTCATACATTGAGTAGGATGTGTTCTTTCAACAAAAGTAAGCCACATTCTTGTACATTTCTTTCATGATAAATACATTAGGCGGAATAGCACATCGACCTTATTATGATATATCGTTTCTGAATCATGACCTGAGAAACCGTAATACTGCAATACTGCCGTGATAAGGTAAACTGCAGTAATCGCCACAATGAGTTGCACCATTTTTGCTCTAAAGTAAAAAAAAGTTCCAGTATGTTTTCTTACCGGTTAAAGTAATTGAGTGCTTGCAAAAAAGGTCCAAGTCACTACGGAAGATACTGCAGTTTACCTTAACGCGGCAGAATAGTTATACATTCTTGAACATGCATATTAAATTAAGCGATAGCCTGCAGCTTTGACCAGAGTTAATTACGGGACTGATTAATTTGGGACTGATTCACGGTATTTCCTTCATATTCTGTATAGGTGGAAATGCCATTGTATCAAGTAAACCGCAGATACCTTAGAAATTCGCATAAATTCTAATACACTTTGAAGAAAAATCATAATTATATTTCTTCTACCAATACCCTAAACATAACTTTATATAAATTTAAAAGAAAAATATTAATGTATAAGCAAAGTTTAGTTTTTTTTTAATTATTTCAATTTTCACCTAAAACCGGCTATTCGGGGAAACTTACTTTTAAAACAAACTTGAAAAACATGAAAACATGTCATTATGTTTAGTAGTTTTCTAATCATTCTTATCAAAATTGGAATTTTGTAGTTGGTGTTTGCCATATGGCAAATTGGCCATATATGGTTGTATATGGCCATATGCCATATGGCATATGGTTCTTGCATATGGCAAAAATTTTAAAAATCGAAATTATTTCAATTCCAATGCAGTTAATTTTTTTCAGTATTTTTCCCATAATGCATGAGTATTAAAGTTGCAAATATATTTTTTCGGTATAAAAAAATCATCTATGTGGGGTTAAATGGTACGTGTACTTTTAAGTCAATATAGTATGGACTAAAAGGACAGATTCAGGGAGCATAGCAGCTGTATCACAGGAATTTGAATAATCTGGAGAATTAGTTAAGCATTTGAGTGGGTGGGCTGACCTTTAAAATGGATGGATGCAATGGCATGGAGTATGTAAGGCCAGGGCTATGCTGAGTATGCAGTTCAATAACTTCCCAACAAGTACTATATATATAGAACGTGACTTGGATAATGTACCTCTGTTGCTAGTAAACACCGTTTGGAACATGAATAGCTACTCTAAAATATAGTTATTAATAGTTCGTCGAACTCTTAGTTAATGTTTGTACGTGAGAAAGAAATGTGTTATCCATTTATTATTTTAAACGTATAACTGAGAAAATAAACGAAAATGTCGTTTTAAATAGGCAAATATTTTTCGAACTAATACTTTCTATAATCACTTGCAAATAAAATCCTATTTATTTAAATCATTTGTCGTGTGTAAAATTATGCTTTTAATCAATTTACTCTCACATTCAATCAAATTACTAGTGAGTGAAGTATCACACAGTTTCATCCAACATCACACCTTCGTTTTCTACGTATATTGGACGATGAAATATTTTTACATCGATAATGAGAAAAAATACTGTATGGTAGTTAAAAATTACGCTTCAATAAACTTTAAGTATACCAGAGTAGGTTTTAAAATCACATTATTTTATTTACTACAACCATACAAACCAAGTCCATTAAAATATTATATGCAATGTATTTTCCTAAGTGGTTACAAAAATTACCCTAACATCGTGCGTAATTTAATCCATTATCCACGACTTTGTGAATACCATTAACACTTTCTTTAGTCTACACTTTTCTTTTCTTTTTTATTCGAAAGGAAAAGCAAAATAATTGTTTCATTAATCAGTTTGGAATTACGTCATAAAATGAATCACAATGTGATTCTTTGATTGTTCATCAATCGTTTACCAAGCAAGCGGCAAGACATTTTTTGCATACATTTATGCCTAGTTTTAGTTTATATTTTTTGTTATTAATAAATATTTAATTCTTCGAACTACAAATAAATCATGCCGACGATAAATAATATTGAGTTAATTTGCGGACGAATATTAAGGAAAATAGTTGATTTTTGCTTTTAGAAGTTTAATTTATAGCGGATGCTGTGTTTGGCATTTTTTGTCGAATGTGTATTAAACTAGGGTAGAAACGGATGTTGATGATATTTACTGTTAGGAATCTAGTTGTTTTCCTATTTGTATTTCCGTAAGTATTTAAGCAACAGAAAAAAGGCTATTTTAGCTCTATATGAACTTCTTGTTCCGAATAAAATGTTTAAATTTAAGTTTTTGACAATCGTTTTTCGTGTAACTTAATTTGTGGTAAAGTGTTTTGTGGAAATGTTCAGGATTATGGTCTTCAATGGTCTTATTTTTTGTTTATATTCGGATAAATTGAAGCAGATTGCTCATTTTCGTGAGGTTATTTTGTTTTGCCAATCGTGGTTAATAGGTTGATATTTTTAAAACTCCTAAAAAATTATGAAGATGTTGTTCGTCAAAAGACATGATTCCTCTTGTTAAAAAAAGTTTGACTTTACACAATTGTTCGTAAACATCTAAGTATTTTTTATTTACATATTTTTTGGTAATGTTTTTTTTTTTTGGGGGGGGGGAGGTATTTTTTGGTAATATTGTTTAAAACTAAACTTTTTGCCCCGATAGATGGCGAAGATCAAGAGTGCTTCGAAGGAAAGCCCAGGCGCCATTTTTCTGGCTCTTCCACCCTCAAGGCTAAGAACGTCGCTCAGGAGAGAGAAAGTACGTTCCATAATCCATTCCATCCGTTGAAATGCCTAACTATTACAGGCTGTAATATTTATTGTATCCAACTAAACTCAATTTCAGGCGAGATATTACCAAATATGTATTAAAATTTTTTTGTAGTTTCCTATTACTGTTAGAATTTATTTAATTGTTCAAATGAAAATTTAAAGTGTGCTGTTAAGAGTTTCTGAAGTCTCAATGCCACTTACCAAAAATAAATTATTCAATTTCTCATTTCTCACTGTTGAAATTTTTTTTTGTTCGATGCATCTACTATTTTACCTTTAGAGTTATTAAAATATATTTTTGTTTGGAACTGCTGAGAAATGAACTCTCTACTTTGTCCTACACTGCGATCCAAAAGTTTAGACAATGACGTTTTTTAGCTGTAAAATTTAGAATTGGGATAGTAGAATTTCAAAACATCCCTATATATATTAAAGAAGTATTTTGAAATGCTATAATCGAAATATAATAGCTTGATTTGCTATAACAAAATTTTTTTTCGTAAAATAAAATTTTGTGTGGTCCCAAAAGTTTAGACACAAATACGAGATTATGCTAATTTAAAGTACATAATGACCTAATTTTGCATTTTTATTGATGAATCATATATTTTTTATATGATAAATTAAAGAAATACGACATCCGGTGAACTAAACAAATTTAATAACGATATTAGTACAATTTTACTCCAAAAAGACAATATAATCACTTTAAATCTTTATTCAAATCATATTTGCTTCAAATTTACAATTTAACATATCAAAATACGAACCGAATGAATACCAGCCCATCACCTTAAAGTTCTGCCACGAATTCGTAGACTTATAGACGTTCATTGATCGATTTTCTTGATGAAAAGTGCAGTATTTCCCATATAAAATCACAAAATAGCAACAGATTATTCTTTTTTGCACTTTAGTACATTGCAGAGATAGTCACCTCTTCAAAAACACCAAAAAAATTCGGTTATTCCAAAGTAAATTCACTCTACACCATCACAAACTACCACCTTGATGCTAGAGTTTTTGAGAGTAAAAAACCGGTGTTTTCAAAAGCATATTTTTCAATATTCGGTTAAACCGAACGTGTTTAAACAGCACTAAAGATACAGGTTAAATTGTAACCGGTTCAAAGAAACCGGTTTTTCTCAAGAAACTTTAAATTTTAGTTTGAGGAAGGAACTTTCGTAATTGTGTGGAGTGAACTTGCGCTAAAATTTCCTACTTTTTTTGTCGTTTTTGAAGAGGTGACTATCCCTGCATTGTACTAAAGTGCAAAATAGAATTATATGTCCCTATTTTGTGATTTTATATGGGAAAGATTGCACTTTTCATCAAGAAAATTGGTCAATGCATGTCTCTAAATCCACGAATTCGTTTCAAAACTTTAAGGTGATGGACTGGTATTCATTCAGTTCGTATTTAGATATGTTAAATTGCAAATTTGAAGCAAATGGGATTTGAATAAAGATTTAATATGGCTTAATTGTCTGTTTGGTGTAAAATTGAACCAATATCGTTATAAAATCTGCTAAGTTCACCGGATATCGTTTTTTTTTAAATTTATCACATAACAAATACATAATTTAACAATAAAAATGCGAAATTATGCAATTTTGTACTTTAAATTAGCATAATCTCGTATTTGTGTCTAAACTTTTGGGACCATACAAAATTTTATTTTATGAAACTAAAAATTGTTATAGGAAATCAAGCAATTATGTTTCAATTATAGCATTTCAAAATACGTATTTAATATATATAGGGATGTCTTGATATTCTAATTTCACAAATCTAAATTTTACAGCTAAAAAACGTCATTGTCTAAACTTTTGGATCGCAGTGTAACATTGTCTGTGTTTTTTACCTCTGAAGTGAACTCTCTACTTAATACGAATATTATCTTTGCTTTCGATTTAGAATAAAAATATGTGAATGTTCGAAAAATGACCATGTTTTTTATGAGTGCGTAATTTATTGAATTTTGAATTAGAATTAGTCATCCACAGAACCACTTTTGAGCACCATATTAATCAATTTTCAATATAAAAAATTCAAACATTGAATACATCCCACAGATACCTTTCCACAATCGAGACATGAGAAAAGTACATGCATAGTACAAATGTATTCTACGGTGGGTGGAAGAGAGATGCTTTTATAATTCAAGAGGAAAAAGCGTCCCACGTTACGTTTTTAAATGTCATTTTTATGTGCACCATTGCTTTTAAAAAAGCACTTAAGTTTAGCATAACGGTATAGTTAGGTATAGTACAAAGTAGTAGTAAATACAACTGGGTGGTTGTTCACTGTATTTTTTACTCTAAGTTTTCTTATAATGGTATAATGCTTTTTACAAACCATTCTGAAGCTAATAGCCATTTGAAACTTAGCATGCGTTTATGCTACGGATGATAATGCAATCTTTCATACCAAAATAAACTTTCTGAATAAGTTTATCTAAATAAAATATAAAAATAATAATTACTGAATAACTTGTGGGACAAATTAAGTAACAAGAAAAACGAATATTAAATTACTGAAATGTAACCTTTTTATACGGTAAGGAAGATGTAAAAAGTATTTACAAATGGGTCGTTACTGGTGTAAGGTTCTTGTAATTTTGACAAAAAACTATTAATACAACGATAATGGCCAGACCTGATTTGGCAAGCTTGAAAATTTAATGTAGGTATTTCTGTCGAGATTATTGAAATTTAAAGTGGAATGTTTATTGTTTACGACGTTTGGGCATTTTCGTTGCAACGTAACGCGTATCTCATAATCGAGACGGGAAGTTATATACAGCCCAGTTAAACAAATTCTACAAAAAATCTGCAGAAAAGTGTTGAACTGTAGATTTTCATTCAAAAAATCTTAGAATATTCTGCAGAACAAAACTTTAGATTTTAAAAACTGCAAATTTTTACAAATATCTTGAAGGCCTTTTCACTTAGACCTCTTTCCAACGTGAAAGCATTACTTGCATTTTACAGATGTCTGAACACTTTACAAAAATTAAAAAATATACTATTTTTTTACAGCCCAGTTAATATTGTTCAAACTTCAACCCCGAAATTATTTTTTGTCTTTAAAATCTAATTTCGTATGTCTGCAGATTTTTGAAGACAATAAATAGTACTTGTAACTTTTTCCACGTTTTACAAAAATCGGAATTACTAAACTGTGTCTCCGCGATTTTATTTTTAAGGTATATAGTAATGGTATTCACAAATGGTTTATCAAAGGGCAAAAGCTCTTGACGGAAATTAATAATTCAACTAAAAGGGCCGGTCGAATTGGCGACTTTTGGCGAAATTGATTTTTAACGTGGGGTTAATATTCTTGTCGAGTTGATTGAATTATTAAGTGGAATGTTTACCAAGTGTGGACAGTTTGCCAAATCAAGACCGAGAAATTAAACAATAGCTGTTCCAAATTAATAGTGCATGCTTTTAAAAACGTATTAAAAATAGTGTTTTGTCTCCACTTAGGGTGCTATCTGGACCCGGACTTTGAGCCCGCCAAGTCCCCCCTGGGTTCGCCCCGCGCAAGTGTCACATCCGTCACGTCTTGTACCTCGACCATCTCGGCACAGTCTATGGGAAGAGACGCATCCAAACAGAAGTGAGCTTACTGCAACGTCTTATGGAGACATATTGTGTTATAAAAATGCGCATTGGTTAAGGGCCTTGTATAGTAACAGATCTCTATGCAATTCCAATGGGAAAACTTTTGACCCTGTTTTTAGATAAAGCATACGATATGTAGTCACGAAAACTTACCAAAAAATACAGAAGAAAGGTATTTTGCTATTTAAATAATTAAAAGTATAATTTTAAAGATATTAAATAGTTATAATTAAAACAATTTTTTAGATATGTACATGCTGTTAGTGCTGTCATCTGTAGTTTGTGAACAATTACTTAAGTTTCGCTTTAATTATAACTAATTAATATCTTTAAAATTATACTTATTACTTATTTTAATTTCAAAATAACTTTTTTGGTAGGTTTTGGGACTACATACCGCATACCTTATTTAAAAACAGGGACCAAAGTTTCCAGATTGGAACTTCTCTGTTTTAGTCATTTCTAAACAATAAAAAACTAGAAGCAAGTATGTAAACTTTTGTAATATATAAAAGCAAGGTTCAAAGAATGGTACTTTGTTCCCAAACTTTTACCAGATGATAAATATATGCAAATTACGAGCTATCCAACTTAAAATGCTTACATTTAAAACAAGTATATATTATAGAGTAAGTTCAGGCTTTGAAAACGAATGTGCAATAAAACGCACATATTTTTCTTTTATTTAAAGCTTTGATATCCACGAGTTGTTTAATATTAGAAATCCGAAGCTAAAATATGTGTTTCCTTTCGTTCAACTATCTTCGAGACAATGGCATTTAATTATCTTTTAGCATTGATATAACGTATATTTTGGCGTCATGAAAAGATTGTTTCTTATTAAACTTGTTATCTAAATTCATGGAAGTTATTTAAGTCTTAAATTATTCTGAATAATAAATTTACTAATCATCTCAATCTTGAAACTTCACCTTGAGCTACAAATATCTTAACTAAATCTAAATATTTAAGCCCAACTTTAAGGTTATTAAACTATTATAAATGAATAATTCTGAGTTTAAGTAATCTTATTAAAAACTGTTTCTATGAACGAGTTTTTAATATTTTATAAAATCTCCTTACACTCAGAAAATCTTTATATCAGGTCCTAGAATCTACATGCACGTTGTTTCATTGAATTTCCGTGAAATATATAAATAGTTTATGAGCTCTGGGATTAAAATCTGTTTAGTTAACTTTCGTCATTAATCATTTGAGACCGCTTTCGCTGAAACTCCTTTAGTTAATGGGAACAACCTCCTAACCATCATAATGCATAATGTAATTTCGAATTTAACTAGACGTAGTTAGGGGGATTAAAAATGATTTAGTGATGCTTGTTAAGTTTTAATTTTTCAAGTTAGTTAAAGTGAGAGATTAATATATAGGTTTAAAATTATATCGATAGAACACTAAATGTAGTTTTGTCATTTAAATAACAGCACTTTATATTTAAACAAATATAATCTCATTAATTAACACTAAATGTAGTTTTACCATTAAATTAATATATATTAGATGGCAGCATTTTATATTTATTTTGCAACTTTGTTTACAAACATTCGAAATGTTGTCACATGTAAATTTAGTTTCATGAGAGATGGAATAAAAAAGTTTTATATTTGGGTTATAACACCATCTACCAATTTAGGAATCAAATTGTTTTATTTATTTTGAATTTAAAAATATATAAGAGGATCCCGTTTTCATCATTTAGTATAAAACAATATATAGATCATTAGTTCTTAGTGTAGAGCTTGATCTGAATAATGTCAACAATAATACCGCAAAAATAAAACGTACCAAAATCGTAATGACAATGGTCTACGACACTTATCCAATGTTAAAAAAACTATTGAATTTTTCTCATAATGTCTCTAGTACTTGAGGACAAGACAATTGCAGAATCGGTAAATACTAAAAGATTAAGATTTTTATTTCATTGAAATGCATTTATGTTAAAGTAGACCATTGATAGCTTTATAATAAAAAAAATTGATTATTATAATTTTTTGAAAATCCATATACAATATTTTAGAACAGTACTACTTGGACCTGCCTCCCAAATGTAGAAAAGTTGATAAATATGTGGGTTAAACTAAAGAATCTTGGCCGGATTTGGCACCGTTTCAAAAATATCGCCAGGTCGAATGACAACAAACCCCGGTGTCGAAACAACCAATGAATGACCGTAGTATGGAGAACGTGACACGATAAGAAACTTTCCCATTGCTAATTTCGACAATAGTTGCCATAGTACCAGTAAGTCGGGGTTCCCAGATTTGGCGTAAAATATCCGGCCACGATTCTTTAGTTTAACCAATCTGTGTTTTATTAATGCTATTTTATTTATATCCGTGTAGGTATGAAATCTCTAAAGCTGCTCTGGCGAGATTTGCAAAGCGTCTCACATCAAAGGACAAATCTTCAAACAATAAAGCGATCCACCAGTTCCCGTCAACCATACCAAACATGTAAGACAATATTTAATATTTTGAATTGAACTTATGTTTGTGACAATTTCATCAAATATTTCCTATTGTCTACATGCATATCATATAAAGGACTAGATTGGCAGATCATGTGACCTCTAATGCTTACAACGGGAAGCGTACGGAGACCCCAGAGGAGGGGGAATTTGACCAGGGTTGCCATCTCTTCAATGAGAAAAATAAAATGAAGAAATACCATTTATATTCTAAAATTACAAAAAATATTATAAAAGTACTAGAAAAGCGTTTCACGCATTTTTAAAGTCACTAAAATATTCCGCAATACAGTTTGTATTTTTATGGTATATTTTTGAAATTTTACAATGGGGTTGTTTCACGGAGGATCTGGCAATAGCTATACGATCTTGTTTTCCTTACTCTCTAACAACTCTCTAAATGTCTCTGCTCTCTATTTACTTTTGTTTTGGTTAGTAGGTTGGTAGAGATAATCAGGTTTGTGTGCTGACCAAGCACACTAACCTGAATATATGTCTACCAACCAACTTAATCCAAACAAAAATAATTAGAGAAAGGAAAACAACACCGTTTAGCTATTGCCAGATCCTTCGTGAAACAACGCCATTAAATTTTCTTTCTTCGTAGCACTTTTCTCCTTAAAGTGGTGGCAACATGGCCAAATTGCCCCTCCTCTGGGGTCTCCATGCGCGTCCCGTCGCTAACATTTTAGGTCACGTGATCTGCCAATCTAGTATTTTATATATCTATGATTGCCTACATGCGGCTTCATACTCTAATCTACTAACATTCTTGCATGAGGGACTTCCTTCAACTTTACCCTTATCCCAATAATTGAAAACCATCTTTCCGAAAGAAGCACAACAAAAGTTTCATACGTAAAAGAGGACAAATCAAATAAGAAAGGAGCCTCAGAAGTATTTTTGCCTGCATAATGAGTTATCGTATATATATATATTTATTCGACCAGGCAAAAGCGTCCTGAAAGAGAGGATTCAGTTGGAAAAAACCTGGAAGTCATTTTATTCTACTTTCTTGATTCGCCATTTTAGACAGATGGAGGACGGTGTTCTTTTAACAGTCGCGTTTGTTGCCGAATTCTGTTATTACTTTTTGTTTCAAAGATCGAATACGAAGAGTACAGAAGAAAAACAATTTCATTGCATACGAATCTTCCCGTGTTATAATGTTATTGGCAGACGTTGGTGTCAGAAGACCGGTTTCTCTCTAGGTTCTTCTTTCACGGTACAAACGTGTGACTAGTGTTTACTGATCTCTGGCTTGAATCAGAGTTGCCGAGAGAGAAAAACAACGTGAGTAACCGGTTCCTTACACCAGTTTAGGCGATGACTCACTATTGTTGCCAAAGAGGCATGCTGTAGACAGATCCTATGCAATAAAGTTGTTTTACCATTTCATATTAAGAGTACATTGAAAAATACCCTTCTTCGACATGTTATTTGTTCGTATTAAGCCTGTTTGGCGACGATAGCGAGTCATTGCCTGAACTGGTGTACGAAAACTGTTTTTTTTTTCACTTTGTTCTTCTTTGGCGGCAGCCCTGATTTACGCGAGACACGAGTCCCGCTTTTTTTACCGAGGGAGAAAAACCAAGGGGGAAACCGGCTTCGTCGCTGATGTCCGCCAAGCAGACGTGAATACGGGAAGATTCCTAGTCCTTACGGGAGTCCATTCTAGCAAGTTGCCGAGTCCTTACTAGCAAGGGGTTTTTACCCTGGACTTATGTAACCTGTATTTTATAGTACTGAATGTTTTATAGTACACTGTCAGAAATAACACTTTCATTTTTGACGATTCGTGAATCCTCAAGTCTTATTTCGTTAATTTTGAGGATTGTATTGAGGTTTGTTTTGAGGAACTATCACGTGAACGCGAATCCTCACTTTTACGATCGTGATTTGACGATTCTGTATCTTGATTTTGAGGAAAATGAATCTCATTGTTGTACTCACAGCTCAAAAATGACGAAATATTTCTTTAGATTAGACGACTTTCAAATCTACATAAAATGACGATTCAAATTTCTTCACTTTGAGGAAACGAAAACTCGGAGCATTTGCCAGTAACGGAATCGTCAAAATTAAGGAAAATTTCGTCGTTTTTGAGCATTCATTTTTGAGAGTGTACATTTATAGAAATAGAGAGGTGGTGAGATTGTCCTTTAGTGTTTAGTGCTATGTTGTAGATTAGTATCCTTTAACTTTTTTTTAATCAGTGGTTATTTTCTTTTGATTATTACTCCAGTAAACTTATTTATTTTCATTTTTAATAAAAAAAATTTCGAGAATTTGCCGAATTGGCAACAATGGAAAATATTAAATCAAAATGTAATTCTCCTGTTATTTATATATGGAATAATGTTTTGATTAAATTTGAAATTCTTAATGAATTTCGGAAACCTAGAATGACTTTTGCTTCAATTCGGCGTATCGCGCTTGTCTGGAGCACTTAAATTTTAGATTGTGAAAGAGGGCAGTAGAAGGACAGGCAGACGGATGAAGTGGCTATAATACTTTCTAATTTTTACATTACAAACGTAGAGAGAAATTAAAAGGAGAGTAGGCTTAATATAGAAAGCTCTGTGCCGTTTTCTTAATGAACAAAGAAACACATCGTGCTATATATTTTGACATCATTTAAAACCGATTTATACACTCTAAAAAATGAATGCTCAAAAACGACGAAATTTTCCTTAATTTTGACGATTCCATTACTGGCAAATGCTCCGAGTTTTCTTTTCCTCAAAGTGAAGAAATTTGAATCGTCATTTTCATGAGCATTTGAATGTCGTCTAATCTAAAGAAATATTTCGTCATTTTTGAGCATGTGAGTACAACAATGAGATTCAGTTTCCTCAAAATCAAGATACAGAATCGTCAAATCACGATCGTAAAAGTGAGGATTCGCGTGTACTCAAAAGTCACGTGATAGTTTGACGAAACAATCCTCAAAATTAACGAAATGAGGCTTGAGGATTCATGAATCATTAAAAATGAAATTGTGTTATTTCTGAGAGTGTAGGACAAAAAAGGAATTTTATCTTGAATATTCATTGTAAATAGAATTGTTTCTTATTCAATTGACAGCGATTTAAATGTATAAAAAAAATTTCAATGTTATTTAAACGACCATACCTTCAACAGGCAGGTAGATGTTCGTTCGGGTAGACAGATAGACAAAAATAACTTTATAAAAAATATGTCTTTGATGTCGTACCTTTCTAGCAAAACAACAGGTTCAAAGGTTTTTTAAGAATTCAATTGGACGTATACCGAATTCGGTGAGGTTGGGGTGGGGGTATAAAGACAGACGGATATTTCTAGCATGTCTATTCCTTATTTTACTCCTTAACCTTCTAATGCATAGTGTTGAAGTTTGGCAACAAGTAACATAATCCACTTTATTGTATTAAACTAGAGCTCCCTCTCGACAAATTAGTTTTTTTTCATCTATTACATTCCATTTTGAAGTTTTAGTTATTAATAATCCTCATAGATGACAGTAGTAAAAGTGTATTCAAAATTAAAGAATGAGGTTATTTACTGTTGCGAAATTACGTTTTTGGCAGTATTCTAAGTATAATAATATTAGTACTAAATACAAATAAAGTGTTTTGAAAATTTAATTATAATTAAAAGGGTTATTTTGAAATATAAATTTAGTAGTGTTTTTAGTCATTATTATTGAAATTGGAATTTTGTAGTTGTTTTGTGTTATTTGGAAATTTTTTTTTAATTGAAATTATTTAAATTCTAATGCAGTTAATTTTTTTTAGTATTTTTCCTATAATGTATGAGTATTAAAGATACATATATATTTTTTGGGGATGAAAATAAAAATTCATGCATTAGATTGTTAATTATTTCGAATTACAAAAATGGAAGTATAACCTTGAAGCTATAACTTATCTTGCACAAACATATCGAAAGTAACATATTGTTTATGTTTCATCAGTTCTGCTCTATCCAATTTTTTTCTCTAAGCTGCTTACGCATTCACTTTGTTTCTTATCCCGCAGCCAGCAACTCTATCGATTATTGAATTTGGGCTCACTTGAATTATTTGGTGATAGAGAAATTGAATTTATAAAGAAAGGGAAAGACAGAGAAAATTTATAAGGCGAAGAAACCCCTTTCTGTTCTCTATGGGAATATTGGATTGTTTCGAAAAGTAATTTCGCATACATTATTATGTTTTCGGGGGCATTTTTTTAAATCTTATGTCAGAAATCCTGTATTAAATTTGATAGGAAAGTTGAACATGAATCTTTAGACAATCTTTCTTATTGGGTTAAAAAGATTGAAATTGCTGGCGAATGGAGTAACTTTGCCTCTAAAAGGTAACCTTTGCCCAAACATAAAACCCGATAGTTATGGCCTATATTTATTGCTGTTAAATTTGATAGGAAAGTTGAACATGAATCTTTAGACAATTTTTTTATTGGGTTAAAAAGATTGGAATTACTGTCGAATGGGGTAGCTTTGCCTCTAAAGGGTAACCTTGAGCCAAATATAAAACCCTATCCTATAGCTATTTTTTTTTGAAGAAATATTTTTTTACTCCTTAGAACAAGGCAGAATTGTCACTAATTAAATTACAAGTGCGTATTTTTAAATATCGTGTTTAACCTCTTGCGTCCAGGCGTCCCCATTTGGGGACATTTTTTAAAACTTCCCCACAAACAATTAACACGTCAATTGGTTAATTAGTTCTAAATTGTCCAAGGAGATCCAAATATTAGTTGAAACAACAAATAGCCTTTGATTACAGGTATCAGTTATTTATTTCTACAAAAAAATGTAGTTGAACAAGGGCAATACCATATTGGAGTTCTTAAAAAAATTATTAGATTTTTTCTCAAACTTTTCAAAAAGTTATTTTAGTAGTTAATTTGAAAGGCATTTTTCATTAAAAATAATGTTAAAATAATATGTTAACTACAAATAAGTGATACGGCCTTTTTTTGTTGCATTTATAGCACAAAAAATGTGTATTTTTAGAGTTTAAGGCCTGTCCTTAAGTAACTATTAAACATAATTTTTTTTAAAAATTCTTTTTAGCATATATTTGTATGAAAAGTATGTTTAGATTATAAGAATATACGAGTAAGATTTTGCTCGGGACTTAAGAGGTTAAGGAGAAGTTAAGAGCCTGAAAAATTGATCCAAAGTTACCTTATTTAACGGTACATTAAATGAATGTCAAGCATGAAACTTTTGGTAAATTGTATAATTTGGGTCGCCATTTTCAGATTGGCGGGGGACAGATATGACCCATTGAATCGGAGCCAGCCCCAAGTCCTGCATGAAGTCCTAACATAAAATAGTTTCTGTAATACTACAAATGCATTAGATATCACTACATTATACAAAGAAAAGAGCACTTAAGGCCAAAATTATATTTATTAAGATCAAAACAGGATGCAAGCATGAAATATTTGAGCACCATTTCAGAAAATATCAATTTTGTTTGTAACAGACACCACAGTAGATTTGCCGCACATCAAAAATACCACATAGTCATGAAAAATATCACATTACAAATATCACAACGTTATGAAAAATATTACATCAAAAATATCACAACGTTATGCAAATATATCACATCAAAAATATCACAACGTTATGCAAATATCACATCAAAAATATCAGAACGTTATGCGAATATCACATCAAAAATATTACAAACTTATGAAAATATTCACAAGTAATACGGCGGCAGTTTTGGAAATAACAGTAATTTTTTAGTTCTGTCACACACACATAATTTCGTTTATAATTTAGATATATGCAATTCACTAAAAACATGTTTGGAATCAATTTAAAAATTTGCTGACATAATGTTGCAGCTTTTACAATAACATCTATATCATACATTTTCATCACGTTAAGACCTTGAATTGTTCAGTCTCATTTTACTAAACATACTGTTACTTTGCGACATTAGACGATGTTAAAATTCGTCGCAAGTCTTATATGTGGACTCACTGAAGTTTGACTTGCAGTCGTAGAAGCCAATGTTCATGCAGTACTCCTCCAAATATTTGGCGATGGAGTCGACTTTAGCAGGGTCGTTGCTTTCAGACTTGCGGGGGACAGTGATGACCCATTGAATAGGAGCTAGTCCCAAGTCCTCTATGAAGTATTGAGGATCGGCATTTTCAAAGTCGTTGCGGAGAATGAAGTCCACGACTTTTTCCTTGAAGTCGGTGGCGTCTCCTAACTTTTCGACTTGAAGAGGATCAATAGGCTGGGTGATTAAGTCATCGTGGATGGCTTTGCCGTCTGTGTAGGCTTCAATGCCGGCGATGTATTCTTGGAACTCGCATATTTCTTGGAACTCGAGTTCGGATTCATCGTCTTGAAAGCAGCAGCAAAGTCTATGAAATTAAGCAAAGCAGTTATCAATAAACGTCACACTTTGTATACTTAAAAAAATTACGCAAAATCTATCGGCTGTTTATTTTTATAATTTTGCATGTTTTGCAAATAAATTTCACTAAACAGATTTATTCTGCTAATAATAAATGATTTTTTCGCCATTTAAATTTTGATACTAATGTTGCTACTTAATCTACTATTCTTGTAGTAGTTGCTTCAAAAATAATTGTTTAACAAAATAATTAGTTTTTATTTTAAGAAATAAAAATTTTACTCTTTTTTTCCATTGCAAATTTGAAAATAGCATAAGTTTTTCATATTTTCATCATTTTGGCGTTGTTTTTAATGTTAAGTGTTAAAAGTTTGAGTTATTCAAGTGTTAAGTTTTATGTATAGCACATAATTTGTACTTAGTGGTAAAGATTTTATTGTTTAGTAGAATTGATGCTTGAATGTTGGTTTGGATAACTGCACTAAATTTTATATAAATAATAAAAAAAGATTTGATTAAATAATAAAATAAATATTATGAAAGTTAAAAACTTAATAACATGCGTCGGTTTTTGTATCCATTAGTTTTTTAAATCCCACTTTAACTTAATCAATTGTATGATAAAAATTTAATTTGTGTATTTAATCTTTTTATTTAAGTGTTATATTAAATAATATATTTTTAACTAAATTATTTTTACTTACAAGTGCTTCTTGATCCATCTTTTAGCCTTGGTAAAAGGCATTTTTATCTTTTGTTCGCTGGCGTACTTTAAAGACAACTCGGCAAACTTCAACAGTCGATTCTGATGCTGCTCAACAACTTGAATTGCAACTTTCAAATAGCTTTTAAAAACTTTTTTGAGTGTTTAAATTACTTCAAAACTCTAGACTTGTAAGCGTTAGGCTTCTCAATTCATTTGTTATTCGATTAACCTCAGAAATGTCTAGTTTTTTTTATGCACTATTCGCTTTTATATAAGCATGATATTTTTATTCAAACTACTATCACAAACGAAAAATAAGAAATGGTGTCGTGTATTGTTGTATATTTGTTACATTAAACATTGTTACTCTAAATTGACGGTGGTTATTATAATAAGAATTATTTTTATAAATGTGATTGTAAGACCAATAAAGCATTGTTAACACCTTTTGCATTCTTAATAAGTTAAATAAGACACGTTCTATCTTCCCAAGGGGGACAGGAAGACTTGATTGAAGCCTATGTTAAAATAGTCGTATTTATGTACCTTAATCGTAGAAACTTTTAATTGCATTGATTTAAAATTTATAACTATTAATCTTCAAATATTTTAACAAATATTGCCACATGCCTTTGTAAAACTAAAATTTAATGTTTTAATTATAATTTACCGAAAAAAATATTTAAAAAAATTGGTAATAATTTAAAAAGTATATAATTTACATTTCTGCAAATTCCTATGTCAATTTGTGTTAAAATACAATGTATAAAAATTAAAAATTTTAAGGCAAAATAATGAGTATATTTGAGAAAAAGGTACAACAGAACGGTGAAGAACAGTACATTTTAAGAAAACAATCGATCAAAGAATGTATAAAAACAAAGTTTTGTTGCTATTTACTTACGGTTATATTATTACGATTTGAAAAATGAAAAATAAGTTTTCCAATTATGTTGCAGTTAAATACCTCCAATTCGGCTCATAGTTAACAATAAATTTAATTTTTTTAAATAAAATAACTGAATGTTTAAAAATGCAAAAAAGTGGAAGAGAAACTAAACTTACGTTGGAAGTTTTTGGCAGAAGTTTATGCAACATTAATGATGATTTCATAGTCGAAAGAGTTAAGCACTTTAACAAATCTGGTCAGGCTGACTAAGGTGCTAACCCACCACTTTACTTTTGTCGAAAAGTTCAATATATTACTCACATAGACCCTCTAGTCTATCTTCATCTCTCCTCCTTCCCTCTGTACATCTAAAACTATCGTGTCTTTGTTTGTTCCAGAGAAGTCACTCCCCTCCGCCGCTCAGGGAGCGTGGACAGCCTTCTGGAGTCCAACCTCTACTCCGGCTCCGACTGCGGCTCCAACTGCAGCTCCATGGCGTGCCTGGTGGCGGCCCCCTCGTCCTCGTACAACCTGTCCTCGTCCCCCTCGCACCACGGCACCACCCTCAGCGTCCCCTCGGAGACGGAGGGGGGCCGGTCTGTCATCCCCACGTCCCCGTCTGTGCCCGCCAAGCTGGAGGCGCATCGGAGGGGGGACATACCGTCTTCCCCCAGTGTGCCCAACAAGTTGACGAAAGGCCTCTCCGGTAATTTAACTATTTTGTAATCAAAAATTAAGCAATTTTATTTATTGCTTTCAAAACCTAGATAATTCTTCCTATTACATTGGAGAAAAGTCCATTGAACTCGTAACACAAAATTAGCAACTTTTTATAGACTTTGGCGATTTTTTAAGCACAATATAGAGGAATTTTGTTGCTTAGTGATCGAAATGTATCAAAACTTCGAAAACGGGTCTGTACCTATTCTGGAGAGATAACAGTATTCTTTGCTCACTACGCACTCCGTACAATTACAACTCAAGCCCCTTCGTCCTCATTACAACCTGTCATCGTCCCCCTCCCACAACGGCACCACCCTCAGCGTCCCCTCAGAGACAGAAGGGGGCGGTCAGTTATTCCAACTTCACCCTAGTGTTCCTACCAAACTGGAGGCGCGTCGGAGGAGGGACATACTATCCTTCCCCACTGTGCCCCAACTATACCGTGTTTATTTACTAGGCAAGCTTCGAAAACACTTTCTTTCCCCCATCCCTTCGCTTGGTTTTCTAAGAAAGGGGGGAGCGTCATTTCTCTAAACCACGCGCTTGAGGTTCTGCTGTGAGGTTGACAGTTAAAACTAAAGTAGGGTGGAAAAAAAACAAGCTCATGCTGTTTCCAAGAAAACCACATGCGGGGTGGGGGAGGAAAATGCTTTCGAAGCTTACATTCAGGTTAGACCGGGTATAGTTGACGAAAGGCCTTTCCGGTATTTTACTGTTTTATTATCAAAAGCTAATAGTAACTTCCTTTTCAACATGTGCCAATTTAATTGTGGATGGGGAGGGGGGTGATTGTTAATTCATTCAATTTCCTAAAACTTCCAGGTCATATTAGATGTTGTTGTTGTTGACGTGTCCGTGGATATCCCGCGGAAGATGATTGCCATGGCCTCCGAAGAGGTTTGACTTCTTTTTACACAAATGAGGATGAAGACAAACTCATAGACAGTAACACTCTATTCACAAGACAAACATACGTGCGCTTTCCAATCTTGATTCGAACCCGGGACCTACTGGTTGGGATTCAGAGGCACCACCCACTATGCCGAGTGGGCGGTAGGATATGATAGTATTACTATGATAAGAAAATGTGAAGAAGACACCTGCTCTACCCAACAATATATTATCCTAAGTCTTGATTTACAGTTAGATAGTGTTACTGTGGATGGGTTACCGTTACTACGGAATTTATTTTAAACTTCGACAGAAGAGGCCCTGAAAATCAGCATTTCTAGCATGATTTCGGTGGCCTTGCAAAATTCACTCTTAAAACAAGAGTGAAATCCACTCCAGTTGGAGAAGTGCACTTTCGACACTGGAAAGGATTGAATATTAACTCAGACTGAGTTAAAATCACTCGTTTGGATTGATCCTGTCGGAGGCTTAACACACAAAGAATCCGCTCCTTCCGGGTAAGTGCATTTTCCAGACTGGAGGAGTGAAATTAACTCAGAGTTAAAATCGCTCGTTTGTTTTAAAAGTGAAGTTAGGAGAGCTAAATTGCATTAAAAAACTGTAAAACTCGCAACAAACTGGAAAAATCTTACAAAAATTGTACTTTTGAACTGTAGGCATCAACCACTATTAATTTTTTTGCCTCATTAATTTTCTTTAATTTTAATGAATTTTTTATTATTTCTCGGCAAATATTAAGCATTAAATTCTTATAAATACCTTTTTATAAAGCCCGTTGCAATGACCTCGTCAAGATTTAGTGTTTACCCAAAACCCTAGCTTTTAAAACAAATTACATTTGTCAAAAATACAACATATTCAACTTTCATAAAATATTATACGATAATAATACTTACATGATATTCCTGATGACTTTAATAAAACATTAAATATTTAAGCTTGCTTAATATTTTAATGCTCCACTAACGATAATGCCATAATGAAAATTCCATCCATTTAAGATTAGAAAATCGCTGACCTCATCCCACCCGTATAAATATATTAATGCATCAAATATTAACGTTATTACTTTTTACTTTATGGGGCATTATTATAAAAAATGAGATAACTTTGTTATCTCATGCGTAAAATCATTTTTCTTCTTTATAGTTCTTGGGTTAAAGCCTAAATTATGACGTGATACCAAGTATGGATATAAATGATGCTTAAAAATAGTATGGTAAATGAATATTGCAATTATTTAGTCCAAAATAATGAAACTTTTTGGCTAATTCATGTGTCAATGACTCTGTAAAATTTGTTTGTTATGACCGTCTTTGTGTCTAAAACTGTTACGAATTAAATTGTAAGTAATTGTATGCTAGATATAAATAACTGGATAATATATTAAGCGTCTATTCATATAAAAAAATAATTTCAGTAACCACTACATTTCTTGACAAAAATATATTAATTTAAAATTATGTTCTATTCTATACCATATATGCCGACCCGGCAGCACAAAGGTTAGGGAGGGAGCTAGCCTTTGGAGCTTCTAAGTTCGAATGCCGGTAAGGCAAGGATGTTTGTGTTTGCCAATAAATGCTGTTCATGTCTACGTGTTTGTGTCGTGCTTTCTTTGTGAGTCTCTCGTGACTTTGTCACTTCTAGCGAGTAGGGTAACGGGCTATAAAGCCTATGCTCCTTCCTTCTAGAAGGAGCATCCATTATCATTTGTCATACCCTATATATATTCAAGTTAATAAGGATCTGTTTGAAATTGCACTACTATTTATATTTAGTTTTATTTGTTATGTACAAATACGTTTTAATAAGATTAATTTCCATCTCAACTTCATGTATAGATTTTTTTATGGATTGTAATTGTAAATATTCCAGGTCAGTGCTTAGAAAACCCAGAAGTTCTTCTTGAAGGTTTACCTCTGAGTAAAGCTGAAAGGAAACGTTTAGAAAAACTTAATAAGATTAACATAGATTTACAAGGTAGGTAAATATTTGATATTTTTTAAATAATATTAAAAGAATTAGAATATGAAGAGTTTTCTTAAATTTTAGTTTAACATCAAGCAATACTTTATTGTTTCAATTCATTTAAATATAATTTTAAAAAATAAAACAAGAATTTTATTGACTTTCAGAAATCATTTTATGCTTTAAAGTTATAATCTTAGGGAAGTTTTCAAGTTCATATTAAATTAAATACCACTTATTCTATAAAAACATAATTAAATATTAATTTACATTCTTAAACTTAAAAACTTATCTTCTGATTCCATAACTAAAATTTAAAAAACTAATACTTTAATATTTTAATTAAAGAAGCATACACACACAATTTCCTTTGGGGTTACTAAAAAATTAAATGCGTACAAAATAAATATGCCTAAACATGCTACATCAAATATGCGATCAGCTAAATCAATTCAAAGACAATGTGACAAAAAACTCGTATAGACAATCTTAACTATTAAAGAAGTTTTTAACTTGTGTAATTAAATTTTAATGAAATGCAGACTAACCTTCTAATCCCTCCATTTTTTACTACACCCTTATCCCCCCCCCCCACCCAAAAAAACCCCACATACCTTTCATCTAAGAAGAAACGCATTGGTTAACCAAAAGTGTAATTAAAATTTTAACTATTTTGAGAATAACGGTTTGAACAAAATATATTAGTAACAAAATAAGTATTTCCTACTAATGCATTGAATTAGCTTTTGATGAAACAATTTAACTGGTTGATATGATAATATTACACATTTTATTGTACATATTTAATTTTTTTAAATGAAGGTACCGCTATCCCCACACTAACCCAGTTATTCGCTTTGCCCAAAACGTTAACTTTTTACTGCATGAGTAAAAAAAAAATGTTTGCATTCATTAATATTTTTTTTTAATATTTTGGAATATTTTGGTGCGGTTAGTTTCGTTTTACAATGATAAAATGGTTTTCGGAAGCCCCTTAATCTTTTCAAATTTTAAGATATAAAAAATTAAAAATATTTTTTTTAATTATATGTGCTGCTAGGAAAACTGACAGTCACTTGATGGGTTTGTAAGTCAGTATCCCTCGAGTTGAGAAAATATTAAATAGCTACATATTTTTCGATATGATTCTAATTTTCTATTATTTATCAATAATAATAATAAATTAGACACATAGTAATTTGATCTATGTGTTTTTTAGTTCCAATGCTAATAAATTTTAAAATGCAGTAAGTTTTTTTAAAGTAAACCTTATTTCTACCTTACCCTTCATTACCCCTTACATTTAATTTTTAAGTTTTCATAAAATCCGTCAAGTACTTAAGAAAAAGATATTTAAAAGTACGAATTATGATCTTTGTTTACGGCTATAGCACAAAATAATTCTTTTATAAGAAGTACAAAAAACACTTAACTTTTACCTAAAAAAGTAAACTACACTACACGTATTTTAAACCAAGATCATAGAGTAAACCTCACCAACAACGATCGCCTCACATTT
The DNA here is from genome assembly GCA_023701765.1 of Hylyphantes graminicola. Taxonomy (NCBI): domain Eukaryota; kingdom Metazoa; phylum Arthropoda; class Arachnida; order Araneae; family Linyphiidae; genus Hylyphantes; species Hylyphantes graminicola. The sequence goes on along the minus strand of CM043119.1, from coordinate 3,717,890 downwards.
TTCTTATAAACGTTTATCTTTCTAACGAAGCAAGAAAAAGTTTTTATCTCCCAAAAAATATAAGCAAAAAAATACAAGAATGTTTACTGAACTACACAAACATTCTCTAGACAAAAAAAAGGCATTGTCTTTTGTTATTTTTTAACTTTGGTATGTTTAGAGACGAATTCTTTTGTATGTTTAGAGACGAATTCTTTTGTAAATAAATTGTATTTGTAATAAAATAATCAAATCCTAACAAAGTATGCAGAACGAAAAAGAGAAAATTGAGGAATTTTGTTACAAAATTTGCAGCTTGCATTAGGCTACATCATTTCCAATCTTAAAAATTCGTTTTAAAGTATTGTTACGCTTAGTTAAAAAAAAAAGGAACTATACTTGAAGAAATCGTATTTAAATTGCTAATTCGACACAATAACTAATACAAATGAATTTTTTAACCCTTTCAGTCACAGTGATGCCATTTGGCATCATCACTTTCAAAATTTTTTTCAAAATGTTTAAGTCCCGTTATGACATCCAAACAAGCATCATTCGATTCTTCACACTTTGTTCATTAGACAATATTTTACCTTAATCTCAATAGAAGTCAGAACTACTGTTTTTTTTTATTCAGAAAATAGCCAAAAAGCGTTTCGCCTGATTATTGATAAGTTCACTTCAGTTCCACATATTTAAAACACAATTTAAACTATTTCGGTTAAAATAATAATTTTTTTTTTAATAATATGGTCAGATACCTTAAAATATATAACTCGAAGTGTTTTTAGGTAATATATATATTTTGTTATTTTGTTGTTTTTCACAGTTAAATTTTTTTTGCATTATTTCAAAAACCATATAAAAAATTAAAGTGATTTCTTTTCTTATGGAACTCGTATATTTGACCTAAAATAAGCTTATTTTGTGAATATCAGAAGTTTCTGTAGTGTGGTAAATTTTTTTGACTGAAAGGGTTAAATAGCATGCATAAAGATATAACATGCATTTAATACTGAAAACTTGAATAATTTTTAAGTTCACGTTATTTTTGGAAAAGGGATGGATGGAATTCAGATAATAGTGCAAATTTTCAATTTTTTTAAAGATTCATTTTTTTCCGAATAATGAAAATAAACTTTTTTTGAAAACTAATTCTGCTGATAAATCACTATTACGATTGTTGCATGAGAATGTGTTATTTGTTACAAGCTATTACAATCACAATGTTTGACACAATTTGCTTTTTACTTCAAACTTAAATAATCTTTTTGCACGTGACATTGATGTACCAATCGAAGTTAGACAAATAAGGTATTTTCATTCTGTATTTCTATTACTACTCAAGACCTATGCATTCGCCCATCCTGTGTAGATAATTTGGTTAAACTAAAGAATCATGACCGGATTTGGCGTCTTTTCAAAAATATCGCCAGGTCGAATGACAACAAACCCCAGCGCGGGTTGAGACCTAGGAGTTGGACATCCAATGAATGACCGCAGTATGGAGAACGTGACATGATAAAAAAAAAACTTTCTCATTGCTTATTTCACCAAAAGTTGCCATAATTAAAATAAGTCGGGGTTCCCAGATTTGGCGTAAAATATCCGGCCACGATTCTTTAGTTTAGCCGATTATTTCACACTTAAACGTCAAACTTTCTTCAAAATGTTCAAACCACTTCTAAATATAGCAAGATAATAAATATACAAAATATGCGGTTAACAAGTTTCCACCGCAAGCATGAAACTAAAATCATAAACCATTGAACAATTTGTTTTTATTTTAAAATTTAATTAAATAAATGTGACTAAATTTAGTGTGGAACATTTTATATGTCAAACCTTAATCCAACTTCAAAATATTTTTAAAAAATTTTATTTCTGACAGATCGCCACAAGAAGTTCTAAACAAGTTCAAAAAGACGACTTCTTGTTCTAAAAATATACTATGCAAATGTGGATCTTCCTTCAAAATGCTTAAACCACTTCTAGTTCAAAAAGAACGTAGCAAAAAGTTCTAAAACAAGTTCTAAAAATGGACAAAAAGTTCTAAAATAAGACTGCTTTGCTACTAGCAAATAATACGAGTAAAATGCTCGAATTTTCACCGCAAACAATTTTCTTTCGAAAAATAGTTTTCCTTCTTTTTCTTTGCAGCCTTGTATGTGACCGTGGAGCATGAAACTATAATAAGAACGTTTGATACCATTTGTTTTTATTTTGAAATTTAATTAAATAAATGTGACTAAGTTTGGTGTGGGTTATTTTATATGTCAAACCTTAATCTTACTTCGAAGTGTTTAAAACATTTAGTTCTGACAGATCGCCCCAAGAAGTTCCAAAACAAGTTCAAAAAGACGATTTCAAGTTATAAAAATATACTATGCAAACGTGGATCTTCCTTCAAAATGTTTAAACCGCTTCTAGTTCAAAAAGAACGAAACAAGAAGTTCTAAAACAAGTTCTAAAAATAGACAAAAAGTTCTAAAATAAGAATGCTTCGCTACAAGCAAATAATAAAATACTCGAATTTTCACCGCAAACAATTTTCTTTCGGTATAAATCTTTTTCTTTGTAGCCTTGTAGACCGTGGAGCATGAAACTATAATCATAACCATTTGATACCATTTGTTTTTATTTTGAAATTTAATTAAATAAATGTGAATAAGTTTGGTGTGGGTTATTTTATATGTCAAATCGTAATCTTACTTCGAAGTGTTTAAAGCATTTAGTTCTGACGGATCGCCCCAAGAAGTTCCAAAACAAGTTCAAAAAGACGACTTCAAGTTCTAAAAATATACTATGCAAAAGTGGATCTTTTTTCAAAATGTTTAAACCACTTCTAGTTCAAAAAGAACGTAGCAAAAAACAAGTTCTAAAAATAGACAAAAAGTTCTAAAATAAGAATGCTTCGCTACAAGCAAATAATAGTAAACTCGAATTTTCAAGGCAAACAATTTTCTTTCGAAAATTCGAAGTTTTCTTTCTTTTTCTTGTGTTGTTTAGAAATGTTTAAACCATTTTTAGTTCTAAAAGATTCAAAAAAGTTCTGAAACAATTTCGAAAAGAAGACTAGAAGTTCTTAAAATAGAGTATGGGTTCTAAAATAAGACTGCTTCGCTACAAGCAAATAATAAAATGCTCGAATTTTCACCGCAAACAATTTTCTTTCGAAAGTTTAAAAGTTTTCTTCCTTTTTCTTCGTAGCCCTGTATGTGAGCGTGGAGCACGAGCATTTGGAGAGAGCCCGCAGCATCCTCGCCACGACGGATGTCAACGTCAACTGGTGAGGACCAACTCTTGACATTTCAATCGTGGAGATTTGACAACGGTGTAACATTTTAAGGGGAAATGAGATGAGTTATTAAATTTTTTCCGGATTTCTAGTTCAAGCCTCCATAGGCTGTAGAACCCCGTCGGTAAGGTGCTTGTTGGAATGCGAAAGGTCCTTAGTGGGTAATTTCAACAATAACGGACTGTATCCAAAACGTTCAACGATCCTTACTCCCTGTATTATATAGGAAGAGCACGGTAAAATCTACTCAAATCCCTACGCCGCGTAGACTTTGCATTGGGTGTCTACTAAGATGGCGAGTTCGACAACAATTCTTGACATTTCAATCCAACATTTTTTGACAAGGGTGTAAAATTTAAAGGAGGAATACTTGTAAAATAAGTCAATAGGGAAACTTTGGAGTAGTTAAGTCTTTTTTATTTAACAGTTGGACATAGAGAGATGATAGATTGGTCGTCTTAAGTCGACGAGAGAGTCACGGAATGATCCACAAAAATGGCGAGGAATATCCACCTCTCCTGTACTGACCAATCAAATTTAAGATTATTCGTGTGAAAAGGTGTAAGGTCAAGATGACTCAGCAAAGTTTCTGTGGGAACTATTGATCTAGGTTGTTTGTCGCCGACAGGGTGTAGTTTAAATGTTAAAGTACTTAGTGATATTAAGAATATGTGAAAAAGGTAATTTAAGTAATTAAGTTAAATTGGGGTTAAAAATATAAGATTTTGAGGGATTAATTTATAATATGTCATGCATAGGTCTGTCATAGGTGAAGATTACATCATAACACTGAGTTAATATCATATCACTAGTCCCTTGTTTACTGAAATGAAAACCCTTTTTAGTAGCAATGAATGAAATATGGTATGAATTAAACTACGCACAAATTATACTTTACTGTATGCACTATTTATCCCGTTGTATTTCTGATGTTCTTGTCATAAATTTGAAAGGATGATGAACAGATCAGACAACTATTAGATAATTTCTATTCGAGAAAAGTTGTCTAGGCGTTTGACTTGAAAATAAATATTTTTTTTCAAATAAATGCACATTCTATGCATAGCCTTAGTATAATTAATTGTAAACTGTACGTTAGTTTAAGAATTATTATCGGAAATCCGAAATCGAACAATAACCGACGAGCATCGGAGCGAAGCGTCCTTATTCCTTCATCGAAAGCTTCCGATAAAGGGGTTAACTTTGATTGGGAATAAATCTGGACAAAGTCCTCGCTAGAAAACTGGATACTGGGTGCCACAAGGGCTCTGGAATATAAAGGGCTCTTATAAAAGGTTCTAAAACTTCTGAAAAAGAAACAAAATATTAGTAATCATATAATAAAAAAACATAAAGCGAGTGGCCGGGTTCGAATCCCGGGTAAGTCATGGATATTTGCGTTGTCCTGAGAACGTTCTCGTTTAATCTGTGAATCCAAAAGTCCTGTGGTCGGTCATAGCGCAGTTTACCAATGGGTGCAGGTCGTATGGAGAAAATTGCCCATCACCTCCAGCAACATGCTAAATTGAGGAGGTGGCGCCATCTCGGAGTAGAAGTCAGACATCCACCCTCTCTTGGGTACTCAAAGCCTTGTGCCAACGGATGCTACTGTAACCCTCTTGCCTTCCAGGCAACGGCCTGGAGGCACACGAAAACATCATAGGAAAAATACATAACAAAACAGCACAATAAAAATGGACAGAGCAAGGAAAAAACAATAATGTAGAAAGCATCGTCAAAATAAATCAGTCGATATTGATATCTCAAGTTGAAATGCAAATCACAATTACCAATCTGGGTCGTGATGGATCGTCCTGGGCCGCTTTAACTTCTATTCAACAATGGGGTCAATAAGTCTGAAATTTGTTTGAGGTTGTCATGTGTAAATAGTATTATTACGTTTAGTAATTATCTATTATTAATCCTGCACCGATAGGAAAAGTTATGTCAGGAACCAATATCTCGTTTGATGTCAAATTTTAAGATTTGATAAGTGTAAGGAAATAGAAATCTGTGAAAAATAATTGTTCGAGTGAAATGTGATCCCATGAAATAAAATTGTTTTATTATATTGAAATAAATTTGATTTTGAATAAAATAGACTTAAATTTATGGTTTAAATTTATAGAAAATTCCCAAATGTTTTACATGCCAAAAAAGGTAAGAAAAAGGGTATTTGTCTTAAATCAATTTTTTTTTATTTCAATATCAAATTTATCCTGGCAGATATCAACCTTAGCTGGTAAACCCCACAGACTTCGGGAGGCATTTTGACATTTGAATCCACCAGAGACGCCTCAATTTTCTCTTTCTTCTTCGAATTGAAAAAAATACAAGTTTGGTGGATAATACATTAAAAAAATGCATCTAAAAATAAATAAGTTTTATTCTTAACAGTTCCTGAAATTATTTCTTTATGTCTTGAAAATGTAGATACATACAAGAAATTTTAAATGCATTGAAAATGAATGAATTAAAAAAAGTTTAATTTTCTTTTAATTCACAATTGGAATAAAGTATATGAGGATAAATTGGATTAAAGTATATTTTAAAAGATGGGTTTGCAGCTATTTTATTATGTAAAAAGTAATGTTCGGGAAATTTTATTTCAATTATTTTGAGATTTTTCTTAATTAAAAAGGTTGCAGTAGAGCTCAAGTTTTAGCAAAAATAGTCATTTAAATGTAAATTTTTTTCGGTAACATATTGAATCCACACTGTTTAATTACATTCATTAATTGTCCATTTATTTTAAACAAAATTTTCTGAAAATGAATATAGTAATAAAATAGGAAAGATGGAAATGCAGAAACTGGCAAATGAGAATGCTTAATTAAAGCTGGATTCAAAACTGTGATTGAAATGATTGAAAATAATTTGTGAAAAAATTAAAAAATATGTGTAAAAAATGCGAAATGTTTGATAGTTTTGTTAATTTTAATAGTATAAACAAAAAAAACAGTTTTCTTGTAGTTTTTCTTTTCAACACAATTTAATAAACAGTTTAGGTTTCTGTTCAAGACAACTTTTATACCTTATATAAAAACTCCGAGAAAAATGTGGCTCTTTAAAAATGTTTGTTTCTGAAACGATCAGAACCTAAAAATATTTTTCTATAATAATGCATCAAGAGTTTGCAAAAAACAGATTAATTTTATTGCAAACCAATAAAACTTATCAGTTAACACACTTTTTTAATACAAAAGTCACCAGAAGCTGTCAACTTTAACTTGACAGTTTGACATTTGAATCTCAAGAGAACGAAATTCCTGCCCAATTCCAACCGAAAAGGATAAATATTTCCACGCTAGAAGCATTGGCTTTAACTTTCTAAAGCCATTTTTCGACGTCCGTAAATCGGAAAAGGATTTTGTTCTTTTCTTTCTTTTTTACCCTCATGAATTGTGTAGCACATAAAAATATGGACTATTGGGATTATTTGACTTGGAAAATGTGTTTTTGGTAGGAAAAATCTCTTTTATAAATATTTTTTTGCTTTTAAATTGTTTAACTTATAAAATACTAATCGTAAGTAACAATACATTTTATTCTCTTGAAATATGCCAAAGACTTTCAACTAAGCAAAAAAAAAAAAAAAAAAAATACATACAAGAAATATACTAACTTTAGCTAATAATTCATACGTCAAAATAATACTTGATATTAGCTAGTTATAGTTAAATATTAGAATAATTTTTCTTCTTCTAAAATAAAGAGAGTATAATAATTTTTGTCATGATTTTTATAACTTCTTCAGAAAGACTTAATACAGCCATTAGTCTCAGCAATCAGAAATATTTTTTTAACTTTCAAATTTGCATTTATGAATAAAAATATGATTTGACAAGAAAGTTAAATTTAAAAAATGTTTTTGATTTTTGTGTTTATGTAAAAGTAATTATTCAAAGAAAATACCAATTTAAAACACTTTCAAATATGTGTATGTTTTGAAAAATTTAGTCAGCTTTTATCAGTTGATAGATTCAGGGGGGAAAATCTTTTTAAATTTTCAGATAATAATTCAGAGTGATAACATTCATTTTTCATTAGTGAAACGGTGATTAACATTTGATTTTTCTAATTTTTGAATTAATTTCTAGGCCACTTTCTTTTAACTTCGATTCAATTATATCTTCAATTTATAATTCTATAATTCAAAAAAAGATTTCAGTTTTTCTATAAAAAACACTCCTTCAAATTTAACTTGTCTATTTTGTTTTAAAGTTCCACCTTTCAAACCATATCCGAGATCAATACCCCTGATAGAAAAAAAAAATTTGTAAAATAATATTTATGACTCTAAAAAATATAATGCAAAGTTTAAAATAGTTGTAATTACTGTAATAGGTTTAATGCAAGGCCACACTTAAAAAAATTATTAAAAAAAATATAGCTTTTTATTGAGAACAAACTAATATCCTAAAAATGTTAATGCAAAGCTTTATTTTAAAAAGTCATAGAAACTTTTTTATCTTTTCGTGACTTACACTACAGTCCAAAATGAGAGATTTTATCTTTCTAAATAAGTATCTTTTAGTTATAAATGCTGATTAATAATGTGTTTTTAAGATAGTTATCATAGTGTATTAAGAACATTAGTATGTCTCTTTGTTTTAAATGCTTTTCTCTATTTTTTTCCACAATGGAAAAGACCGATATCATGTGTTATTAAACAGGAACATCGTCTGGTTTTTTTTTTACAAAAATACAATAATAAACAACCCTACTTTATCGCTTGTCTGAAGAAAGAGGTCATTTATCTTCTAGAAAGGGTTTATTGAAGGTAACTGTCTCTTTATCCTCTTGTGTAGTTTCTAACCACAGCTGCTGTCGGTGTTGGGTTACTAATTGAAAAATCTTTATCTTTACATCGTATACATTTAAGGAGGAATGGTAGTGGTAGAGCCGGGTCTCCGAACTGAAACTTTGCATCGATCCAATGGTAAAAAACATATTTCTAAGCCGAAGTACTTCGACTGTATTGGATATCTTTACAGGGGTTTTTTATATGATAAATGAAGCAGGCTCCAATAATTTCACTTTAAATAGCTCCCAGTCGGAGGAGCCCAGTCGGTTAAGCCTTGCATGCTGAAGGTCCCAGGTTCGGGTCCGGGCATTGCCAAAATAGCTACCTACCTATAAACGGCCCGTGCAGTCAAAAATGTCCGATGAATAATAACCGGCAAAAATACCCGACAAAGAATACCCCGTGTAAAGGAAGTGCATGTTAAATATCCTTCAAAATCCCTACGCTGCGTGCTATGTCCACTTTAATGAATAGCTCCCAGTCGCCCTTAATGGTTGTGTTGGGCCTACTCAGGTGTCGGCTCATCACTTGACTGTGGTTCCAAATTACCAGGCCCGTCGCCAATAGCCCGCGTGTAGCTCTAGTGCGACGATAATTCAAACTAAACTAAAGAAATCGGAAGTCGTCCCACCTCGCCTTATAATCGGACAGTTCTCTATTCCAGGCTCGGTTACCGAGTGGCATTGTAAGCAGCAACAATAGCAACCAAAACAGTCTGGACCAATTTTCAAAAAGATGCATTATAGAGCTCTCTAAACTGGTTACATTTATCTTATAAAACACGTTTGTAGAAATAATAAATTAATCCAGTAATTTAGCATAGATATTTTTTCATTTGATTAAATACAGAGTGAGAACTGAACTCGGGTTTGGAAACCTTACTACCGCTCCCATACCCCCTTTAGAGCACGGTACTAAATATTATTTAGATTCGTCTAAACTTTTAGTAAATTGTAGAATACACTTTTATTTTGACTCCCCTGTGGCGTTAAGGTGTAAGCGACGAGCTTCTCACCGAGAAGGTACTTGGTTCTCCCCTTGTCCCAGCCATACAATATAGACGTATTCGTGCCCCTGGTGGAAAAAATAATCTTAAAATCACCAAGGTGTCCTGTGATATACGTGCTCGTTAAATCTGTGGAGTCGAAAGTCCCGCATCTAGCGGCATCCATGGCGTTAGCGTACCATGTCCCTCGAAGTTATGTTGGGTGCCCGCTCAGGTATCCACCTCGTCACTTGATCAGAGTTCTAAATTACGAGGCGTTATTGGCTTACGAGGCGTTATTTAAAGATCCCAAGGATGCTAGAATTTGGCACCTGGAATCGATTACATTACTTTTATTCTGCATTGTTATGTCGAATTTATACATTCAATTTATAAAATATAATTTAGATACAATTAATTATAACTCATTTACTATACGTCTTTATATGCATTAATAATCGCATCAAATTCTCTTCATTACATTTTAAAAAGAAGCAGATATTTCCTGTTAGGCTTTCGTTAAATCTTTTTTCAGCATAAATAAAATATATATGAATACAAGATGGGTATTTTGAATAAAATATTTGCAGAATAAAGTTATGTATCCTACTATCAATAATTTTGAAGAATCATAGATATGACATCGAAATAAGAATGTTGAATAATTAATAAAGAATCTCTCTACCTCCGAAACAAAAAAAAAACAAGAAATAAGGTTTTTAATTGAAATGTCAAGGATCAGTATGGCTCATTGAATCCAAATACCTTTCTTCAATGCTTTTTTATAATGACTTCAGAAAAGTATTTCAAGTAAAGGTCAAGAGCCTTCAAGTCTTGTCGTAATGGAAAACAAGTACATACTTAAGGAACAACCAAGCAATAACGTATCGTATACTAAAATAACTTCCACACGATGGTTTTATATGTAAAGATCAAATACCCTTAACATATTAAGTCTAAGAAAATTCGCCCAGTGTAGGAACATGAAACAAAAATATTCCATGTTATATTTGAAGAGATTAGTGGAAGAACGTGCTAAGTGACAAAAATGTGAAAACGAGAAAATAAGCTTTCAAGTTTTTCGTTTGCTTGTAGATACGTTAAAAATGGCACTTGCAAAAGGAAAAAATTATGCTTAAAGTTTATGAAAAGATTGAATCTTGTTAAGTTATTTTTAAAAGTGAGAATAACATCACCATGGATACAAAGATCTCAATTTTTTTTATAATTCACTTAGCACGTTCTTCCACTAAGCTTTTCATTTGATAATGGAGGAAGAAAAGTCTTAAATACTGTGTCAAGGCCCTGTAAGCCCTGTCGATTCGAAATACAAGTGGGTCAAAGAGCGATTTTTATGTAGAGTCAGAATAAAAATGACCTAATGCCATTTTTACTAAGCCGCATACAAAGGTAGGAGAGTAAGTTTAGGTATGAAAGTAATTAATGGAGAAAGTTTATGCATACTTTTTTGGTTGAGTGAGAGAATCTGAGTACAACTAAGTTACAACAATTAAATCGCCGTTTATTAAACTTGGACATATGGGATCATTAAATCTGTCAAGTCACCCTGATACCTCGATCCATATAACTTTAAGGTGCGTTGGGTTTTACATTTTAGATGTATGCTCCGTCACTTGACCACTGTTCAAAGCAGCCCCTTGCCAAAAGTAATGTTGCTCCAGTGCGACGCTAATAGAATAAAACAACAAATCAGACTTGGATCACTTTTGTTCCAATTCCTTCCCATGTCCTTCTCAATTCTTTAAATTAATATTATTATGATTACCATACCTGGTGAAAATGGGACAAAATGGCACAGCTATTCTTTTGTAAAAGTTGTGATTTCAAAGCTTATGCATTAGCTCTGTGGGACTAACAGTTCCTCGTTACCGTTTATTAAACTAGGACCATTAAATATTAAATCTGTAATCATTATGTTATTTCATAATGTGTAATCATTATGTTGTTTCATAATGTGTAATCATTATGTTAATTTCATTGTAATCATTAAATCTGTCAAGTCTTCATAACTCCTCATTCGATATTGCGTGTGAGCTTTACGTATTAGCTGTGGGTCCCGTCACTTAAGGGGTCACAGGAGTCTTAAAAATGTGCAAAGAAGGTACTACAAAGCATAGTTTGATCTTTCATGTCATTTTTTAACTACTCAATATACAAGTATAATTTTTTTATATGTAATTCTACAGGATTTATTTATTATAAAACAAGTTTTAAAATTTATGAAACTTTATCCAAAACTAAAATAAATGATATTAAACATGAAGCTATTTGAACACATTGTGATTAGGCTTGCGCGGCAAATTGTGAGGTCAAAATTGAAAAAATGACCAAGAAAATGACTTTATATTGTACAAATATATACAAACTGGGACTTATACCTAAATTCTCAGCTCAATTTTAATTAGAAATTATTTTATGAACTTTTTTCTAAAAAAATTAATAAAAATTTAAAATTTTTGATTAAAATTTTTTTTTTAAATAATTTCTAACTAAAATTGAGCTGAGAATTTAGGTATAAGTCCTAGTTTGTACATATTTGTACAATATAAAGTCATTTTCTTGGTCATTTTTTCAATTTTGACCTCACAATTTGCCGCGCAAGCCTAATCACAATGTGTTCAAATAGCTTCATGTTTAATATCATTTATTTTAGTTTTGGATAAAGTTTCATAAATTTTAAAACTTGTTTTATAATAAATAAATCCTGTAGAATTACATATAAAAAATTATACTAATTTATTGAGTAGTTACAAAATGACATGAAAGATCAAACTATGCTTTGTACTTTCTTTGCACATTTTTAAGACTCCTGCGACCCCTTAACCACTGTTCAAAACTACCCTTTGAAAAGTAATGTATCTCCAGTACAGCGTTAATTGAACAAAATCCAGACAACTAGGTAGGTAAGTAGGTTTGAATTATTGTCGCACTAGAGCTACACGAGAGCTATTGGGGACAGGCGTCATAATTTAGAACCACAGTCAAGTGACGAGCCGACACCTGAGTAGACACCAAACGCAACAGTTAAGGGCGACATCGTACGCAGCGTCGGGACTTGGAGCGTATTTAACATGCACTTCCTCTCTACACGGGGTATTATTCGTCGGACATTTTTGGCTGCTCGGGCCGTTTATGGGTCGGCAATTACACTCTCAGAAATAACACTTTCATTTTTGACGATTTATGAATCCTCAAGCCTCATTCCGTTAATTTTGAGGATTCTTTCGTAAAACTATCACGTGACTTTTGGTAAACGCGAATCCTCACTTTTACGATCGTGATTTGACGAGTCTATATCTTGATTTTGAGGAAACTGAATCTCGTTGTTGTACTCACATGCTCAAAAATGACGAAATATTTATTTAGATTAGACGACATTCAAATCCTCATAAAAATGACGATTCAAATTTCCTCACTTTGAGGAAACGAAAACTCGGAGCCAGTAAACGAATCGTCAAAATAAAGGAAAATTTCGTCGTTTTCGAGCATTCGTTTTTAAGAGTGCATTTTGGTGATGCCCGGATCCGAACCTGGGACCATCATGCTAGGCGAATGCCGAACAAATAGGACTTGGGTCACTCTTGTTCTCATTCCCTCCCATGTCCTTCTCTATAAGTAACATTGTCAACGTCCTGTCGCTGATGAACCTTTTTTTTTTTTTAATTCGCCGTAATGTGTTTGTATTTTTTTTTTCTGTTTTCGTTTTTTGTACGCTCTCGCTTCCTATATCGCGCCCGCATCCGCTCAGATCAGACAAACAACATTCGAACTCTTTTTATACCAGACTGCGTGGCTGCTTACATATGTTGCAATAAGCTTCTTGAGTTTTAGAGGATTATTTTGAGTGGATTTAATAACTGTTCATTGAATTGAAAATGAAATATATATTGATTTTTTTTGAAGAGTTGTGATATAAATATGAAGTTCAGTCACTTGTGAGGTAAGACTTTATTTTCAATTGTCTGTGTTGGTGTTGTTATTAATTTACGCTTTAGATGTCATTTAAATCAAACTAAATTGATGTATTATTCGGATTTTAACTAGGTGTACTCATTTAAAGTTGAATTAAGACCTTTGAATTTGTGTTTAAAACTTTGTGTTGAAATAAGAAATTGATATATAATCACTAGTAACGTTATCTGTGACAATGTGCGTTGCGTTATAATTGAAAACTAAAATTGCTTTTAAAGTGAATTGATTAATATCCAAAAAATTGAGGAAGCGGTTAACAAAACACATGGCTTCATTTAACTTAACATTCACATTTCGGCACCGTCATAGACACGACAAAAATGAATTGGTTTATTCTTTTTTTTCTCATTTTAAGTATAAGTCTTTTTCAATGCGCGCGTCAATGTAATTTGGAAGGATTGTTGTCGTAAAAAATGTTTAAACATTATTAAATGTTCAACTGACATCATGAAAGCTAAATAAATGAAATGTCTAATGTTGTCTTTCAGTCAAAATTTTCGGCATTATTTATGCTACGTTAATAAGTGAAATAAAAGTGACTAAACGTCTTTTTCATAATTTATTGAGATTTATCTTCCGTTTTTATGAAGTCCAACGCTATATTGTTTCAAAATAGTGTTTCTTGAAGTAGGTTTTGAAATTTATATTTTTACTTGAACAAATAAGTTTCATTTAATTTTTCATTTTAATCCAGCCAAATTAAATGTAACATATGGAAGTATAAGATATTACTTGGCAATTCCCATACCATAAGTTTTACCCATAAAAAAATTCAAATAAATTTATTCATAAACTACAAACCCGTTAAAAATGTCGCCGCATTTATTTTCACCACCAAGATCAAATTCTAGTGTGTAAAGAGGGTGTTTCAAGTTCTAAACCACATTTTTTATGAGTAATATTAAACAGTTCATTGCCCTTCGCACCAAAAGTTCAAAATCGATATTTCATAATTTACAACTCTTTAGGCACAATCACTCTTTTATACTTCCGTAAGAAAGATGTGGGTTTTCTTTTTATTCATTGCCGCGCTATTTCCTGTTTATTTCTCTGTGGTGAAGGCATATGCCATATTGGCCGTAGAATGACTAGAATGAATGAAAAATGTTTTTGTTTTTGACTAATAACTAAGTAGCAAATGTACTTAAAAAAATATTCGTGGACTTTTAAATACTTTAAATGCTATCAATAAGTGTCATTAATCCAGATTAATGTGTTTCAATTTTGTGAGCCATCGTAATTAACAAATCAAAAATTTGTCTACAACAACAGGCCAGAAGTTGGTCCAAAATAAATCTATACTTTACCAGTTTCCTAGGACTTTTGACTTATGACTTCTTAGTGCGGGGGGGGGGGGGGGCAAGTTCGCCGAACACTGCGACCTTAGGTCTATTGTATTCAACCCCAGAAATGATACAGTCACAAGAGACACACAGAGAAAGAGACGACACAAACACTTAGACAAATAACAACACTTATTGACGGACACAAACATCTATGCCATGACCGGGACTCGAACCCGAGCCCACCAGCTCCAAGGAGCAACACTTTAACCATTGCGCCAGTAGGCCGGCTTCCTAGGACTATTAAGATTCTTCTTAAAATCTTCTACTCTCTTCGAATGCACAACAGAATCTGGTAAAGCCTTCCACACTCATTGACAATTCTATTGTAAAAATGTTTCCTTACCTCCCTTCTAAAGCACAATTTATTCAATTTACGACCATGTCCTCTGGTCCGGCTGTTTAGGGCAAAACCTAAGCCCCCCATGTCTCTATTTTATGAACTTGAATAACTGAATTAAACCACCTCTAGCCCTCCTGTTTTCCAGGGAATACATGTTTAAAGATCTCAATCTGTTATCATAATCAATACCAGACAGACCCTTAATAATTTTTGTAGCCCTATGCTGAACTTTTTCAAGCAACTCTATATCATTTCTAATGAAGGGAGACCAGAACTGAACAGCAAAACATACGTTGTTTAACTTAAGTTTATATGGTAAATATTAGTTTATAAATGTGATTTTTGCAATCCATTCGTTCACTTTAGATACCATGTTTCATCTACTACATCTATACACTGTATCAAGATTAGAACCACAGTGCATTAATGAGTATTATCTTTTTCATTGAGTCGACAACCCTGATTTAATAAGAAGTTATGAATAACTAGTCTAAAAGCTTCAATAGTGTGAAATGGCTTTATAGTCCAAAATCATAATTTTTAATTTAAAAATTCAAAATTTTCGGGCATTATCTCTTCCCAAAGGTCGTGTTTATTATTTTAACCTGAAAATAAAGAGTCCATGCTCCAACAAAAAAAATATAATGTGATTTTTTTTTTTAAAAAAAGAGAACTGGGTCTTTGTGAATTTTCAAAATAACAACAAACAAGATAGAAAGTTACACATTGTAAAATACTATTTATTTTTATACAATTTTAAATAAATATTCCTGTATCCTATTAAATTATTGCACATATTTATTTTAAGTATTTATTGTCTTTTCATATTTAAGTGTTAGCCTGGAAAATTATCACAAAATCTAATAAGTATAAATAAAGTTACGGCTACAGATTATCCTATTTTTTACGGCAAGTCCCGAATGTCCTATTCATTCATATTTTGTTCTCCTTTAGGTATTCTATTTATAGCGCAATAAAATAAATAACACAACTGTCATATGAGTTGGCCTTTTGAAATTTTACTGTGCTGATGTTTAATACAAGACAGGTTTTACAAGTTTAAAAGAATTTATTTAAATTTATATTGTCAATAGACATTGATCTACGTTTTAATTTATAGAAGCGAGATGTTTTTTGGTACATATAGTCCCCGCTGGGACCAGAATTTTGGACATTTGTTTTGATTTTATAGCATTAGCATTGGCCTTGTTTTTTCTCTTGTGTATAGTTATGTATTTAAATTTATTATTTTTGTGGATTTTTTTATTAAATTATAATGTGTCTTATTATTTATAATTATGATTATTTTAGTCTTATAAACGGTTTGTTTACTCCCTTGTGACGAACAAAAATTGTCTGCAATGTTTGTTCTGTGTTAGTAAAGTGTTTGTTTGTGAAAAGAATACATCATTATAGTTTCGACGTCCTCCATATTCTCCAAATTCAATAACATAAAGACAAAAAAAATCGCTAAAAATTTAAATTGGGACTAAAATGAGATCGTTACTCCGAAGTTTGCATTGTTATTATCATTACTTAAAAAATGGGATCTTTCTATTCATATGAGCAGCCTAGAAACCAAGGGTTGTAAGTGTATTTTTTAATATTTTTGTTTAGTACACTAAGCTGTTGATATTGGAGTTGCGGCAGTCTCAGTAACCCACAGTCCATCAAAAGGATCCTCAAGGTGCAGATGAGTTACCTCGGCTTATATACTACTATTAACGTTGTTATATGGAATAGTGGTAGGAACGTGGGGGTAAATCAGCGCCACCTAGTTGTTGATGGCATTTTGAGGTTACGTGTGTGCCACAAAGTCAAATATTGTTGTGTGAAAGGAATACAAGTGAATCTATGTATAGTGCTGCTATTTAGCAAATTTTATAAGTACAACTTCCAATGTTAGCCTACCTCCCTAAGACCCAACTATCCTAGTTTTTCTCATTAACAATGCGTTATCACTTGTATACCTTGGCTTCTTGGTGGCACAAATTTACTGTATTTTTTCTCCCGCTACAACATCACATAATGTCGTGGTAAAAAGGTACAAGGGAATCACTGTATGGGGCTGAAATCTATCGGATATTATAAATACAACCTCCAATATCAGCTACTTTCCTGGGACCCTAATTACCTTGCTTTTCTTATTAACAATGTGTATATCTATCCATTTCTATTGACCTCTAAGATTCATAAATGTACTATTTCTCTCTCCCTCTAACAGCGTGAACAGTGACGGCTTCACCCCGTTGGACATAGCTGTGATGATTCTGGACATATCAATGGCAAAGTTGCTGCAATCGTACGGAGCGAGAGAATCCACTAGATGTGAGTTTTACTCAACTTTTGTGGCTTATATTTTTTTTAGTTTACAATTTTGAAATGGGAATTGACATTGTCAAACTTTAAAAGATGACCCAGACAAGTCACGTGACTGCCACGTGTGACCAAATGAAACGCATAATTGTAAATAATACTTTCCTTTTAAATAATTATGCTGTATTTAATACGTTGAGGATTTACAACAAAACCTTTTCTATTAGTTTTTTTTTTTATAAATGCTTACTGAAATGACCGATTTATCTTTTATGCAAAACTTTCTTATATGCGTACTTTAGCGCAAGTGAATTATTCACGTGCCATGTATTCATCCACAGGGAATTTAATAAAACATGCTTATCGAAGGAAAACTTGACTGTTTTTGGCATAGAATATTTACCCAACGCACTACACAACAATAAACACAATTAAACAAGTAAAAATATACATATATAAGTACCAGTTTAATGGTTACAGTAATTTAGCAGCATCTTACAGCTTACTAGAAACATCTGCTCTTACTAGAAACATTGCTCTTGCTAGAAACATTGCTTCTTTAGTTGAATATAATACTAAGGAACTCTGAACGACAACTGAGAAAATTAGGGCAGAAGATATTTTACGTTTATGTTTACTTAATGGGGTTCAGTATGTTGTATATCGGTAATGTTATATTGGCCAATTGCAATGTACCTTTTCACAATAACTACTGATCAGATCATCTTAAAATTTTCTGTGTGTGTTATACCAACTTTATATATTAATCTGAGTTTAAAATTTTTTTTAATAACCGTTAGATTTTTTAAATAAAATAAGTTGTAAAGTACCCAAAAAATCATGAAATTTTTCACTTTTTTTCCCTATGAAATTCTTTTCACTTTAATTTTATTAAAATTTATTACCTCAGATTAATCTATACTATGTATTACATCATATAAAAAAAGTTTACGAGAAAACATAGCATAGTTTTTGAGAAAAGGTACATCGAAGTTCAAAAAATCAAGTTCTGAGAAAAACGCGCTTAAAGTTTTTATTGTTAACCCGTTTCAGTAAGGAAAAGGTTAAATAAAATGGCTTTTAATATCAATAAGTTATGAGAAGTGGGTTAAAGGTAGCACATTTAAAAACCAAGAAAATATCCATAAAAATCAATTCGTTACTTTGTTGAATATGATTTTAAAGAGTTAAACATATTAAACTTATGTTGTATGGTCTTTGCAATGTTTTAAACATACTTTCGCAGCGGAATATATCTCCAATTTTAGTTTCTATATTGCTATAAATTTAAACCCTAACTTCAAACTAAACTTTTTTCATAATACTTTCAAAATTACATCAGAAAGTTTTTCCTCACAAAACTTTCGATCCATTTATTTCACTTTGTAAGAAGAAAAAGGGAAAAGTTTTAAAACTAATCAAAAAGCAAGATTCTCTTTCAATTTCGCAAAGAAATCTTAACCATTACTTTATCTACAATTTTTGGTAAAAGAAGGGATATATATATTGGGACTTTTGCTTCTGTTTAAAATCGGAGAATTATTAAATTTCTTTCAATTTTCATTTAACCTTAATCGGGTATTTGTATTACATGATCCAATGCACAAAATTATAGTTTAATTAAAATTGTACAACAACTCTGGAGCACACAGTTTGATGCAATAACTCGATTCCTTACGTTTTGTTGGTGACTTTTGGCACTCTGAGGAATAAGAAATTCGATCAAGATATAAACTGGTTTTTGCAGCATAAGATTCAAATTATATTTTTTAATATAACGAGTTGATTATTTTTGATTTTGTTTAAATAACCAGTTAATTATTATTGATTTTATTAAAATAACAAGTTGATTATTTTTGATTTTATTTAAATAACGTGTTGATTATTTTTTTATTTAATTTAAATAACGAGCTAGTTATTTTTGATTTTATTTAAATAACAAGTTGATTATTTATGTTTTTGTATAGAATATTTTAAAAGATTCCTAAATAGTTACATTTTTGAAATGTGACAAAAAAAAACTTAAATTATAAATGAAAAAAGTAACGGCATTGTTGGAAAACTGATAGCGGTATCTTCAGGTGGCCTAGTGTTGTGTAAAAATCGCCTTACGAAGTTAACACGAACCTTTACAGAAAGTTCTCCTATTATCGAAATTTTCCACTTCTTGCGAGTCATACCACAATAAATCATGTAAGCTAAAAACACTCTATAAATATCTATCTATCATGCTCTGAACTACTAAATTTTATCTGGCTTTTCAGTCCTAACACCAAACCCGGCAATCACTTTAAATTAAGTGTTTTGTGTTATTAAGTGTGAATTTATTACACTTAAAATAAATTACTGGTATGTATGTCACGAGTGAAACTAAATTCTTACATTATGGTAATTTTTATGAAAGAGAATACTAAAAATTACGGTGGGAACGTTTAGTTCTGAGTTCTTTTCTAAATTATTGAAGTAATTTAAATAAATTATTCGTAAGGCAGCATAGCTTCTAAAAGAGAACTTTTTTCCAACTAAAGTATAAGAGATGAATGGATATTTTAGAATTTGGTTGGGAGTTCTTTTCAATAAATATTTGGAAAGATGGAGAAATTTGAAATTGTTTTTCCAAGAGAATATACTCATCCATAGACATTTGATTTGTTTAAATTTTATTATATAAGTAAAAATTTCATCAGTAGGTTTAAAATGATACATATTTTATATATGTTACTTCCAAAGCACGAATTCTGCCACTACTCTAATTGGCCAGCCAAATCGTGAAGTCTCTAACAACGCTGTTAATTGGCCAATGTCCGATCTTTTCTTGATTTTGGGAATTTGCCGGCCAGATCGTGAAGTGGCATGGAAGGATCAGCCAAAGTTGGAAGGAAAAAATCATGGACACGTATTATTGACTAAGTACAACCATAGTTTCATTCTTTAAAAATTTCTGCGGTGGGATGTGGACACTTGAGGCAAAATGCGCCGCCTACTACACTGAGAAAAAAATACTGTAAAAATACAGAAATTTTTTTAGTAATGTTACAGAAATAACCAATTTTACAAAAAAAGTTTTTGTGTTTTAAAGTGATCTTATAATTTTAGATACAATTTAATGCTTTTAAGATAAAATTTAATGCTTTTACTAATTTTTTTTTCATTTGCAAATATTAATGTTCGATAATACTTTTTTTGTTTTCCTCATCTTTTCAATATTGACTGACATAATATTTTCTCACTAAAAGAAATTTTAATGCAATTGGATACTCAAAATTCTAATAAAATTCTTATTTTATATGTATTTTAATCTTCAAAAAGTGCAGATAATTTTTTTTTCAGCAAAAAATGACATGGTACATTGTACCCCATGATGTGGTCCATTGTACTCCGAACCTGGGGTACAATGGACCACTTTCTCACTTGTAATAAAAAAGGGGATTCAAAAAAAAGTATTTGAAAGTATATTTTTTAGGTAATGTATTTTTAAACCCAGGCTATATATGTAATATATATATATATACCTTTTTTTAAACAAGTGGGATGAATATTTTCGTTGTAGCGCAAAAAAAATTAAAAAGTGGTCCACTGTGCCCCGGTCTCCCTTACCTCTCGGCCAAAGTGCGAAACTGCCGACCAATTCGGGACTTTTGGCCGCAACATAAATATTTATAAAATTAATCTTGTTGTTTCAGTCCGCACTCGTGAGAGCAAGCTGGGCCAGCTGCTGAGCCTGGTGAAGGAGGCGGAGCGATGCGTGGACGAGCTCACCACCTGCGTGCTCAGCGCCGCCACCGCCGGCACTCTCTCCATGGCACTCCTCAAGGTGAGTGCCATGACCTTGTCTTCACCGCACAAAGCATTCAAACCAATATGAAGAGTACACGGGAAAAACCGATTGATTTTTCAGAGAAGTTTCCTTAGCAGGCCACTTGATAGCGAGTGATCGCCTAAACTTGTTCAAGGAAACCAGTCCCTACCACAGATATAGTAGTTAAAGTATTAGAGTGGAAGATCACGTGACCTCCAATGCTAACGACGGGACGTGCAAGGAACTCCCAGAAGAGCCCCAATGAAGTCAGTGTTGTAGGTCACGTAATCTTCCACTCTAATACTCTACCTACTATATCTTTGGTTCCTAGCTACCAAGTTTCAGGCGATTGGCGATCCAAACGCTTAGACCAAGCGAAGAAGTTAGAGAGAAACCGGTTTTCTGCCGCCAAGCAGACAATTGCGGGCGTCCGCCTAATAAATCAATCGGTTATTCCCATGCACTATTCATACATATTTGTATTCAAACCAATTTAAGTTTATCTCAATAACCTGCTTAAAAGGCAAATCACGGATATATTTTGGGACAATGTATGTACGAAAAATTAATTAAAAAAACATTAGTTTTCGTTGTTATTCGGTGATTTAAGTAATAATGGTATTCACAAAGAGGTCTTTCTAGGAGTTAGGTTCCACTCACCATCCTCTATATAAGGTGGTCTTGATCTTCGACCCTTGTTGGGGCGAAGAAGCGATGTATCTTGTGGCCTCCCGGCCTCTTCCTCCCATGACTGCAACATACATCGCTTCTTTTCTTGCATCTGTTGTCTAGATCTTCGCCCCTTGTTGGGGCAAAGAAGCGATGTATCTTGTGGCCTCCCGGCCTCTTCCTCCCAATGACTGCAACATACATCGCTTCTTTTCTTGCATCTGTTGTCTTGATCTTCGCCCCTTGTTGGGGCAAAGAAGCGATGTATCTTGTGGCCTCCCGTCCTCTTCCACCCATGACTGCAACATACATCGCTTCTTTTCTTGCATCTGTTGTCTTGATCTTCGCCCCTTGTTGGGGCAAAGAAGCGATGTACCTTGAGGCCTCCCTTCCTCTTCCACCCATGACTGCAACATACATCGCTTCTTTTCTAGCATCTGTTGTCTTGATCTTCGCCCCTTGTTGGGGCAAAGAAGCGATGTACCTTGAGGCCTCCCTTCCTCTTCCACCCATGACTGCAACATACATCGCTTCTTTTCTTGCATCTGTTGTCTTGATCTTCGCCCCTTGTTGGGGCAAAGAAACGATGTATCTTGTGGCCTCCCTTCCTCTTCCACCCAATGACTGCAACATACATCGCTTCTTTTCTTGCATCTGTTGTCTTGATCTTCGCCCCTTGTTGGGGCAAAGAAGCGATGTATCTTGTGGCCTCCCGGCCTCTTCCTCCCAATGACTGCAACATACATCGCTTCTTTTCTTGCATCTGTTGTCTTGATCTTCCCCCCTTTTTGGGGCAAAGAAGCGATGTATCTTGTGGCCTCCCGGCCTCTTCCTCCCAATGACTGCAACATACATCGCTTTTTTCCTTGCATCTGTTGTCTTGATCTTCGCCCCTTGTTGGGGCAAAGAAGCGATGTATCTTGTGGCCTCCCGGCCTCTTCCTCCCAATGACTGCAACATACATCGCTTCTTTTCTTGCATCTGCTGTCTTGATCTTCGCCCCTTGTTGGGGCAAAGAAGCGATGTATCTTGTGGCCTCCCGTCCTCTTCCACCCATGACTGCAACATACATCGCTTCTTTTCTTGCATCTGTTGTCTTGATCTTCGCCCCTTGTTGGGGCAAAGAAGCGATGTACCTTGAGGCCGCCCTTCCTCTTCCACCCATGACTGCAACATACATCGCTTCTTTTCTAGCATCTGTTGTCTTGATCTTCGCCCCTTGTTGGGGCAAAGAAGCGATGTATCTTGTGGCCTCCCGGCCTCTTCCTCCCAATGACTGCAACATACATCGCTTCTTTCCTTGCATCTGTTGTCTTGATCTTCGCCCCTTGTTGGGGCAAAGAAACGATGTATCTTCTCGCCTCCCGGCCTCTTCCTCCCAATGACTGCAACATACATCGCTTCTTTTCTTGCATCTGTTGTCTTGATCTTCGCCCCTTGTTGGGGCAAAGAAGCGATGTATCTTGTGGCCTCCCGGCCTCTTCCTCCCAATGACTGCAACATACATCGCTTCTTTTCTTGCATCTGTTGTCTTGATCTTCCCCCTTTTGGGGGCAAAGAAGCGATGTATCTTGTGGCCTCCCGGCCTCTTCCTCCCAATGACTGCAACATACATCGCTTTTTTCCTTGCATCTGTTGTCTTGATCTTCGCCCCTTGTTGGGGCAAAGAAGCGATGTATCTTGTGGCCTCCCGTCCTCTTCCACCCATGACTGCAACATACATCGCTTCTTTTCTCGCATCTGTTGTCTTGATCTTCGCCCCTTGTTGGGGCAAAGAAGCGATGTATCTTGTGGCCTCCCGTCCTCTTCCACCCATGACTGCAACATACATCGCTTCTATTCTTGCATCTGTTGTCTTGATCTTCGCCCCTTGTTGGGGCAAAGAAGCGATGTACCTTGAGGCCTCCCTTCCTCTTCCACCCATGACTGCAACATACATCGCTTCTTTTCTTGCATCTGTTGTCTTGATCTTCGCCCCTTGTTGGGGCAAAGAAGCGATGTATCTTGTGGCCTCCCGGCCTCTTCCTCCCAATGACTGCAACATACATCGCTTTTTTCCTTGCATCTGTTGTCTTGATCTTCGCCCCTTGTTGGGGCAAAGAAGCGATGTATCTTGTGGCCTCCCGTCCTCTTCCACCCATGACTGCAACATACATCGCTTCTTTTCTTGCATCTGTTGTCTTGATCTTCGCCCCTTGTTCGGGCAGAGAAGCGATGTATCTTGTGGCCTCCCGGCCTCTTCCTCCCAATGACTGCAACATACATTGCTTCTTTTCTTGCATCTGTTGTCTTGATCTTCGCCCCTTGTTGGGGCAGAGAAGCGATGTATCTTGTGGCCTCCCGGCCTCTTCCTCCCAATGACTGCAACATACATCGCTTCTTTCCTTGCATCTGTTGTCTTGATCTTCGCCCCTTGTTGGGGCAAAGAAGCGATGTATCTTGTGGCCTCCCGGCCTCTTCCTCCCAATGACTGCAACATACATCGCTTTTTTTTTGCATCTGTTGTCTTGATCTTCGCCCCTTGTTGGGGCAAAGAAGCGATGTATCTTGTGGCCTCCCGGCCTCTTCCTCCCAATGACTGCAACATACATCGCTTCTTTCCTTGCATCTGTTGTCTTGATCTTCGCCCCTTGTTGGGGCAGAGAAGCGATGTACCTTGAGGCCTCCCGTCCTCTTCCACCCATGACTGCAACATACGTCCCTTCTTTTCTTGCATCTGTGTCTTGATCTTCGCCCCTTGTTGAGGCCAACTAGTGATATATCATGTGGCCATCCAATTGCTTGATTTTGGCGATTTCTTCTGGGCGTTAGCGTAGCGCGATTTATTATGGATGTCATGAAACTGAGGATATCTTTCTTGTCTTGATCTTGCATCTGTGTCTGACATGGTGCCTTTCTTGGCTCCGCCCTTGCCTTCTTCATTCTATGGACGGATTGTTCTGGGCAAAAAAATATCTTCAATAAATAATGTCGTTTGCATGGTACTGGTGTGTCGTGGTCCCAAAGTCCTGATTTCGCGTACACTTTTTCTCCATAGATGCGTTGAGTGTCACATTAGGTGTTGGCCTTGTCAATTTCCCGCCGGTCGTTTCGAATTCTGAAATCCGTCGCCAATCGGACTCGCTTAGGCTCTAGAGTGCAGTTTTAATTTATATAAACAAATCCAATTTGTCCGTTATTAGTCTATAAATTGCAGTGGGAAGCATTTGATGCGTTGAAATAGTTAAAAATTCACTGCCTTCCTTTTATCTGATATCACTTGACAGTGGTTCTAAATTATGACGCCCATCGCCAATAACGCTTGTGTAGGTAGTTCTAGGGCGACGATAATTCAACCTAACATGATGTTATGGTTGATGCGTCCTATCACATGTGTTTGCAATTTGCTTTTAAACCAAAAAAATGTTTCCCATGGTTTATTAATATCGAGAAATGTATTTTAGAAATTTAAAAGGGAGTTACTCTGTCGCAATGAATTTTTTTTATGTCTATCAACATTTTGGAACAGCTTTAGTATACCTTGGCGCATTAAAACTGCTTAAAGTAGAAAACCCGATACTTAAAAAAATGCAAGGTCGAATATTAAAATGTTTTCGCTGTGAAATGTTTCGCTATTTGGCGACAAATTTTAATTTCGCGCTTGTATTCTAGAGCTGCCCTGGGTTTGCCTGTATAACTGCGACCCAAAACATTTTGTATAAGTCCCATTTTTGATTTCAAACATTCAAGGAACAATAAAAGTATGTTGAAAGTACATGAATGAAAATAGTCAATAAATAGTTAGGTTCTAAACTTTTTAATACCTAACTAGTTTTATTTACATAAAATTTATTATCATATTTAAACAACGCGTTGTCGATGTTTTGAAAGTATTAAATGAGCATTGAAAATTGAATAAAACACTTGCTTCCAGAAAGAGAAAAAATTTAATTAACATTTTTGAAAACTTACCTAAATAAATAAATTCTGCTTCGTGAAAGTTCCGATGGCGAAATTCAGGATTATCTTGGAGCTTAAAAAATTAACCGCTTTAATTTAGTCAAAATGGAGATGAACCGAGTCCAACAATACTTGAATATAGTTTGATAAAACTATTGTTTAAGAAATTCTAAGAACATATTAAAAGTCACTATTCATTGTTAATTCCTGATTAATATATTGTTAAGCATTGTTGTAAAGAAGAGGGTGGTAGTTTCTTTGTTTAAACCAAGCTAAATAACCCAAATTTTTTAAAAAAAACCATTTCATATTAAAACAAAGCAGTTAAAGTATTTTTCATATTGAAGTTCAGGGGAAGTTTTTTGTCGGGTTTTTTTCGCTCTCCTAAACAATATTTGTTTTTGGATTTATATTACATTGTCAGTGGTTAACTTGAATTATAAGAAAACTTTCAACATAGCAATCATTAATATATAGATAAAGTTCTTAACCAAAAGAAACTCAATATGTCCGGCAAGGAATTCTGCTCGAAGCCGACGATATATAACAGGATTGTCAAGATAATGAATATTTTGTTTTATAGAAAGCGATAATAAAAAAAAAAACACCTAAAAATCATTTGGTAAATGATGTTTTATATGCATTAAACTAAAAATTGTACTTCTAAATAAAAGAAATTTATTTCAATGCTTATTTCATAAAAAGTTATCTTGTTTCTATTTCACGCGCGACATTTTCTGCGAGATTTTGGTTTAGAATATACATCACTAGCAGTATGGTCCCGCCTTAGTGGGAACCCGTTAACTTCGCATTGCTTCCTTTTAGAGGCATGCTTACCTTGTTACAATACACTCAAAATCAAAACTTAATTAAATTCGTGTTGGCGCATGCGCACTTAAAAAAGCAAACACTAATAGAGGATGAAGCAGCCTTAGGGCGAGCGCATATCCAAACCAAACTCAATCAATCAAACTAATAGAGGATGGCGTCAAGCCCCCGTTTCGGCCCGGTCCATGTATTTTCAAGCCCTGTTATGGTCCCGCAATCCCACGTGGATGACGTTTTTTTAAACTAATTATATTCATTAAAAATCACAATCAAATATTAAAAAACTAAGCCTCAGGTGCACACGTAGGTATTAAAAGGAATCTATGTTAAAAATTTCGAATTTTTTAGTGCAATCTAAGTAGGTCTTTTGTAATCCACAGACATACACACATACAGACAGACTCTTTCTTTTATTATTATATTTTAAGGCAATTAATAGTGGAATATTGGTTCTATTTAATTATTGGGGAAGTATATATATATTTTTAATTTTAAGTGAGAAACACATTCTTATAACAAAAATAAAGTTTTAGCTGACCATAAACAATCTTTACGTTACTAATTAAATATAAGGTATTTAAATTAAAAGTCTCTCACAAGAAATAAATGTTTACAAAAGTTAAATTTTTAAAAACAAGATTATATTCTCCAGTTGTATGCATCACTTAATGAGTATGTACTCACTTAAAATGGTTAAAGGAATACCTAACTCACGTAACCACTTACCAAAAAAAAATTAAATGTATGAAAATGTGCGTGTGTAAAATGCATAAATGTAAAAAAAAAATCGTAAATCTACATAATTTTTTTTATGTATTCGATAGTGTAGGAATAAAATATTCGTAAGAGAACTAAGTATGGTATATAATAGTTGAATGGAATATCTCTAAATTAATACTTAATAAATATTTCCATCAGTAGGCTAGAACGATATGATCACGTGATGATTTCTTTTCTATTTAAATTTTTTGAATTTTTAAAATTATAACTATTTTTAAAAAAAAAATAGAAATGATTCAAGTTTAATACTAAATAAGTGTAATTTATTGAATGGAAATCTCTGGATCATGCATACTTTCATCAGTAGGCTCATTATAATCCCCAAAGTGATGAATTTTAGTTTAGTTTGAATTATCTTCGCGCTATACTTATTGCCATCTTGGGTAAAAACAAAGTGTAAAAAGGCAGAGGGAAAAGCGCGGATGGTCCGGTAGTTGGAAACTCTTGTAATTTATTATTTACATACAAAATTTATCTTAATACAAGTTAACGAAAATACACTTTTAATTCTGATAAAATTGTCTAATTTTCTCAAATAATATTCAAATCTGTTAGACCTTAAACGAAAATAATGTTTTAAGCATGTTTTCTGGATGGATTCACAAATAATTTATGAGCGGAAGGATCTACTCCATAGCATTTTTCTAAAAACCCAACTTAGGTTGGCAGGGAGTTTAGAGCTACCAGATGACTATTGGCGACGGGAGTCGTAATTTAGAATCACAGTCAGGTGATGGATGTTTTCTAAACTATTTTCATTTTTTTTAAACATAAATTATAAAATTATAATATTAATTTTTTTAAGAATCATTCAGTTAGATGCAATTTTAATAATTTATCTTGGATGATGGGGCAAGATCTATACGTTAGTGCGTTAGTCAACAAATAATCGGTTGTTCCAAATTTTCTACGCACAGGCAAAATAACAAAAATCACTTTCGATCATTCGTTTCATTTGGCCCCTGTACTTGGCTGGTTACTATTTAAATGCTTTTTTTACTCCTTTTTTTCTCAATAGAAACCTCTTTCTGAATAAGATGCAATTAAAAACAGTTGATTAAATTGTTAACAAATGTTGGAACTTAATTTATTTATTTATTTATTTATATTTACATATGATGACTCCGTCTAAAAAATTTAACACTTAATCGATAATACTGGAAAACTCATTCGTAAATAACTCTAGTATAAAAACTTTGTTTTTTACCTCCTGCCAAAAGTGGGAATTGGCTACAAGTCCTCTTGTTCTTCTGCGAAATGAAATGGAACAGCTAGATTCAGTTTAATCTTCTGCCTTTCAATGAACACATACTCGGCTTTTAATCTATTTTCGTAATCCGTATAAACCTGAAATTCTTATTCTCATCTTAGTGATAAACTCTTTCCTGAAATCCAATCACAAACAAATTTAAGGAAGGGAGAACATATACATTTTAAGTTCATTAGCGAAAAGTCACGGCTAAACAGGAACGCATTTTGAAAGAATGATTTTGTGAAAAAGGATTTATATTGTTGCATCAGATTGTATGCGTAACAATGAATTAACATATAAGTAGCGATTTATCGCTGCAATAATGCAAGTATGTATTGTCTGTAGAACGATATTATTATTTGCTAATTTTGTTTGTTGCGTGTGAAATCGTTCTTGTGACGTCCATGGAGAGGATGTGGTCAGTATTTTATATAGGATGAATTGGTTTTGAATTCGTAGCGGTGCTTTCAAATGTAAGCACTTTTTCACCCGAATACTAAAAACGAAAAAGCAATTTCTTGCTTTTCTATTTAAGAAAATATCATGCGGATACTTTCATCATTTAAATATTTTATGTTGTCGCGTCCATGAAATGTGCATGATGGAGTGAAAGGGGTTAGATTGGGGTGAAATTGTCGAAGACAGCTTCGACAACTTCAACCGCCTTTTCAGAGTAAAGCAGATGCTCTGGATCTTCAAAAAAGCAAATCCTGAAAGGCTGGACAGCCAAAGATATGCTACGAAAACAGTTGGGCCATCAGGACAGTTTGGGAAATGTGTTGTATGGATTTTCTGTCCCTCGGTTGAAATTTTTAATCCTTTCAGTCCCAGTGATGCCATTTGGCATCATCACTTTCAATATTTGTTTCCAAATGTTTATGTCCCGTTACGACATCCAAACACACATCATTCGATTCTTCACACTTTGTTCTATTAGACGATATTTTACATTAATCTCAATAGAGTTAGAACTACTATTTTTTTAACTTAGAAAATAGCTAACAAGCGTTTCACCTGATTTTTGAAAAGTTCACTTCAGTTCCACATTTTTAAAACCCAATTTAAACTATTTCGGTTAAAATAATTGTTAATTTTTTTTAATAATATGGTCAAATACCTTAAAATATATAACTGGAAGTGTTTTTAGGTAATACACATATTTTTATTTTGTTTTTTTCCACAGTTAAAAAAATTTGACATTATTTCAAAAACCATATAAAAAATTTAAATGATTTTTTTTCTTACGGAACTCGAATTTTAGACCTAAAAATAAGCTTATTTTGTGAATATCAGATGCTTCTGTAGGGTAGTAAATTTTTGGGACTGAAAGGGTTAATCCTTTCAAATGTCCTGCTCGTAGTCTGGTTATTGTCGAAGCTATTGAACGGTTACAATTTAGAGCAGGGATGGAGTATATAATTTTTTTTTCCATAAGTCTGTTGTTGTTGTTGTTGCCGATCCCCAAAGTCCAGCGGAGCTAGACTAGGTCCATGAAGCCAAACACCCCGAGAAAGTCCAGGACCAGCAATGGGCTCTCCAGGAGATCTTGATAATTGAGCCCCAGGCACTCCAAGATGTGGGATGGTGAAGCCTGCGCAGAGGAGCACTTGGTGCATGTGTCAAAAGTTCTCAAACCATCTGAAAATGTCATAGTTCTGAGGTGCCCACTGAGGAAACGGGTGATTGCAGTCTGACCCGGCCTGTCACATTTAAGCGCCAAGGAGCCGCCAGGTCGATGGCATCGATACCATTGATGTACTGGGGGGGTGGACCATTTCGTTTTTTCCCGCGACTTAGCTCTTGAGTAAGCCTCTGAGTAGGTAAGAGGCTCAAGTGGAACCAATACTTCACTAGCTCCCGCTTTGGCCAGCGCATCTGCCATTACGTTCCCTTCGAGATCGACATGAGAGGGAATCCACTGTATGTGGATTTGATGATCTATGGACAGTTCTTTTAGCCTTTTTGAGGATAGAAACTCCCACTTTGTCTCTTACACCGGACCAATAAGCCAAGTGCTGGACAGAACTCTTGCTTGCTATTCATAAGTCTTCGGCTGGCAACTGGGTACTATACTAATGGGTGGTAATGGTACCATATTAATGGGTGCTGCAAATTACGAATAGTTATCCAGAATAGTCTAAAAATGAAATCAAAAACAATTTAACGTTAATAATAATTAAATAATCAAGAATGAAATGTTTCAAAACGTTACTTTTCATCTGTTTAAACTTAGCAAGACAGTTACAGTTACTAAACTAAAAAGTAACTGTATTACAGTTACTTAATATGAAAAGTATTTAGTTACAGTTACTTACTGCGAAAATTAACTAATTCCATTTAATTTTGGAATTATCAAGCTATAAGAAAAATCGCAAGTTACCAATTTTTAAGGAGAATTGAGGGGGTACGTCGTTAGCTCTGGGGGGGGGGGGGGTCGGCCCCTCTGTGCGTATCCTTGATGATTGTGTAAAAGTTTCATTTTACATTACTCACTATATTGTAAGGATCATAATTCAAACTTGTCTGACTAAGTGATTCGTCTGTAAGCCCCATAAATGGTAGTAGGCAATTTAGTACAGAAGAGTCTCTTATCCGAAAGGTACGGGACCAAAATTGAGCAGAAAAAATAAAAATAAAAAAGAACTGCATATTTTGATAAATAATTCCAACTTTGTAAGTATGTGTTTATTTTTTGTGTATTTATTTATACGTATACATTTCATATTTTATCAAAAAAAATTTCCGAGCCTTTTGGTTAAACCGAATTTCGAATAACCGGGTTTCGGATGTACGGGACTCTACTGTATTTGTAATTTTTTTAATAGTTATTAAACATTATTTCCTCTTTCAGCTACTTACTATTTTTAATTATTATATAGATTAATAATTACATAAAGTCCTATCCCCGAATTTTTATACAGGGTGGTCCCGAATTCATGGTACAAACTTTAATGGTAGGTACATGACATTGTAACAATGATTTATTGTATAGGAATACATGGTCGCAAGTGACGCGGTGAGGCGTAAACAGGGGAAATCACGGCCGAAAGGAAAAACAAAGATTTTACTGAAAGCGTTGTTGACAAGTGTCACGTTTCGGTAACTGTTTGACCCTCTAATGCATACTGTTACCGTTTGGTAACAAGTTACAAAATCCACTTTTTTCTGTTAAAGTAGACCTCCCTTTGGACAAATTTGTGTCTTTTCATCTGTTACATTCCATTTTGAAGTTTTAGTTAATAATAACCCTCATAGATGACAGTAGTAAAAGAGTATTCAAAATTAAAGAGTGAGGTTATTAACTGTTGCGAAATTACGTTTTTGGCAGTATTCAAAGTATTATAATATTAATACTAAATACAAACAAATTGTTTTGAAAAATTAATTGTAGTTAAAGAGGGTTATTTTGAAATATATTTAGTAGTTTTCTAGTCATTATTATCAAAATTGGAATTTTGTAGCTGGTTTTTGTCATATGGAAAAATTTTTAAACATTGAAATTATTTAAATTCCAATGCAGTTAAAAAAAAATTTTAGTATTTTTCTCATAATGAGTGAGTATTAAAGATACATATATATATTTTGGGATGAAAATAAAAATTCATGCATTAGAGGGTTAAAATTGCATCCACCAATAGCGATAAATGCTCGACAACGTCGGTGGAGCGATTGGCGTACACGTTCGAAGATGCCTGGTATGTCACGCACACCTGCAGCAGCTACTGATATGCGAGCGACGAGATCCTCGCTTGCGTCAACTGTAGTCTCATAAACAAGATGCTTTAGATGTCCCCTTAAAAAGTAATCAAGGCTCCATAAATCGGGGGATCGGGCTGGCCAAGGGACTGGTCCACCACGTCCAATCCATCGAGCACCAAACGTGGCATTCAGGTAATTCCGTACATCAATGCTGAAGTGTGCTGGCGCCCCATCGTGCTGAAACCACATGCGGTTACGAATGGCGATCGGAACAGCATGCAGCAGTTGTGGTAACACTTCTTTCAGAAAAATAAGTTAGCTTTCGCCCCTGAGTCGCGTGGGTAGTAAGTATGGTCCAACCGATCACTCCATTTCTCTTTCCTTTTATTTCCCATGTTTACGCCTCACCGCGTCACTTGCGACTATACATTCTTAAGCAAGTAATCCATTCACGCTGTAGTTATGCTGTAGCTGGATTTTGTGACGTAACTGTCACTAGTACGCAGCGCGCTTGGTCAAAGCTGTACTTCTGAAGCTGGATTTTTGAATCGTTTTCCAAGCGATATCAAAGCTGTAAATTGGTTTCGGGCATGAGCAATCATAAGAGTCATTTAGTTTTTAATTGTCCGTGGTTTTTAACTTAATATTCATGTTTGTTTACTTTTTATTGAGAGAAATAACCCAAAAGTCAAGAAACTTCCATCCACGCTAGATACAGCAAATGATGTCACAAAATCCAGCTACAGCATGGCTACAGCGTGAATGGATTACAGGCTTTATACAATAAATCATTCTTACAATGTCCTGTACCTACCATTAAAGTTTGTACCATGAGTTCGGGACCACCCTGTATATACTTTTGAAGTTCCTTACGTATTAGTACTGCCAGTTCATAACACAAAATTTCATGTCCTTCGATTCAAAAATAAAAACGATAAATACCTGTCGAGGCATAAAGTGTTTTCACAAGGGGTCTAATAAGTTAACTTATGTATAGGATTGAAAAAAATTGAACTAAATTAAGGAAATAATTTTATATTTCCACCATGTTCTCCTTCTTTTGGAATTAAATTATAAATTCCAATCATTATTAAGCATTTTAGTGCATTTATAATACTTAAATATAAAACTTTCTGCTTTTAGAGAAGAGTTTAACAGTAAAATTACTGATCTTAAACTTTTTAAACTTTTATAGACTTTATTTTCTATGAAAGTTTCATTAAATTGATGAAATCTGTTTGTTGTAATATTTTTAGGAAAAAGAGAAACAGCTGACATTGTGGCGGAGACGACAAACACTTTTGTGGAGAATGAGGTCGGGATTCGAAAAACTTAGTAAGAAAAATTGTATATTAAATGATCCTTAAAAATTCTAGGTAATAACAACTTAAAAAATATGTTTCTAAAGATTTGGGTACCAAGATCCTTTTAATTTGATACATTAACACCATTCATATTTCACTTTGAAATAAAAATATCTGCATATTTTTCCAAGCAGTTCTTTTGAAAATTCTTTAGAATTTTTTTTATTATTATTTCAATAGGGTTTAGATATCAAACCATTTTTTTTTTTAAATGAAGGATTGCTGGGGAGCCTAGTCAATAAGGTGCCTGCCTCGTATGAAAAACTAGGTACTTCAAGGCAGTCTGCAAACGTACGCTAACATTGCAGATTGCCTTGAAGTTTTGGGATCAAGTATTGTCAAAATACACTGCTCAAAACAATTAGGGGAGCACTTTGCGTACTCTTGTTAACCCTTTCAGTTTCAGCGCTTTGTTTTTCATTCTAAAAATCTAAAATTTGTGAAAAAGATTCCTTATGCATCCAGAATGAAATTTTAAAAAACAGGCGGAAAAATATTAATTTTTTTAACTAAAATTTAAGGGGGAAAATTGGAATCAAAAATTAAGAATAAAGTGTAACAATAGTTTTTTCAAATATTTATTTGCAAAAAAGAACTAAAATCAATTTTTAAACATCTGAGAATACAAGAGTGCAAAATTTAGGGTCAATTTATTTCATAAAAAATTTTTTGGGAGTGAATTTCATTTTACCAGTTTTCATATTTTCATTTGATTAAAATAAACATTATTTACATTCTCAAAAGACTTGATTCTTCCATCTAACGATAAATAAATGCAAGCTCAACTTAGTGAGAAAAAAATCGCAAGCTCATGATTCCAAATGGAAACTTTGGGGTTGTAAGAGTTTAAACCATGCGCTCCCCTAATTGTTGTTAGCAGTGTAACTGCCGACCAATAAACGGTACCTGAAAGATAAAACTGGAAGAATAATGCCAGGTGTTAAAGGAGTGCACGTTAAATATGCTCCACAGTTCCGACGTTGAGTACGATGTTGTTCCTTACAGTTACATTGGACACCTACTCGGGTGTCGGCCCGTCATTTGACCTTGGTTCTAAATGCTGACGACCGTCGACAATAGCCCTTTTGTAGCTACTCGATGAAACAAAGTTTTTAGAATTGAATGTTAAGAGATATCCTCACACTGTGGTCTCGGTTGTCAACACAACCCCAGGTAGCACAGCAGTATTGGTCAATCTCGGCTCATACAAATAGCCCAATGCAATGGACTACGTTTTACAGACGCTGGGCAATATCGGGATGCAATATTGGTTTTAATATTATTTGAAAAAAATTTACAATTCAAAATTTTTGATTGAAAAATATTGAGAAGCAAAGTTTTTGAATTTTGCACTTGCAAAATACTATAAGATTGCAGTAAAATTAAGTTTTGCACTTTTCGTAATTTCCTGTATGAAACCTCCAAGAACGGAGAAATCTGGTTAAATTCGGTAGAAAATGATTGATTTCATCCAATATTCTCCAGGTTTGGCTGAAACTCTTGCGATATTGGCCAAAATTGTTGTGCTACCTGGGACCAAACACATTATTTGATTTGTTGCAGAGGTGCCAGGTGCCCCTGCGTCTGTCACTTTGGAAGTTGTTGGGACGAAAGCTATCAAAGTTAAGTTCACGGAAGGGGAGTCAGCTTCCGAACCAGAAACTATCGTCACCAAGTACAAAGGTAAACGTGGCTAACCTAACTTATAAAATGAAAATATATTTGTGATGTTTAAACAAGTAGGGGAAAAAGTTATACTGAATTGCCTTAAGTATTACAAATGGACTGTTTTTTTTGGGTGTGTTTTTTTTGGTAAATTTACCGAGGTCATGAAATGCAATGGAAGAAAAAGGAAAATCATTCTTTGCATCTTAAGCATAAATTCATTAAAAACGAAATATTTTTAACAACAAAACTAAGTAAGGACAGTTTAAAATATTTTGTGAACAATATTTTTATTGTTTTATTTTAGTGGATGACTGATGGATGGCATGCAATAAATGTTACATTTAACTTTACCCTATCTCAATTAAAAATGAGTTCAAAGACAATAAAAGGAGCTCCGAGAAACAAAGTTAAAGTATATCTTTCCAAATTGTATCACTAATTAAAGGGTCATTCAAAAGTTTATCTTCTACGTTTTGACGAAGGAACCGTATAAACATTGATACTGAAAAAAAAATAGACCGAAACTTATTGTTACTTTTCTGTGTAAAACATTTATGTTCTTGTTTATACTGAGTGCATTGCAAGTGTGTTTGAATACAAGTTTCTGTGTGTATATAAGTGAGTGTTGGAACACAAGTTTCTCTGTATGTACACAAGTTTCTCTGTATGTACACAAGTTTCTCAGTTTGAACACAAGTTTCTCAGTTGAACACAAGTTTCTCAGTTTGAACACAAGTTTACCAGTTTGAACACAAGTTTCTCTGCATGTACACAAGTGCGTGTTAGAACCTAAGTTTCTCTGTATATACACAAGTGCTTGTTAGAACAGTTTTTGTACACAAGTGTGTGTTTGACCACAAGTTTTTTGTGTGCTTGTTGCAGTGGAGTGGAGCGTGCGCCCCGACTTCCACCCCCTGTCCGGTTCGCGGGAGATGATGAACCTGCAGCGGCTGGAGATGGTGCTGGGCGACCTCATCCACGGGGTGCCCTACTGCGTGCGGGTGGCCGCAGGGAACTGCAAGGGCTACTCCCCTTACACGCAGGCCAACCCACCCTCGGCCGCACCGTCCAGTGAGTGTAACACTGATAAATGCTTGAAGCGTATCAATAATTTGGACACATTCTTTTTATAAAAATATTTTGAAATTATCGATTCTCCACCAAACAAAAAGAGTATGGATTTTTTTTCTCGTCGTAAGGAATATTTTTTCATTGGAACATGCTGTGTTATTATTTCAGTCCCATAAAATACCAGGGCTGTGTAATACTGTATGACTTTGAATTACAATTCAATAAATCTATACACACTTAAATGTATTTATCTACCCAATAAGGTTATATCAATAACATTAAAACCTATAAAGTTCTATGGCAGATATAATTTTTTCATACGCGATTTTCGTTAAAAACATTACTATGACGTCTGACAACACGTGTATCGAAATTCCATATAGCTCTTTTAGTTTGAGCTGCATAGTGGTTTCAAATATTTAGATGGATCCAAATGTTCCAAAACTAAATTTTTTGGACTCGGTTCCCTCCAAAACGTGTAGCAAACACGAAATTTAAATTTCTGATTTTCGACCCCCATCGAAATACTTTCATGACCTAATTATATTTCATATTAAGTAATTGAGGGTAAAAATGGAAGAATGCATTCTTATAGAGGTAACATACAGATCATTCACTGATTGAAACCTGACACAATGGAGTCGTATAACAAAGCTAACTTTTACTATAAAAGTCTTTATTTTCATTTAGGTTGGCCTATAAACGGCACGTTCAGCCCAAAAATGTCCGACGAATAATACCCCGTGTAAGGGAGTGCACGTTAAATATCCTTCAAAGTCCTAACGCTGCGTACGATGTCGCCCTTAATGGTTGCGTTAGGAGCCCATTCAGGTGCCGGCTCGTCACTTGACTGTGGTTCTAAAATACGACGCCCGTCACCAATAGCCCTCGTGTAGCCCTAGTGCGACGATAATTCAAACCTAATCTAACCTAAAGTTCACCAAGATTTGATTTTGCCGAGACAACACAAGCCAAATGGGCCCTCCAGGGATCTTTTACATGCCACATAAGAATACACATATCTAGAATTTCTAGTTAATATTATATGTATGTACACGAGAACAACAACAATTAAATATTCTTTCAAATATATTATTTTCATTAAGGTTGGATGGACGTGAGCGGTCGCAAGTCCCGGTCGATGGGCCGCCTGTGCCAGCTGGACTGCGTCTTCCACCAGATCATCTTCACGCGACCCCCTTGCTCCTCGGAGATCAAGGACATCCTCTTCGGGACCACTCTGGAGACCCCCCAGCAGCAGAGGAGGCAGGTCAGGAAGAGCATCAAGAACCTCTTCATGCCCACCCCTAAATTCCAGAAGAACATGAAACGGTATTTACTCTTTAAGTATTGTTGAATGCAGAGTAATAAACACATGTGAAGAGTACAATTGAAGAAACGCTTAATTTCTTTAGATTCTTTCCGTAATTGTGCCTGCTTGGTGGACATTGGCGACCGGAAATCGGTTTTTCTTATTCACTCTCTTATCCACTGATCTCTGGTGTGAATCAGGGTTGTCGCGAAAGATAAACGAAGCGAGTAGCCGGTTTCTTTACACCAGTTTATGCGATTTTCACTATCATCCCCAAAGAGGCTATTAAGGAAAGCCTTCTACGAAATAATGCGGTTCTTCCCCTGTACTCTTCATGTGTGTGCGTAATATGCATACAGAAGTTTCACTGTGTACAAATATGTAAGGACTAGGAATTATATAGGGCTATAAGGACAAAAACTTTATTTGAAAAGATCGTTGGTGTCCAAACCAAAGTGCCTCTCTGTTAATCCAATTTTTTTAAAGAAAAACATGATTTTCTAAAGCTGTATTGGATATCTTGATACACAGTTTTATATTATAAATGTAGCTGACTTGAAAAAAATTTAGCTGACTCGGCCGTGTGGTGAAATCCTTCCACATAATTTAGGTATTCGGTAGCACCATTCCCCAGGTTTCTGGTTCTCAAACCTTAAAAAATGGTCCAACCGAAAATCTAGTGCAACATATCACCACAAAGCCGTTGCAGCTGCTGGGAACCATTATTATGGTGAAACCAGGCACACATTTTTTTAACAGTGTCAAATGTTTTTGCGCAGAGGTGTGTACCTGGCCTGCCTGATGTACACCGACCACCGCGTGCTGGTGACGACGGAGGACACCCTCCCCGTCATGGAGGTGGACGAGAGCTGTCCGGGCTCGCTCCACAACGACTTCCACTGGCTCATGAAGGTGAGTCGATCTCACGATACAGCAGTTCCTTCTACAATATGAATCCTTAAGTACAATATCGTATGCATCTAGTTGTAGGCTACTTTCCTTTCTTTATGCATCTAGTTGTAGGCTACTTTCCTTTCTTTATGCATCTAGTTTTTAGGCTACTTTCCT
This sequence comes from Hylyphantes graminicola, assembly GCA_023701765.1. Taxonomy (NCBI): domain Eukaryota; kingdom Metazoa; phylum Arthropoda; class Arachnida; order Araneae; family Linyphiidae; genus Hylyphantes; species Hylyphantes graminicola. Next base: position 3,679,377 of record CM043119.1, on the reverse strand, counting down.
GTCTTTCCTTTCTTTATGCATCTAGTTTTAGGCTACTTTCCTGTCTTTCCTTTCTTTATGCATCTAGTTTTAGGCTACTTTCCTGTCTTTCCTTTCTTTATGCATCTAGTTTTAGGCTACTTTCCTGTCTTTCCTTTCTTTATGCATCTAGTTTTAGGCTACTTTCCTGTCTTTCCTTTCTTTATGCATCTAGTTTTAGGCTACTTTCCTGTCTTTTCTTTCTTTATGCATCTAGTTTTAGGCTACTTTCCTGTCTTAAACCCATTAACTCCGATTCTTTTAATACCATTAACGTCTTCATTTCCCAATGAAAACATTAACGTTTAGTTTTAAAATTCGTTTTTCGAGTAAATAGTTTTGTGCTACCAAATTGTTCTTGGATGAGATCTTCATATGTAATAAATTTTCTTTATTTAGATAAACAAGTTTAAAGATCATTTTGGCGAAGCAAAATTCTTTTATAATCGTTGTAAATGGGTTAAATTCGAAGGAATAAAATATGAGGAAAAGTAGGAATTGACATTGTAAAGTTTTCTTTCCGTCTGTCCTTCTGCCTGTGTCTCTTTGTACACATTCTGCCCTAACCGTTCAATTTGAAAAATTCTTTGTTTTATGTTATAAAGATATGACATTTGACACCGACTTGTTAAGAAAATGAATCTCGCTTCTCATTGAAGCATCTCAGCAAATATTTTGTGCTAAGTGTGCTTGTGTGTGTCCCTTATGACTACAATCACGTGGTATATTGCTGCTATCAGCTATGGAGTACTTGTCAATAGAATAGCTTTTTTAATTCCAGATATTTAAAGACTCATTTTCGAATAGATTTCGCACAAAAAGTGAAATCTCGTAACTTTAATCTATTCAAGTTAAGATACATTTTAAAAAAAAGTAAAGTAGACTAACCAGTGAATGAACGTTTAAGACGCTGCGTTCGCCAGTGAATGAACACCGGGATATACAGGACAACCAATCAGATGTCAGATAGCTTCCTACTAGAGGAGAGTAAGTCAGTGGTGCCAATCCATCTAGTGGAGTGATGTTCATTCACTGGGGCCTGTTCACTCACTGGTCAGTCTACCCTATGCATTAATTTTTTAAGAAAAAAGTATATGTTCTTCTTAGCTGTGAATTTGTAAATAATTCTACGTCTTCTTCGCTTTTTGTGCAGGTGGCTTGCACGTGGGAGGACACGAAGGTCCTCCGGGCCGAGATGGAGAAGACCCAGAGCTCCTCCGCGGTGCACTTCCGGGGGAAGCTCCTGCAGGCGGCCGAGATGATGCAGGTAAGCAACTAGACTTGCATACGTCGTAAGAAGTACTTAATAACTCTACCTAACTAACCTAATACTTGTAAGTACTTAATAACTCTAATTTGTAAGAAAGTATACTTTAACCCTTTCAGTCCCAGTGATGCCACTTGGCATCATCATGTTTCTGATCATAATTTAAAAAAAAAATAATAGAGCTGACATCTATTGGGATTAATAAAAACTATTTTCTAATAGAAGAACGTTTGAAGAATCGAATGGTGTTCTTTTTGATGTCATAAATATCTATAGACGATCAGAAAAAAAATTCTAAAATGATGATGCCAAATTGTCATTGAGATTGAAAGGGTTAAGACAGAATATTGCAGGACAATAGGTCAAATTCGCTGTTATGGTTACTGCAGTTTATCTGCCTATGGTAGAAGATGCATACTCTCAGATACCTCATTCTGCGATCTTCAGTTGACATTAAATTTCTCTAGAGCAGCAGCAATACTCGCTTTTCAGGGGGAATAGAAGGAGAAGAGTCGGGTCTCCAACTCGAAGTCTTTTATCGGTGTTATCCAATAGAAAAAAAATCTGGGCCATTCCAACTGTATTGAATCTTTTTACAGGCGGGTATTCGATCTGATAAAAATGTAGCTGTCTTATACACTCCTATAATATACCTCTTATTTGAAATTGCCCTTTTACTGGAGCAGTAAATCCTGCTTCTGGTATTGACTTCCGGTATTGTTTCGGTTTCTAGTTCAAAAGAGAGCCCTCTTGCAGCAAAAAAGCACTCAAATCTGTCCAAAATCTCGCACTGTTTAGCCAAAGAGCAGTCAAATAGACAAGAACTTAACATTTCTACCGATATATCAACTATTAATTTGTATGCATAGGCCGCTTTGGGGGTCCAGGATCTCGGCCAGCTGTACTACAAGCCCATCAAGGACCTGGACGACACGACCGTCCTGTGCTGCGTGAAGCACGTCCCGGACTCCAAGAGCCTCAACAACCTGTCCCTGCGCTGGGTCCCGCTGGCCAAGCTCCAGAGGAAGCTGTCCGTCAACTCGGACACGGCCAGGGACTCCTGCACTGTCAACGGGCTTCTGCTGTCGGCCACGCAGGTAGTTTAAGATACATATTATTACATTGGTGTTCACAATAATCGAGTTAAAACAAAAGTTTCAGACCAACAAAATATCCTTTTTTTTATTTTTTTCGAAAAAGTGTTTTCATGACTTGGGTCAAGATGACCTTGGGTATAGTTTGCAAGTAATTTTAGAACAGAGTGTGAAAAGGTATGGCTGAGATGAACTAATCTGAAATAAGGTCAACAACTTGCCGAATTTCGTGAGATTATGTCTGATAATTAAGGAAACTCTCTCTCTCTCTCTCTGTGAGAAAACAATTGGATAGCAAAGGGTTTGGCTACTGGCAGCCTATCGGTATTGCGTCAAGGATTGGCTTAATAATTTTCGACCTTATGAATCATGTACCGGACTCCAAGAGCCTTTAACAACCTGTCCCTGCGCTGGGTCCCGCTGGCCAAGCTCCAGAAGAAGCTGTCCGTCAACTCGGACACAGCCATTGACTCCTGCACCGTCAACGGGCTGCTGCTGTCGGCCACGCAGGTAATTTAAGCGGCATATTGCATTAGTTTTCACCATAATCGAGTTAAAATTCAATCGATCCACCGACATCTCTGGATTATGAAGAATCATTGAGCTAGAAGGGATACTGGAGTGAAGTGCCAGCGAGCCGAAAACCCACTCGCACCCTTTTGAGCGAACCAGGCAGAAATGACTTTTTTTTTCTACACTTGAATGCAATGCTTGTATGAGACCCCTCTATCATACTGACTTGGGCTTCGAAATGTATTTTAAAATTTTTAGTTCGAAAGAGATCGATTTTCTTTAATTGTAAATTCCAATTTTTTTTAAAGAAATAACCATGTGGATTGCTAACTAAGAACCAGCGAAGATGAACCCAATAGCGAAAAAGGCAAGTTTCTAGATTTTCTGCCCGGTTCGTTTCTGCTGCAGTGTCGTGTTTTCCTCCACGTTTCGTTATTGAACCGGTTCGTTTGCTGCTCTGTTCAGTGAATTACACACTCCCTTTTTCTTCCAGCTTAATGTGAAGAATACGGACCACAATAAAATGTTTTTCGCGCACAACAGATCGTTCATTAGGAGTCCAGTTCTGTCGCGGAATTAGTCTGATAAATTTGTTCAATAAGACTGGTTTGGAAAACGGAATAACGATACTTATTCTTGCTTACTTTTAAGCAAAAGATAAACAAAGTGTTTGTTCATCGCTTAGATGGCTTTTCAAGACGCATAGTAGACATTTAAGATGGCTTGGACTGCAAACACACATTGTCATCGTAAGACATCAAGGTGTTCTTGAATACAATTTGTGAAAAATTTTAGAAAGGGTTGTACAAAACGTGTGGCTGAGTTGAAGTAACCTGAAACTAGGACAACAACATGACTAATTTTGTGAGATCCTTCATGGGAATGCAGGGAACTTGTGATAAAATATTCAGTTATAAAAGTGAGAGTCGAGAGTTGGCAAAACATTTTTGTACCTGGACGGCACGATTGTGCTGTGTTGTTAGAAGCATGTTCTCGATTCAAAGAGACTTAACTACTTCATGTTTTGCTGGGTATGTTTGGCAGAGCTACAAAGAAAGCCATCCGCCAAATTGGACACATGCTCTCTGCCACGCAGATAATATTATACATTTTAAGTTCCTCATAATGGCTTGTTGGAAATTAATGGAATATACATTTTTTTTGAAAATTTCCCTCAACATCGACATGTTTCAACTATGTTCATATTTGGTCTTTTTAAAAAATGCAATCTTATGGAAACTATTTTTGCTTCAGTGTTTTCAAAAGTAGAATATTGATAAAAATAGCTAATATTGGCAAAATCTGTCTTTCCAGGCTATGATGGCGTACAATCACATGAGCCGCATCCCTCTACCTAAAGGACTGTACGTGGCGTACGTGAAGATCAGCTCCTCCGTGGACCTCATCCGCATCCTTGTGCCTAAAAAAGCGCCCAACGTGCTCCCATACTACAAAGTGAGAGAGAACCCGCACGTGTCAGAGTGAGTGTCAAATATTCAACGAAGAACACCTTATAAGTATGCACTAGTGTAGCTCTAGTGAGACGATAATTCAATCTAAACTAACTCCCTCTTTGTCTACTATTTATCAAAATGCCATAAAAAAAATACCCTCTCTTGATGTCTAATAAAGATCTCTGTCTTGATAAAGAAATGCTACAGAGATACACTGTTAAAAATCTTGTACTCGGTTTCCCAAAATAGGGTTCCTAGTGGCTGCAACGTCTGTGTGGTGAAATGTTACACCATATTTTCGGTATCAGGTGGAACCGTTTTTCAGGTTTTTGTTTAAAAAAAGATAGTCAAACATTAATTAAAAAATTATCTTGTTCCCATTACTAAATATCGTACTATTTGTTGCCTAATGAGTTATAAAAAAAATTCAATTTTCGCGATTGTTGGCTTATTTTATAATCTAATTGCAATGTTCTACTTGATACAAAGTATACAATAGTTATGGAACATTTTTCAAGTGAACTTATCTGCTGAGGGATAGAGACTTCTGCCTCTGTCTGAAGACTACTTGTACTGTCCGACATATGCATATTTTTAAGATTAAGAATTATTTTACAATTTTTTATGTACCTTATCGATAATTTTTTTATTCTTATCAATATATAATTTTTATGAGTTGTAATAAAACAATTTTTTTAAAACATTTTTTTATTTAAGTCACATACAATTTGATACTTTTGCCTATGTGCTAATCCTCTGGACGCATTGCTTTTGTCTAATAACTTGAACAATAGATGGCAGCACCAAAAAAGTGTTAACCAAAGATATTTAAAAATAATAATCATACTTCAATATGAAACAGGGAAATAAAGTGTATTATTTCTCCAACGTTAAACAACAGACACTCCAAAATAATTCATAAATAAAAGAAAGTATTTATTTTTAAAATAAACATGAGCTCATATCACTTAACATGTTGTTATTTTCTATATTAAATTCGGGGCTTCAAATATAAGGTGATAAGGGTACGTATTTTTGAAGTCTAGTTTGGTAGGACTAAATTATTTTTCCCTTTTTTTGCTCTGGCTGGCTGAGGTCGGGTGCTAATTACTGACCCCCTTGTGTTTCCAGAGAGGAATGGTTCTGGCTGAAGCACTTGTCTGGCGAGACGAAGGGAAACCCTTCCGCCCCTCAATTGAAGTTCCAGAAATCGATGTCGTCTGCCATCAAGAACCTGCTGACGCTGCTAGAGGTGCCACCGGAGCAGACATGCGACCACAGGTGAAGTTTTTTTTCTTTTTTTTTATATTTATATTTGCAATTAAAAAAAATAGTTATAACTACAGTGTTAAAAATTTTGACGCAAGATTGCACCGGATTCCTGGAACTTTCTATAATTTGGAGCGTTGATTCACCACTTTTACGATGCATCGAAGTTGTGCTTTCACCATCTGCTAGGTAAATTCACGCTCCAAATAGTGGTGGCAGCTAGAAAGTTCCAGGATTCCGGTGCAATCTTTAATCAGATTTTTAACAGTGTAACTAGATTTATATAATCCCAAAGAGAGTATACCTGGCAAAAAAAAGGCTTGTGATCTGTCCATATATAAATCCCGTCGAGGATTATGTCCATAACTTGATTCGTGAATGATGACTTTAGGTATGAACTTACAGGTTGGGTATTAGCCTATCTCGTGTCTTTGAGGACTTGGAAGTATTTCTTACGGGATGAGAAATTACATCAATTGTGAAAGTCAACCCATAAAGCTAAATACCAAAAGAAATAATACTTCACCGGTACAAATTCTGCGTTTGCTATCACCAAAAATATAACAATATCTCAGGTTTTTATTTCCGAAACCTAGTTCAATCGAACACCGAAATTATTGTGAAATATTTCATCAAACAGACGATGCTGCTAATTGGAACTATTATTATAGAAAAAAGAAGAAATATATTAATATATTTCTCTTATAACAAGACCTGTAAATTATCTCTCCATAAATGTTGGTGTTAAAAATATAAAATCGCGAAGGATATTATTCCGAAACATAAAATCAGGCTAGTTTGTTCAGAATGTTGTATTCACTTAATATTTTTTCCATCGCTGTTGAAATTACTACTTAAAAAGTTAATGGCGTATTCGAATGGTATACTTTCTAATGCTGACTTTTATTTTTTGATGCAGGATTTACGAGTCGGAAGTCATCGAACTGAACTCTGAAGTCTCCTTGATCCTGCTACTGCCGCCCGTGGATTCTGTTTGTTCGGCTCCAGGACAGAAAGATGACGTCACTGATCGGACAGACTGCGTGCTACTGCCCCTGCAAATATTCGAAATGAGTAAAAATTGCGTTTATTGTTCCATAGAACAGAACGACTGCGGTTCTCTTAACCAAAATGCATCTGTGTTAACTCAAATGAAAAAAAACTTATTCAAAGCCACATTTCTCTGCTTGCATTGAATATTTTTGCAAATTTGTATTTTATATATTAAATGTAGCTGACTTACGAATACAAATTTTTATAATTGGCTCAAATACATTTAAAAAAATTTCGATAAATAGTTTTACAACGTATGTGTTGTTTTGTCACCATAAAAAATCCGTCTAAAGATTTCGTTTTGCATAATTTTTAAAGAACAAAAAAAAATTAGGTCTAGATACATTTTTCCATTGTCTTACTACCGTCATAACTAAAATGTTCTATTTTCCTTTCTGTTTTTAGTTCACATGAGCACCTATCAGCACACATTCATATCAAGATACTCCCGGATATCATCCATATTAGAAATGGACACCATTGTAGCTCAGCACATTCATCGACAGGTAACAATTTACATAGGCATACATACATATATATTCATTCTTTAAGAGTCTTGTATGGTAACAGACTTCCATACAGTTCCAATGGGGAAACTTTGGCTTCGATTTTTAAATAAAGTATATGGCATGTACTCACGAAACTTACCAGAAAAATACAAAAAAGTTATTTTGATATTAAAATTACTAATAAGTATAATTTTAAAGTAGTGTCAAAATAGTTTCGCCTTCTGCTGTTTATTTTTGGCATTTTGAAATTTAAAAAAATATATAATTAAATAAATAGATGACATTTTCTTTTCAAATTTGCTTCATTTCGATGTCAATGTTGATTCGCATGCCTGGGGAAATAGGGCTAACAAGGGAAAGCAATACTTATACCAAAGTTGTGTTTCCATAATGGATGCATTAGCTCTATAGGACGTCAACACTTCATTTTTTGGCCATGCATTTCATTTTCCTTTCCCCGCAGGCGTTCTCCACCACCGAGCTCTCCTCCGCCAAGTCCCGACTGCGCCAACTCCAGCAGTTCCAGGCTCAGGTGGACAACACGTGGCGGTCCATGCGCTGGCTCATGGACGTCCTCAACTTCGCGCGCGAGAAACACTCGCCAGGGGGCGTCCTGCTCGGCGGTGTCCTGGTCTCGTCGGGCAGTCCGCAGATCTCCCCGCAGCACTACACCTCTTCCCAACCTCTAGTCTTGCACACACTGCAGGTCAGAAGTGTTACTATTTTTTTACCCATTAACGACGATTTTGTGGATAATTAAAACATTTATTTACGTATAAAAACATGAATTTGAACAACTGTTCCCGCGAGAAACACACGCCAGTTGGCGTCTTGTTTAGCTGTGTCCTGGTCCTGTCGGGGTTTCCGCAAATCTCCCCACAGCACTTCCCAACCTTTAGTCTTACACGCACTGTAAGTCAGATATATTTTAATCCATTAACGGACGACTTTGTGAACAGTATTAACACATTAATTTCTGTATAAAAGCATTAATTTTAACAACTTTGATTTGAGAAACACTCGCAAGGGGGCGTCCTGCTCAGTTGTGTCCTGGTCTCGTCGGGCAGTCCGCAGAACTCCCCGCAACACTACACCTCTTCTCAACCTCTAGTATTACACACACTGCAGGTCAGAAGTGTGAAACGTTACTATTATTTTTAAAACCCATTAACGATGTATTTGCGATTAGCATTAACGCATTTATTTAAGTGAGAAACAATAATTTTAAGTTTTTGAAATTCGTTTTCCATTTAGCATAATTTGTCTTTAATATTTTTTCAACACAAGGTGTTTCATTTTTCTTTGTTGGTTTTTGTTTTGTTTCTTTGTTGTTCATTTGTTTTTCAATGTTTTTATTTCTTATATTTTGTTTTCTTAAGAAAACGTCATAAGAAAGGTCATTTTCTCGCGGCAAATTTTCGTACCAATCGTCGTTAATCTATGAAATTATTCTTTAAATTTCAAGCTATGCAATCCCGATCATCTTTTCATTGTAGAAACGCCAACTATTTGTTAAAAATTGAATGAAATTGATTGCGTAAAGTTGTTTATAAACTTCAAAACCGAACATGAGATGGCAGCACCAAAATAATCTGTAAATTATTGCGGCGGATTTTGTTCCAAATCTTACGCTTTCTTTTAAAACTTTGTTGATCAAATTCTTGTTTTTGACACGACGCTTGTTCTGTCTTAGCTATCTAAAAAAAAGGAGAATAACGAGAACTAGTGTAATGAAAGTCCTTATTCTGTATGATAAAATTAAGGTTTGAATCTCTAATTACACCGCGTTTTTATATTTTTTTGTTTGAAAACAAATGCACATAACTGTGAAATCGTAAAATTCGTTTCATCTAAAACACGCTTATTTTTGTCCAAAGGAATTTATAGTTTATCGAATATTAAATTAAACATTCAGATATAATTAATTGGGATGGTGCATTGAAGTTCATTTTTAGCTGTACGTTACAGAATCATTATGCAAGCGTTATTATAGTAACTGGGTCAGTAACTGTCATGATTTAAACAAATCAAATGTTTATTCGAACACTCTCTCCTACAAGCACAAACGCACGTAAGATCGAGGGAGTCGTTTTTTAAATCCTAAATTGCAATAAGTAATGGACAAAATTAACATCTGCTGGTTAGCGACAAATAACCCAGGTAGCACAACAATTTTGGCCAATGTCGAATGAATATCGGCCAAACTTGGAGAATATTGGATAAAATCGATCATTTTCTATCGATTTTAACCAAATTTCCCCGTTCTTTGAGGTTTCATACTGTACTTGCGAAACGTACAATACTTAATTTTACTGCAATCTTATAGTATTTTTCAAGTGCAAAAGGCAAATATTATGTTTCGCTATATTTTTCAATCAAGAAGTTTGGATCATAATTTTTTCTTCAAATAAAATTCAAGCCAATATTGCACCCCGATATTGCCCATCAGCGTCGGTAAAACGTAGTCCATTATGCATTGGGCGATGGGTATGAGCCAAGATTGGCCCATACTGTTGTGCTACATGGGAAATTACAAAATATGTTCGAAATTAATTTTCTCTCCAGGTGCCGTGCGAGGTGCCCAGCTTCCCGCCCAGTTCCACCCCGGCCATCCGCATCACCAACTCGTCGTCCAGCTACTCGCTGAACGAGCCGCCCACCAAGAGGACGCTGTCCCCGGACGACGACGCGCTCAAGCCCAACGTCGAGATGCGGAGGTGCGTGTCCACGTCGCGCCTCGTCACGAGCGGGCACGACGAGGACGAGGAACCCATGACAGGTGAGAAGAATTATAGGTTTGAGTTTCTCTAATGTTGGGTTCATACAGAAAGGGATCAGGTAAAATTGTGCCGTGTTGCGGTGTCGCATATAATTTGAAGACATCATACGTCATCATTCTAGACGTTATAAACATGGATATGTGGAGAAAATTAAAATCGCAAAGTTCATTGCTGAGCTCTCTAAAATATATACATGAAGAATCTAACACAAGACTAAATATCTTTGAACTCCTTGATTTAGACATCTAATAACAATCTTATTTTGGTAAGGCGAAAAATATAACGACATGCTCTCATCCATTAGATATCAAGAATATCGATATCCACTGATTAGGAGATGATGCGCAAACATTAGATGTCCCTAATGTCTAAGTCTAGATTAGTCTACACGTAGATAGATAATAGATATCCGAATGATAGATTTGTAGACAGATATGCAATATGTGTCTAATAGACATCTCGAACGTCTAATGGATCAGGCAGATAGATATCCAGTAGGCAATAGTGGCTGTGTGGGATGGTTCACAAAGACAAGGGAGATTTCACGCATGTATTTCGAGAGTTAACGACAGTAGATCAAGTAAATGCGTAAATTTCGACAATGACGGTGACATGTGTTGTTTGCATTGAGACAACAGATATTCTTTCACATCTATTTTACCTAAACAAATATCACTTATAAGCTGTAAAAATACGATAGTCCTTCAATTAATCTGTGCGAAGGTTCCAATTGACTTCATATTGCCACTCTATTTATTTGTCATGTAACAAACAAAATAGAAAAAATAGCTAAGAATTAATAAAATATAACTATAAATTTGTCTTTTTGTCTAATTTTCTAATAATGGCTTTTATTAAAGTAATATTGTCTGGCTTATGGTGAAATAAGTGCTTTCCATTTTATACCTGTCATTTCTTAAAACTTGACAATACCAATATTTTTTCCTCTTGCGTAGATACTCTGTTTTAAAAAAAACATGACGAAACCCCATTAAAGTCTGGAATATTCAGTGGTATTTTTGATATTATAATGGTTCACTTTCAGGTTCAAGAGGGAAAAAAGAAAATGTTAGCAGAAACGCCGTTCCGCCCTGTACATTGCAATTATTGGAGGATGGGTCCAAAGCGTACAGCTCCGAGACGCTGAGCGTCACATACAAGATCGGAACAGGAGGACAGGCGGGGAGGTATACTGAACCATTTTTTTCCTTGTAAAACAAAAAATAAATACTGTAGAAATAGATGATACTGCAACTGTGAAAACGATGTAGCGGTACAAGAGCATGAGCTTATCTGAAAAAGTTGTAGTTGTTCTTTATTCGCCACCTTCAACCACAACTGTCGAACGATTAGAGATAATACTATATTGTCCGCCACCCTTATTTGAAACACTTTAGGGATGGAAAACCGAAATCGGTCTTTTTGCAATCGGTTTTGACCAAACAACTGGTTTTTCATAGAGCCGGTTTTAGGGTTCAGAAAAACCGAAAATACGGTTTTTGAAACTCCGGTTTTACTGAAAAACCGCCATCCCTATCGTTTCTTATTTGGTTGGCGGCATTATTTTGCGGACACGCTGTAATTTTATTTTGACGGTGTTACATGTTTTACAGCCCAAACTCTTACGGGACGACGCCCGTCAACGAAGACGATGAAGGATCTGAAAAAGTCTTTGGCGACGAGGACACGTTGTCGCATGACGGCATCGTCATCAACATCACCCCCGGGTGCGGCGACTCCCTTTCGTCCTCCAATGACAATCCAGACTTGGAGGACTTTGAAGACATCAGCGGGTATACTGTTGGAATATGTATTATTGTCAATTTAATTTCGTCTTGACCCTTTTTTCCATGTTTTTGCTTTTGGTTTTAAATTATGCTGCCCAATTGCTCCCGTGTCCCTGGAGGGCCCATTTGGCTGTGGTTCTCTCGGCAAAATTAAATCTCGGCATACCTTAACATCCCCGGAGAGCTCATTAGATTCATTGTAGTCTCTGTGTCAAAATTGGTTGTGAGAGTTTCCTAGATGGTGCCAACCAAAAAACGGCTCTCAGTTCTGGGGAACATGCCGAGTCTCCAAAGGCTTGACCGGAAATATTGCAGTCCCATTAGAGAAAAAAAAAATTAGCCCTCGTGTAACTTCAGCGCGACGATATTTCAAATCAACTCAATTGTTTTTTATATTTTTAGAATGTTCACGGAAGACCCTTTCTTCCCTTGTTAGAGTGGACATGTGTCCCGGCGTGGTCAGGCTATCTACAGTATCTATAACGCTAAATTTAAATAATCAAAAATGTAGTATAGTTTCTTATAGGCTGCAGTAGAGTGCTTTCATCATCAATGGTTCAAGTCATTGATGTAGAAACTACAGATCCCACAGCAGAACTGTATACACCTTCTGTAGTTGTATTAAATTTTATGCTTAATTTATTACTTACTTAAGCTCTTCACGTCTTGCTGGCGCATAAGGGATCCAGCTTCCTCCTTCGAGCCCTACAATCTTTGGTAGGGTTTTGGCGTCCTACAAACTGGGTTGCTTAATTTATCGAACTCTACAATCTTTCAGAACTTATCTGATAATGAATGTAATGAATGGTCGGATTATCTTCTGCTTAATTATCGTGATGTTTTTAGCAGGTTATACAATATTCGTTTATATAGATGTCTGTTTGTGAAATGCTTAATTGACTCTATTTTTAACAGGTACAAGGAGCAGCAGATGGACGAGTTCTTGCAACTGCCGCACGACGACGCCTCCAGGGAACTGCCCAGCGAAGACGAGGACAGTCTGACCGACTGCGGGCTCCAGTTCAGACCCATCCCGACTGCCGAAGTCGAACTAGACGTGACGGACGAGTCGGAAGACTACACCTTCGTCACCAAGTTCTTGGATTCGGAAAGGTCGTGTCCCGACTACGACGAAGACGACTCTGACTGTCCGATCGACGAGGTGCGAGTGACCGTCGCGTACCATCCGAGCCTTCCTCCGGACACGACCGTCAGACTGACCGTGTCGTCGGACGCGACTGCCCGCGAGATCGTGGACGCCGTGGTGGGACAGGTGAACGAGGCCGCTCTGGACGGCCGACACGACAGCGACGCGTACAGGAGCGATCGGACCAGGTCGGACGTGCGTCTGGTCGCGTCTTTCGACGAGACGGAACGATTCCTCAGCGATTCCTTCCAGCCACTCAAAGTACAGAATCCGTGGACCAAGGGTCATCTGCTGGCTAAGCAGCGGCCCGACTGCGAAGGGTAGAGAGAGGTGCCATGAGCTTTATTTATTTTTTGATGGTCTAGATGGTTACCAGGGCTTTGGATGTCAAAAGCGTCTAACTGTCTGTGAAGAAAGGAATCCGTCATGCATCAGAAATATGGACATAAATATGTGCGAAAAGAAAAGCTTATACCTAAGCAAGAGTTTATTTACGATACCATCTAGCTTGGGAGTGCTGAGCATTAACTTTGTGAGCTTTTAAGCTTCACATAGATGAGCTGCCTTCAAGTTGTCTGTCACACATGAATTTCATTGAAACCTATTTAAAGCATCTCATCTGTATTCATTAGCTTAACTGGTCGATACTATTCTATAAGTGAAACTCACTTATAAAGGATTGGTGATAAACATTGCATTCTAAAGTAAAATGGATCCATCAAGGAAGTAAAAGTCCTCTACTTTACAACATATGATGTAACAGCTATAATTCGTGGTTGTGTTGGAGTTTGGATTCGTGGTTGTGGAGTGTTTAATACGAATACTCAAGATCTATATAGCTAACTACATGACGTTGCTTAAAATTATAAGCAGTGCTCTCTACACTAATCGATTGTTGAAAGAAAAGATTTTTTAACTTTGTAAAAGGTAAAGGGTTGTTAAAGAGTGAAGGTTGGTTTGACGTGGTCAGGCAGGTCATGTTAAAGCTATTTTTTAAGATTTCCTAAGAAATTGTCCACTTACCATCTAAATTAGATCTGATGGTATGGTATTATATTCACAAATAAACGAAATCTATGTTTTCAGTGTATGGAAGAAGCGAATTGGCTTATTTGTATTGATGACAAAATATTATGTGATTTCCCTTTTTTACTAATATATCAAGGGTTAAAGTTATCCATCTCAGATCAATCTAGATATAAACTGATCTCACCTTACCATAAGAACTACTTGTCTGTGTTTGGAAAATGTGCAACTGTTATACGAAAAGTGGCAACTTTTATACATGTACGATTAGGAAAATGTCAAATGTGAACGTTTAAATCGCACTTTATTTTGCACAGAGATATACAAAATCTTTGCATTGAAGCATTTTGTTTTGGTTCGAATTGTATCTATTCATCTGTAGGAAACAGAAACAGAATAGAAAAGAGCACGAATTTTTAAAATTCTGTGAAAATCAATTCTTGCCTGTTCAGTCAAAATTTAATTTAGTCAATTAAAATGTAAAAAGATGTTTTAAAAAGTCATTTTTCTTTTAACTTTATCTAAGTATTTAAAGTATGATTAAATTTTGTAATTAAATAAAAATGGTTATTTAAATGTTTAATTATTTTAACGGTGAATAATTATTAAATTGAAAAGTTTGAATAAAATAACTTTTATTTTAAATGCAAATTATAATATTCACAAGATATTTCTAATACAAGAAATATGTTAGATTTCAATTAAGTGAATAACTAACATACGAGGTGCTTCAAAATAAAAGAGTAATTGCAGTTTCAATAATATTGTTTAAGGTAAAGGGAACGAAACGATGGTTCAAAATTTGAAATTTTCCTTTTGGCTTTTAATTAAAGAATCGTGTCTTTATGAAAAAACTTATATTATATCTACTCAAATATGGGGCTGGAGTTTGGAAATTAGGTAGTTAATTTCAGTCTTACTCTATTGCCACATTTAAAAAAAAAAAAAACAGAAATGTTTGAGTATTTTGGAAACTTCTTTCTTTAAATATTCAAAAACATTTTTAAGAATTTCAAAAATTCATTTAAAACGTTTCTGATTATTTGAAAGCATTCTCCAGTACGTTAGTACCTCCATTCTATTCGGAGGAATCCCTTGATTAAATGTTTTTCTCATACTCATTTTATATCAAATACTCATTTTAGCAATTAAAAAAAATGAAAATTTGACATTTTGACGTGGCGTTGTATTTGTTCCCTGTACCTGCCCATACAATTGTTAAATGTAGCAGAATGAAGAGACTGTTTTGTACAATTTGTAAATATGGTAAGGTAGATATTTTTGTGGATGCTAAAGTATTTAAAAGGTACCCTTGTAAATAAACCCATCACCAACGTAATGCTGTAGAATAATGTAAAAATGAATACATATGTACTGAAATAGTATAAGAGATAGTTTGTAAAAATTTTAGCATAGTAATGCATATTTTAGAGCAGTACTAATACGTCCTACATGTACTCACGATGTAGAATGTAAGTATTAACCCAACCCAAATAAAACAAAACATAAAGAGGACCATAGTGGTCAAAAAAAGCAAAATTTAGTATTGGCAGTTAAAAGTTTAAAAGATTTCTTTTTAGCAAGTGAATATTTTTGGCGCAATATTTTAAACATTTTTCATTATTTAATGTTAATTTTATTAAAATGAAGTTATTTGTAAACCTTTTTACTCTTTAATGTGGTTTATGACATTAATTATAGACGCTGAATTGAGATTTCAAGGTTAAAAAGAAACCATCACGAACATAACACAAAACGATATTCGGAAGTTTTGGAATAACTTGGTTTGTTTAAAAGACTGTATAGATATTTGCTACACCAGCTACGACTTATAAATACTCAAGTTGAAAAATGTGATAACAAAAATATTGTTAGAAATTCATGGCCGGCACTGATTAACTGTTATTTCTAATTCACTGATTCCTATGTATAATCAGAAATGCCTGTTAATCTAATGATTGGAAAAACTCATACAATTCAAGAGAAAACCATTGATATAGTCAGTATGACAAATCCCCAATTGTTCTTTGGAAATTCTAAAAAAAACCTAATTTTTTCGATTTTCCTCTGAACTTCAATGCATATTTTTGTTCTGCTTAATTTCTTTCTGAGAATGCGCAAAACGCTGTAAATAATTTTTTTTAATATATCGTATTTGTGGGCAGATATAACAAATCATAAGAAATAATTACCTATTTTAATATTTGAAGATTAACTAATTTGCAATCGATAAGCTGACGTTTATCTGTAAAATATAAAATTCTTTATACATAGGTATTACAGTGCAAAATGTGTGCATGTATTTTGTTTATAATTTTTTTCTGCTGTGAAAGATTTTTCTTTTTAGGGTCTAAATTTAATAATTATATTTCACAATTCTAACGAAGTAAGAATTTTAATAATTGTAAAACTGATTTCCTCTACTTTTTTTGTAAAATGTTTGGCTTAAATACCCGAGCTTTACCGTTCCTATTGCGGTAGTTTTTTAAAGTATTACAAAAAAAAATTATGGTTACCGTTCAATTACAACGCAGATGATTTTTTGTAAGCATTTAAAGAGAGATTAGCCCTTTTTATATTAATGCATTCCAATTTACTCCAATATTACGATAAATTAAAAAATAAAGTGCGAAATATTGGATGGGTTCTTAGAAAATTACCACACTCTTTTACGTTGACCTATGAAATTTTTGCCGCCCAAAATGAACTTTATTTAAAGGTATAAGGACTTTTACTACCAGACTTGTTTATTCTAGTATGTTAAATTAGAACTGTGTAAATAACATGAAGGTGAAGCATTGAACAGTATACAGTGCTTGTACCGCGTTTTGAACAAAAGGGTTGTCTTTACAAAAGAAATTACAAGCTACATATCTGTGATTAGATTGAAATCAAAGTTTAAAAAAAGAAAGAAATTATGTACTTGATGAGACTTAAATTTATAATGTAAGTTTAGTATTGTGAAAAATAATAGAAAATTAAATTAGAAGTGAAGTAATGTTTATAATATTATCGATAATATAGAGAGATAAGATTCAGAGCTGTACTATTAGCATTTGAGGTATATATTTGAGGTATATGAGGTATAGAATAAATCTTTTTTTAAAGAAAAGTTTTGATAAATATAGGGTAAACACCTCTAATAGCCCTTTAGTTAATAATAGTTTAAATGTGAATACAAGCTTTTATTACATTGTCCTTGTCTGTTCTTCACTTAGATTTCAGCAATTTCCTAATTTATACAAAAATGTATAGTTGAAATTGATTTTATATATTTTTCTTGGGCATTGCTACCAAAATCCAAATTTATTAAAAGTCAACAAGTTAGTTGCAATTAGTAATTGCAGTCTAAAATTATAGTTTTGTCCTTACATATTGTTATATGGATTGAAATAAGAGCTATTACTGCGTGACTTCGTATTTCATATAGGAACTGATGCTAAAAATATTAAATTAATAAAAGAAGGAAAGAAATTTTGTTTTACATCGTCAAATGCTAATAGTGCAGTTATATTGGTCAAATGTTAACAGTAAAGTTGTATTGTAAGTATATCGACATGAATGTAGATGGTGATATATATTGTATATGTCTGAAGAAAAACTGAGAGAGAAATTAGATTAAGATATTAGTTTTACAGTGCTGACATCTACTTACAGAAAAGTTAAAAATAACCAAATATGTGAAATTATGAGAAAAACTAATTTATAAAAGTGACCTATATTTTGAAAAAGGGCAATTTTGATAAAATTATTATCAACTTATTTTAACTAGCACTGAAAATACTTATCTCTTTTTTTCAATCACTCATTTGTCTGCCGTTTTTCAATATATTTTGAAATAATAACTGTTGTCCGATATTAATTTTACAAAGGACAGAAAATTTTGTGAATTAGAAATTTTCTAGAATATAAAAAATATATATGTTTGGTATATTGTATGCAAAACAGTTGTAATTATTATGATTTTTTCAAACCTACATGAAGTTTTTATCATCATATTTATTATTTGATTAGGTTTAATATTAAACATTTTATTGAATGTTTCGAGAAATAAAGATTGCAATAATAAAATTCTGAAAAAATACATTATAAACACGCTTGGTATCTTTTTTAATTGAATTTTTTTTAATAATTTGCCTTTTAACTTTTATAAGGCTTCTAAACTTTTTGTTTAACACTTTCTATAATATCATATAAAGAGTGAAATACTGCGTATTTTGATTTTTAAAAATTCTTTTTGTTAAATAGTTTCTTATTCATTAAAAAAGGGTTTTATTCAGCACATTTATTTAATGAAAAAAATCTATTGTACTAGATTTATATATGAGTAAGCACGTGCAATAACATACAAGTCCATTCAAAACGTATACAATTGCCAACCGTTAATTGTTAGTGTTAAACAATACCAAACGTTTGTACCAAATTTTTCAGAACGAACTTAATCTGCCTAATTAATAAATTGGAACAATGGTAGTGAACTCCGATTCAAAAACAAAGTATATATAGTTTATAAAAAAGCCCTTTAAACAGTTTTTTTTTTTTTTTCAATATAAATAAGTTTCAGTGTGATTGGGAAGAAAAAAGTATATTCGAAAATGGACCACGTTCTTTATTGCACTAGCCCACTCATATGTTGAGATCTTCATGTAAATATCAGAAGAAGATGGTTATTAAATATTTTGAAGGGAGGTTTGTTGGTGTTTTTCTTTTTGTTCTATTTTCCCATACATTTTAATTTAACGTATTGGGTTCTAACTAGTCACTAACTCTGTTAATATTTATAAATCGTAAATCATGTTTTAAGGCAAATTTTTTTTAAAAAAATATCTATGGTGTGAAGTTTTTCATTACATTTAAAGCTTATCTAAATTGTTTTTACAACTTTTTTTTTTAATTATGAGGTTAAAAGAAATTAAATACATATAGTACATAATATTTTCTTAAAACTTTCAACAATCATATCAAGTGCTTTGCAATTAAAAAATAGTGTTTACTGCTGAGAAGATTTCAGAGGACAGCATACCATTGTACTACTGGTATGGCCACGTTTAGGATGACATCACAGCTACGTTAAACATCCTCGTCCTGTATTCCATTACTCAAAGAAACCTTAACGGTTGCGTTGGGTGGCTATTCAGGTGTCGGCTTGTCATTTGACTGTGGTTATAAAATACGACGGCCGTCGCCAATAGCCCTCGTGTAGCTCTAGTGCGACGATAATTCAAACCTAACCTCAAAGAAACCTAGCCCTTCCCCTTTTGAATCATCCATTTTACGTTTATGAGAGATATTTATAGAAGTCCATTCTCTTAATAGGGCTAGGGAGCCCAGTCGGTCAGGCACTCGCCAAGCATGCGAAAGGTCCGAGGTTCTGGTCCAGGCATCGCCAAAAAATAACTGCGGACCTATAAACGGCCCGTGCAGCCAAAAATATCCGACGAATAATGTCCCGTGTAAGGGAGTACGCGTTAAATATCTTTCAAAGTCCTAATGCTGCGTACGATGTCGCCCTTAACGGTTGCGTTGGGTGCCTATTCTGGTGTCGGCTCGTCACTTGACTGTGGTTCTAAAATACGACGCCCGTCGCCAATAGCCCTCGTTTAGCTCTAGTGCGACGTTAATTCAAACCTAACCTAACCTAATCTTAATAGGACTGACTCAAAGAGTTCTATAGTAGGGTAGAGACTGGACATATCAACCGCACCATGGGCCAACCTAGGATGGTCCAACACGGAGACAATATAGAGTGGCATATGTGGGGCCCGATGGCCGAGTGGTTTGGATCGCAGGCCATGTAACGCTAGCAGTCTGCGCGCTCTAACGGATGCAGGTTCGATTTTCGCCTTTGCCCTCTGGGTGTACTTCCTTTCTCAGTATCAAAATTATAAATCCACTAGCACTTTTGCCACTCTATTCGGGCTCTGTAGTGAACCATGGCCACCGATGGCAGCTCATATTCGAGTCGTTCCTCTGCCCTACTATAGAACTCTTTGAGTTGAATTAAATTTCAATAGATTTTTTAAAATTAAAAAAAAAAGTTGAAATGAAGTCATGATACATTGTTTACTTTTCTAAAAATGGATTTTTGGTTTTTCGGAATTCAGGGCGTCAATTTTTTTTCAAAGCGTGAAACGTTTTGTCTTTTAATTAAACTTTCCAGCATTCATATTATGGTGTAATTTTCTTTCTAATCAAGAAAAAAGTTGTGTCTATTGTTTTTATTAACATATCTTGCCAACAAAAACTTTGGTCTTCTAAAGAATATGCTGAACATAGAATATTTTCAACATGTGATTGCATTTAAAACAAGTAAGTTTTTATACATTATTTCTTTAAAATTGTATTAATTTTCTCAACATTCATGGAATAAATTTAACTAGTTAAGGTATAAAATTAGCATTACTCATAGCTAGATTTTCGTTGATGATAAGTTAATTTTAACGTTGATGACGATACGTTAATTTTTAGCATACATTATATTGCCTTCAACTTCAAAGTGAATAAAATTGATTTGAAGTTTATGATAAAATAAAACTATTGCAGTACATATTTTCAAGAAAATATTATTAAATCTAAAAATTTTTTTTAGTATTCTGGGGGTTGAATAGCTCATCAAAATGTATATCTGGCGCCTTTCAATATTTTGGTGGAAAATGTGAAATAGCAGTTACCTTCCTGTCATGATGATAGATATGTATGTTGTATTTTCTCATAATTATTTAGTGGGTAAAGTGCAGTTTCGTAAGGAATAACAACTTTATTTATGATGAGCTATATATATTTTAATAGCTTGTCCGAACAACTTTTTTTTTAAAATCCAGTAAGTTTTCTTAAGTTAATCATTATTTCAGGTTACTGTAAAGTGTTGTGTTTAATTTGAGATTTATGTTCCAAAGTATTTTTGATGTGTTCATAAGATTTATAATTTAAATTTAATATACGTTTTGTTAAGTTGGGGTTTAATGTCGGTGTAACTCTTGTTATTTTTATAAAATTTCATCTAATATGGCTATTTAAACGTTCCCTATACACGATATGAACATAACATTTCAAATATTTTTTTAGATAAATAACGTTCCATTCAAAAATGCAAAGATAAAGTGACTGTGTCAAAATTCATTCTACTAACTCTGCATGATTAAATCTAGATATTATTATTATACATTTCAGTTTAAGGTTTTCTTCAGCTGAGTAATCGAAAGGGAAAGCAATTAACTTTTCCCACAAAAGTGCACTAAATTTTTGATTAACAATTTGTTTAAACAAAATTTAGTGAATACTCATAGTTTGTCGAGCAACAAAGCACAATATCAAATTTACAATTAATTTTTATATCTAAATTTTTTTGAAGATGTATTCTTTAATTATTGAAAATTTATTTTAATATATGTTTAGAAGTACAGTGCATTAAAAAAATACGATGCAATTTTTTTTTTTTTAAAGTAGCTGCTTTTAAAAAGTCAGGAACCCTTCTACATTAAAAAAAAAAAACATTTTCCTTAATTTTTAAATCAATATCTTAGTTTATTCTAGCTAAAATATCCTAATGCAACTATGACATTATTTTCAACTATATATTATTGCCATTAGTCCATTTAGTTAATTTTTTTCATGACATAAAGAAGAAAAAACTTGTTTTATAATGAAATGGGCCCAGACTGTTTTTACCAATACTCCATCCACACGAGCTAGTTGGCTGTGTTGGAAATGCTACTTCAATTACTTTTCACAACCTAGTTCTCCTCTAATGCGATTCAATTAACATCGATTAGAAAAACACCCATAAAAAAACCCCACATTGGGTATTCTTAATCCCAATGAAAGTGTGTTGGGTACGAAAAAAAAAAACACAAACTTGACCCACATTAATAAAAATAAGCTTGGCCACTTTATTCCAGGCAGGTCCGCGCCAATTCGGCCAAAGGTGGACCCCAGCTGAAAATCAAGGTCACTCGAAGACAATATAAATCTGGGATTTAAAAAAAGCTTAAGTTCAAAGGATCAAGGCAGATCTATAAATGGGCCTGGGAAAGATAGAATTTTATGGAGTGGAGAAAAGTAATTTAACTATTTATTTGACTGCTATACGGGAGAAGAAAATTTCCAATTACATAGCAGAAACAAGACACTAAAATAGCATAAAATACAGACAACAAACATTGATTTTAATAAAATACAAACATTAAAAAAATTAAATAAAATGCAAGCATTAAAGTTGAATAAAATAAGAGCATTGAAATTGAATAAAACACACTGAATTATAAGGTCACTGATAAAATATGTCTTTAATTACGTAAGGTTGTCAAAAATCAATGTTTATTAGGAGTTTAACCAGTTTAATGAATTGTATATATGGCTGATTTTTAAGATAGTTTTTAGAGAAAAAAGATTTTTAAGATAGTTTTAAGAGAAAATATTTATTTCTTGTAGAATAGCTAGAAACTAAGAAATTAAATTCTTGTTGCATATAAGGACAATCAATTATATAGTATAAGATATTGTAAAAAAATTTGAATGCAGATATTGATCTTCCGCATTCTAAAGTAGTAAAAATGGGAGGTCCGCAATAAGCTCATTTTATTTACGTGCCATGAAATAGAGAAATTTGTTTTGGATTTTTTTTCAATCAATGGTTCTTATTTTACCTTTAACGGTTTCCATTACTTGAAACCAATAAGATAGTTTCAAAGGAGTGAAAAATGTTTTCTTTGGATGCGAACACTTATACAAGGGGTCACACTTATACAAGGGCTTACACTCAACAAACACTCCCAATTTACCTCAGTCTGAGTGGATTTCACTCCTCCAGACTGGAAAATGCACTTCTCCTTTTGGAGTGGATACTTTGTGTGTTAAACCTCCGACAGGATCACTCCAAACGAGTGATTTTAACTCAGTCTGAGTAAATATGCATGCCTTTACGGTGTCGAAAATGCACTTCTCCAACTGGAGTGGATTTCACTCTTTTGTTTTAAGAGTGTATATATTCCGACTTGTGGATCAGAGACCCGTTAATGAAGCCTTCGTCAAGTAAGAGAGATACAGAAGGAATTTTTACTGTCACAGAGAAAGGAATATACACCTAGGGCGAAAGCGGGAATCAAACCCGCACCACTTACAGCGCGCAAACTGCTAGCGTAATGGTCCGAACCACTCGGCCATCTGGGCCCCAACAATTATACAAAATTAAATGCAAATAGATCGTGAAGGACACAAGTGCTTTCACCAATAAACATGGTTAAGTATAAGAAGGCTTGCGCACGTTCGTGGTTCCCTGGCGCTATGGTTGCTATTCAGTTGCTTTTGGTGCCTTCTCAGGTGTCGGCTTTATCACTTGACCGTGGTTTAAAATGACTTTTACCGTAAACGGTAACCTTTTGGCAGCAGTAGTGCGTCGTCAACAATGAAATAAAAAAGATTTTTATGCATAAAAAATTATAACTTTGATAATTTCTTAAAACTCTCAAAATCTTGTTAATAAACACATATTAAATTGTTAGATGAAATGCGGAAAAATAATTACGCAGGAAATACATTAATTAAAAAAATCCTCTTATTTTGTGTTATGATGGATCATTTTTATTTATTTCGACCCAAATAAAATAATTAGTTTTGAATAATGACCCCCAAGTCCAATTTCTTTCCTCGTGCATGAAATAATAAGATTTAAACAGTGTGAAAAATATAAAGTGTAAGGAAACTGTAAAGTTTTGTATTTCTTTTTTTCAGTTAAAACAAAATAACTATGAGAAACTTAATTATGCTTCTAAACTGGTACAATTTCCTTCATTTTAATAGAAATATTTTTTTATCAGTTTAATTATTTTATTCAATTTATTAACCCTTTCAGTCCCAGGTATGACATTTGGCATCATCATGTTTCTGATCATAATTTAAAAAATAATATTGTTAACATCTATTGGGATTAATAAAAAAAATTCTTTTGGGAAAAAGTTTGAAGAATCGAATGATGTGCTTTTTGATATCATAAATGGCTACAGTCGATCGGAAAAAGAAATCTAAAATGATGATGCCAGAATGTCATTGGTACTGAAAGGGTAAAAAGCAATACTTCATTGTAAGCAAATGCGGTTGTTTCACCTCATTAACCGAAAGTTAATTACGGAAAGTTAAGTTTATATTTTAAATTCCAAACAAAAAAATGAACATCTAACTTATTCTTCAAAAAGCAACTTTGAAAAAAATATAGGTAGTTGTAAAAATTAAGTAAATTAAAGTATGTCATCATTCATCTATTTTAGTAAAAGAAAATTTCACAAATAAATGTTTTATCGGAATTCTTCAAGTTTTTGTTCCATAAAGTTACTCATTATTTAAATTTTACAGGTAGATATTAAAATAAGGTAAATTGAACCATATCAACAATTATCTTAATAAAAAATATGTTTGCATTCGAGAAATTTTTTGTGTTAATTCCTCCAAACTAGTGTTTCGACTAATGTTCCATTTTAATCGTTCTACCTTAACGGAGATAATGGACACGGTCACAGTTCGTTCAACTTACAAATAGTTATCGTTAACTAGTATCGTGACAGTCGAAGATGGTTGAGTTAAAGTATTTAATTGTCAGTGTAAAAAAATATTTATTAACTGGCACATTTTCTTTATGTATGTTATTCAACCTTGGGTGTGTGATACAAAATCCGTGTTAATGATTAACATAACAGATTACTTTAATTAGAATTTTATATAGTTCTAGGTCAAAGGATGAAGCGGAACAAAAAGAAATAGTCCAACCGGAATAGCTATTTAGATAACTTTAGTGAAATTATTTTAATATGGTAATCTGACACTTTAAAACTAAAAATATAAAAAAAATCAATCAATCGTTGTACACATTTGAATGGTTTGTGGTTACACAAGTCATGTTAAGTAAATGAAACTAGTTATAACAATAACAAATTTATTAAACAACAAATAGCAATAAACTTAACTTATAAAACTCGGTGAACACATAAAATCATAATAGAACTTAACCGCGGCACAACAGAAGATACAGAAATCAATAATAACAAATAACCCAAAAGGGGTGTGCGCGACAATGAATTAGCGCGTGCTGTATTTATACAAAATACACAGTTAAAGTTACAGGTCCAGATAAGTAGTTACGGTTCCAGTTAAGGCGTTCGCCACAGCTTTAAATATCATATGATTCTTATTGCGGAATTTGTTACTTAATTCTACAAAGAAAACTACTTAGATTTTATTTACGTGGCGGTATTTCTCTCTAAGGAAGTAAGAGTAAAAAGGATGTAGAATTTTAAGGGCAAAGTTTGAAAATGCAGCAATTTGGCGATTCATTCGAGATATGAAATTTCATTAGGGGAGACCGGGTCTAGTTGATACAGGGTCAAGTTGATACAGTCAAAATAACTCCGTAATGCGCAGGCGCAATTAACTGATACTCACTTGACTGGACGACCGGTCCGTCGTCAACAACCACGCGTGAGCACTTAGAGGAGGTTGCTTTGTTATATGAGTTGTGAATTAAATACTGGTTTTGAGCTTTAAAAGTAAATTTTTACCCCTGTATTTGAAGTGTTATTGAAAGTTTACTTGTTAGTGGATTGTGTTATAAATAACATCACATTGTTACATGCTATAAAGGCAAGAATGTAACCTAGTAGACTTTGTTCTAGCTCTTATTGGTTTTCCGTATTTTGCGGTTTAGTGTAATTTCGACGGTTGGGTCAAGTTGATACGCTTCTTTGGGGTCAAGTTGATACGGTGTATCAACTTAACCCACAAGAATTTTCATATGTTGCATTTATTTATAGATACCAAGAAACTACAAGAGGCGAAATACCAATTGATATTTTTGGAAGAGCTTATGAAGAGATTAGAATTGGCAGAATGTATATTAGGGAAGCGGCCAAAATCTTTAATATAGACACAATAGCTCTTTACAGGCTCAAGACAAAAAAGGGAAAATAAAACTTGAAATGCCAGAGGCTACTGACGAGGTTGTAAAAATGGGTTATGCTAAACATCGACAAATATTGACTGACGAATTTGAGGAGGAGCTTAGCAGATATATTTTAACAAGAAAATAAAAGTTAAAATTGTTTAAATCATTAGGGGGTAATATTACCAAGAATGGAAGAACAGAAAAGAACCGAAAACAAAGAACAGAAAACCTGACAAAAGAAGTTAAAAATAAAAAAAGAGAGAAACGAAGAAAAATTGAAAAAGATGAATCAGACTCTGATGAAGGCGAAGAGTCTTTTTGTTTGGTGTGCTTCAAAACATATTCAACGTCAAAGCCTGGCCGCGTATAGCCATTCTGTACCCCTCGGTACGACTTCAAAGGAGAAACTCAAGCCAATCACAGTCAGACGTCGCTGGTGCCACGAGACGCGTCTGCGATGAGCGTTTTCCCCCGATGTTTTCGCCTTCTTCGGTTTCGGATTACAAAACAAACGAAATTCTTAGTGATAAAAAAAAGCATTGCGTTTATCGCAATGGGGCTACCGAAATCTTTAAGCAAACATTTAGTTGAAGGGGAAAAAATGATATAATTATACTTCGGGTACATTTAAAAGATTCGGAAGATATAAAAAAAGTGGTCCAAGATAATAAAAAAGCAATTCAAAAAATTCTTGTTGACCAGCGTCAATGCTTATTAAAATTAAATTGGATACTATTGAGACTATGAAAAGTGGGAGTTTTGTAAAAGTTTGTATTTTTTTAAAGTTTTTTTTTTAAGTACAAGTAGGACATCTAAAATAAATAAGTTGATGTTCTATATTTTGGAAAGTCATTAAAAACAAAAAATACTTATTAAAAAATAAACATTTAATTATTTAGCTATTTTCACAAATTGAAAACTTCAAAGTAAATGTACAAATATATTGTAATTACCATTTTTTTTAAAGTCCTATAGTCTTTTTTTAGATACTTAGTTTAGAATATAATAAAAATTAGCATTTTAAATATAATTTTTCTTTTATTTATTAATTGTTATAGTCATATAGTGCTGTGATAAAGCGAGACTTAAATATAAACATACTATATAAATACTCTAAAATAAATAAGTTGATGTTCCATATTTTAGAAAGTTATTAAAAACAAAAAATATTAAATAAAAAATAAACATTTAGTTACGTTCACAAATTGAAAACTTCAAAAGTAAATGTATTATAATTAGCATTTTTTTTAAGGTCTCCTGTAGTCTTTTTTTTAGATAGTTTAAAATATTATAAAAAAGTTAATATTTAAAATATTTTTCTTTAATTTATTAATTGTGATAGTCAGATAGTGCTGTGATAAAGTGAGATTTAAATATAATAAAAATAAATATAAATGAATACACATGGAATAGTTTTTTCAAAGTTACGATTTTATTTAAAATTTTACTAGTACACAATATTTTATATGATTTTGGCATATACATGACTTATAGAAAATATCCACACAATCATTTCCAGTACATACTATAACAAATGACAATGAAGTGCCAATGGTGAAACAAAAGAGTATTTTTTTGTAATGAAAAAATTGACTTTAATCTTTAATTTCATTCATCTTTGGAGGCAATTTCAGATTTTGATAAAATTGCACTTTGTTTGTAAATTTAAATTTTACGATTATTTTGAGTTTCAAAAGAAAAATTTTCATCACTGAATTCCTTAAAATAGCGAAACAAATCCACTTAAATTACAATTCAAATATTAAATCAATCTTACTTATATAATATATATTTTGAAATGTAAATAGACTTTTAAACAAAATTACGATGTTTGGCACTAACATAATTCATTTTCTGGAAATAATTTAAGTGTGGTAACATGGGTAATGTTATTAAACTCTCTAACTTTGCAATACTGTAGTTGATAATGCAGGAATTACAATTGGAAAATAATAGTAACATATTTTCAATTACATGCTAATATTCACTTCTAATTCAAAAAGGCACTAGAGTTATTAGAATATGTTAGACAAATAACTTGAATTGAGAATAGAATCAATCCCGGATTTGGCGACATTGACAAATTATTTCATCCCTTGAGTAGGTCGATAAAATGGGTACCAAGCATACTTGGGAGCTAAACACTGGGGGTTCCGTGTGAGACTGACCACCTTATACCGGACATATGCTAGCACCCCAGAGCCCTAGGTCATGAAACCTGAAATGGGCATGGCAGGCCTTGGCCCAGTAATGGGCTGTTGTGCCGGGGAGTTTAGTTTTTTTTTTTAGAGAATAGAATCTTCAATCCATCACATAATTTGAATACACTCGCATAATTTATTTTGTTTCCACAACAATCACAATTTAATGATTTGCCATTATTCATTAAAATGCTTAAATGGGTAGGAGAAAATTATTTTTTAAACAACTAAGCAAGACAAAGAAAGTTGATTACAAGCGTGAAATTACTAAATTGTAAAAAACAATACTGAGATGAATGAAATTATTACCATTATTAATTCTTTAATAGTGTACTACATCGATGTTCACAGTAATCTCTTAATATAAGAACTCGATACTCTAATACTACGAGCACATGGGCTTCAATTTGCTGGAAAGCTTATCTTTGTTGACACACACCCAGCTGCAATGCAGACACCATGCCATCACTTTTCTGATGACACTGTTCTGCTGGAGTCACGCTTGTTGGCATCCACATCACCAGAGGGCAGATAGAGGAGTCCTACACCTCAGAGAGATTGGAAGAAAATCCTAAATTATCTCAATAAAATTAAAACAGAACGACAGTACAACTCGATGCTCAACCAAATAGAAGACGTTCGTGGTGTAACCAATATTCACTGCCAAGAGAACAGGAGGAATGACAAGGGGAAGCGTCTTTCCAGCAAATTCTGAACATCTGTCTAGAAAAAGGAAACATTGTTATTGTGATAATATTAAAAGAAATTTTTAAAATGCAAGAATCATAAGACAAGATAATTTTAACTACCAATACTTAAAAAATTAAATTCAGATAACTATTCTTTTCCCTTGATCATAATTTATTCCTAACTAGCAAATAAATACCCATTCTTCAAATGGATTTTTAAAAAAAGGTGTAGGGTTAGGTGGGGTAAGTGGGCCATTGGGGCAAGTGGGCCACTCCCTGGCATTTCCCGAATTATTGACGTAAAAAAAATATGTTACAATATTTTTACGTATTTACCCCAATAGATGCAGGAAACATTATGGCATCATTCTCAATTAAGTATGTAACAAGGTACAATGCTCTTTGTGAAAATTTTTAAAATTGCATCTTTTCATAATTCACGCCATCATACTATTTTTTTAAATTTATTTCCAAACGGTTCATGACACAATACAAAATGTTATATATTTTGAAAGTGTATAAAACATAATATCTTTTTGTAGTGTCATGTACTTGTGATGTTCATAAGGTTAAAAGAAAATTGGGGGGCCCATTTGCCCCGCATTTGGGGTAAGTGGGCCACCACAATGGCGGGGTAAGTGGGCTAGGGGTGGCCCACTTGCCCCAACTCTTTAATATACTTAAAAAAAGTCATATTCACTGATTCATAGGGTTAGTCATATTCACTATTCATAGTCCTATTCATTGACATAGGCCAGTTTAAAATATGTAGCCCTAACATTTTTTTTACACTACATGCAAAAATGACAAGATGAAAATTAACGTATTTTTTCTTTTAGTAAGCTTGCATGCTAGAAAAAGTTGCTATGGGGGAACTATTAAAGATACATCATCATTACTTTTTTTTTCAAACACTCAAAAAATCATGTAGAATATTCCACTTGCCCCACCATATCTCTACCAGTTATGCGTAAAAATATATTACGGGGGTGGTCCACTTACCCCACCTTGCGGGGCAAGTGGGCCACTCGGATGACCAAAAAGAAAAACATATTTTTAAAATTTAATATTTGCCAATTTGTGTTAAGGTTGCCATGGGTACAGTAATAACATATGAGAGAAAGGACCACAAAAAAAAATTAGTTGTTAGGCCGATTACATCCAGTGGTATGAGGGTCTAAAGTCGAATTATGCCAAAAAGGGGGCTCACTTAGCCCACCTTACCCTAATTGATCCAAGTATCTGTACAATTTAATCTATTATAGGACAATAAAATTATGTTAATATTCCCACTCGTTACAAAGTATAAAATACTGTTACTTATATTACCTTAAAAATCCAAAATAAAAAACATACGCTATAAAATGCACACATAAAAGTCATTGTAATTTCGCTAATAAACATATAAAATCTTTTAACTCATTTGGTGCGTTTTTGGTAAGAATTTGGCGAGAAAAGATAGATAACTACAAACACTCTTATTATACAGCTATAGCACAGTGGTCTTCGAACAACAAACAAGCTTATAATTTTTTAAAAAATGATCATTTGGTGTGTATATAAAAAATGAAAACAAAACCATAATATGTAGCTCTAGTATGAACAACCATGAAAGTTCTAGTTCATGGAAATAGCTTAAATATGCATATTTGCAATTAACAGAACCATCAATGAAGAAAGCACCAAAGGAATATTTTACTTGAGGCAAAATATTATTACCAAGTATTTATTTTCTTTTTAATTCTTGTAAAAGGATAGTCTTTTGTCGGCAATTTTGATTTCAAGTTTGTCATGATATGTCCTTGGCAAGACAACATAAGGTTGATATTTTCTGTAAAATAACCATTTCTCTCTCTCTCTCCCCCCCCCATGTTGAAGTCCAATTCTGGTTCACAAAACGCTGACTACCCGTAACTTTATATTTACAATATACATTGTTGCAAAATTTAATTTATATGGATAAGTGCTAAGAAGCAATCCATTTTTAATTGGAGACAGTACTACAGGGAAAGTAAAAAAAACGACAACCATGATTGCATTGTTGCAATTGAAATATTAACTCCGTTAATAAAATTATTATGTTTACTTACTTGTAGTTTTCCCAATTTGACAAATGTCTTGCAATGGTTTAGTACCTTTTTCGTTCATGAACCTGCATACTTTGCCCAAATCAGACGCATCCTTACAAAATGCAGTAGGTCTTCCTAGAATGTGTAAATGCAATATATGATAAAAGCATTAAAATTTTTTAAAATGATGCAATATTGGTTTGAATAATCTAAAAATATTTTGAAAGTGTTAAGTGCTGTTCGAAAATGTGCCAGCTACTTAAGAATTACTTTAGTATTTCAGTGATTTGCAATTGTCGCGGAGATAATTATAACTTATTTTTGTCGGAAAAGGTATATTTATTACCAC
Source organism: Hylyphantes graminicola (assembly GCA_023701765.1). Classification (NCBI taxonomy): domain Eukaryota; kingdom Metazoa; phylum Arthropoda; class Arachnida; order Araneae; family Linyphiidae; genus Hylyphantes; species Hylyphantes graminicola. Next base: position 3,648,223 of record CM043119.1, on the reverse strand, counting down.
TGTTAAATTAGTAGCCTATTTGAACGATAAACAGAGAAATAAGCAGTATCACACCAAGAAGTAATAGAACTTATAAACTAAGTTTAAACCTTAGCCTTAGATAAATGAATTAACTAAGTTTCCATTCAAATATTGATCTTGCTTAAGCTTGCCAATGTTGAACTTATCAAGCAGATATTTTAATGAATACAGATACACATTTAACTGTGGATATCGCTGATTTAATTTTAAAAGATAGAAAGACTTGAAGTTCTATCTTAAATACTAATAATCCTCAATATTTAAATTGAAAAAGTACAGCTAAGACTTTTAATTACGCCGCACGATGAAGTAAACAAAAACAATCGTAAGACGAATGATTTTTTTGTAAGTATGAATATGTGCTAGAAACAAGATATAAAAACATTCAAAATATGCGATATACGTTCGTGCTAAAACAAAATTATTATTAACTAGCACATCACATTTAAATTTATTATTTTTAAGACAAAATCACTTACTTACCTCAATAGACATATTCAACTTCATCGGCTCGGATCACCGCTAGCTAAAAGCGTAAACAAAGCAGGCAAGCTATCTCTTTTGATCACATGGGGTCGAGAATGCGTTGTGATTGGCTCGAGTTTCTCCTTTGAAGTCGTACCGAGGGGTACAGAATGGCTATACGCAGCCTGGCCAGAACTGGATACAATGCATATCCTGCAAGAAGTGGGCACACATCGCATGTGCTGAAGACAATCCATTTTACACGTGTTTCAATTGTCAATCAGATCCCAATTTCTCAGACTCGGAGTAATCAGTTACAATCAATGTAGGCCCTATCATGTAAAACTTTGTATCATATAAAGTTAAAAACCTATTTATATTGTAAAATAAAACACTTTTCGTAATTACTGCATTTTTTATTAGATATATTTAAATATTTCCTAGCACCGTATCAGCTTACTCGTATGCGTATCAACTTGACCCAATGCCGTATCAACTTGACCCAGATCGGGTTAAGTTGATACACATTGCAACATTTTAAAAAACATTTTTTTTGTAAGTGAAAATTCAATTCTATTTAGATTATAAAAATATCAGGCGTTAGCCAAAGAGTTATAGTTACTAACTACACTTAGTTTGTTTCAAAATATTGACAGAAAAAAATTACAAAAATCAGAAAGTAAAAAGTGTATCAACTTGACCCGGTCTCCCCTAATATTACAAACTATTAGAATTGCATTTTTATCAAAACTATAACATTTGTTCTGAAAAAGGGTTGATAACCAAATAAACCTATTTTTTTATAAAACAAATAGACCATTCCATGCCAAATCAACATGACCCGCTACTTTAGTTCGATAATTCGGAATCGTAATTTCTGTCTTTCTATCCTCCTTTTATGTTTTTTTTCTTTAAATTAGTTTTTCTTAGTTTAGGAGTTCTAAAATTTTTTTTAAACTGTAAAAAAATTGCTTTTTAATGGTTGCTTGAATAGTTAGCAATGTCATAAATTGAGTTTAAAATGGGTTATATTTAGAGCAGCAACATGATGATGGGATCAACTATTCTAACCAAAAATGTAAGAGAATTTCAATGTTTTTCGCAAATTTCACTAAAAAAAATATATTTTAATAAAACATTACGTTACAGTACATCCATTTTTTTTACAAAAATACATGTACATTTAGTACGAAAAGAGATTTTCAACTGGTATGTGGAATTAAAAAAAAGTTAACTAAAGTATTTCATGAAAGCTGCTAAATTAATTGTCATCTTTTTTTCCTTTAAATGTGAGTGAATCGTCAACAGTTGAACTCAAATGACAGTTTGATCGCGTCGATCAGGCTGATACTTAGCAGTGTTTACTCAACGACAGGTTTTAATGCCAGACAGCGTACGTGGGTGTATTTTAATGAGACAAAAAACTAGACCCACTTTAAGTAGAACGTTCCCATCGACCCCGATGTCATTAGTCGACTTAGGGTTCAAGAGTCATGACACAAAGATGCCATTGCAGGTTACGTCTGCTTTCTAGCTAGGGGCAGGGGAGCCCAGTCGGTTAGGCACTCGCCTACACTCTTAAAACAAACACTCCGAATTTAACTCGGTCTGAGTGGATTTCACTCCTCCAGACTGGAAAATGCACTTAGTGGATCTTGTGTGTTAAACCTTTGGATCCTTTGTGTGTTAAACCTTTGACAGGATCACTCCAAACGAGTGATTTTAACTCAGTCTGAGTAAATATGCATGCCTTTATGGTGTCGAAAATGCACCTCTCCAACTGGAGTGGATTTCACTCTTTTGTTTTAAGAGTGTAGCATGCGAAAAGTCCCAGGTTCGGGTCCGGGCATCGCCAAAATAACTGCCGACCTATTAACGGCCCGTGCAGCCAAAAATGTCCGACGAATAATGCCCCGTGTAAGGGAGTGCGCGTTAAATATCTTGCTAAGTCCTAACGCTGCGTACGATGTCGCCCTTAACGGTTGCGTTGGGTGCCTATTCATGTGTCGGCTCGTCACTTGACTGTGGTTCTAAAATACGACGCCCGTCGCCAATAGCCCTCGTGTAGTGCGACGATAATTCAAACTTAACCTACTTTCTAGCCATCCTAGTAACTCTAAAAATAATTAGTATAGGTTTTTTTTTTAAGAAAGACTGGAAAAGCTAATTTATAAAATTTAAAGGTTCCCACATTGTAAAAAAGCTATTTATTTTACAGGAAAAAGGCATAGATTTACGGAAGGTACTGTAATTGTCTTTAAACTTTTTTTCTGAAAAAAGATGATAAACCAGTTTTTCTATTTAATGAAACTGTTTTTATGAAACTATGGACTGAAATTGCTCAGTAAGGAGAACGTTGGACTGTAAATTTAGAGTTTCGTGGTACCAGCAGACAATTAGTCCTCAATTTAGTTGTGTGGTCAGTTCCCTAGATTGTCACTCCTTTAACCCTTTCAGTCCCAATGACAGTTTGACATCATCATTTTAGAAAAAAATTCTGGTCGTCTATAGCTATTTATGATATCAAAAAGCACATCATTCGATTCTTCAAACTTTTTTCAAAAAGAAAATATTTTTTATTAATCCCAAAAGATGTCAACCCCATTAATTTTTTTAAATTATGGTCAAAAACATGATGATGCCAAATGGAATCACTGGGACTGAAAGGGTTAACAGAGTGTTCTTTCTTTCGCTGATGGGGAGGGAGTGAGTAAAATTCTATTTTTCTTTACAATTTGTCTATTAGAAATCAAAAAATTCCAAATTTCCGTATAAAATACAAAATATTCTGTAAATTATACGATATTTTCCCCCACAGTCTAGTCTAATTCTTTTAAACAACAGACATTTTTTATGCAATGTATCGACAGTGATAGCATTATGCTAAACCAACAAGTCGGGGTTACTGAGTCAAAGTCCTTTAGACGGAGAGAGAAGAAAAAAGTGCTAGACAAATAAAGGGGACACGCCTTTGGGTCTTTAGCTAATCATCTAAGAAAGAAAAAATATAAAAAAATGATTGCGAAACAAGTTTGCCCTTTTCGGAAAACTCCTCTTTGGAATATACAGTTGAACTAACTACAAACTAAAGCTATTGGCTACGGTATCGCAATTTTAAACGGCTAAGTTAAGATGAATTATTGTGGCACTATAGCTACACGATGACTATTCAAAGAGTTCTATAGTAGGGTGGAGGAACGACTCGTACTGAGCTGCCATCGGCAGCCATGGCTCACTAATGAACCCGAACAAAGTGGCAAACATGCTAGGTAATTTATAATTTTGATACCTGAGAAAAAAAGTACACCCAAGGCAAAGGCAAAAATCGAACCCGCACCCACTGCTAGCGTTATGGCCTGCTATCCGAACCACATGCCCCCCTATATTGTCTCCGTGCTGGTCCATGGTGCGGTTGGTATAAGGTTCAGTCTCTACCTTAGTATAAAACTCTTTGGAGCTATTGGAGACCAGCGTCGTAATTTAGGCCCACTATCAAGTGACAACCCGACAAGCTGAAGAGTCTTCCAACGCAACGATTTGGATCGTACGCAAAATTTTTAATGTTGTTTTTAACTTAGGCAGTTAGAATGTATTCAACAATCATAATAGCTATGCAATTTATTTGGAGTCTTGCATAAATACAGATTTCATATGCTGTACGTATTTTTATTTAAAGGATGGCTGAACCTAGGACCAAACCTGTAAAGGAAACCGAAGCTGCTAAACGTCTCAATTCAGCTGGTCACAACCGTTCTTTCTTTGTAAGAACGTGATTCTGAGACTCATGAATGCAATATATTTTTACAAAAAAAATTTTACCAATAATAGTAACAATTATTCTATCAAAAATTATTTTCGGTAAGTTGTTATAAGTTATAACCAATCTATTCAAATAATGTAACATATTTCAACAACTTTGGAAAAAAATATGTAATCGACGGCGTATTTCGTAGACATTTAAAAGTTGCTGTTTGAGAATTTTCTATCATAACTAATTTAAATAGAAAAAATATTTTCTAAAACATATTACTAATATCAATTTTTTTAATGAATTATAGAGTTATAAGTTAAAATTATTAGGGGACATTCGCCTCTACTCCTAATACACAAACTTAGATTTAAATAATAATAAAAATACGAAATAGAAAGCCTGCTTCTAATTAGACGTCTGGCGCTTTCAATTATCATTCCCACTAAATAATGAGTCGAAAAATTACGTAGCAATTAAATCGAAATATGCACAAAATCATTTGCCAAAAATCATCGCTTCTCATTTCCGTCATTCACTTTTAAAAGTAATTGTTTCCTTGTAAATCTCCAAAACCAGTTGTTTCGAATCTTCTCGAACAAACCTTCTCTCCGTATATTCAACGGAGTGACGATGAATGCGCGCCTAATTGTTCTAATCAGCATTCTAAGAGCATTTCGAACATAAATTTCTCTCATTGGACGTTAGTGGGTCAAGGAACATAAGAATCATCAGATAATAGAATAGTTTCTCTGTAACCGAAAATTTTCGATAACTGCGTCGCATACAATAGTTACAGAAAAATGTAAGGCTCCGTAACAGCTCCCCAACAATTTAATGGTGCTGTTTCTCTTTAACTTTCTTTGTTTTAGGGAGCTGGAGAGCACAGTCGGTTAGGCATTCGCCTGTTATACGGAAGGTCCCAGGTTCGGTTATCGCCTAAATAACTGCCGACCCATTAAAGGTCCGTGCAGCCAAAAATGTCAGACAAATAATACCCCGTGTCGAGGAAGTGCACGTTAAATATCCTTCAAAGTCCTAACGTTGCGTACGATGTGGCCCTTAACGGTTGCGTTGGGTGCCCTACTCAGGTGTCGACTCGACTGTGGTTATACGATACGAATTCCGTCGCCAAAAGCCCTCGTGTAACTCCAGTGCGACGATTATTTAAACCTGCCTACCTACTGTGTCCATGTGCTTGCTTAGTTTAATGCTGTTTATTTTTCTCTTTAACTTTTTGTTTTAGGCCAACATGGCATGGTGGGTTAGGGCGCCATGCCCAGGATAATACACAGTACAAAAAGCATTTAAAAATACATTTTTTTGTAAGAAATATGGTGTTTCAAGAATAAAGTTTTTTTCATTTTTTTAACAGTAAAAGAGAATACTGTGTCTCAACCTTAGAAGCATTTTTTCTGTTAGTGGGAAAAATTGCGAGTATTGGACTAAAGACCTAAAGGTCCGTGGTTCGAAGCGGGATTAAGCTGTTTATTATTCATCGCAGTTTTGTGGACAGCACCTCGCCTGTCAATGGGAAAAGTAGACCAGCCCACCGGTAGAGTACACTCTTAAAACAAAAGAGTGAAATCCACTCCAGTTGGAGAAGTGCGTTTTCGACACTGGAAAGGAGTGAACATTAACACAGACTGAGTTAAAATCACTCGTTTGGAGTGATCCTGTCGGAGGTTTACCACACAAAGGATCCACTCCTTTCGAGGAAGTGCATTTTCTAGACTGGAGGAGTGAAAATTAACTCAGACTAAGTTAAAATCGCTCGTCCGTTTTAAGAATGTATTTTATCTCGAACAAATCTGAAAAGTATTTATATGTGAGATACACGAATGTTATACCAACGCAGCAGGCTAGGAACCAGCAATTTCATGCACGGAAAGATCACAAGAATTTTAAAATACCTTACGTTTACAAAATAACCACTGAGAGGAAAAGCTTCCTTTTGAAAAAGAAGCGTTTCCGATTTCCTTATTTTCCCCTAAATATAGATTTTAAAAAATAAGTGTGCACCGGGAAACTGATACTAAATTTCTCTTATTTAGGGAATAACGTTGTACTAGATCTGAATAGTACTAATATTTTTTTCGGATATACTAAATTTCTTTAATTTATTTGGGTAATAACTTTGTACTAGATCTGAATATGAGTAATTGATGGCGGGTTTTTGTAATTTGTTCACGGTCAAGTGTAGTTGTGTTTACAGAATTTTTGCACAAGAGTGATTCGTCCAAAAGTGTTTAATTTTGTTCTCCTATGGGGCTGCAATATTAGCAGTCACGCTTTTACAGACTCGGCATATTCTCCAGAACTGAGAGCCTTTTTTATGTGGCACTTTCTAGGCGACTCTCGCTACCAATTTTGACGCTCAGATTAGAATGAATCTGAGCTCTGGGGCTGGGCAGCCCAGTCGGTTAAGCATTCGCTTAGCATGCGGAAGGTTCCAGGTTCGGGTCCGGGCACCGCCGAAATAGCTGCCGACCTATAAACGGCCCGTGCAGCCAAAAATGTCCGACTAATAATACCCGTGTAAAGGAGTGCATGTTAAATATCCTTCAAAGTCCTGACGCGTCGTAAAATATAGCCTTGAACGGTTGCGTTGGGTGCCTATTCAGGTGCAGTCTCGTCACTTGACTGTGGTTCTAAAATACGATTCCCGTCGCCAATAGCCCTCCTGTAGTTCTAGTGCGACGATAATTCAAACCAAACCAAAATGAACCTGAGCTCTCTGTGTTGTTAAAGTGCCGAGATTCAATTTCACCAAGAGAACCTTATCCAAATGGGTACTCAAGGGATCTTTTACAAGTCAGATAATCATATGACATGCGTGCCCAAGTTTTTCCCATCCAGAATTGGACGACTCAGCCGGGGATCGAACCCGCGATCTTGGGCTTATGAGGCGGACACGTTAAACCTCTCAGCCACCGAGCAGCTTAAAAAGTCATTCTGTGTGTTTTGCGTATCGATATGGCATGTTAAAGTTGTGCTCAATGTAAAAGTTATTATTTAAGTAAAACTGTTAAAGTAATTCTAATTTTGGCTTTAAAAATATTATGGAAATAGAGAAATAGGTTGTGTCTTCAGAACTTCAAGAATTTGTTGAAATTAATACAAAATGTTCGCATCTTTTATTTCAATATATTAAATACAGTAAGGTTTTACTTCACTCGAAACAATGTGATTTAGTTAAAAATAAAAGTTACATTTTCAAGACAATTTTGACAAAAATAGATAAATTTGCATATTGAGCTCTCTGTAGATGTTAAAGTATGCCGAGATTCAATTTTACCAAGAGAACCCGATCCAAATGGGTACTCAAGGGATCTTTATCAACATTGGATCTTAAGCAACATTCCCCCATGGACTTTAGATGGGAATATTATCTACTGATGATCTCTATTTTAAAAAAAAATGAATTTTTCAAATTGACAAAACATTAAAAAATACCTTTCTGTAAATAGGCTTGGGAAAACTATAACAGCATATTTTGAACAATTTCAAAAGCATATTAGCTGTTTTAAAATTAAAAATAAAAAGTATTCACTTATGAAAGGATCCTAATCAATGCCCTTAAAGGTGCAAGTTCTCAACACATTTAATTGTGTTACTTTTAATATGCTTTAGTATTAATTTAAATGCCGACATTACCAATGTCAATATTACATTGAATATTGAAGTTTTACGAATATATTTTTAATTTGCTTGGATGTAATAATACATTTCTTTTCAAAATTAACACAATTCTTTTCTTTGTAAATCATTTTTAAAAAAGCAAAGATTATATTCTGTGTAATTGATTTTTGCAGAACAGTATTTTTATCTTTTTTAAAGTTTTTTTTTTTTTAAATTTAGAACTAGATTATTTTAAACTTTAATTTAGTAGAAAAAAAATTGAGCATAAAGTTAAATTTAACTTAAACCAGCTGTAAAAAAATGACAATGATGACTTCCTCAATGTGCAATTGTTAATTTAAATTTAAAAAAAAACAGTTGTCCTATTTCCAATTTTCAATTAACATTTTCGATTATTTGTTTTACTTTTTTTAGAATGTAATCAACGCATTTAGAACTCTCGACACATGACACTTATTATCTGGTATCATTGATTGTAAATATTTTCTACGTACCAATTAAAATACAAAAATATCGAAACAAATTATTTTCAACAAACTAAAACTAATATATAAAAAGTTTTTGACTTGAACATTTTATTTTAAAAACAATTTCCTTGTACATAATTTAAATTAAATTTGCATAAACTCAAAAACAGTTATAATTTATTCTTTACAAAAGTTTTGGTTTATTTTTATTGAATTTGAAAGGTAGTATAGTTAACCTAGATTAATAATTTTAAGGTATTTTCAAAAATAGTTTAAATCAGGAAGAAACCCTTTATTTACTTTAAACAATTGATAAAAATTAATGCGGAATAAATAAAAAAATTATAATTACTTTGCCAGTAAACCATTTACTGGTCATATAATAAGTAATAATATCAACTACTTAATTATTATTTTTTATGCGTTATGTTATAAGAAGCTGGTAAGCTTAAGGCAGGTCGGTACCTTGTATATACGGCTATTGCCTTTTTCATGTTCTTTTTCTTTGAAACTAACATACAACACAAAATAAATTTTGTGCATTATATAAAATGAGGGTATGTTAAAAAATATAAATTTTTCAACTATACATTACATTTTTTTTAGACTTTTTCTTTGAAATATTAATTTTAGATGATCTCTAAGTACTTTTATTTGGTTTTTAAAATCTGGCAACACCATTAATTCATTGAAATTCTTGTTCTTAAGCTAATTTTGTTTCAGCTCTTAAAATTCACTCGTAAAAACTTCGTTCTATTCATTTTATAAAGCATGCTGTGCTCTTAAGCCTTGTTACATACAATAGCCACATTTTCAAAGAGTATTTCTGTAAAATAAGCTAAGAAAAATTCGAATTTTTAATTTTTTTATAATTTTTTTTATGTCGTGGGGTAATGTGGTGGTATGGTTAGGCTTAGCTATGCATGCAAGATATAATGGAGTTTTGGGTCGTGGAATGAACTTAAATTGGATTATATTGGATGATATTTTTTAAAAAACCACTTTAATGTTATTAAAATATACAGCGTTATTAAAAAACTTATTTAATAAGATTTGTTCAAATTTAACTTAATATATTAAGTTTACCAATGCATCTTTAAGAATATGCCCAGAAGCAATTATTTGCATTTAGTTATTCGCAATTCATTTACTAAATGATACAAACTATAATGTAAAATACTTAACCAAATCAAAGATGGAAACTAATATAATTTCTAGAAATATACGATGCGGATTATTTTGTAAAGTTCGGTGCAATGTGTCAAGTTTTACAGGTGCCTCAATTTAAAAGTAGAGGACAATACTCTCTTGTTTAAATATTCCATTATTCTACTATTATTATTATCTCTAAGTAAGCTTTTCTGAAATAAAAGTGTAGAGGAATATTAGGAATGAGTTTGCTTCAATTAGTTCTTTATATCAATGATTTTTGATTGAATCATATCGTTAAATTTGGTCTACCCCCATTTTCCCCCACCCTGGGGGAAAATGAGGGTATAAAACTAAGTTCCCTAAATTGCCAGATATTGAAGCATGTGGTGGAAAAAAATTATATATTCGAAATCCAAACAGTTCAAATGTATGTTATTTACAAAAAAAATCTATGAACATTAGTTAAAAAGTAGGTGTTTAATGAGATGATTTTAAAAAAGCTCGATTTTACCCTCATTTTCCCCCACCTCCCCCTAGCCCTTAAAACTTACTTTTTTTTTGAAAATTAAATTATACTGACCTGCGTAATGCAGCTCTCCAACTTTAAAAACTTATTACAACTTCACGTTTTTGTAAAATGTGTTGATTTTTAAATGTAACGGGCTTGCCGTTTTATGCCTATTAAATTTATGACGGCATCGATATTTTGCCTTAACTGCAAGCAAGTAATGTAAAAGGGTAATTAAAGTATTCAGGTCAATGTAAATGGTAATGCTTTTAAACTGTCTGAAAAAAATTAAATTCTTTGTTGTAATGTATAAAATAATTTTTGCTATAAAGCAATAACAATTCACCTAACCAAACCTATATATCTTTCGCTGTATGGTTTCCGTACAATTTTATCACTAGTGATGTTTTTCACGATATAATTCCATAACACTTTCTCAAATATTTCTTTTTGTATTTTCTGTATTATAACTACCGATTAAGTATTAGATTATATTAACTCTTTTATTGTGTATCTCTTTTACATTTATGTCTTACAGCTATAAATTTATATTACCAAAGAAAGATTTAAGAACAACTAGACGAGTGAAAAAAAATCTTAATTAACTTTCTCCGCCTTTTTGAATTTGCTTGGGAAAGTGGGTTAATTTTTGACGGGTTTTTATTCACGTAGAAAACTTCATCAGACTGGAACAGATTTCTGAAAGCGTGGGTAGGAGCCATTAATTGGAGTTAAAGTTGTTCTAAAAAGAACTAGTTACTTATTAACAAAATTGGAATTATAGTAGAGAATAACTTTTTCGTATAGTAAAATATATTTTTATTATGAAGTCTAACATTTAGAGTAATTTTATTTATGCAAAAACTTGAGTATGCTAGGACATTTTCTAATTGAAGCTATTTGTTGCATTTTATACTTCTAAAAGGGATATTTTTCAAGTTTACTAAAAGTTTAGTAAAACTATTTTGATTGAGAATAAATCAAATAATTTTACATAAAAAAGATTTTTTTAATTTAAGTAAATTGTTTTTGAGTTTAAAATGACTTTTTTTACGTTCATTATAACTGGGAGTGAAATAGAGTAAGAAACTATTTTAGTAACAATTATCAAAAAGAAAATAGTTGAAAATCTTAATGTTGTTATACAGTATTCGTCCATCTATATGCCTATCTCAAAAACTTCAAAACTTCCATTATTCAAATTGTGTGGACTTTCAAATTGTTTGCTCGGCTCCAAAACGTCATTCATATAAAGCAATACAAGCTTCCAAATTGTCCATTAATTAAAAATGTCCTTCTCTGTTAACCACAAATTCCAAATATATTCATCATTGAGTCATCATCACCTGCTTAGCTTGGATAATTGAAATCACATTTATGGTAGTGTTTGACCCGGAAATGTTCTTGAATTCCTACACAAATCGAAGCGACCGGAAGGAACAAAAACCACAAAAAGTTTATTTTTACAAATCTTTCAATTTCCATATTTGATCGATTGTTGCAACCTCCGGAAGTAATAAAAAATTTGAAGAACTTAGTGGAAAAACGTGCTAAGTGACATTTTTGAAAAAATTGAGATGAATTGATTGTCAATGAGCATATTCCTAGCTTCTTTAGACAGCAGCCTTCTTAGCTCCTCTTTTTCATAAACTTAAAGTTAAGCACTATATTTTCTACTTTTTGTAAGTGTCGTTTTTAACGGTATCTAAATGTAAACGAAAAACTTTAAAGATCCTTTTTGCCTGGAGCCGGATTTGAAGATTCGCCGCCTGTAAGCTGCGATCGATTTGAAATTATATGTGCCATTTTTTGTTCGACGTTTGAATGGTGCTTTTCCTTCCTCTACTTCTGTAGTAAGTTATCCCAGACTAAATTTTCCTCTCTACTTGTTAGGATCATCTATGTTCCTTTACACTCGAAATCAAAATAATAGGTGAATTTTTTAAACTATTCTTCTATTTTTTCTTTCAACTACCAAATCCGGGAGGAGAGGGTGCCATGTTTTCTACTAAATATTAGCACCATGCATATATACGTTTATGGTTTACGCATATGTAAACTCATTGTTTTCTTTCTTAAAAATATTAGTATCTTTACAATAATTTTTTATTCCAAATGCCGCTTTAATTGATTGTAAAATTTGCCGCCTGCCCAAAATTCGTCGCTCCTATGCTAGAGCCTACTAAGCCTGGAAATCTGGCCCTGTTTTTGCCACTTAGCACGTTATTACACTATGCTTCTTAATTCTTATTAACCCTTTAACAGGTCTTTTTGGCGACGTCTCACTGTTCTGTCGAGGATAACGGGTTGAGTCCTTGGTCATTCTGATTTGGTCATCAAATTCCAAGTTGACTAAGGAACTGTGATAATGTCTGCAATGGGAAATGTTAAAGTCGATAAAGAGTTGCTTATTCCAACGTCCATGTCTGACGCCATGCATCGTTACAGAGAAACATTACCGTACTAATTTATGCTTGTAAGATGAGATGGATGAAGTCGTAAATTTCCAAACAGATTGAAATATGAATGTATGAATTGGTAGTTAATCAAGGAAAAATGTAGTTAAACTCTGCATTGAATAAATTTAAGGCTAATCAAATGCAAAATTATCCTTTCTGTGGTGTAAGTCAAATGTAAAAAAAGTGGTTATCACTACAACGTTTAACATTAAATGAAAAAAAAAATTACTGGAATAGCTTAACTACACTTATTGAAACTAAATAATGTAACGTGCTTTATTTAAGCTTATTTATTTTTGAAATTGAAAGAGCTTTTAATTACCTCCTAAATTGTGACTTACACTCTTAGAGATCTTAAGTAAAGTATCAGAGCGGTACTAGAGAAAATACTAGAAAAGCGTTTCAAATCCTTTTAAAGTCACTAAAAATGTTCCAAAATGCAGCTAGTATTTTTGTGGTATTTTTTTAAAATTTTAGAATTAAATTTTATTGTTTCGCAGCACTTTTATCTTTAAAGTGTTGGCAACACTTATCTCATAACCTTCCAAATTTGACAATATGGCGGCCTCCATGCTCGTCAAGCCGTTAGCAGTGGAGTTCACGTGATCTTCCACTCTAATGCTTTAATCAAGATATCTATGCTTACACTACAATGGCATGGAATTTGCCGAATTTCCACCCTTGACATTATTGATTATTAATCGTTTAGTTACGCAAATTTTAAGAAACGATTTTTCAACAAAACTCGCTTTTCAACAAAAGTATTATGGTGTTCCAGGGAGCGATGACGGCACCGTTCGTCGTCATGGAAATGCATTGCAACTAGTGAATTTTCTCTGTGGTAGTTTTTAAATTTTCTAAAGCATTTTAAGGCTTTTAATTCAAGTAAATTAATTAAATTTGTATAAAATATAACTAGAAAGTCCATTTTATCATCAGCATTATTTAATTTTAGCTCCTCCAGGACAACCTACTCTTGGCATGGGTCTTCCGTTTTTGTTTTTTTTTACTTTTAGAACTTTAAAATCCGAAGACACATAGTCAACCCATCTTAGTTTAGGTCTACCTCGTCTTCCTCTTGCGAGAGGTTTGGCAGAAAATACCCTTTTTACTGGGTTTTCATCTTTCATGCAACTATATGCTCAGCCCAGTTCATCCGATTTAGAAAGTGCATTTAATGACTTAAAAAAACTTTTTGATGTTAATTTTAATTCCTCAAAAGTTTATAAGTCGTAACTACAAAATCGTCAAAGCGTCACTTCCGCCTTGAATGACAGCATTTCATTTTTAAACCATGGATTCACGAAGGAAAAAGTCATTTTTATTAAACACGTATAAATCTCACTATTATCTAATAGAATTGAATATTTTTGGCATATTTCAATGCATGACTACCTTACCTCATATCTGATTTCATTACCTGTAAATTTACTAATTTGACGACACCTTAGATTTCTTTCTATTCTGAGCCAATGGAAGCAGTGAATCGTAAAGATAATAATCATTGCAAGAAAAGACTTCTTGCTACAAATCATTAGAATCTCTGCTATGAAACGCGATGATGCATTCTAATCTATTTCATTTTTAATAAATAATCAGTTATGTGTGAACGTTTCACACGATATATTGTTTTTATGGATTTTATTGTTTGCTCCATATAGTAGTTGCTAATAGATAAAACCAATTTTCTCCGTTTGGTTTTAAAATAAAATGATATAAAGCTTTAAATTAAATTGAACAAAGAATGTAATAAACTTACTCGAAACCCAATAAAATTATATAAATAACAAAATTTAGTTTAAATGAGTTCATATAAAGTAAACTTGAATTATTTTATACTTAGTATTATTTAAAGTTTTTGTCGTTACATTAAACTTCATGTAATTTTATATAAATAAGTGAAAAATATATAAAAATAATTAAAGTATATGGAAATTAATTAAAATTTAGTACATTTATATAAAATAATTAGAAACTGTATGTTTCAACAAAAATAATTAAATTCAATCATTCGAAAAATACTTTAAATAATAAATTAGGCATTTGATTAACCTTTTATTAGAAGTTTGGGGGAAATGCTCAGACAGGTACAAATAACAGAAGAATCTATAAAAAAATCTTAAGTTATACCAGTAAATATACTTGTTTAAGAAAGGAATAATTTTATGTCATATCATATTCATGACTAGATTTTATTTCCTAAACCGGTGAAGCTACTGAAAATGATAAATAATAGACAGGTTTCCAGCAGCTCTTATAAAAACGGAAACTCCACTAACCTAAAAGAGTTTTTTTTTTCTTTTTTACATAAAGTCCTTTTTGCTTAAAGAGAACGCGTCGAATTTTCATCGCTTCACTGGTCACCTAGTTTTTGATTCGTTCATTGGTGTTTCAAGTCACGTGGACTTAACTTTTTATTCAAAGAGGACTACCAGTTTGGCGACAAATTACTATTTTGGCTTTTAAAAAGAATAAAATTTCTTCAAAAAGCTTTTATTTTTTTTAATTTTGAAACAAAAAGTTATTTAATGTTATATGTATATATAAAATATAAGGAACTGATTTAACTCTGATTAAGTTAAAGGTATCGAAAGCAATATTTATTCAAATTAATGCAGCAAATTTGGCGATATCGAAAAACTTTCAAAAAATGGCAGTCCTAAATTTTTACCGCGAATTTCCACTTTTAACTTTTTCCATCATTTCACATCAACACTAACAAGAATACGAGAATCAACTTTCAAACCGAGAGCAAAACATTCTTTTACAAGAATTCTTGTCCGTGGACAAAAGAAAAAGTGGTCACTGCTTGGACATTCTAAACTTCGCCTACGTTCTTTTTTTTTTTTCCTAAATTGACCTGAATTTACCTTCTAAAGACATTTTTTTGTTGGTTTGTGCCGCTCTTTTGTTTTGTTTGTTTTCTGGCGTGTTGTTTTTATTCCTCTTTTTCTCCCGGAGAAGTTGGCAACGGACCGGTTGGTGGCCCGGAGGACGTTTGCAATTGGTGCAAACGAGAACGAAACGTTCGAAGTTCTTTTTTGGACTAGTTTTCTTTTGTGACTGACGATTAGAGGGAAACTCGATTTCGAATGATAGAAAGGGTTCACGCGCTGGATTAATAATCTCTCCGATTCAAGTTCTGAAACTTCAAAATGGTGAGTAATTTTTTTTTTTTTTTTTTACTTAATAATTCTTGATTCCCACATTCTAATTTATATGAAACAAATTGAGTTACGATGGCTTAATACTTGCAGTTTACATAAACGTTTTAAAACATTAATTATAGCCTAAAATGAGAAACTACAAAAAAAAAACCTGTACAAAATGTGATATACGTATTTTTTTAAACTCCAAAATAATAATTATGATTTTTGACAAAATGATATAAGAGTACTTTAACCCTATAACTACAATTCGATGCCATTATTTACCCCGGTTTGTACACTTAAAAATGCTACTTTTACTTGTTTAAACTTATTAAATAAGTTGAAAATTGATTTTTTTAATAAATAAAAAAAATCTCTGTTAAAAATAAAAAGCAATAATTCTTGTGATAGAGTAGTTAAAATAATTTGAACTCCTGCTGCTTTTTATAGGCATTTTTTTTTTTAAAAATTATTATGAAACATATGATTCCGTCATTTGCTATTACTAGCAAAAACCATAAAACTACTTTCATGAAGGAGACACAATTAGCCCCAATGCTCCAAAACTTTGCAAATAGATAAAATGGCTTTGACAACGTACATGTCGAAAACTTTAAAAAAAAAACTGCAACTTAGTAAGCATGACTTCAGTGTATAATTTAACGATTATACCAAATCTTTAATTATGCAATTCAAAATTTTAATAAAACTGCCACAAGGAAAAAATACTTAGGTAGTTGAATATGAAAAGCTTTTCCTAGATAGTATTATCCTTATTACGGTAATCGGAAAACTATTTCTTCTAACTTAATTCATTTACTCATAAAATAAATAAAACATATCAATAAAAAATCAAACCAAGTTGCATTGCAAATAAATGTACTCTGGCAGTATTCATGTATCTAGACAAGATAAATTTTATAGATTGCCAACAAAAAATGCACATAAGGATTTACGAAATATAGAAACGACGATAGGGGTTTAGTCCTTTCCTTAAGGAGTTTAACGGCGTTTTGAAAATATTTTTGATAGAAAAATATCTTTAAATTCAATATGCAGACTAGCTGAAGGATAAATTTATTTTGAACATTTGCAAAATATTTTCCCAAAGTCTTAATTCCTCATTCATAAACCATACCAGCTTAAAGGGTGTCAAAAAAAAATCCAAACATTATTCGCCTTGACATTTACTTTAATTTAACACTATCCTTTGATAAAACACAATTAAGATTTTTAACCATACAAAGTTTATTTTAAAAAAAACTTCACACAACTGTTAAACAAACAACCTTGTATGAAACCTAAAGTAAAGTTTGTATCTATAAATTGAAATATAACTAATATTTTTATCGGCATCCACCAATATTATGAGTTTTATTGCAATTTCTCTTCAGACTTGCCTAAAACCTAACACAAAATATTATTTTAAACAAGATAAAGATACATTTAAATACCAATTTTAAACTTTAAACAGTTTGAATTGCCTCTTTCAAAATTCAACAAAAAAATTCTTTCATAAAATGAAAATAACACGCTTTCCATCGATAGAGTAATTCGGATTTCTTAAACAAAATAATTAAGTTTAAAATATGCCTAATATTACAGGGAAACTTTTGGTTCATATTAAATATTACCCAACTAACTGTATTTGAATCGGTGAATGCAGAAACCACTTCAGTCAAAAAAATCCGAAAAACTCGTTTTCAATGAAAATAAGCGTAGAAAGGCAAGATGCGTGTTGGGTGCAAAAACTACTTTAGTCTGTTGAGTAGTTCCATAAATACAGGACGCTTGTTTCGAGTGTTTAGTGCAGAAATAGAGGAGGGGTTATTAACGTTTTTTTCTCCATCCTGAAATATTTGAAATTTGTGACTGACGTTGTTTCTGCACTCACCGATTCATTCATATTCTAAACAAGATAAAAGCAATTGATTTAAGCATAAATAATTTACAAATAACCCCGTATTTAGATGAAAACAATAGCAAAATGAAATTTAAGCAATTTTTACGTATTTTATCATAAGGTTGAATTAGCTCTCTTACATTTTATCCTTAGTTTAAATTATGCCTTGCTCACAAAAATGATATTAAGTAATATAACAATCGATATTAACTTCAACCAACTTAACCTCGTATTAAGCATTAAATAATACTTTAATATGCAAATTTAAAAAAAAAATGACACGTGGTTAGCTTGATCTGGATCTTTTTTAATTTAAGCCTGACACTACTTTTTGGCCAATTTTTTTCTTCGGATTAAAAATTAACGACCTAACTGTATTTTCATATTAAGCATAAAACAATACGCATAATGAAAATTAAAACATTTTTAACTCGTTTTGGGTTTGGTCAGCTTTCTTACACTTCATCCTCAGCTTAAAATTATACCAAAAACCACTGCGATATTAAACAATATAACAATTGATATTAACTTCAACCAACTTAACCTCGTATTAGGCATTAAATAATACTTTAATATGCAAATAAAAAAAACATTTTTGAAGCGTGGTGAGCTTGATCTGGATTTCTTACAATGGTTCACTGGTCCCCGGGCCACGCCTCGCGCCTACTTAGGTATGCATGGCCTCGAACAACGCTGCTTGCCGATTGTGTTTTTTGGACAGACAGTTTTGAAATACTTTTTTGAATTTTATTGATAAATAGATTCGTGAAGTTTTGTGTCTCGAGCGTAATGGGATTTGTGAATTCCTGTCGATCGCGAAAAGGTTTTGATCAAGGATATCATATTTTGTAGAATTAAAGTTCATTTTTAATGTTGTCCATAGAAAAACCTTTTTACCTTAAAATGCATAATATTGTGAAGTATCTTTGTTGTAAGCGTAAAATAGTGTGTGATTGCAAGTGATGTAAAAGCATAAGTCGAAATTCCTCCCATTGAATTTATAATTTAGATAAATCGCATTGAGAATTTTTAGATAAATTATTGCATTGGAGCAACACTTCTTTTTATGAACTCCTGACAATAGGTTAAAAGTTTTTGATCAAGGATATCACATTCTGTAGAGTTACTGTTATTTTTAATGTTGTCCATGGTTTGCCTGATGATACACTGCTCAAAACATTTAGGGGAGCACATGTTTTAAACCCTTTCGCTCCCAATAATTCCTTTGGTAATCATCAGCTTGTGATTTTTTTCTGACTAAGTTAAATTCGCCACTTATGTATCGTTAGATACATCGTTAGATGGAAGAATAACGTATTTTGAAGAATTTAATATTTTTTTATATTAATAAAAATATGAAAAAAATATGGTAAAATAAATTTTACTTCAAAAAAGTTTTAGAAAATAAATTGACCCTAAATTTTTCATACTTGCATTTTTTAGATGTTTAAAAATATATTTCAACTATTTTTAACAAAAGTTTTGAAAAAATTATTGTTATATTTTATTAAAAAGTTATTATTCCATTTCCCCCTTTTAAACTTAAGTATTAAAAACTTAAGATTTTTTTCTCGTGTTTTTTACTATTTCATTTCGAATGCATAGTGAATCTATTTAACAAATTTTAGATTTATAGCACAAAAGTTAAAAATTTGGGAGTGAAGTTAAAGTTGGAATTAAAAAGTGCTCCCCTAATTGTTTTGAGCAGTGTACATTGTTAAAAAGTCAAAATTGTCATAAACGTTCTAAAATGTATGTAATGCAAAAGCACCGTTCTAAATTTTGTCCAATGAATACATTCTTTAATTAAAATTAAATATTGTGTTCAGATATATTTTAAATACTTTATAATGAATTTTTTTGTACTTAATAACAAGATACGTTTTCAACACTGTTTGAACTATTTTCGCTATTTTGAGGCCTTATTTAGTATTTAAGCTATGCTAGCGGACAATATATGTCCAGCTTCGATTTCAAAATCTGCAAGAAAATTGCATCTCTCATTCCTAACCCTCTAATACATTAATTTTTTCATCCCAAAAAATATATTTGCATCTTTAATACTCATTCATTATGGAAAAAATACTGAAATTTTTTTAACTGCATTAGAATTTATATAATTTCAATATTTTTTTGAATTTTTTCCATCTGATAAAAACTACAACATTCCAATTTTGATAATAATGACTAGAAAACTATTAAATATATTTCAAAATAACCCTCTTTAACTATAATTTATTTTTCAAAACAATTTATTTTTATTTAGTACTAATATTATTATACTGTGAATACTGCCAAAGACGTAATTTCACAACAGTTGATATCCTCACACTTTAATTTTGAATAAACTTTTACTACTGTCATCTATGAGGATAATTAGTAACTAGAACTTCAAAATAGAGTGAATGGATAAAAAAAAACACAAATTTGTCGAGGGGGAGCTCTACTTTAATAGAATAAAGTGGATTATGTTACTTGTTGCCAAACGGCAACAGTATGCATTAGAAGGTTAATTTCAAATGCATTTACACAAAAAATTAGGATAACATCCAAGCATATAATGTATAATGGGCATATATTTGCATGGGAACAAATATGAATACAAACATACTCATAAAAAATGGTCATTGACTTCAAATAAAAAAACTGAATACTGCCATGACATCTCAAATCGTTTAAATCATCTAGCTTTTTATTTTTGAAAAACGAACTGTTTTTACAGGAAAAAAACTATATCTTTTCATATATCCCTATGCTTGGATGACGCCGAAAAAAAAAACGCAATATCAACACGAAACTATGAATTCTGCGAATAAAAACACGAATTGAAACGCTTCAAGGGTTGGGACCTTTTAAGAATCATCAGCGCCTGGAATCAATTTTATGGGCTTGGAGAAGTTTTTATTAATACAGTAGGAAGAAATGGCAATATATATTTTATAGTAGGTTAGTTTATATAGAGGCATCAATTGTCATATTTCTATAAAGGTGTGGTTCAAAGTATATAGTGGTTGCAATTAAAGTTAAGGCTTAAAGTTGCTTTAATGTGTAAAAAAAATTTTTTGCTTATGTTTACGCTGTCATAGAAAAAATTTCATTTACGTGTCCAAAAATTTTTTTTTTCTTTTTATCCGGAATGCAGTAAGGAAATGTTATGTTGATGTAACACTTCATCAATTTTAATTATTAAGTTATGAGATTTCATATTTTGGGAGGTCATATACTTCATATTGTGTGATTCAAAAACTGAGATTTTCAAAACCTATATTTATATTCTTACATGGAAGTTTTAAATATTTACAGATGAAAACATATAAGAAATCTCTTTGAATTATGAGTGCTTTTATACATTGTTTGAATAGTATAATAATTTCAAGGAGTTTGACTCGGATTAAACTGTTATATAAACTGTGTGGATTGCTCCTGAAAATGGACCTTGGATTAACGTTTAACTTTGTATGCACTCAACGCATTCTGGAATATTCTTTCTATGAATAATCAATGGGGCGGGGGAGCCCAGTCGGTTAGGCATTCACCTTGCATGTGGAAGGTCCCAGGTTCGGGTCCAGGCATCGCCAAAATAACTGCCGACCTTATAAATGGCCATTGTATGCACTCAACGTATTATGTAACATTATTTCTATAAATAGTAATCAACAATTGAAAGGCATTAATTACAGAATAATGTTTTGAAATGCTAATTTTACCGTACATCAACCAGCTGTGTATTTTTAAGCATAATTTGACATTCTTTTTATGGTCAACAACTCACCTTTTCAAATTTTTGTTTAGGTTGTTTAAACTACTCACTTCCTTTAAAACTTTTACTTAGCAAGCGTCGACCTTCCTTAATTGTTAAATAGGATAATTTTTTTTTCTGTGTCTACAAGGAAAAGTTCACGAAACTCCTTTTAAAACGAGTTCACGTTTGGACAATTAAACGCGTTCTAATGGGCAAATGTATAAACTTGTGCTCACTGAATAATTATTTAGTAAACTAGTTCTGTACCTTTGGAGAAATTTGCCGTGGGCTGGTAAACAGAAGTACCTAGACTTGAACTGTTGTTGCAATAAATATATGAAATAGAATAACATCTACTTCATAGGAGACCATACTATATTTCGTGCCAACCTAACTTGGGTAAAAACAAATGTAAAATGGCATTGGGAAAAGTGCGAATGGTTCGTTGGTTGGAAACTCTTGCAAGGTAATATTTACATACATAACATTTACAAAATGATCTTAATACAATTACTTAATATAATAGAGATTTGTACGATGTGAAACATGTATGAAATAATACTAACAGACTGTAAACTCCGTGCCAACCTAACTTGGGTAAAAACAAAGAGTAAAAAGGCAGGAGGAAAAGCTCGGTTGGTCTGTCAGTTGGAAACTCTTGAAGGTTATATTTACATACAAATGATCTGAATACAATTTAATCAAAGGGCCCTTTTCATTAAGACAAAAAAAATGCAAAATTTTCCTGAATAATACTCAAATCTGTTAGACCTTAAACGAAATTATTGTTTTAAACATGTTTTCTTGTATTCTTCCCATATATTCACAAATAATTTATGGAACTCTTTACATCTGCGGAAGGATCTTCTCCATAGCATATTTCTATTAACCCAACTTAAGTTGGCAAGGAGTGTATTTGAGTAGTTCATTCCAAAAAGGAGATAGGTATAGGACGTCCAGATCTTTATTAATTCATATTAAATATTCTAAGTAGTCAAACCTGAGCCATTACGGCTGTTAAAGCGGGCCAAGAAAGGCCGCCAAAGGCACACAAAACCTCACATCTCGAGGTCTTATTAGAAAGTGACTTGATTTGTAATGGTTGTGAGAAGAGTGGATCAGAAGTCAAAATAAAATCTGCTGCGTCTGCAGTTTCTCTTTGAAATAATGTATCCGGTATGGACGCCTTTTAGAACGTGGGAACTGTACGATGGATCGGCACGATATTAAGTGAGAGTTACTAAGAAAGAACTGAATATTAGAATATTATCGAGATTTATGTTATTAATATTATTACTAAAGATCTGTACGATATACCACATGTATGAAGTAACACTAACAGACTGTAGACTAATTTGGTAGAAATGTAGACTATGCTTTTGGAATAACATTGAGCATGCATCGACATCTATTTTTTGTGCATTGTAAACCATTTGGTGTAACATTACGTTATAAAATGGAGTTTACACCACACACAAACGAAGTAAAGTTACATAACATAACAAAAAAAAGTAAATAGACATTGAAGTTGCCTCCACATTTACGGTGGAATTAAACCACTTTCCCTGTACAGTGTAAGATTCTGGATTTTTCCATTTTTTATAAGTTTTATACCCAGCTTCAATTTGTAGGTCAAGATTGGACCTTACGATCCTTCGATAGCAAGGGCGTATCTTCATCGTCTACTCAATGCCGGCTTGATAGAAGTCGCAATTTTTTCAATATCCTCTCATTTGAAATCTAACTTAGAAGCCCTATTCATGACCATTCCTATGAGCTCCGCAACATCTGTGAGCATTACAAAGGGTTTACACAGAGTTATGTAGAAGTTTCTTCCAAATTTTGAGTAAACTTTGGACAGAATTGGTGTGACTTTACACCAGTGGTTCCCAACCTGAGGGCGATCGCCCCCAAGTGGGCGATTTGTGTTATCAAGGGGGCAAAAAATACTTTGGGGGCGATGAGTATTCAAAGGGGGGAAATTAAAATAATGCTCCACCTTTCTTCAGTAAAACCATTCTCCAACCATAACCAAGGGCTGGGGAGCCCAGTCGGTTAAGCACTCGCTTAGCATGCGGAAGGTCCCAGGTTCGGGTCCGGGCATCGCCCAAATAGCTGCCGACCTATAAACGGCCCGTGCAGCCAAAAATGTCCGACGAATAATACCCCGTGTAAGGGAGTGCACGTTAAATATCCTTCAAAGTCCTAACGCTGCGTACGATGTCGCCCTTAACGGTTGTGTTGGGTGCCTATTCAGGTGTTGGCTCGTCACCTGACTGTGGTTCTAAAATACGACGCCCGTCGCCAATAGCCCTCGTGTAGCTCCAGTGCGACGATAATTCAAACCAAACCAACCATAACCAAACCAGCCAATTTTTACTTTCAACCCTTTTAAATTTTCTAGAAACCAGTAAAAATATCTTGTTGATTATTTCACTTTTGTTCTTTAAAAATGTGTTTATGTTTGCTCTATTTTATTTATAAGTGACCGGACAAAGCTTCTTTGGTTGTTTTTATAAACGGTAGAAAGTGTTATAAAACTGTTTTATACACTTTACTTTCTTACACTTTAACTCAAATTATGATTAGACATAATATTAAAATTAAAAGGGGGCGATAATGGTAATCAACCTAAAGAAGGGGGCGATGGTCCACAGAAGTTTGGGAACCACTGCTTTACACCCACAAATCGGGGCTGGGAAGCCCAGTCGGTTAGGCAAAATGCATCCACCTAGCACGCGAAAAGGTCCCAGGTTTGTATCTGGGAATCGCCAAAGTAACTGCCAACCTATAAACGGCCCGCGCAGCCAAAAATGTCCGACGAATAATACTTCGTGTAGAGGAAGTGAACGTTAAATATCCTCCAAAGTCTCAACGCTGCCTACTCCTACTATGTCGCCCTTAACGGCTGCGTTGTGTGCCTACTCATCTGTCGGCTCGTTCCTTTACTGTAGTTCTAAATTTTGACGCCCGTCGCCAATAGCCCTCGTGTAGCTCAAGTGCTACGATATTCCAATTAAACTAAACTAAACCCCCACTAATCGTGGTAATGTTACGCATTTTGTTTTTCACTGAGCGTGTATTTTCCTGTGTTAACCTATTTCTGTGGTTTTATAATTCTTTCATTTTTTTTAAAGTGTATCTAACCTCTCTTTTTATTATAAAAAACATAGGTTTTTTTTTAGTTTCTAAAACAAAAGCTCCATGTTTGGTAAGAGTTAACCTACTTAACTCTTCTCAATTAGAATGTGAAATGTAATGAGAAGGGTTAACAAATAAGAGCTAATGTTTATTCTCTAAGTTTGCTTTTAAGAGGGCTTTTTTTTTAACCTCTGATGGGCTGTAACAAAAATACGGGTCAAGATACATAAAAAGATTTTTTTTAACAAAAGTAATGTACAATACTGCTTATTTCTCCATATTTACCTTGACGATTAAAAAATTTGTCGCATCTCTAAACAAACTTTGAAACACCCTCTTCATAAA
This sequence comes from Hylyphantes graminicola, assembly GCA_023701765.1. Lineage (NCBI taxonomy): Eukaryota > Metazoa > Arthropoda > Arachnida > Araneae > Linyphiidae > Hylyphantes > Hylyphantes graminicola. The sequence continues at coordinate 3,623,481 of CM043119.1, read as the reverse complement.
ATGTAGAAGCCGATGATTTGAAGGGAGTTATTACTGTTTCTTTGAGCTCCACGTCAACTTGGAAGCGCTACAATACAAGCCACTATGCTTATCAATTATCTTTTGGTAAACCTTCGAGTTTCTCTAAACACTTGGTCAATAATCGCTTAACAATACTGATGTTCATGAAGAAGGGGACCAAGGAAGCATACTTTTCATACAAATATATATGTTAAAAAGTATGTTTTGAAAAGATTTTTTTTTTAAAAATTACGTTTAATAGTTACTTAGGGACACGCCTTAAACTCTAAAAAAAACACTTTTTTTGTGCTATAAATGCAACTTACACACATATTTGTAGTTACAGATTATTTTAGCATTGTTTTTAACGCAAAATGCCTCTAAAATTAACTACTAAAAGAACTTTTTGAAAAGTTTGAAAACAGTTTTTAATATTTTTTTCATAACTCTAATATCGCATTGAACCTTGTTCCACTTCATTTTTTATAGAAATAAATGACTGATACCTGTAACCAATGGCTGAAAACTGATATTTGGATCTTTTTCTGTCGGGCTAGGTCAATTTCTGAACTAATTAACGTGTTAATTGTTTGAGGGGAGGTTTTAAAAAATTTCCCCAAATGGGGTGCTAGGTCGCAAGAGGATAACTAAGAATGTGTACAAGCCAAATCTATCATCAAACCGTTACACCCCTTGCCAAGAAATATGCTATGGAGTAGATCCTTCCGCGGATGTAAAGATTCCATAAATTATTTGTGAATCCATCTAGAAAACATGTTTATAACATTAATTTCGATTGAAGTCTTACAGATTTGAATATTGTTTGAGAAAATTTAGCAATTTTATCAGAATTAAAAGCGTATTTTGATTAAATTGTATTCAGATCATCTTGTAAGTAACTATTACCTTACAAGAGTTTCCAACTAACGGACCAATCGCGCTTTTCCCTCTGCCTTTTTACTCTTTGTTTTCACCCAAGTTAGGATGGCACGGAGTGTAGGTCAATTTTAAAACTAATTAACGTGTTAATGTTTGTGGGGAGGTTTTAAAAAGTGTCCCCAAATTTGGACTCCAGGTCGCAGGAGGATAACTAAGAATGTGTACAAACCAAATCTATCATCAAACCACTACACTTCGTGCCAACCTAACTTGGGTAAAAACAAAGTGTAAAAAGGAAGAGGGAAAAGCGCGGTCGGTCCGTTAGTTGGAAACTCTTGTAAGGTAATATTTACATGCAAAATTATCCGAATACAATTTAACCAAAATGCACTTTTCATTCTGTAGAATTGCCAAATTTTCTCCAATTATATTCCAATCTGTCAGACCTTAAACGGAATTAATGTTTTAAACATGTTTTCTGGATGGATTCCCAAATAATTTATGGAACTCTTTACATGCGCGGAAGGATCTCCTCCATAGCATATTTCTATTTACACAGCTTAGGCGGGGGCTGGGGAGCCCAGTCGGTTAGACACTCGCCTAGCATGCGAATGGTCCCAGTTTCGGGTCCGGGCAACGTCAAAATAACTGCTGACCTATAAACGGCGCGTGCAGCCAAAATTGTCCGACGAATAATACCCCGTGTAGAGGGAGTGCACGTTAAATATGCTTCAAAGAGTCAACGCTGCGTACGAAGTCGCCCATAACGGTTGCGTTGGGTGCTCATTCGGGTGTCGGCTCGTCACTTGACTGTTGTTCTAAAATACGACGCCCGTCACCAATAGCGCTCGTGTAGCTTTAGTGCGATGATAATTCAAACCTAACCTAACCCAACTTAGGTTGGCAAGGAGTGTAGAATTGCAAGCTTCATTCCAACAATTCTTGATGTGTATCCATCCGCACACAAGGCCAACAAACAGTCGGATGACCCGAGCAGCCATTTAGCCCAGTAGTTGGGGGCCATTAACTCGAGTCCTAAATATACGAAGAAAAACGTGGCTTGTGTTCCCATGTCGGAAACGCCGTCATACGGAACAAAACAAGGGTTTTTTACTCCTTCTTTTGTGGCTGCATTCGAGTATTCTTTTTATTATTATTATTCGGAAGAAGAGTATTATTGAGAATATCACGTTCCGGGACTGACCCTGGAAGTGTGTCAGTGGAAGAAAAAACTTCCCCTTTTTCTTTGGAATGGGTTATAGAAATGCTTGTTTTTATTCCAATGAATTTAAATAGTTATTAGATAGATGTTTTTCTATAGTGTGCTTCTGGAAAATTTATTGCTTTTCTACTCTATAGTGCCTCCTAATTTTTTGAATCGAGAAATTTCATTCGATTTTCGTCATTAATTATTTTCATAAAAAAAATTAGAGTGATAATTTTATTATTTTCATAAATTTAGAAAGATAATTTTATTATTTTACAAATTTTGTAGCAAATTATACTAAACAATTTCCTATGCGGATTTTTATGCGTGTGAATTAAAATAATTATTAGATTTTTTTGTTTTATAGTGACTCTAGAAAATGTATTCATAAATTTTAAATGATTTTTATATGATTATTAATTGGTTTAATGCATTTTAATGTTTTTGTGAGAAAAGAAAGTAGTTTAAAAACGCTGTAATAAAGTAGATTTATCTCTTTGACTTGTTGTAATATTTAAACTTCTTTTTACGAACGTGTTTAATTTCGTAACAGTTAAGTATTTACGTTTGAGTTAAATTCCTATTTTAATTAATGAAGATACGTTAACTTTTAATAAAAATGAAAAAAAAAGTTTTATTTTTTCATAGAATATCGGTTTTTCTTGCAACGTAATAAATGAGTCTACATTGTATAGTTTTGGGACTTATAAAATCTCCTTTCATTTTCAAATCTCACAATACTTAGCTATCTTTTTAATCAAGAAAATGCCCAAAAAAAAACTATATCACAATAAACGAAAACAAATATATGAGTTCATTCCTAACTACCACTGTTTTTAAAATGAGATCAAGCAAAATGAGGGCCCTTTCGTTTTTTGTCTTTTTTTTCGATCATGGAAATCTCGAAAAACGTGTGGTATAAGGAGACGTGATTTAATAAACTAGGTATTGGAAAATGATCCTATTCTGTAATCGGGTTAATGTGTCTGTGTGAAAACTATACTAATACTATGAGTCAGAATGGATAGTCATATTACAATGTTGAATGCTTAAGTTATGTTTCATGACTTGAATTTAATGTATTATGTATTGCAGGCTATGATTTAGGTTATAAAATTTAGAATTGTTGAATATTACAGTCATTTGATTTAATGGAAAAAGCTCTCCTTTAAAACTTTAGTGTGTGATTACTTGACATATAGTATATTATGTCTAAACTTTCACCATTTAAATGCTGGAAAATGTGTACTGTTTTCTAAATATATGAAACTTTTTTTTTTTGGTTTAACGGAAGCTAATTTGCAATGAGTTATCTTAATATATTCGTTTATAAATATAGATAAACTTTTTATGATTTATTATTTGAATAATTCCAATCTTAGCAATAATTTATGGTGCCTAATTTACGAAAATATCGTTAAATGACCTATGAAAACAACAAATATATCAAACACAAAAAATATATAAAACAAAAGTAAATAAAGCAATATATAAAACAAAAGTACAGACCACATTTTCTTACCTCATGATATTTTGTTCTAAAGATTACACATTAAAGTTACTTACTACATGATTCTAAAACTTAAAGTGTTTTCCTACATGATATTTTTTTAGTTAAAATTGAATAGAAGCAAAATGTAAACTCATGGACATTCATTTGGGGGCGTGGGAAGAGAGGTCAATTATGTTTTTATACGGTTTTTTTATTTGATGAATGTAACTGACTTACAGGTATCTATAACATCATTTTTTGACATTTTGATCGATTAATTTTTAAGTTAAAAAAAATTGGACCCAATTTCAAAAAGTGGAATCGGTAAGCCAGCTGCATTTATCATATGAAAAAAAAAAGCTTGTAAAAATATTCAATACAGCCGGAGAGGAGAAATATAGTTTATAAAATGTTTCCTTTTTGCGTTAATGCAGAGGCACTTTGTAGACTCGCGGTCAATCAGACTCATTCGCCCTGAAGGGGGAATGGGCACGATGGACCGTGGGTCTCTAGATGCTCAATGTAAATCTAATGGAGTCTGCCTCAATGTAAATCTAATGGAGAAGAAATATTTTCTCTGCCACATTTCTCCGGCTGTATTGAATTTTTCACAAACTTTTTTAACGATTAAGGAAGGCTAAGGAAATTCAAATTAATGCTTACAAAAATAGACAAATATGAAAATTTTTACATTACTCTCTAAAAATGAGGAATATTTCATGCTACTGGGTAACATTTACTGGGTTTCATTTAAAAAAGAAGCTGCTATTTAATAATAGCAGCTCCTTTTTTAAATGAAACCCAGTAAATTTAAGCATTTTAGAAGCTTTATTATTACAAATTTCTTCGAATTTCTTAATATAAATAAACTCGAAGTTTCCTAAACTTTGAAAGAAAGACTTTGTAAGAATATCCTGCTCGAACTCATTTAAAACAACAAATATGAACCAATCAGCCAATTTATTTCTAATTATCTTATCTCATTACGATACGATCGAGCCTTTTGAATTGCATGCTCCACATGCGGACATCCCAATTGAGGGGCTTAGTGGAAGAACGTGCTAAGTGACATTTAGGAAAAACAAATTGAGATTTTTATGCCAATGAACATTACTAACATCGCTATAAAGGTAGTGAGTTTTCCCTTTTCATACACTACATAAAACGAACGAGCGATTTTAACTCAGTCTGATTAATATTCACTCCTCCAGTCTGGAAAATGCACTTCTCCTTTTGGAGTGGATCCTTTGTGTGTTAAATCTCCGACAGTATCACTCCAAACGAGTGGTTTTAACTCCGTCTGAGTTAATATTCACGCCTTTCCAGTGTCGAAAATGCACTTCTCCTACTGGAGTGGATTGCACTCTTTTGTTTTAAGAGTGTAAACTTGTTGAAGTTGAATATATTTTTAACAAGTACAGTTTCCAAGAGATCTTTGCGCAAACTAAAAACTTTTAAAGTTCATTTTCTTGTTTATACTTCTTTGTCACTGAGCACGTTTTTCCACTAAGCTCTTCAATTGCCAATTGCAGCAGCCGCGAAAAACAAAATGCTCCCTCAGTGGAACAGAATACGAGTCTAAATGTCGTCTGCACACCTCAATGCGTTAACTTAGTAATTGACCCCTTCATCAAGTTCCTTGTAGGGTAGGAAATTGAGGTGGGGGGGGGATATGAGATAGGAGCATTGTTTTGACAATCTACATTTAAAGGGGAATGGGCGAGCTGGATCGCGGGTCTCCAAAGCAAAGTACATCAGTCAAAAATATTTTCTCTGCCACATTTCTCTGGCTGTATTGAATATTTTTACAAACGGGTTTTTTAAGTGATAAATGTAGCTGAATTACAGGTCCCGAGAATACCACTTTTTGAAATGGGTTCAAATTTTTTTTAATATTTTGAATAAATAACTTTACAAAAAGTATTCCGAGCAATTTTAAAAAGTGGGATTGTAGAAACCTATAAGTTATCTACATTTTTTAGTAAATTTTAAATAATGCAGTGAACAATTTGTGTTACAAGATGTTGGAGTCTCTATCGTACAATGCATGGTAGCATTCGATTACCAAATAAAGATAAGAGTGGTTTTGTGTTTACCAAAAGTATTTTAATGATAATGAAAAGGCCGTTGTCTATATATTGTTATATCAATCAAGTGTTAACAGCCAAGTATACCAACCAAGTTTTACCTTCTATTATTAGTCTAATTAGTCGGTATTAATAAGGCTAATTAGTCGGTATATTGATCGATGTACATATGTTTTATCTTTCTCTGTATCCACCTCTGGCGAAAGAATTGTGTTCATTTTTGCCAGCTGCATTGGAAATAAATAAAAAAAATTATTATAAGTGTCTATGCCCATGGTAACCTAACGAAAATCCTTCTTGAGGGGACTGGTTTACGTTAAATCCGTCCTGATTCAAAATTCTGAATCCACATACCCTTAAAACAAACGAGTGAATTTAGCTCAGTCTGAGTTAATTTTCACTCCTTTCCAGTGTCGAAAATGCACTTTTCCTATATAAGTGGATTTCACTCTTTAGTTTTAAGAGTGTACGCTTTTGCATGTGTGTTGTTTGCAATATGTGCTTTGCCCCATCGCAGCAGTTGGTCGTTCTAAACCGAATAAAGTAGTTACTTCGTTTAATAAAAGCATTAACAACGTCTAATAATCTTCAGAAATCAATCTACAAATCCAATTTCTCCCTTATTTGACCTGCATTCGGGCTTCACCGAAAAACTGCTCGCGTTTCTTCCATTTACTTATTTCTTCTCCTCTTCACAATTTGTCGGTTGAATTCCTAATGCCGGCACACTTTTCCCCGATTCATCCGTTTCGGGCAATTAATGCGATCATGTCACGAGATACCCAGATAGATGCGCCGACATTAATTTTTTGTTATTGTGTCGCGAGTTCGGGGAAAAACGGCCCATCTGCCGCGTTAACTTGACGGGAAATGTGTCACTTCTCGGCGTATCACGGCACGGATCTCGATCTCAAAAAGGTAAACGACATTTACATCCGCGTGATAGTTTTCCACATTACGTTTAGATTACTATTTAACCCGTTCACGATGATTTGCACGGAAATGTGCCACTAGATGAGCTTATTTCTTAAACGTATCTGAATAAACAAAATATAAATACAAATAAAGACATGAACAGTTTTTATGGTAAGTTAAAATCAGTAATCAGTTTATCAGTAAATTAAATGATACGAAAAATTATTTTTGAGATTTTTTTTCTCTAATGGGGTTGCAACATTAGCGGTCAAGCCTTTGCAGACTCGGCACATTCCCCAGAAATGAGAACCATATTTTGTGGAACCATCTAGGCGACTCTCGCTACCAAATTTTGACGCACAGATTACAATGAATCTGAGCTCTCTGTGGATGTTAAAGTATGCCGAGATTTAATTTTTGTTAACCCAGGCCAAATGGCCCTCCAGAGATCTTTTATATGCCACATAATCAAATGGTATGCGTGCCCAAGATTTTCCCATCTAGAAAATCTGACCAGGGCTCGAACCCGCGATCTTAGACTTGCGAGGCGGACACGTTACCCCCAGCCACTGAGCCGATGTGGTATAAATTAAGACACGAAAAACGAATTTTTAAAAGTTAAGATTTCTATACGGAAATGAATTAGTTAATAGGTTTAGTTGTGGCTATAGTAATCGCAGTGTTCATCTGTACGTCCGATACATAACTGCTCTAGTCAGAATCACAATTGTTCAATTCATCCTATTGCTGGGAAGCTCAGTAAATTAGGTGCTTGTCCCTGCATGTGAGAGCTCCCAATTGGGGTCCGAGCATTACCAAAATAAATGCTGACCAATAAATGGTATGCGCCTTCAAAATGTCTGACGAATAATTACCCGTGTAGAGGAAGTGAACATTAAATGTGCTCCAAAGCCTCAACCGTCTCCGCGTACAATGTCGCCTTCTGCATGGGTGCGTAATCCAATGTCACCTCGTCACTTGACTGTATGTCGAAATAACAAAGCCCGTCGTTGATAGCCATCGTACAGCTATAGTTCAGCGTTAATTAAACCCAACTTAATACATCTTTCAGTGTTAATTATTATTGTAATTTTTTTTAAAACAAAATCTCCATTTTCTCTCAAGATATAATAATTGATAAAACGTACGACCAACACAATTTCATTGCAATTTAATATTTTGTTTAAAAAAATATTACTACCAACACTGTTTTCAGTACAATGTTGACCGCGATGAAATCTATTATGTTGATTCACTCGCATTGTTCATTCAAAACACATTATTATGTTAATAATGCTTTAAATTCTGAAGTACAAAACGTTTTAATGGATTGTTTCATTTTTAATTCAAAACGTGAACAATCCATTTAATCTGATTTACTTCGAAGTTCTTTCAACACATATTATCTAGAACCATTTTTTTTTCGTAAAACACGTGTTTGTCCTCTGTACCAATTTTTCGTCAAAGATAATAACTAAATATTATTGTGTTCAAAGGATTTTTAATGAGTAATTTTATTTTAAGAAAATAGTTTTATTGTTTAAAATAATTGAATTTTGCGGGTATCTAATATTATATGTTCTTCTAGTAAGTTCTTCTAGTGTATTCAACTTTTTTTCGGGGATTTTTTAAATGCACTTTTAAAATCTGATATTGTTTCAGTTTCTGTTGATAAAAAATAGTTGCGATTTTTTTTAATAAATCTATTTTATTTTCTTATGCGTTTCTGAATTTACTTTTGTGTAACAGATGAAAAATTTATTTTAATTTTTTATCTGTCCGCTTGAGAGATACAGACAATAAAACCCGTCATTTTATAGATAAGGGGCTGGGGGAGGCCAGTGGGTTAGGCACTCGCCTAGCATGCGAAAGGTCCCAGGTTCTTGTCCGGGCATCGCCTAAATAACTGCCGACCTATAAACGGCCCGTGCAGCCAAAAAATGTCCGACGAATAATTCCCCGTATAAGGGAGTGCACGTTAAATACCTATCCTTCAAAGTCCTAACGTTGCGTACGATGTCGCCTTTAACGGTTGCGTTGGGTGCCAATTCAGGTGTCGGCTCTTCACTTGACTGTGGTTCTGAAATGCGACGCCCGTCGCCAATAGCCTTTGTGTAGCATGGCACGACGATGATTCAAACCTAACCTTTTATAGATACAAATATTTGAAAAAAATTTTTAAAAAAAAATGTGTTGATAATTGAAATTTGAAACTTATGAGGCCATTGTGCTCATTCCTCAGATGGTGAATATGTAAATCTTAAAAAATTGTGCAAGAAATAAACTTTTGAGTTTCACTAGATAGTTGATAATTTTTAGTTGTTTACATTTACAGAATCGAGGTTAATTCGCATTACCATAGAAACTAGCTTTCTTCTGACTGATGTATACTACCATTAATTGTTGCATATCTTGTTTAGTTTGCGATAATGCTGCTGTGGCGATCGGACGATTAGAGGACTTTAACTCTAATTTTATATTTTAACCCTTTCAGTCCCAATGATGCCATTTGGGATCATCATGTTTCTGATAATCATTTTTTTTTAATAATAAGGCTGACAAATATTGGGATCAATAAAAAAATATTTTCTAATAGAAAAAAGTTTGAAGAATCGAATGATGTGCTTTTTATATTATAAATTTCTGTAGGCGATCAGAATTTTTTTTCTAAAATGATAATGCCAAACTGACATTGGGACTGAAAGGGTTAAAATATCGAAGCCTACTCTATTAGCCTCTATCAGCCATAAACATCCACTTTAATTAAAAGTACGAGACTGTTCCTTACAATATTCTCTGCTAGGAACAAAATTGACTCAACGGAAAAATTTATTTCCTATTTTCATTAAGTATTTTGCAGTGAACTTAAAATAATTTTTACATAAAATTTATTTTAAGAAAAAAGAAACCGAATTTTTACGCCTTTTTTAATTATGTTTCATTTTGAATTCAAACACAAGTATGTAGAGACAAAATAGCATTTTGAAATTGTGAGAGAATGTCCTTTCTCACGCTTAATCCTAAAATGTTAAATACTTTTTAAAAAAACATGCGAACAAAAGAAATTTATGGCAAGCCATTCTCAAAACTAGATCACAATTCACCCTAAATTTTCGAAAAACGTAGAACGTGAAAAAAATATCTCACGAAATCTTGCTCCACCCATTGTTTTTATTTATACATTCCTTCCGAAATATTTTTTCTTTAACAAAAGACTCATCTTGGTCCATTTCTATCGCAAATTACCATAAACATAAAGTACGCTCACACAAGTTTTGTGGTAGCGATTATTTTTGTAAGATGTTTAGGTGTTCGTTTCGGTTGAATAGGCGAGAACATCTGATGATGAATTTGATGATTGACGTTATGAATTTTTTTTTTTTTTTTTTTTGCATTTTTTAAAAGTTTTCCGACTAAAGCAGAGGAGAAAACCCATTGACTATGCATTAAGGTCTGTCCCACAATTCATTGTAATGTTTAATTACATTAAAATAGTTTTTATGTTTAAATATCAGTTTAATTTCGGAGTATCGCGCTCACTGTTTACAATATGATACTATTTGTAGATATTTAGTAATGAATTGCAACGATTTCTCGACATGGAATTTCCCATAAGTGAATCAACGAATCTTAGCTTGACCACTGATCAAAATTTATATATAAACCACCAAATAAATGACTGAGGAAAATATTAAATTAAAATATTTTTTTAAAAAAGAACTTCACATAAGGAGAAAACACGAGTTTACTTCTTGAGTATCCAAATCTTTCCCACACCCATGTTTCGGACGCCCAGGTATTGTCATGTAAATTTACACGCTTTTTCTAAAGAACCGCGTAAGAAGAGTAGCACCGGTGATTTCAGGGTGTTGTAACTAAATTTTCTTGCCTTTTGAGGGGTGGGTGACTTTAAATTCTAGGACAAGTGACAAGGCCGTTGATGAGCTGGCACCCAATGCAACCTCATGGAAACATCGCATTTGGTGCCGGGACTTTGAATATTGACTCATTCAACGCGTGTACCGGTTCGTTTAACAGTTTTTAAGCATGTAGTAAGTTCACTTACTTAATTTTAACTCAGTCTAAGTCAATTTTAACTTCTTTCCAGTGTCGAGAATGCACTTCTCCCCTATAGGAGTGGATTTCGCTCTTTTTTAAAGAGTGTAGAAGGTTTACATGCGCCTGCTACTTCTGCATATGTAATTAAGCGTTTTACGATTTCAAAAAATAGCTTTTAATCTGAATTTATTCATTTCATGAATACATTTTTACAAAAATGATATTTAAATCTATCTCAAGCCAGCATAAAAGAGGAGTGTCGCACTTCCGTTCTTCCTGTCTGACGACACAACAATGGTCATCTATCTTATCTCGTGAATTCATCACTGGAAGTATACGATTTGTAAAAAAGAAAAAAAGGGGGAAATGTTGTGTTTCCGTGATATATTCAACTTTTCTGCTGTGGGCAGGTAAACTGCAGTATATCGTCTAATGACTTGGGTCATTCTTTGAAAACACACAATAACTCTATCTATAAGAAAGTGCCACTGGAAGACAAAATAATTTCAGAGCAAAAAGGAACCAGCTCATTGTTGTGGTTACTGCAGTTTACCTCTCCATAGCTGGTTTGACTTCCGCTGCTTGGTTTTGCATTTGTTTCAAAGAACAAAATAAAAGAACAAAAATAAAATATTCAAGGAATAGCTGGGTCATTTTCCCTAAACGGGACTTTTGCATTCCAATGTTTATAACTAATTTGATTTAATATAATTTTTCATGATGTATCATCCTAGATATAATTCATAGTGTTGTATGGCATATTACACAACATCTGAGAACATATCAATTAAATTTCAATATTTAAATTAATTAAAAGTTAATGAAATGTCATTCCCCTGTCTGTCCCTACAATCATACTGCAAACTTTAACAAAATATTAAACCCCAATTTGCTCTTAAATTCAGTAAACTATTTTTTTTATTTATTATCAAGGTTTTTGAAGAAACATTTTCTGTAAATTAAAATCCTAGCACTCATTCCATTTGTTTAATAAAAAAAAATTCAATGTCCCTGGTCATTTGTGTCATTCCCCTGTCATCAGTTGAAAGTTGACCTTTTAACTATTAGATGTCAATACTGATCCAATTCCAACTGTGAGTGAGAGCTGATAAATCAGAAGTAAGCATTGTGCTGCATGTTTCAGTTGTGACAACATTCTGCTTCTGAAAAACAATTAAAACTTCCAAATTATCATGTGAGTATTTTTATTATGTGTCATTCCCCTGTCTTTACCTGTACTCTTAAATGTATTCTAAATTATATTTATGGCACATTGGTAGCATTCTTACATGTATTATATACTGTGTATAGATTTTAGGCCTAATGTGCTTCAAACACGTGGAGCTAGGAGAAAATAAGTTCTTTTTTGTCATTCCCCTGTGGTCCTTCCCCTGTCTTATGTGATGACAGGGGAAAGACACAATACACAGGGAAATGACATTAATGTTAAAGTAGCTTTGACAATATCTCAAAACTAATGATTTATTAGTTTTAGTTATTTATTAGTACTACTATTGGTCCGACTGTTACAAGTCTTGAAGCTGATTTACTTAAATACAGGGAACATATAGCAACTCAAAATCACCAGCATAATGAATTGAAGCAACTAAAAATCAACATGAAATTGAACGAAATTTTAATTCATGTTGATTTTAGTGAGAATTATGCGTGCAAAAGTATGCTAACGAAATTCAGGCCATCCATTTTGTAGGGGGACAACAAATCACTCTTCATACTGGTGTGCTATATTGGAAGGATGAGAATGATGTGATTATACCTGAATCATTTTGTACCTTTCTGATTCCTTGAGACACGATGCTGCTTCTATTTGGGCTCACTTACACCCTGTTATCCAGAATCACTTGAAAGCACATCCTAATGTAGACGCCATTCATGGAATGAGCGACAGTCCGTCAAATCAGTATAGGAATAAAACAATGTTCTGCATAAATCAGCACTGTTCTAAAGGAAGATTTTCCACGCATAAAAAGGGTGACTTGGAATTATACCGAAGCAGGACATGGGAAAGGAGCACCTGATGGGATTGGTGGAGTATTAAAACGAACTGCGGACAGAATTGTGGCTCAAGGCACATATTTAGCCAACTACCACACCTTATATGAGGCACTGCAGAAAGAAGTGGCTGGTGTGAAAATAACTGCTGTTACAAAGGATGAGATAATAAAATATGATGGCTTATTGGATGGGAAATCAATCTATCCATTCAAAGGTACTGCAAAGGTTCACCAAGTAACCTGGTCTGAAGAAGCACTAAACACCAGTTACAGAAAGCTGAGTTGTTTCGATTGTAGTCCAGGCAAGTGTTGTAAGCATTATGAAATTAAGCCTGCTACCAAGCGAAGCCAACATCAAGGGGCATCCAAGAAATCAAACCCTCCTCAGACTAGTGATCATTATACAAATAAAACTAACACTGGAAAGTTGGAAAATTTACAGATCGGTGATTGGGTTGTTGTGATATACGACAGTCATCCTTATCCTGGTGAAATAACCAACATTGTGGGAAATGAATATGAAATTAACGCAATGGAACATACAGGGAAGGGAGTGTTCAAGTGGCCAATCAAGAATGATGTATGCATGTATCATCAAGAAGACATAAAATCAAAAATTTCTGCACCATTACCATGTAAAAAACAATCCCGATCCAGAACCACTAAATTTTATTTTCAAGATTATCCTTAATTTCCAAAAGTTTAAAATAAAATTGATTTGATTTAAGTTCACTCATGTAGTAATTTGTATTGCAATCTTCCTTTACTTTGTTGTCATTCCCTTGTGTGCAGATGTCATTCCCCTGTGTGCAGATGTCATTCCCCTGTGTGGTCAAAATTTTAACTTTTTTTTATGTGCTAAATTTTGAATATTTTTTGTTGCTGATAAGATATTCATCTTTCTGTATATATTAGATTGCCAAAAAAATATATTTTAAATTTTTTTAAAAGAAAATATTTTTATTTTAATTTTTTGTCGAAAAGTCCCATTTAAGGCAAATGACCCAGCTATTTACAAAGTGCTGAAACACAAGAAAATAAACATACAATTTTATTTATTTTTGTTTATTAATACAGTAAAACTGATTAAATTTCTGTGTTTCGCTATTTATTTAAATAAATGGGTTTTTTTCACTTAAAATATTTTTTAGCCATAATGATAAGATGAATTAAGACGTAAAGGCTGTCATCTCTCTTCACATGCTTCTGTTTTTCAAGTACGATGACACTTAATTAAATTGACAACACATTTTTTAAAATAAATATTATTCTTGTTTTCTGGAGTGAATATGTAATTTAAATGAGTTTTTAAATATTAATTTTAAATTAAAATTGAAAATCCCATTATATTCATATTTTTACATTTGAGTATGCCAAACAGAAAAAATAACTATTCAACTATTAAAACTCTTAATAGTAAAATGTTTTTTATAATATTTTTTTCTACTGGAAAGAACAAATATGATTTCAAATTATAAATGAAATTACATCATTCATTGAAAACAACGGTGCAACTTTGTATTCGAATTCCATCCCTAGCATAACGATAGTCAGATATCCGACAATGGTGTTTGACAAAAGTCCCCCCACCCCCCTCCTTTTCTGAGCCCAATATTACTCCTTGCATTTGGGTCAAGGTGAATCCCGAAAAGAACAGGTTTAACATTTCCTGTTTCGCCGAAGAACACAATTGAAGAGCTTAGTTGAAGAACGTGCTAAGTGACAAATAGGTGAAACTGAGAAAATGAGCTTCAAAGTTTTCAGTTTGCACTTATAAATCCGCCTAAAAATGGTACTTGCAAATGGTAAAACATGTACTAAACTGAAAGTTTATATATATTTTTTTTAATGATTGAATAATCTGTTCATTGACACAAAAATTTCAATGTTTTCGAAAATGTCACTTAGCACGTTCTTCCACTAAGCTCTCCAATTCGGCTCGTGTCGTTTCCCCGCTAACGGAAAGAGTTTTCTTTCGATGATAAATAAGTTACATTTCAAGAGAATACGTGCAAAGGTAAAATTTACAAAATATTTTATTTTAAAGTAACGTTCGTAAAAATTGTTGCAATAAAATATTGAAAAAAATATTCTCGGTGTTCATTGCGATTGAGAGAAGGTTCAATTTTTAGTAAAACTAAGGACAAGTTACACTAATTCAGAGTTTTTTGGAGTCGTAGGCAACGTGTTAAAACTAATTATCATAATACTTAAGACTCCGTAATAATAATTAGAATTATGGTAGTTTTTTTTATTATTTCAAATTTTCATTTTATTTATCATTTATGAAAGTTCATTTTACTGCAATTCGAAACAAATAATTATTTAAATAATACAGTTAAATATTAAAATGCTGTAATATTTTGGAGAAGGAGTTCATTCCTAATTAATTCAACTTTCAAAAAGATGATATTAGTCTCATAATTTAGATAAAAATAAATGTTGCCTAATTGTTTGGTATGACTGAAATATCTACGTAAAAAATCAAAATCATAGTCGTTGTTACTTTTTTTAACCCTCTAACGTTCAATTTGTGATTGCTTTTAATACCCTTCCGCACAGCATAAAAACGTTAACTTAAGGATTTTAAAATTCGTTTCTTAGTGAAGCTGAATTTGGTTTTCATAAATTTTTCATGACTACGGTCGTCATTTGTCTCATATTTTGTTTATTTAAGATAAACCTGTTTCCTATGCTGGTCATTGTTAATGAGTTAAAAATGTAATCGAACTGTTTACTACACGACATCACACCTACAAACATCACAATTTTATATTTTAATAGAGACTTAGATTTTATATCATTATTGTATAGAGAGCCTCATATATAAGAAGAACATATGCAAAATAACATCCAGTTATTCAGCACAGTGTCTCAACAAAACGATAAAACACGCTGAATGAAATAATGTTCCACATGAGGAACAAAAATGTTAATTTATTCAGAGAAAACAAGACTGCCGGACGTTGGAAGCATGTTAAGAAGACTGGGAGAGAAAAAAATGGGTCTTCTCTCTCTTGGTATCACGATTTGCGGTAAACTTTTTTGGGGGGAAATGGTAATAAGACATTTGAATTTTGTCTGTTCGTTCCGCTTGAAAAATGGCTAAAAATGTTTTTAGTTTACATACGAATCGTGACTAAAAATGAAACGATAAAACCATTCACGAGTTTTCTAGATTGTATGTATGAAATTCTCTATTTTTTTTTAAAGAATGAATTTTCAGAGTCATATTTCTGAAAAAGGCACGTTTTTGTCTGAGAAGGCGTTTCAAATTGTAATTGAAAATCGACAAAAATAATAACAATCTTATATTTGTATTCTTTAAGACACTTCTAAATACTTATCAAAGGTTTATTCTATTATTTTGATGCAATTAAAAGTGGTACAAATTTGCAAATTATTTTTTGACTCCTCATCGACGGGATACTTAAAATTATGTTTTAAGTTTTTTTTGTACATAGATTGTCTTGTCTGCACTTAAAAAAGCTTGAGAATCAAATGTAAACACTGCAAAGACGGAAACTAACAATACTTTTGTAAACTACTCTACACATAACACTAGTAAACTATTTATTTAAAGGATTGATTCTTAATAAAAACTTAAAAATTCAAAAGCTTATTTCCTTATAAGCATGTTTCATTTGATCAAATGTTGTTTGTTTTTGTTTTACAAACAATTCAAAGCAACAGGACGTGGACAGCATGTTTAGGGTGGGGCCGAAAGAAACTTTTTTATTTTATTTCGGATCGCTATAGTGCGGAAAAGTTGCGATTGGTAAAGACATGAAAAATTCACTAATTATTATTATTTTATTATTACTTTATCTTTCGTTCGCGCAATGCCTTAGTTTTTTCATATTTGATTGTGATTTTTAATTAATATAATTAGTTTCGAAAAACGTCATCCACGTGGGAGTGCGGGACCATAACAGGGCTTGAAAATACATGGACCGGGCCGAAACGGGGGCTTGACGCCTTCCTCTATTAGTATTTGCTTTTAAAGTGCGCATGCGCCAACACGAATTTAATTTTGTTCTGATTTTGAGTGTATTTTACTAAGTAGACAGACCATAACAGGGCTTTAAACACAACGACCATGCTAGTTTATTTATATATTTGAGACATGTATATTTCCAAAAAATAATTTGTAGATCTTTGACAAGTCTCTTTTTTATATTGCAGATATAGACGTTCATTGAAATAAAATTTAAAAACTTTTCTATTTCTTATCGCGGTTACTTCGTATGTCCATTGAGATAATAATTAAATGCCATAATACTTACCAAAATAGTAAAACAAGAACTATAAAATACATTCACGTGGTTTTTGTTCATATAGAACAATAATTTAAATTAATAGCTTCAAGTCAAAAATATTTAATTAATAATCCACAATTCTTTTAAGTAATTCATACATTAACAGTTTAAGAAACACGAAGTTTTTACTATTTCATGACTTTGATAGAACATTAGCACTTTATAAAAAAGAAAAAAAAACTTCTTAAAATCAATTACGTTGACCCCACATAGCACAATTTATTTTCGGCAATATTAATTGATACCTTTTAAAGCTACCGACGACAGATGTTAGGGCCTTTTAAGGGGCTTAGATATTATACTCTATTATTATCGAGCACTTAATAGTTTTCCTTCTGCAGTTTGTCTTCATCGTCATGACTTTTTCTCTTTCTTGTTCAAATTATATTGTCATCCGACTCATAAAAATGACTCTTTAACCGATTTTTCTTAAATATGTGCTTAAGACGTTTCTAGCACATATTTAAGAAAAATCTAGTTTTCTTGTTATATTTTGAAGTTTTAAAACAAAAATTATCGATATTATAATTTGATTTCACGCCATCATCACATTTGTAAATTGGCATTTCATAATATTGACTTTTACACATCGATGAAAAATTAACCTAAATTAGACATCTGTGTGTATAATCGAAAATTTTTAATCAACTTATTTAAATAAAAAAAAAAGGTACAACGACACATAAAACGTTAAAAACGTACGTAATTTAGAACAAAGATTTTTTAAAGAAGCGGTGTTATACGTTAATTACAGGTAGTTAAAAAATAATAATAGAGTAAAAAATATCGGTGACATTTTATGCCATTAGTTGTTTCATTATTACCAGATATTCTTGAACTCATGGAAATGCCACAGTATGACCTTTTCGCTTATTATGTTATTATTCTAATTTTTTTTTTAGTGGTGACATTTCGACGCTAGTATTCGGTTGCAAAATTGGAAATGCCAAATGCATTACAGATAAATATGCGTTCAACCTTGGATCTATTACTAGTGCTAATGAATATGCCAATCATTGAATAACTGTTATAAAATTTTAAGAATACTAAATTAAAAAGCAGGCTTTATTCCGCAAATAAAGACCTTTTGGTTAAAAATTTGAAAAGCAACGTAAAAATAAAAGATTCATATTTATCCAACATAAAAGTATTATAAATAATGTGTGATTTTTTAAAACATCTGTGGTTTATTTACAATAAAATTATTTCGAATTTAAGTTTTTATGCTGGCTTTTCAAATTAACCAAAGGTCCCAGGTTCGGGTCCGGGCATCGCCAAAACAGCTGCCGACCTATAAACGGCCCGTGCAGCCAAAAATGTCCGACGAATAATACCCCGCGTAAGGGAGTGCACGTTAAATATCCTTCAAAGTCCTAACGCTGCGTACGATGTCGCCCTTAACGGTTGCATTGGGTGCCTATTCAGGTGTTGGCTCGTCACCTGACTGTGGTTCTAAAATACGACGCCCGTCGCCAATAGACCTCGTGTAGCTCTAGTGCGACGATAATTCAAACCTAACTAACTAACAAATTATTCCTTCCTACCTCTATGAGTTGCACCGTAAAACCTTTAGCAGCGCTTGGGCTTGCTGCCACTATGAAATGTAATATGCACTTTAAGCACTTTATAAATGAATGTATGTGAAATAAAACATTCAGAGTATCGTATCAATAAATATTTAAGCGAATAATAAACTTCTCACGCCAAAAAAAGCAAAGAAATTTTTAAGTCCTCAATACTATCTCTAAATTATTTCCACCAAAGCTTATTATTATATGTGCTATATGCGCAATAATTTTCTTTTATCAGTTTAAAAAGATATGCAATCTACTTTCTTAGGACAAATCGATTTGTTAAGTGTGCATATTTCGTGATCGTTGTGTTGATAAAATTTGAAAGAGTTAAATTAGTGGGGTTTTTTTTCTTTTAAGGAGATGAATAAATAGAAAAATGACTTTTTTTAGAGCTTATAATGAGTATTTGGATGTAGCATTAATTTTTTTAAAAATTGAAATGCTTTTTTTTAAATGAATACATTTTATTTTTTCTCCAATGGGGCTGCAATAGTGGCAGTCAATCCCCAGAAGCCCTTTTTTTGTGGCACCATCTAAAATAACATAATATGACATCTGAAAACCTTTGATGTAAAATTCGTCATTTTGTTTTCACTCTGCCTCTGAAAATAAATATAACATAGTTTATCAAATTCTTTTCTTACAGATTATTCAATTTAAAAAATTATATTTAAATTTGAATCCCTTATAACTAGTAAAAGTCCCACCACAAAACCCTTCATTTTACAAGGCCAAAAGCTGCTTTTCTGTTTCATAAACTCTTAAGAAAACTACTTAAAAAACATTTATACTCCAGAAGGGCAAAACCGTTTCAATTTTGTCTGAAGGAAAGGTCAGAGCAGACATCCGCTTGTGACAGTTAAAAAGTGATCCAGTCTAATCCTTTCCTTCATTTTTCCTTTTCTTGCCTTGGGCTGGATCTATACGGACTTTTATTCAAAAAAATAATTTATCTTAAAGAAAAGAACTCATCGTTGTTGGCGTGCATGTTCTTTTGTTTTTTTTTAAACAAGAAGCTGTTTTAATTATTGTTCTTATTATAAAAAAGGAATTTTAAACTTCAGTTTACTAGTAAAATGCTTGATGCTTTCATTTATTTTTAGCTTTACTGGTTACTCTGTTGACGCATTACGACTAATGGCAAGAAAAGTCGCTATGTGAAAATTAGATTTCTGTTTTTATTTAAATAAACAAAAGAAAAGACAAATGAAGACTAAAAGTCATGAACAGTATATGCATGAAAAGTTGGGTTTTATTTTTAAAAAAATATCTAATAAAACGTAAAATAATCGTTATTATTTGGTAAATAAGGTGTTAATGGTATTGTTAAATGGGCGTTGGTCACATCCAGGTGTCTCTCTTTTGAGATGGGGAGAAAGACCTTTTCAATGTGCATGAGGTGTAACTCTGAACAGGCTTCTCCCGATCACATTTTATACTGTCTTGTTCTGGAGAAGAATGACTTTTACTCTAGTCCCTTACTCGTAGTTGATTTCCTGAAGACTTTTGAGCTCATTGACTCGGAAAAGAATGCGACTGACCAAGAGGAATAGTCACAGGGCCGGATTTCGAAATAGGCTCAGTAGGCTGTAGCCTAGAGCGTCAAATTTTTGGGGGCGGCAAATTTTACGTCCAATTAAAGCGGTATTAGGCGTTAAAAAAAATTTTTAGAATAAAAATGCTAATATTTTTAAGAAATAAAGAAATATTTTACATTAATGCGTAAATCATAAACGTATATATAGCACTAATATTTAGTAGTAAACATGTAAGCTGAAATGACATTTGCAGCCACTCCCCCGGATTTGGAAGTTCAAAGAAAAATGGTAGAACAGTTTAAAAAATTTGCCAATTATTTCGCTTTTGATTTAGAGTGTATGTAGATTATTCTAATATGTAGGAAAAAATAGTCTAGAAAACTATATGTGGCGGCATATCGATCGTAGCCTACAGGTGGCAAATCTTTAAATCCGGCCCTGAATAGTCAACAACAACAACAAATGGATGTGAATGTTTAGCAATTGAAAATTGAGAAAGCATATTTCAAAGATTCTCTGATATAACTGAAAAATTTCCACCTCAAATTCTGGACTATGGTCTCTCCAATTCGAAATTAGAATCATTTGGAAAGATACTTTCGTGGCAAGTTTTAAAAGTCTAACTCTTTAAATGAAGTTTAATAATTGTTATGAAGCAATCGTTGTATTTCTTTTCTATTTTAGTTGTAAATCGTTCTACCATCGAAATTTTTAAATGTGTGATGTTTATGGTAAAATGAATCCTGAAGTAAATACGCTTTATATTTAAAGGAGGACTTTGTTAATATTCTATTCTCAAAAGTTTTATAATTGTAAAAACATCGTTAAAGTATTGCTGTTCAAAGTAGATTGCTAACAATAGCAGTAGAAATATCTTAGAGAAACTTGCACTAATAATATTTGTTCTTTTGAAAGATACCTGCATCATATATTAATAAATGACTTCTGCCACACGCCGTTACAGTTACGGAGCAGAGATAACGGGACGTTTCGAAAAGTGGAATAACTGGTTGGCGACTGGTTTCGTCACCTGACCAACCTTTCTTTTGTTTCTTGTTCAAACTTTTCCCCCAAAGGTAATTTGTATTTTTTTTTTGTGCGTTTGAAATTGATTAGTTGTATTATATCGAATGCCCAGGAAATATCCAGGAAAGTCTCGTGAAAGGGAGGATTTGAAATGAAAATTACAGATGTTGGCGATCAATTCCACAAAATGTAGCATTTTGATTGTTTCCGCAATATTGTTCCGCGTTTGAAACAAATGTGTTTTTTCAACTCAATAATAAAATTGATAAGGTTTGAACATAGCGAAAGAAAATCACTGGATAACTTGACAAAACTCTCAATAAATGACTCTTAATAATTACATTTTGTGTTGTTATTCATATTAAGGGCAATGCAATCTATTTACACTGGGATATATCTTATAAATTATATATCGGTTTTTTTTATCGTCTTTTTTGTGCCTTAGATGTTTTTATTTTTTATTTTATCGGTGAATTTCAGTTAGTTTTATTAATAATTATTACATAAACTTGTAAATTAAAGTCGTTTTATATAAAGTTCACTATAAATAAACATTCTCTAGCAACAAAAACAAATATTTACAAGTAGTTTTTCATTTATTTAGAAAAAGGTCAAAATGTTGAGCTATTTCAAAACGCTACTCCTCTTTCAATTTTGAGATTAACTCCACCAAACTTTATAGTTTATTTTGAGTAGTATTTGTTCAATAACTGTTCTTTGATTTTAAAATGGAGCTGAAGTTAAAAAGGAACATGCCTTTATACTGAAAATCACAAAAAAATACAAATAATTGAATTCAACATTTAAAAGAAACAAATATACATAGTAGACCTTATTCCATGCACAATTTTGTGCACCATATATATAAGAACACAGCTTAAAAATTCCAAAATTCTTACTTAATTAGCAAAAACGCCTTAGGGATTTATTAAACACAAGAATTGAAAAACGCGAAACAGAGAAAAAATATTGAAAGCAGACGAATTTTCTGGAGTTATTATTATAACTTTTTTTCTACAAAAGGATATCATTATGAAACTTTTAGTAAACGTTCAGAAAGATATTGTGAATAATAACTGTAATAATTGAGTAAACTCTGGAAAATTGATATTTTTGCTCACCATCGGTAATGGGTTAGTTGTAAGAAATAAAATAAAAAAAAAACATCGCCCATTTACCAAATTAATTATCTCACCCACAGGCAGCAAGCTTATGGAATAAAAAAAACTAATGCTTTTTGTGTAAATTACCTGCGGTTTATGGGTCAAGGGAAAGACATTAGGAGGAAAGTTCGGCTACCGGTGATTCAACCTGTTACTCGGAAAGTGAACGGTAATTCGCAACAGGAGACTCAACGCTTATGCTGGAAAACGGTGTACATTAATTAGGGTTCAAAGTGAAACCAGTTAGAGATTTTTTTTGTTTGAAAGTTATTAGTTTCCTACACTGTAAACAAAAATATTAATTTACAGAAAAAACATATATTTACAGAAAATTCCTGTTATTTTCCTTAAATAGTTATTTTCTGTCAAATCTGCAGTTAAAAATATTTATTGTGTTTTTAATCGTCAAATCTTCTGTTAAAGTAAAAACAGATTTATTCTGCTTTGAACTGTGTAAATGAAACAAAAGTGCAATTTAACAAGTATTTAAACTGTTATAGTTGAATTCCTTGGTGGCTAAATCCAGCCGGGAAAGTGTTGGAATAGCGATATAAACTTTTGTGGTTCAAACCCCTGTTCGGTAATTTGTAACTCTTCGGTAGTTTTGTAGTCACTGGGCTGACCTGAGGTTCGATATACTTCCGGGGTAGGTAGAGTTTTGTTTTACTTTTATCTATTAAAAAACATATTTTAGCGTTGAAATTACAAATTGTTTGTGTAAAATAAACAGAGTTTTTCTGTAAATTAAACCGCATTTTTTTGCACACCACCTGAGAGGTATTTTTTCTGTAAAAATGACATATTTTTTTACGTTGTGGAAAAGGGGCGATGGAAAATGGATACTCAGGTGTCGGCTCGTCACTTGACTTGGTTTTTATGGATTTCTTGGTTTTCGATTTTTAAATTACGATTTCCGGGTACCGATAACCCTCTAGTGCGATGATAATTCGAACTAATCTAACCATAATTATAGCAGTATATAACTATTGGTACTTAAATTAATGAAACATAATTAAATAACGTAACATTAGATTTCTAGCGCGCATTTTTTAAAATGCACAATTTTACTGCATTTTGAACTTTAATATTTATTTAAGTATATTGTTTGTACAAAAGCATTTAAAGAAAGCTCTTTGTTCGGAATAAAAACTGAACTGAAATTCCCCAATTTGTGATACAATTTGAGATAGGTATTTATTTAAAGAAAGCGCCGTTTATACAAATATCAGCTGCTTAACGGAGTCATTCTTCTACTTTGTTTAATTTTAGCATGTCATTGCAATATTTTGAGGGGCGTGCCATAAACATATTCCACACCTTTTTCCTGACTGTTTCTAGAAGGTTTATTTGCTTGAATCAATCATTGCAAAACCAAGAAAAACCACAGGCGTTTGCTTTTATGTAATTGAAACAACCTTATTGGAAATTTAAAACTACCCCACAGACAGTTTCTGAACAACTCCGCATGGTCAAATCGGCAAGTTTGAAATAAAGACTCCACCTTTCTTTAAACGCGTCAATTTTAACGAATAAATATTTTCTGATAAAGTGACTCAAGTCATTTTTCCTTAAAATTTGTGCTTTTATGCTCAATTTAAATAATATTTATCATATTTATGATATTATCTCTAAAAAATTTCAATACCGAAGAATCGTTTCGTGAATATTAATCAATGTTGTCATCTCGATTTATTTATCCGAGCTACAATAAATTAAGGGAATACTTATTAAAAAAGTTATACGACTTGAATATTGTAATTGTTTGTAATTCTAGATTTGTTTTGTGGCGCATCCTTGCGTTTCAAAGTTAAAACTTCTGGTGGATAGGAAAGTGATAAAAATTTACGTTACTTGACATGATTTTCATTTTTTTTACAGGTTACTATTATAAAATAATTTATCTATTATTATAATTAAATTTCAATACTTCTTTTTAAATAATTATATAACTCATATTAGTATTCCCATTAAGTAGCTTTTATTATTGAAACGAATGGGAGCCCAGTCGGTTAGGCATTCGCCTAGCATGCGGAAGGTTCCAGTTTGGGTGCGGGCATCGCCAAAATAACTGCCGACCCGTGCAATAAACGACCCGTGCAGCCAAAAATGTCCGACGAATAATACCCCGTGTAGAAGAAGTGCACGTTAAATACCCTTCAAAGTCTTCCAAAACTTTACGATGTCACCCTTAACAGGGTGCCTACTCAAGTGTCGGCTCGTCACTTGACTGTGGTTCTAAAATATGACGCCCGTCGCCAATAGCCCTCGTGTAGCTGTATTGCCACGATAATTCAAACTAAACTAAATACAGGGTAGACTGACCAGTGAGTGAACAGGCCCCAGTGAATGAACATTTGGTAAATATAATTAAAAAATAAGGATTGAGAATCATTCCACTAGATGGATTGGCAACACTGACTTCCTCCCATCTACTAGGAAGCTGCTATCTGACATATGGTTGGTTGTCCTGGTCATTATGTCCTGGTGTTTTTTCACTGGCGAACGCAGCGCCTTAAACTTACATTCACTTTTGGTTTGGTTTGAATTATCGGCGCACTAGAGCTACACGAGGGCTATTGGCGACGGGCGTCGTATTTTAGAACCACAGTCAGGTGACGAGCCTACTTTCATTCACTGGAGTCTACCCTATCCGTATTTTGATACGACTCTCCGTTTGTTAGATGTCGGTTTTTCCAACTTTTTTTGGCTGTTTTTCCCCACTGTACGGCAATTCATAATACTGTTGTTTAAATATTGCTCGTTGATTTAGAATTTCTTCTACTTGCAATATTTTACAATGTTTTATTTTACCCAATTTTCAATATTGTTTATAACTATGTAGTCGATAAATGTTTTTCGCTATTTTAAACTTTGATTTTTATCATTGTTTTAAAGCTCATACTGAGACGGTAAATTCACTTCTACACTGGACCGAATGATCGGGCGTAGGCCATTGGAACTATGCAAGGTCACGTGAACACGGTTGTTCCCGATCCGTGACACACCTTTTGTAAAATTCTAATCTTGCGACTTCAGAATTTTCATTTTTTCGCCTCCATTCTGTAGCGACAGATTACGGTGATTATTTCTCGAACAAACTTTTGCATTGTCTGCTTGGAAATTTATCCGAGTTCGTAAAAGTCGAATTTGACCCCGTTTTTGCTTAAGGGTGTTCCAAAAAATTGCCCAAGATAAATTGAAGCTAAATTTGGGTCTGTGACTTTCACTAAAATTTTTGACAAATAAGTTATTTTCTGGGTGGGCGGTGCTACGAATGTCATCAAAATGGGAAGAAAATAAGCCATAAGTAACAATCACGACGATGTACACTCTACAAAAAAATCTGTAAGGTTACTAAGAATTCTCTTAGGAAACTCAGCTTCCATAAGTTTTTTTAGTAATGTTACATAAGAAATATATGTATATATTACTAATTAAAGCTTAGTATCCAATACAATTATTTAAATGGCAAGCATACTATAAAAATTTCAGTAAACGTTACAAGATAGATTCTAGTAATCAATACATCCACTTATGTAGTATCTTTACTAGGAAAACCTTAGTAACTAGCAGTTTCAAAAATGTTAAAGAAGAGGGCGCCACTAATTTTCTTTTAATCAAGTATTATTTCGACTTTTCTGGAGCTGGTCGCAGGACAGAGCTCACAACCTCAAGATTAGCTCACTCTTCTTTCAACGAGAAGTAGCACGTTTGTCCACGCGGTCATCGGGACATGTAGATTCTCTGCGTGTAAATAATGAGTTTAAAATCTTGATCGATATAAAGCTTTCGGATATGAAGTTTTAGAAATAATTTAACGCAATTTGTATGTATGTACTAAAATAAAAAATAAACCACTTTTTTCAGATTCTCATCGTTGCTATATCGATTCGTTATAATTTTCCGATGAAACGTACATTGATTGAATTTTTAAATTTGACCGATATCGAATCAGACTTTTATCTCTTAGTCTCGTACACTTTCAATTTACGGACGCGATCACCGGTTACTTTTTGTTAAATCCGATTGCCGATCGAACAAATTTCGAGAAACAAAACAATGCAACAAACTACGCATCTTTCAAAAAGATAGCCAGTTGGCGCTGTAAGCGTTACATCAATTTACTTAGTATTGCTTAGTACAACTATAGTAGTTTCTTTAGGTTACAGATGATTTTCTAGTAAATGGTGAAAACCTGTAAAGTTACTAAGTAATCGTTAGTAAATTCAAGCCAAATTTCTTACAGTGTAGTAATGATGCATAAAATAATGTCACTTAAGTTCACAATATCGTATATTGTATAGCACAATATCGTGTAACTATTGCAACAAATGTTATCAATAAGTTTATAGAGGATTTGTTTAGAAATTTTGAGAAATCGTATAATTTAATGTTCAATCTGTTTTAACCCTCTAAGGAATAAGCAAATTGAAAGAAGTGTAATTATGTTTTTACTGCATGAATAAAAATTCGTGTTTGAAATGAAATTTATTTTTCAAAATTTATTTTTAAATTATTCTTCTGTTGCAGATGGATTATAGATTTGTATTCCACACTTTAATTTTGAAATTTCGTAAAATAACTTGGTCACAAAGAATTATTAATGGATAACTGCGCAATGTATCCTACGAGGATAACGAATAAAAAACGTATATATGGTTATAGTACCTTGAACTATATTCATATACCTTGAAAATATTCATAGTTATTAGTTTATATCCAATTATCAAAAAATAACTATTAGACAAGACAATTTTAGAACTCTTCCATTAGTTATTTTTCTTCTTTATAGGTGCGAGAAAGTGTGTTCTTGCAAAATGTCCGTCTGTCCCAGTTGGGTTCCTTGTGTCTGCAAATGCCCAAATAAAGGTTTCGCGCCTTTTGTCTCGAAATGTTCTCTTCGAAACAATGAAGGGCGCCGTTGTTTTTTGTTTTGTTTTATTTTCTCAAAGAAATGGAAATAAATAAGTCATGGACATAAAATTTCATGGTCCGCGAACCACCCAGACATTTTGGAACACACAAAAAAAGAACTCTTTGCTCCAAATTTTTCGAAACATCCATTTATATTTTACTGTATTTTTTGAATTCATGTTTTGGAAGCTGTGGTCACATTTTGAATTTGTTTACATATTCAACCCGGAAAAACTTATTTCGTGAGGGGAAAAAAAAGTTGTTAACACGGAATTTTGAATGAAAATTTTCTCGTAGGAATTTTTCAAAAATGAATTGTTTTATAGATCAAGGTAGTGATGGTAAAAATAATAAAAGATTCTGTTTTGTAGGTCAAAAGTTTACTTCCTGTTTATGAAAATAATTTGGCATAATATTATAAAAATATTCTTTATCCTTTTTAACACACTTACTTGAAGCAATCTAAAAATGCCACACGCAAACTGAGTGCATAGTTATAGAATTTTTTAAAAATACTTGATGGGCTGGGAAGCCGCCCAGTTGGTTAAGCACTCGCTTAGCATGCGGAAGGTCCCAGGTTCGGGTCCGGGCATCGCCAAAATAGCTGCCGACCTATAAACGGCCTGTGCAGCCAAAAATGTCCGACGATTAATACCCCGTTTAATGGAGTGCACGTTAAATATTCTTCAAAGTCCTAACGCTGCGTACGATGTCGCCCTTAACGGCTGCGTTGGGTGCCTATTCAGGTGTTGGCTCGTCACCTGACTGTTGGTTCTAAAATACTATGCCCGTTGCCAATAGCCCTCGTGTAGCTCTTGTGCGACGATATTTAAAACCTAACCTAACCTAAAAAATACTTGATAAAATAATTGGTCAATAAAACAACCAAATCAAAATTTTGTATTTTTCTTTCTTCGGATTAATTATATTTTTAGAATGTTAAGAACTTCGAATAATTTCAATAAACTGAAAAGCAGGAAATAAACAGTTAACCCACAAAATATTTTTATTTTTTCATTTTTTTACCTATAAAACGAGATAGTTTTTTTTTTTTTCATTTCTAAAATTCTTACAAAAAATTTCCTATTCAAAAATTTTGTTTTCCATCACACTCGCATTTTCACTCCCGATAGAAGTTTTCCGTTCAAAATTCGCAAATAAATTCAAAAGGCAGAAACTTATGTAAATTAGTTTTTCAAAAACACAGGGAAAAATAGGTAAATGAATAAAAAAAATGTGGTTATCCCTAATATTTTAAATGAGCGAAATAGGTAAAATGCCTATTCGTTTCTTCATCTTCTTTTGAAAGAAAATCAGTCATACAAAAGCACCCGAAAAGTAATCTCAAACCTAAATTTAAATTAAAACTTTGCTCAAAGTAGTGGTTTTTCTTCAGTAATGCACTAAATTAGATAATTTTTAAACGAAAATTTAAAATTTTAAGCTCTTTAGAAAAAATAAATATATCGCACAGGGTACCTACTTTGTAGCGATATCTTCATGTGGGATCATGAGGAACTATCTAAGATTTTAACTTTTAATTATATAAGTAGTTTATGCTAATTCAAACTAAAATAAATTTAACGCGCAAATGGATTGATTCTTCATTTTGATTGATCTAAATGTTGCACTTCAAAATGTATAGAGTATTTAAAAAAATACTTCAAAATACATTCAAGTGTTCTCATGTAATAAGCAAATTGTCTGTAATTTATTGTTTTCATTTTTATTCCAGGGGACACTTCAAGTTATATTTCTGTGTTTGTCTACGTTATGTCTCCTCGTGGAAAGCAGTCGCCTTACCAGTAAGTTGTTATTTGTTACACTTAAACCCTTTGATACCATATATTACGTTACGTAAGGGACAAGTTTTTTCAAGGTCTAATTCTGTCTTTCATCATAAATTACACGCTATTCATAAGACGTACCGAAATTCTACTCTTTACATATAAAACAGTATACATAAAGAAGTGTTCCAGAAATACATAATAGAAGTGCATGTTTGTATTCCATTCAAGTTAGTCTACCTATGAATTAAGAAGAAGAATATATAAACTTATAAGCACGTCAATCAGTTAAATTAAAACTTTTAATCTGAGACTCACTTATAAGTCGTTTAATTATGACTTTGTCAAAACGTGATCTAGCCCATACTTTAAAATTGTACCATAATATAGTCGTATTGTATCACATGTTGTATATTGTTGTCATATTGTATCATGTTGGCCCTAAATGTGTCGAACATTGTTTGATAGAAACTCTAACAAGAAACTATTTGCATATCTACTCTTAGTAATAAGCATTAAAAAAGGATATCACCCCTATATAAACTGTAATTGACATGTGATTTTAAAATAAGAAATTATTTTTATCTATGTAAAAAATGACTAATTATTTTAAATTAAGTTAAATACCCCAAAGTAATAAATAAAAATCATCTTAACCTCTTGCGATCTGTCGTCCCCAATTAACATGTTAATTAGTTTCGAAATTGACCTGGTCCAATAGAAGAAGATCCAAATATCAGTTTTCAGCCTTTGATTACAGCTATCAGTCACTTATTTCTATAAAAAAGGAAGTTGAACCAAGGGTCAATACAATATTACAGTTCTTAAAAAAATTAGTTCAAAATTATTTTTTCAAACTATTCAAAAATTCTTTAAGTAGTTAATTTTAAAGGCACTTAGCATGAAAAACCATGTTAAAATAATCTGTTAACTACAAATTACACTGGTGGAAAAAAGTTTAAGGACAGTCTATAAAACTAAATATTTCTATAAATTTTTAATTATTCAATAAGTTTTTTCACACTGAATACATGAAATACAATCTACAACAACTCGTGTATTGCAAATAATAAATAAAAAAGGAAATTATTTCAAAATATGACATTTCAAAAAATTATGTACAGACTTATGTGGAAAAAAGTATAAGGACAAAGGTAAAAAAAGGCATGAAACAATTAATAATTAAGAATGTTGCCCTTATTTTCAATTATCTTGATCAGCGGTGCTGTCAGGGACTCAGAAAGTGTTTGAAGAGTTTGTTTCGGAAGGTTTTCCCATGCGCATTTGATCGCAGAAATCAAGTCGGATTTGGAGTCGTATTTTTTGTTATCTCTGTAAATTTCGCGACAAAAAATGCCCCACAAATTTTCCATAGGGTTAAGGTCAGGGCTTTTGGATTGCCAGTCCAATAACTTAACAAAATTGGCAATCAAACCACGATTTTGAAGCACTTGACACGTGAATTGTAGCATTGTCTTGTTGAAATAAATAGTCTCCAGGTGTGATATGGTTAGCAACGGGCAGTAAATTTTCGACTAACTCGTCTTGATAAGCTGACGAATTAACCTTTTTGTCCAAAAACACAATTGGAGTTGTTCCGTTAGCAGCAAATCCTGCCCATACCATAACTCCCCCTCCTCCAAATTGGCGTTTCGAGAAAATTTGCGGTTCATGGCGAAGATCATTAAAAAAAACCGCATACCATCGGGCCCATCTAAATTGAACCTCTTTTCATCCGAAAATACAACATCTTACCATTTAGAACCGAAAGCAACATGTTTTTTGGCAAAATCTACTCTGTTTATTTTATGCTGCTCTGAGGGAGGAGGTCTTGATTTGAGTTTGGAATCGTGCACCAAGCTCTTCTTACAACAGCTCTCGTTTGACGAGGAGTTAAAGATGGTGGCCTACCTGAACGCTTCTTCTGGCCGTACTGTTCCGGGTTTTTCAAAAAGTTGTAGACAACGGTCTTTGACCTATTTATCCTAGCAGATATGTCACGTCCACTCAGACCACATTCTCTGAAAGCCAATATTTTACCCTTCTCAGACTCCAAAAGGTGTGCAGACTGTGGCATTTTCAAAGCTTGACAAACGTCAATCAAATAAGGCCAAGGAAAGTGATTATATACTTAAACTGATTCCTTTAACTGCAGAGCAGTCTTACAACGTCAGAAACTTGTGCAAATTTTAGTTTAAGTCGTCAAAGAACCTGTGTCCTTATACTTTTTTCCAACCTTTTAGTCATACAAATTTTACAAGTTTAAAATTTTTAATATTTTTTAAAAAAATTTTGATCTCAACTCATTTTAACTGTATTTGAGTTAATTTTCATTTACGTATATATGATTAACATAATTAATTACGCAGAATTTCCTCAGAAATAGTGTTTTTCCCTGTGTCCTTGAACTTTTTACCACCAGTGTAGTTATACGCCCTTTTTTTTGTTGCATTTATTAAAAAAAAGTATTTTTAGGGTTTAAGGCGTGTTCCTAAGTAACTATAATCATAATTTTTTTTAAAAAAAATTCTTTGCAAGACATACTTTTTAGTATATATTTGTATGAAAAGTATGTTTACATTAAGAAATACGTGTAGGATTTTGCTCGGGTCTTAAGAGGTTAATCTTAAGTTTGGAATAAGCAATTCGCAATTTAATTATTCTATACTTTCTTTTCCTAAAGACTTTGCTAATCGCTCTCTTGTTCCTAAAAAACCCGTGATACTTAGCATGTTTTCAGACAAGTAATAAACAATATGCAATAAAAGAAACATTTAAATTTTTATTTCCTATTCTAAGGTGAGAAATGGTGCTTTCGAGGTCGCACTACACACATGGTGTTTGAAATAGTTACCATTTTAATATCCTCAGTTGTTAAAACGTGAGTTAAAGACCTCGAAAGAGTGCTTATCTATTACCTTGATCTTTTCTTTCCTTCTTCATTGAAAAGGTATTTAGAAGTAAACAATATCGCCGAGAATGATACCGGATATTGCGTTTGTTTTTACATGTAATAAGTAACAAAAATACTCTTAACACATTTTCATTATTTTTTTAGCAAAGTACTTTGAATCTAAAATAAGGCCGGTCATTTGACTAGTAGATTTATGAATTGATGTTGCTTTCGCATTCGATCAACAATATTTCAGTTTTAAATACATGTGGAAGCTAATTTTGCTGAAGAGGTCAAACCAGCCTATGCGAGTTGGTGCCTACAAGATATCCGCAATGTACACCTTAAGTGGTACTGATCTTTTGCGTAAAATTCTGTATTCCATTTTTCCACGGGAACGAAATTTACCACAAGGTAATTTAGGAAGTCCTTATTCCACGGTGTATCGGCAACGATCCAACCTGCAACACTGGGCGTATTGACGAAGAGATAGGATCTTTTGAATAAGATTATAGATAAAGAGGGATTTAAATGGAATAAAAAACAAACAAAAAAATCGTTAATACAAGTGTAAGCAGCTTGATTGTACAATATAATTTGAATGTGAAAATAATATTAAGACAAAAATGAAAAAAAGGACATCTCTCTACTGACCTTCTCGTTAGTTGGTACAGTTCAGAAGTAGGTTTCAGAAACATCTCCCAATGTCTTGGCAGGCTAGACCCTCTGACGAGAAATTCAGTCGATCTCTCTCTCTCTTTTTTTTCATTTTTGTCTTACTATTATATTTACATTCGTTTAAGTGAGGTTTTGTTGAAGTACCATCTTAACTCTTTCTCCCCCTCGCAGGTGCCAAGAACACCAACTCGAAGAAGATCGTGTGCTACTTCACCAACTGGGCCCAGTACCGGCCCAACGAGGGCAAGTACGTCCCGGAAGACATCGACCCCAAGCTCTGCACCCACCTCATCTTCGCCTTCGGCTGGATGAAGAAGCACCGCATCTCGTCCTTCGACTCCACCGACGAGACAAAAGACGGCAAGAAAGGCATGTACGAGAGGCTGGTCGAGATCAAGAACAAGAATAAAGAAGCTAAAGTCCTTTTAGCCATTGGTAAGTCGTCACAGCAAAATTGTTAACATACTTCCTTTAACTTGTTCCCTGGTTCGCCGGTTGACTTATCCGTCACAAAAATATATTAACTTCAATTTAATTTGTTGTCTGGATTAACGATAGGTAGTCAAGGCAATTATACTTATCGGTTAAAAAAAGTATATCAGCTTGATTTCTGTATCTGGTATGATGTTCTTGCGTTGTTATGATGTTACTTAGATTTGATGATGATACTTAGTCAGGACTAATAGGCCAGATAAACGTATAGATTAGAAATACAGTTACAGAGTTGCTAGTCTTTGGGGAAGGAATGTACGGAAAGCTGGTAGAGAACAAGAAACCAAAGTGTACTGCTTGTCATCTGTAGATTTTGTCACATCAAAATGTGTTCTTAACTTTAATTTAACATGTTCACTGATTTGCCAGTCGATGGTAGTCACGACGGCTAAACATATCGGTAAAAAAATTATTTATGAAAGTAAGTAAGCTGTGCACCCATATATATCATCTTCGCCTTCGGCTGGATGAAGAAGCACCGCATCTCGTCCTTCGACTCCACCGACGAGACAAAAGACGGCAAGAAGGGCATGTACGAGAGGCTGGTCGAGATCAAGAACAAGAACAAAGAAGCTAAAGTCCTTTTAGCCATTAATAGGTTGTCATCATAAAGCGTGTTAACTGTTTTCCTTACGCATGTTCCCTGTCGATGACAGTCAAGGCATCTAACCTTTGGTAAAATGTCTGACAGTTTGATTCCCCAGAAATAGATTCCAAAAGAGTTAATGTTAATGTTAAGTTAGCATGATGAGATGTGCGAGGGGCTGGTCGAGATCAATAACAAGGAGGCCTAAGTATTTCTAGCCATTGGTAGGTTGTCGACACAAAATGCGTTAACATACTCCTTTTAACATGTTCCCTGGTTCGCTGGTTGATGGTCAAGGCAGCAAAACTTATCGGTAAAAAAAGTATATCGGATTGATTTATGCATCTGGCATGACTTTCTTATGTTGTTCTGATGTTGCTTAGTCAGGAGTAGTAGGTCCCAGAAACGTATAGATAAGAAAGATTTAAAGAGTTGCTAGTCTTTGATAAATTTTTCTACAATAATGTTTTTTTTATTTCGGCTTTTGTTGTATTCTGTCACACGCATCAGGGTCGCACACGGCACTATTTGCAACGTAATTGACTAAATTTACGAAGCAAAAATTAAAATGGTCAAGGCAGCTAGCCTTTTTGGTAAAAAGTATGATGACCTGCATGATTTTAACTAGTACTGGGTACTGAGCAGCAAGTACTAGAAAAGGATAGAAAGAGGTTTAAGCGTTGCTAGTTCTTGGTTGCCCCTCCCTCCCCCCCAATTTGGTAAATTATTGCAATATATTTACTTCCTTAATCTTAATGAGAATATTTTGTAATAGTTTTGATAAAAAAGGACTTGTATTACCAATTTAATTCTCAGTGATTTGCTTATGAGTTATTTTTATGGTCTGACAGCCATTTTTTTGTAGACCTGGTGTATACTAGGACCTTGCGCCAACATGATACCCTAACATGACCATTTAAATATCCAAACTTTACCAGAACGAATAGACTTCATCTATGTGCTACAACTTATAACGTAATATATGAAATCTTTTGAACAGGCGGTTGGTCGTTCGGCACCCAGCGGTTCAAGGACATGGCCTCGAATCGGTACAACAGGCAGCTGTTCGTGTTCAGCGCCATCAAGTACCTCCGGGAGCGCAACTTCGACGGGCTCGACCTCGACTGGGAGTTCCCCAGGGGAGGAGACGACAAGAAGAACTTCGTGCTGCTGCTCAAGGTAACTATATACTTCTAAAATTTAAATCGATTTCTCTACACCATACCATACACCTGCAATAGTTCCATCTCTTGTTGGTATACATGGTAATGAATTTGCAGGAAAAACTGCCAAAGGAGGGCTTAAAAAGCGCCATAATTAAATGCACTTCTTTAACTTTTCAAGAACTCTTTTCCAACGAAAAATAAAAACGCAACGCTTCATGGCGTATTCCACCCAAACATCAATGGTATTCCAGAAAAGGTCCCGGCACTCTTCAAAACATCGGATGTGACATAAATGTGACAGAAGCTCATAGAACGCTTCGGCCAGGTTTGCAAGCGGGCATAAGTGCCTTTCCTTTATAGATGAATCCAAGATATTCCAAATATGTAGCAAGTGCACTGCCGCTCAAGCTTCCTAAGTCTAAGAGCACGTCCTGCAGTGTCTTAGGTACGATAGACTTCACATCTGACCCTTTGACTGTAATTGACTGTTAACTGTCAACAACCTTTTAGTGCTCTTGTCTGACTGATGCTGTCAGACAAGCTGAGGATTATAAACAACAATACCTTGCGAATCCATAAGAATGAAAGATATCAACCCATTAGATATTTAGTCTAGAAAACTCACTGAAATTTCATACTCCACGCATTCTATGTGTATCCATATAGAATAGATGGATCCATCCATCAGATATTTACTCTAAATATTAAATTCAGAATCATCTCACCTCTTCCCAACATTGTGCATCCTCAGAAAAACTTTCATAGATTTTTTTTATTGAAATGTTCTTCACATTTTTTATTTAAACCTCAACATATATTTAAAAAATCCATGTTCTCTATGGTGTTCATACAGCGGCGTTTAATGGGTTAATAAGCCGAAAAACGATGAATAGTATTTATGGATCCAATTGCAGACAGAAGAGACATTCGCCTTAGAATATTTTACATATTTATACACTTTTCGAAATCTTCTCTTTCTTTTACTAGACATTCTATCGAATCCTTGAAGTAATGAACAGTAATTATTTTATATTTTAAAGGTTTAACACATTTTGAAATTAAAAATTCATGCTGTACGTCCAATCGGATTGACTATAAAAAGTACTTGTATACCCATTCAATGGTTAATGAATACCGCGGCTTACAACTGACTGTCTCTTTTTCTTTGTGTAGGAACTCCGCGAAGCCTTCGAGGAAGAGGCCAAGGACAAGAAGCTGCCGCGACTCCTCCTCACCATCGCGGTTTCGGCTGGATCCGAGACCATCAAGTCGGGATACGACGTGCCCGCCGTGGCAGCGTGAGTATATATCTACACACAATTCCAGCACCATATATTTTGAGGCAAATTTTATCATGAAATCTTACCTTACACTCCAAAAAAAAAAAAGAACTTACCTTACACTCCAAAAATACAAAATAAATTTGTATTTTATTTAAATTGTGCTGATGCAATATAAAAAAATTTTATTGCAATAATAATCCATGGCTAGCACCAAAATCGTGCAGCGGCTCGTTAAGCCCGGACCTATAAGGGCCAAAAATGTAGGCCATTTTGGTTTCTTTCATGCTAAATGCTGCAGACCAACATAATTTATGGTAGCCTGGTAGCAAAATGGTAGCAAAAAATTTGATACACATCAGGCTAACAATCACCATCATTACGGGCAATCATACGCAGCATTTTCTTTAAACGGGCCTCCAAAATTAGTTTTAGCTATATAGTATGA
The DNA here is from genome assembly GCA_023701765.1 of Hylyphantes graminicola. NCBI lineage: Eukaryota > Metazoa > Arthropoda > Arachnida > Araneae > Linyphiidae > Hylyphantes > Hylyphantes graminicola. Next base: position 3,586,963 of record CM043119.1, on the reverse strand, counting down.
GTTTCCAAGATCAGGCTTTGTTGTGTATCTAATGTGACATTACTGCACTGTTAAAAAAAATCCCTGTAAAATAACAGACAGGGAACGGCAGCAGAGATTCCAGTCGCACCCTGTTAAAAAAAACACACTCATGCCCATCATTTCCCATAAGCTAAAACTATAAAAATACGGGAATCGCCCAAATTTTTTAACAGTCTGAGGGGTAAGGCCATTTATTTAGTGGGTCAGACCATTTTCCATCAAATAAAGCTGTTCCCCATAAAAAAAAATTAAAGGGAAAATGATCATAAATTGAGTTTTTTTAACAGTGTATAAGCAAAAACTAAACTTTCGCTGTTGCAGGTACTCCGACTTCATCAACATCATGTCGTACGACTTCCACGGCAAGTGGGAGAGCCAGACGGGCCACAACAGCCCCCTGCACGCACTCGCCACCGAATCGCAGTGGAGGAAGCAGCTGTGCATGGTAAGAAAACACTTCTGTGTGATAACGCGAGTGCAGAGTTACCATAAGGTCTATCATCTACTAACGTGCACTAAAGGACATATCACATGAGTGGAAATTCTCCTACCCAAACCAAACCTCAACTCAACCATATCTCCAATTAAAATCTTAGACGTTTAGCCACACAGTGGCTGAGGGTTTAAACGTGTCCGCCTCGTAAGCCCAAGATCGCGGTTTCGAACCCCCGGCTGAGCCGTCGGATTTTCTGAATGGGAAAACCTTGGGCACGCATGTTATATGTTTATGTGGCATGTAAAAGATCACTGGCGGGCTCATTTGGCTTTGGCTCTTTCTTCAAAATTAAATCTTAGCATACTGTAACATCCACAGAGAGCTCGGATTCAAATCTGAGATCTCAGATCTGAGCGCCAAATTTTTTTTGCGAGAGTCGCTTTAATGCTGCGGCAAAAAAAATGTCTTTTAGTTCTTGGTAATATGCAGAGTCTGCAAAGGCTTGACCGCCAGAGTTGCAACCCCATTAGTTAAAAAAAACGTTAGATGTAATCTTGATGAAAGTATCTTCAATCGTCAACCCCACACGACCTGGTTGATCCAACATAGTATAGGGTAATTCCACGTCAGAAGAGACCACGACTGCAAAAAAAAAATATTTTTTCCCACAATTGTATCTTTTATATTTGCTTTAGAAAGGTTTGAATTTTATTTTTTTTGTATCATCAACTATTGCTGTTTCGTCTTTGGTAACATAGCGGCTTCAAAATGGCCGCTTTGTTTCGAAAACATGATCTCGCGTTTTTGCATCATTTTGAATCCTTGAATTTTCAGATAAGAAATACATTTTATCAGATTTTTTGGTAAAATTATTAAAATACACTATCAGAACTATATTAAAACCACATTATTAATTGGCATTTATAACTAAAAGATATTTAATTAGGAAGATAAAAATCTAATTTTTGACTGTAGTGTCAGTCACGAAAAGATATAAAAGTTCCCATAACTTTTTAAAAAAAGGCTTTACTTCAAAATTTTTACGATATTTTCTTACTATAGTAACCTCTGTGTAATTCCAACCGTTTTAATTTTAAAATAAAAAACATTTTCTCTATTTATAACACATTTTAGATTTGTAGTGTCAGTCACGATGTAGTGCTAGTCACAACTTCTTTTTGATCTAGATGTTTTAGATTAGCTAAATACTTGTAGATTTCTTATATTTTGATAATTTTGATTTAAGATGGCTATATCAACAGCTAAAAGAAAAAAAACGAGCAAAGGGGGTGTTTTTAAGACGGGATAAATTTTAAAATTTTTAAGAAAATGAAAGCAAAAACCACTTTACGGACAACACTTCAATTAAAGGTAATACACCTCTATTGCAATCCTCCAACCGTTTGACAACCTTGTCTGGTAATTCTCTTCCAAAAGTCATGGTCATCTTTGAATTTAAACATGGTGAAGGACCAATTGATGGACTTCGTGATACAGTGAGGAGGGGATAAAGGAAGTCACACTTTCTATCAAATTTGACTCACATTTTGCTAAAGATTTTTTCACTTTGCATAAGAAATCTGCCCAAACATATAACTATTATACATTTCTGACAACTGTGTAAAGGGCAAAATAGGTTGATTAAATTATATATGCCCATTAAAGGAAGTTAAACCTTCCAATTCCTAGACACACAAAAATTGCTTCTTTTTTTAAAATTAAACAAATGCCTACTTAAAACAACTGCAAATGTTTCATTAAATCCCCCAAAATACTACACGGTTAATTAAACAAATTTAAATGTTGTAAAAAGTAATACCTCTCAACAAAATTTTGAAAATGAACGTGGTGCTGGAAAAAGAGCTTTATTTCCTTTTGTAGTTAAATTATCGTTAAATATTTTGTGAGCAAATGTTAAGTAAATTTGCTTATTCAATAAAACTGAAACATCTGCAATGGTCGGGAGTCTTTTTGCGTGGCCTGAGAAGGAAGGTTTTTCAGAAAATGCTATTGAAGAAAGAAGTAAGAAACTACCAGAAATCAACTTTAGGGGACGTTGTAACTTTGTCTAACTATATTTTTATCATGTACGCAATTTTTAACTTACTATATTCAAAACTATTTACATATGTTATTATTGCCTAAATTTTCCATTTCTGTGACACAATTCACATGATGAGGTGTGCCACAAGTTGAATGTAGTGTAAGTCACACACAAAAGTGTTAATAAATTATTTCCTATGATATTTCAATACTTTTTTGCAATTAAATGATTTAGCTTTAAACCTTATAATTAAAATAAGCACTGGTAAAATGATGATTTACTGCATTTTGAAGAAAAAATTAGAGTTCAAGAAATTACCAGAAACCTACTTTAGAGGACATTGTGTAACTTTTTCTAACCATAATTTTACCATTTATGCAATTTTTAACACTCCTTTTTACAAAATTATTTACGTATGTTGTGTTATTATTGCTTAAAATTCCATATCTGTGATACAATTCACAATGTAGTGTCAGTCACGAAATGAATGTAGTGTCAGTCACGCACAAAATCGTTTATAACTTATTTCCTATGGTATTTTAATACTTTTTTTCAATTAATATATTTAGCCTGAAACCTTATACTTAAAATAAGCAGTGGTAGAATGCTGATTTACTGCGCAATCAGAAGAAATTAGAATTTTTCTGATAGCCCAAAATCTACGAACTTTCGTGTAGTGTCAGTCACATCAGGACATTTTTATTATTTTTTAGTTAAATATTAAATTTTTAAAAAAATTAATGATTGCTAAAAATACTATATGCTCAGGGGTATACTGACATACAATATTTTTTTTTCACAAATAAAAAAATAATTATGAAATATGCAAACGAAATTGGTTAAATCATTCTGATGTAGTGTCAGTCACGCGTGGAAATGCCCTATAGTATTTTAGCCAATTAGATGCATATATTACTGCTTCTGTCACAGCGAATAGATACGTCATTATAAAAATCTTGGCTCTTATGCTGCTCGTTTTTCAACAGAGGATATTGCGCATGCGTAGATTCAGCCAACATTGTTGAACATACATAAATTTGGGCCAAATATGAGAATGAAATTCTATTTATTATTGCCCGAAAATAGAATATGCGATCAACCGTTCATTCAGTGATAGAATCGCTATGTCCAATTTAGCGAATTCGAAATGTAGCGGCCCCCGTAACCCACAGTCTACCAAAAGGATCCTCAAGGTGGGGATGAGTTACCTCGGCTTATATACTACTATTATCTTTGTAATTTGGAATAGTGGTAGGAACAAGGGCGGTTAATCAGCGCCACCTAGCTGTTGATGGTATATTGCGTATGTGGTAATCCGCCACATATTGTTAATATTGATTTATAATCCTTATATATTATTCCTTTTTTTTTCTTCTGCAGGAGTTCGGCGTGAAGATGTGGGAGAAGATGGGCGCCCCGAAAGAGAAGATCATCGTGGGCTTGGCGACGTACGGGCGCAGTTTCACGCTCGCCGACCCCGCCAACAACGGCATGAACGTGCCAACGACGGGAGGGGGGAAGGCGGGCACTTTCTCCAGGGAGGAGGGATTCCTCGCCTACTACGAAGTAAAATATGGAGCTTCTTCACAATTTTGAAAAAATTGAATCCTTACTAAAATGTTAAAAAAAAATGTATCACAAATTGTTGGAAATGTTTAAGAAAAGTCTAATGAAAATATATCCATGTTAATGAATTGGAAGTAAGAGCTACACTCTTAAAACAAAAGAGTGAAATCCACTCCAGGAGGAGAAGTGCATTTTCGACACTGGAAAAGAGTGAATATTAACTCAGACTGAGTTAAAATCACTCGTTTGGAGTGATCCTGTCGGAGGTTTAACACACAAAGGACAAAGGGTCCACTCCTGTAGGATAAGTGCATTTTCAAGACTGGAGGCGTGAAAATTAACTCAGACTGAGTTAAAATCGCTCGTTCGTTTTACGATTGTAGTTAATCTAAACGGCGACTTCACGAACAGAGAGTTTTATTAGAAGTGATGCCAACTTGCCAACACAAAAAAATAGAATACAAATACGTGTATGAGCCCTGCCACGTGGCTTAATAAAGAGTTGAAGTGGTGCTGCCATCTAGAGATTATGAATGTAACTAAAAAATAAATATACTATGAACGTTTGTATTAGTTACACATTTCAACACAAATAACGTCTTAACATATCACTAAATTTAACTTGTTCCCTTTCAGATCTGTGATTTCATCAAGAAAGGTGCCAAATATGTGTGGGACGATGAGCAGAAAGTGCCGTACGCTTACCTGGGAGACCAATGGGTGGGATTTGATGACGAAAAGAGCACCAGAATCAAGGTAAAAAATCACAGAAAATGTTGAAACCTTTTTTGCTAATACATTTTTAAGATACAAATTATGTAGTTAATGTTTTTCTGCAGAATTCTTGCTGATAAACTAATGCTGGGCCGTAAAAGAAATGATAGTACGGGCAATTCCGCATGATGTTGATTTTAGCAATAGATCTTCGTAAAAGCTCTTTTTCATAATTTAAAAACTATCAAAATAATTCCATGACTCTTTACACTTACTTTTTGAAGTCGAATCAGAAGAGACCCAAAAGACGTATACTATTTATTCATTAGGGTTGATGACTATGGTTTACTTTATGTCGGTAAGAGCCTCGAAAAGACTTTCTTCCCCCATCTCTTTGCTTGGCTTTCTAGGAAACGGGGGGAGCATCGTTTTTCTAAACCTAACGCGTTTGAGGTTCTGTTGAGGGGTTAACAATCCGAACAGTTTAAACCCTAGTAGGGTGGGGAAATAAACACTCTCACGCCGTTTTGAAGAAAACCACATGCGGGGATAGGGGAGGAAAATGCTTTCGAAGCTCACATTCTGGATAGACAAGGTATAGTATCCTTCACTGACTAAAAAATATCTTTCTTCTTCAGCTGAAATGGATCAAGGACAACGGCTACGGCGGTGCCATGGTATGGACACTGGACATGGACGATTTCCACGGCTCATGCCTCAACGGCAAGAAGTACCCCTTGATCGGGGCCATGGGGGAAGAGCTCCTAGGGCACCCGAAGAGGCCCGTCACTGACCTTGAAGCCCTGTCCGTGAAGGTCATCAAGTCCCTGCCCCCGACCCCTGCCCCGGTGGCCAGAGAGGTCCTGCTCAGGAAGGAGGACGGCAAGGAGGTCGTGGTGGAGGAGGTCAAAGGGGATCCAGGTACGATGCGCTTCCATTATTATCAAAGAGTTCTGTAGTATGGAGGGAAACGACTTGTACACGACCATGGCCGTCGGCAGCCATGGCTCACTACGGAACCCGAATAGAGGGGCAGTTAAGCCTAATAAGTGCTAGTTAATTTATAATTTTTATTCTGAGAAAGAGGAAGTACACCCAGGGCAAAGGCGAAAATCGTACCCGCACCCGTTACAGCGCGCTGACTGCTAGCGTTATGGCCTGCGATCCAAACCACTCTGCCATTGGGCCCCCAATGCCCCTCTATTTTGTCTCCGTGTTGGTCCATGGTGCTGTTGGTAGGTTCAGTCTCTACCCTATTATAGAACTCTTTGATTATTATTTGTCTACGAATAATAAAAAAATGTCGTACTTTAAACACTTTAATCTGAAGTCCTCAACTAAGAGATAGTGGCTAAGGTTAATCTGGTTGGTAATGCTTTCTTTCACACGAGCAGAAAAATACAGGAAAATACCGGTACTTCCGCTATAAGAAAAGGGACTTCATCTGCAATACCGCAGTTTTGAAAATGAAGAAAAACTCTTTTTATCTAACGCTAAGTGTAACGTGGATTAATATAAGTTTGATTGAATATGCGGATTTAACTATGAAATGGTTATAATTTGGATTGTAAGATTATTCCTTTTTATGTGTATTAATGTTGATAATAATAAAATGTCAAAACTGCAGATGTGGTCATCATTCTTGCATCGTGGCAGTGTAGTAGATGTCCCTTATGTATTGAAGAATTGGGGTACATTTTAAATTGATACATATATTTAAAGATAGGGGGAAGAATATTACTTCTACGCCATGGTGCTTTGCGGATTGCTTAAGTAAACAGGACAGTGAGGATTTGGTGAACTAACCTTGAGGCCTTGTCCGTCAAAGCCCAGGTAGCACAACAATTTTGGCCAACATCGGAAGAGTATCGGCCAAACTTGGGGAATATTGGATGAATAAATCGATCATTTTCAACCGATTTTAACCAGATTCCCCCGTTCTTTGAGGTTTCATACCGGAAATTACGAAAAGTGCAATACTTTAAAATTTTACTGCAATCTTATAGTTTTTTGCAAGTGTAGAAGGCAAATATTATGTTTCGCAATATTTTTCAATCAAGAATTTTGGATTGCAATTTTTTTTCATTTAATATTCAAACCAATATTGCACCGCGATATTGCCCTGCGTCGGTATAAAACGTAGTCCTTTATGCATTGGGCGATGGGTATGAGCCGAGATTGGCCAATACTGTTGTGCTACCAGGGATGAGTCATCAAATCGCTTTTCTCAACACGTGCCCCGAGAGTCAGAAGGAGGACTACATTAGAGATCTTAAGATAACAAAAAGTCTCTTAACGTAGAAAAATAATGGGAAAGTACTTTTTCATCTGATATTCACGAAAAGGAAGGGAACATATTGCTGTCTCTACTCCAAGGTACTATGCAGTTATCATAATGTAGAAAAAAGGTATGTAAAAAACTTTAAGGATGTAATATATATTGTCAACAATCTAGCATTCAGGATTACCATTTACATTTACAATAATGTATTATGTATTTTATTGATATTCTCCTCATCTTTGAAATTGGACTTAATTTAATTCCACAGTATAATTCACATTTTCAATTTTCATCGGAATTTTTGATTTTGCCGATACACAGTGTGTAGGGTTGAATTGGTCGCTGGTTCGAATACGGTTGGTAACGAATAATAGACTACGCTATAAGGAAAGAAAGAACGCTGAATAGATAGGTATACCAAGCTTTGTGGACAGTAACTTCTTTAGTTAACGAGAAATAACTTCTTAAAACTTGAATAAAACAACTAGTTGAAAATGGTAAAATAAACACTTCAAAATAGAAATGGCTATTCACAACATAGAAATCTTCGAAATAAGTTACAAATTCTTTTTGAATAGAATGTTAGCACTACACTTCGTGAATCTCTTGGAGCAATCTGAACACTGCAGGTGAAGCTTATCAAAATCTCCAATGCCCCTTCTTCATATGACATCAGCAAATCGGGGGATCGGTGCTGATGTCATCTAGCAAAGAACCTGGAAATAAACTACTAATACGAAATGTAACACAATGTATTTTTTAATATTATTTATAAATTATAAACCTTTTCCCATATCTTTCCAGATTCCAGCAATGCCCGCGTCGCCTGCTACTATACCAGCTGGTCGATGAAACGACCGGGACAAGGCAAGTTCACCCCAGAACACATCGACCCCTTCCTGTGCACCCACATCATCTTTGCCTTCGCTTCCATCAAGGACGACCAGATCTCGCCGATAGATGGCGCTGACGAAGCATCTGGGGGGAAATTGTCCCTCTACGACAGGGTTCTTGCACTGAAAGGGAAAAATCCTGATCTGAAGATTTTACTATCTGTCGGGGGATGGATTTCTGGTACGGCACCTTTTAAGCAGATCACAAAGTCTGGATACAGGTGAGAATTTTTTTTTTTAGAATTTTGGTCGGATCACAAAAAATAAGCCTTTACAGACTCGGCGAATCCCTCAGGAGAGCCATTTTGTTGTGGCACCACCTAGGCGACTCCCGCTACCAATTTTGACGAGCAGATTACAATGAATCTGAGCTCTCTGTGGATGTTAAAGTGTGCCGAGATTTGATTTTGCAGAGAGAACCTGGAGCCAAATGGGCCCTCCAGTGATCTTTTACATGCCCCATAATCATATGACATGCGTGCCCAAGATTTTCCAATCCAGAAAATCCAACGACTCAGCCGGTTCCCCGACCCACGATCTTCGGCTTACGAGACGGACACGTTAAACCTCTCAGCCACTGAGCCGCTGCGTTTGATTTCTAAGACCCGTAATGGAAACGTGATTAGTAGATGTCTGGGATTTTGAATAATGTTAGCTAATTAAAAAAAAAAGTCCAGTATTTAAAAGATATGATTTGGAACTTGGGATCATCATCAAGGGCAACTAGATCTTGCCTATTGATGGCTCTGGCGAAGACAGAAAAATGTCCCTTTAGCACAATTTTCACATTGTTGACGGTGCAAAGGTGACTCACTGCCTTGGCTCCATTTAAAAGGTAAAGAAGAGCGCTTAGGTACCCTTTGGAACTTTTCAATCGGTTGAATTGTTTTATATAAAAACCTCACTAGGTATTAAGAATTATCTTGATAGATATTGAAAACACAAAAGTCTAATGTAATCCACTTTTTCATTCCTAAAAACCTGATGTTAAGTTTCATCACATATGCTAACAAACCGTATTTTTGATTTTCCAGGCAATCTCTGTTTGTGTTCAATGCTATCGAATATTTACGCCAAAAGAAATTCGATGGCCTGGACATAGCATGGGAATTCCCAAGAGGAGCCGACGACAAGGAGAAGTTTACCAACCTTGTGAAGGTATGCGACACGTATTTCAATCTTACCATCTCCCATTTTAATCAAAAATTCAAATTATTTTATTAACACGTATTTCAATCTTACCATCTCTCATTTTAATCGACAATTTGATTTATTTTATTAAACAGGGATTACAATTAATGCTTCTTGGATGGTATCTTATTTTAGCAACAGCTTTTTAAAAGGCAAGAGGAAGCCTTCTAGTTAAGGTGACTAGACATACAGCACTTTGCAGTACAATTTAGTTTGTTATTCAACAAACTAGACAAAGAAAATCTGCAAATCGTCTAAAATTTTTATAGTTTTTTTTAAAACAACAAAAACAATTTAACAGAATATAACTATAAAAATTAAATTATTACAGTAATCCCTCGCTATAACGCGCATTCGGATACATCGCGCCTTGTATCATGTCCCCCAATTTTTTCAATATAATTAGTATAATATTAATCAAGTCGATCGTTATATCGCGCATTCGGTTATATCGCGGTTTTATGCTTGTCTCCCGGGAAGCGCGATATAACGTGGGATTGCTTTATATCCAAGTCCAAAAGTTAATCACTAACAAATCTGGTCTGCTACTTCTACTATGATTACTCTGATTTGTTTAATAAATAAAATCTAAATTTCGTGGGGCTATTTTTTAAAATCAATTTCTATGATAATGACGACCCTTTACAATCATTTTTATTCCAGCTTAAAATATTTTGCTCATAATACAATAATTATTTCTTCGTATTTGTTTTTAAATATTTTTTCTGCGGTTATTTTGTACTAATTCCCTCTCAATGTAAACAGGATCTCTCGGAAGCTTTCATCGGCGAGGCGAAAGCAGCCGACAAACCAAGGCTCCTGCTGACGGCCGCAGTTCCCGCCAGCTTCGAAGCTGTAGCGGCTGGTTACGACGTCAAGGAAATCAACAAGTGAGCGTTTAGTGATGTGTTTCAATTATTTTTTTTTTGTTTAAATAAATGTTTTAAACTCTTAAACTACAAATTAGATGAATTTGAATTTCCGAATTTGTCTGCACCTTTATCGCAATAAAGCAATTTGCGAAAAATTTTATAAGACCAGATCAAATTTATTTGTTCGAATTCCAACATTCTCCAATAGTATATTTACTAAACATTTCATCTTATATTGCCCTTATATTATATAATAATCTGCTCATTTGTTACTTAACTTAAAACAATAATCTATTTCGAAGTTGTTATTGCCGAAATCTTATAAATCGATCTTGCAATCTTTACTGATCAATCTTTGCTGACTCAAAGAGAGAAAGACTCTGGACGAAGGCGGGAATCGAACATGCACAGTGCACTTGCACCCAGGGCCTGCTTGTAATATCCTTAGGTCAATATGCTTGAGTTAAAATTAAGCTAAAAAGAAAGTGGGGGTCTTAGATTTTTAAATTTTACTGAAATTTGGGGGTATACATCAGTATTTAGCATAATAGAAATTAAAATTAAGATATCATTAAAATGTGGGGACCCAAGACCAGGGCCTAATTGACCTCATAGTAGCATATAATGAGCTCAGCAATATATTGTTTGACATTTTAATAACTTCCTCTTTTTCAGGTACTTGGACATGATGAACGTGATGACGTACGATTTCCACGGCAACTGGGAAAGGCAAGTGGGCCACAACAGTCCGCTCTACGCGCTCTTCAGTGCGACCAGCTACCAAAAGAAACTCACAGTAGTAAGTGCAACCATTTACCATTTTTAACGAACCCACAGTGTTGTTATATTTAAAGATTGCTTATTACTTGAAATTCCAAATTTTCTAGAATCTTAACATCTGCCAGATTTTACAGCAGCGGAATATTGCTCCTCGAGACAAAAATTTGTCTCTTGTTCTCAAAATCATTTTATAAATTATTGATTTCGAATAGTCAAGGATAATCTTTTAGCTAAAAATTAATAATGCATGCAACTTCATTAATTACGCTTATTTGGAAGTTTAATACTTCATTTATTAAAATTTTGCTGAAAGATTTGGTGCTTTGCATTTCTTGAAGCACAAGGGAAAATAGTCAACATTTTATGAATATGCTCCTTGAGCTGTACTGCTAAATTAAGCCAAACACGTCATTTTATGTAAAATTCTTGGACTATTATTTATAAAACTGATAAATTATCATATTAAATAGTCTTTATTTTATTGGTATCATCTTCAATGTACGCTACGACTTTCCAAACCACAAAGCTTATACAAGTGGCCGAGTGGTTAAAGGCATCAGCCTCAGGATTCAGCCTTCTCATTAGTGTGAAGTTCGAATCCAATCTACTGCCAGTCATCCTATAAATCGGATATCTGTACTGCAAAAAAGTAGAAAATCCAACTCGTGACGGATGAGTCCGAGTACACTAGGACAGACGTGCTCGTTAAATCTGCGGAGTGTCCAAAGTCCCGATGGCGTCAGCGTACGATGTCGCTCGAAGTTCCGTTGGGTGCCCGCTCAGGTGTCTCACTTGAACAGGGTACTAAATTACGAGGCTTTTATTGGCTGTGTTAAAGTTTCTGGTGGAGGCTAGAAATAGGCAGCCGGAAACGATTACTTTATACACTACACGCTTTTATACAATTATGGTTAACAAAGAAAACTCATCTGGAAAAGGTACTTTGACATTTAAAACTTTTAAATTCTTTGTTTCCTCTTTTCCAGGACTACAGTGCCAAAGAGTGGGTGGCCAAAGGCGCGTCCAAGGAGAAGCTCATCATCGGGGTGCCCACGTACGGCCGCTCCTTCACCCTCAAGAACACGTCCCTCACCGACATCGGCGCCCCCGCTGTGGACGGCGGCAAGGCCGGCAACTACACGGGGGAACCGGGAGTGCTGGCATTCTTCGAGGTGCGGGGACACTTTTTATTTTAAAGGTTTAGTACACTCTTAAAACAAACGAGTGAATCTAACTCAATTTGAGTTAATTTCACTCCTTCAGTCTGGAAAATGCACTCCGCCTGGAGGAGTGTATCCTTTATGTGTTAAACCTCCGACAGGATCACTCCAAACGAGTGATTTCAACTCTGTCTGAGTTAATATTCACTCCTTTCCAGTGTCGAAAATGCACTTCTCCAACTGGAGTGGATTTCACTCTTTTGTTTTAAGAGTGTAGCATATGGTAACAGATCTCTACTTCACTTGACTCTATTACTCTATGATGTTTAAGCACGGGCCAACTTCAATAACAAGGCCAGAAAAGCTCTCGCTCTCCCAAACATGATCGCAAATGGAATATTTGACGTCTCTGTTCCGAGTGCCGTATATGGAGAACGAGGCATTCGGAACCCTAAAAATGTAGTCAGCCGTGAACGAGTGGTTCCGAACATGTTTTGAGACGGGAGTTTGTTTTCATCTTCGGTACAACGTCACTCGGAACTGTGACGTCAAACTTTCCGTTCCCGAAGTTTTCTTCGAAGTACGGACACTTATTTTAAGGGCCTAGTATGGTAACATATATGTACTTCAGTTGACTCTACATGATGTTTAAGCACGGCAAACTTAAATAACAAGGCCAGAGAAGCTCTTCCAAACATAGATCGTAGACGGAAAATTTGACGTCACTGTTCCGAGCGCCGAATATGATGGAGTACTAGTTCGGACGCATTCAGAACCCTAAAAATGTAGTCAGCCGTGAACGAGTGGTTCCGAGCATGTTTCGAGAAGGTTTGTCTTCATCTTCGGAGCAACGTCACTCGGAACTGTGACGTCAAACTTTCCGTCCCCGAAGTTTTCTTCGAAGTACGGACACTTTTATTTAAAGGGTCTAGTATGGTAACAGATTTCTACTTCCGTTGACTCTATAAGGATGTTAAAGCACTGCCAACTTCATTAACAAAGCTAGAGAAGCACTCCCTAACATGATCTTAGACGGAAATTTTGACGTCACTGTTCCGAGCGCCGAATATGGAGAAACTATTTCGAAAGCATTCGGAACCCTAAAAATGCAGTCGTTCGTGGACGAGTAGCTCCGAACATGTTTTGAGACAGGAGTCTTTATCTTCGGAATAACGTCAATCGGAATCGTAGACTCCGTCTTCCTCCAACTTAATGCCAAAATAAATCTTAACTTATACATATTATCATTTCAAATGTATTTTATCATTGCAACCCTAATTTGCTTGTTCTTCAGATCTGTGATTTCTTGAAATCCGGTGCCATCCTCGTGTGGGACAACGAACAAATGGTGCCCTACGCTTACAAAGACAACCAGTGGGTCGGATTCGACGACCAAAGAAGTCTTAAAACAAAGGTAAAGTGTAACGTAACATACATTGAGGAACAGTAAGTTCTTTTGAAATCTATAAACGGCCCATGCAGCCAAAAATGTCCGACGAATGAATCCCCCCCCCCCCTGTCGCCAGAAAAATGCGACCGCTATAATACGTGGATGACGTCATCCTACCGCCACCGCTTAATCGGTACGTTGATACGAAACTGGAAACCTAGCGAACTCACTCAATTAACTCTGTTGTTGTTTTATTTTTCGTCTCTGCATGTCAAAAATGAAAAATTTAGGTTCTTCGTGATTTCTTACAAAATCAATTAGCATTTCTTCCTCGGCAAGCGTAAAACAACTCTCGCCTTCCATCATTTCCTCAAATTTTTAATTTTTGGCAAGCACACCACGCAACAGACAACAGCAAAAAACGTCATCAGGATTTTCCCAACGCACTCAATAGCAACTCAATCTGGCGGTCGTTTGAGTTGTCCGGCAACGCTCCCGAGGAAACCACTCCAGCATAATCAATGTCAGAAGTTTGTATGACGTCACTCACTGCACTTGTCGACCGCTTAAATCTGTTGACGGACTCCGAGGAAACTGAGGCTTTACGCTGCGTACGATGTCGGCCTTAACGGTTGCGTCCGGTGCCTATTCAGGTGTCGGCTTGTCACTTGACTATGGTTCTAAAATACGATGTCCGTCGCCAATAGCCCTCGTGTAGCTCTAGTCTGGTGCGACGATAGTTCATAACTTAACCTTATAATTGGTTTTTGACTATTTTAATTACTTATATTATAAGTTTAAGTAATGATTAGCACCTTAGTAAAAATATTAATTGTAACGAACTGGAAGTAAAAATATCTACCCCATCTATATTTGAGTTATCTTTTCATGCTTTTGTTACACACCTCTAAACTTTGCGTGATACCGCAAGATAAAAATAAACAGTAAAAATTTCAGTTTGATTTACAGTATTGCTTACCTCAAGTAACACACTCACAATTAAAACGATTAAGAAAATTATTTATGGATACAATATTTTAAACCTTGTACGGCACAGGGTAGACTGACCAGTGAGTGAACAGGCCCCAGTGAATGAACATTTGGTACATATAATTTAAAAAAAAAAGGATTGAAAATCATTCCACTATATGGGTTGGCAACACTGACTTCCTCCCATGTAGTAGGAAGCTATCTGACAATGGTTGGTTGTCCTGGTCATTATATCCAGGTGTTCATTCACTGGCGAACGTGACGCCTTAAACGTTCATTCACTGGTTAGTCTACCCTACCAACGGTACAAACTTAAATTTACCACCGAAAATGGAAGTTTAAAAATATTTTTAGCAATAGTTATCCATATTATATTTTGTATTTGTTATGTCCAGGTCCAGTGGCTGAAGGAGGCCGGCTACGGCGGCGTCATGATCTGGTCCGTCGACATGGACGACTTCCGGGGCACGTGCATGGGCCTCAAGTACCCCCTCATCAACACCATCAAGGAGGAGCTCAAGGGCTACAACGTCGCCAACCTCGAGGTGCTCAGCAGCAACGTGCTCAACTCCCTCATAGGTATAAGAGATAGTTTTCATCCTAATTGAAACAAATTTACAATGTATGGGACTGGTGTACGGCAAACGGATTTCAAGTCCCGTCATCTTATGTCCACCAGCTTGCATTACTTGACAACCAGGGCCGGATATAAAGATTTGCCGCCGGTAGGCTACGATTGATATTTGCCGCCCCTACCACAATATTCTCCCCTTCAGGAAAATTTAGCCGGTTAGCTGCAAAATAGGGTTGTATGTGCTGTTTAAATGGATACACATATTAGAAATATCCATGTGCATTTACAACTTCGAAATTCGGGAGGAGGGGGTGCAATCGCCCTCGTAGCGACCGGTTTAAGCATTAATGTAAATTATTTGATTTTTTTTTCTTAAACATATTCGTGTCGTTATAATATTTTTTGCCGGATGCCGCTTTAATCAGTCGTAAAATTTACCGCTCCAAAAAATTCGCAGATATCGGTTACAGCCTACTTAGCCTATTTAAAAAATCCGGCCCTGTTGACAACTCAGGTGTCCGATTCGTCAATTCTGTTCGAAACCAAATATCTGTCAGATTTAGTGTGGCACTAATTGAACTTCAATCAAACCTTCTATTCTAAAACCCAAAATTTTATCTTAAATAAACTCTTAGTTTCTTTTCTTTAATCATATTCAACAATCAATTTGTAATCTTTACTTACACTATAGCCAGCCTTTAACTGTTGAAAAAATTCACTGTAAAATTACAGTTTCAGTTAAACTAGATTAGAGTTGAAGTGGAAGTTACTATTATATTAAAGTTACTATAATTTAAAGTTATAAATTAAATACAAATAATGCATAATGCCACAATGCCCATCATTTCCTACAGCTAATAGATGAGATTTTAAACTGTAAAAATACGGTAATCGCCCTAATTTATTAACAGTCTAAGGGATAAGGCTGTTTATTTGGCGAGTCAGATCGTTTTCCATCAAATAAGGCAGTTGCCCGTAAAAATTTAAAGGGCAAATGCTCGTAAATTTAGTTTTTTTTTACTGTGTTCCATTTCCTAACCCCCCTCGTCTGTTGCATTCCAGCCAAGGACGAGGTGGTGTGCGACGAGGAGGACGGCCACATCTCGTACCACGTCGACAAGAAGGAGTGCGCCAAGTACTACATGTGCGAGGGGAAGCGGCGCCACCACATGCCCTGTCCCGTCAACCTCGTCTTCAACATCAACGAGAACGTGTGCGACTGGCCGGAGAACGTGGAGGACTGCGACACGGTGGCGGGACCCAGGAAGGCCAGCTAGTTAAGTGAATCACGCTACACTCTTAAAACAAACACCTCTAATTTAACTCAGTCTGAGTGGATTTCACTCCTCCAGACTGGAAAATGCACTTCTCCTTTTGGAGTGGATCCTTTGTGTGTTAAACCTCCGACAGGATCACTCCAAACGAGTGATTTTAACTCAGTCTGAGCTAATATGCGTGCCTTTAGGGTGTCGAAAATGCACTTCTCCAACTGGAGTGGATTTCACTCTTTTGTTTTAAGAGTGTATGAACGTTTAGCCCTCAAGTCTCGTGGGATACGCAAACGTGAAAGTTGTTGTTTGAAATCTGTGGTAAAGTGACACAGATCAGCACCGTGACACAATGGCAGATGCATAGATTCCTTATTTTTCTTTTCTTACTCTAGAGGCTTTTCGAAGTGGTTTCTGAATTGCAAGGCTTAATAACATAATTTTTCAACAAACATAATTTTTCAACATTTCTTTGCTTTGTATTACCTAAAGACATTACTTTCTATTGGCCTGAGTTGCATGGCGTATTTGTTATCTCTATTTCAGTTACGATACTTTCCTCAAGCATATCGCTGTCTAATAACTATTTTGGTCTTACTCTATTTTCAAATGCTGTTTTAAGAGTGGTTCTTTGATTACGTGATCATTCATATGCTACTTAAACCTATTCAATCGCAAGTTCCTTTTGGACAATTTTTTTCTGCAAACCTGATCTACATTGCATGTACTTTTTTAAACTCGGCTTTTAGTTCTTTTCTTCTTAGAATCAAGTAAGGTCAATTATTCTTTTCGTTTTTAAATTTGAATCAAAAATCTGCAAAATGCACTTCCTATCTTGATTCTAAATAATTGAATAGAATGTGTTTTGAATAATAAATTGTAACTAATATTTCAAACTAATGGTTCCTACAAATAATTTACCACACTCTCTTCAAACCATCTCTTACCACAGTGCTTACAAGTTGTGCAACTTCCACGTTTGTAAGTCTCGTGTAGCCGGGCCTTATCCGCCAACATTTTTCTTAGGACAAGACGAGTGAGCCAAATACTACAGGTACGAGGGTTAAAGACGAGTCCTCAACCGAAGTCTTCAGCCTTCAACAAGAATATGGAAGATTGTTGAATCGATGAACAATGATGAATCAATTAGGTCTTTCCTTCGGGCCGAGGAATGATGCAGGTCGACAAACCAGAAGCCCGACAGGACATAAACCCGACAGGGACAAAATTCCGACAGGATCGAGAACCCCGACAAAACAATTTATTAATACACTTATGCTTAATTAAGGACAATCTAATTGCTAATTTTTACATTAATAAAGGACAGTTATAAAATAACGCTTGCTATTTATGGAGTGGTCTGTAGCTTGAAGGAATAATCCAAATGCATCAAACATTGAGATACTTGCTAATAAAGAAGAGGGAAAATTAATGGAATCATAAAAAAGATAGAATCATAAAAAAGAATAATAAAAAAGAATGGAATCATAAAAAAAACAAGCTCATCTCTTGACCAAGGTTCTAAATTACGAGGCGTAGCCAATTATGGCCAATTACTGTCAACACAGCCAATTACGCCTCGTAATTTAGAACCCTGGTCAAGAGACGAGTTTGTTTTTTATGATTTCATTATTTATCTCCCTTCTTGATTAGTAAGTGTCTCAATTTTTGTTACATTTGGATTATTCATTCAAGCTACAGACCACACCGAATAGCGAGCGTTATTTTATAAACACCCTGTATTTATGCAATTTTTGCTGTTGGATTCTTTCTTGTCGTTGTTCTGGCTGTCGGGTCTCTGGCTTATCGAGATTACGGCTGTCGAGTTATGTCTCAGACCCGAAAAATTTCCTCAGAGGTTCGTGCGGGTCCAAAAAAAAAAATAATAAATAAGAGAAACTTCGACAATCTTCTACTACCTTGTTGTTTTCTAAGTTATGAACTCATTTTTGTGTGCTCCAAAGCAAGAAGACACGGACATTTAGTGTTCTTTGTTAGTCTGTAGACGCATGAAATCTTCTTCGAAGTCAGGTTTTCAAGAATGATTCTATTCGAATTTTCGGACGAAGAATGTGTATTTGGATTTGATTTGAGAGGTGCTACAGGGAGGTTAATTTGTAGAACTTTTAGATTATTTGGAAGAAGTTTTCTCAATAAATTAATGTTGGAAAGATATATTTTCAATGATAGGTTTACAATTACTTTAATAAAATTTTCTTTTTTTATATACATTTTTGATTTCGCACTAATAATTAAATACTGCATAAAAAAATCTTTTTTTGAAATTGTTAAATTTAAAACGCCTTTCAAATCAAGTCTTTCTGTTTTATCTGCATATTATTAAGTAAAACATAAGCAAACTTGTTTTTCAGAATTAACATTGTATAAATTTATTTTGCACACAAATGTTCTGCATTTATGTTTTGTTTGTAAAAAATTAGTGTTTAAATATCATGTTTTTATACCAATAAAATATTTTTTGAAATCAGTTTTTATCTTTAGATATTCGTTAATACGGTCTGCTGCCGAAATTATGACGTCACGTACTCAAATATACTTTGATAACTTTCGGAGGTAATTGAACATAATAACATAAATGCTGTTCCTCCTTCACATCATCTATGATAATTTTCAAAAATTATTAGCTTTTCATCAAAATGGGTTCAAGTCAAAAAGTTCTTTACTTCAATAAAGCACTAGTGGTAGCAGTACATACCACTAATGTCATCAGAGCACGCGTAACGGCTGCTTGGGTGTATCACTGCGCTTTCATTTTTTTTGCGCTTTTTATTTACATCATATTCTAACCTCCGAAATTGTGGTGCTGCCATCTGTTGAATACCAGTAAAACTAAAAATGAGTGCAAATACTTTGCAACTACTACCACAGAGTTACTACTACTGACATCTATTATCCATATATTATGATGTCAAATTTTATTTAGTTAAAATTGCACAAATTAATGCTGCTAATAACGGATCGAGCGAGATTGACGCATCCTTTCATTCCTTGAGTGGGTCTTTAAAATGGGTACCAAGCATACTCAGGGAACAAGCATACTCACTGGGTTTTCCGCGTGAGGCTGACCACCTTACCGGGACGTATGCCTAGCACTCCACAGCCTGAATAGTCCTCGTGTAGCTCTAGTGCGAAGCTAATTCAAACCTAACTTAACCTAAAAGCCCTAGTACACGAAAGCTGAAATGGGCACGGCAGGCCTTGGCCTTGGCACTAGGCCTGGTGCGCCGAGGAGTTTTTATTTTGCTAAAGGCTGTTTGTTGGTGTATAATACACTTATGTTTAAAATATTAAATAATTTATTTTGACTTTCAAGGAAAATGAATAGCAATTTTAAAATAAATAACTAAACATTTATTTTCAAAAAAGAGATTTTCCTTGAATGCCTGTGGCGAGCCACCAGCCAGGACTAATCTCAACTTTTACTGTATTACATCTACCATTGTCTGCAACCTTTATAAACAAACCAAAGCTTAAACTTATACAACCAAACTTAAATGTAATGCATCCTATTTATTTTACATTCTTTCATGCAAATATCTATGTTTATTTAAACATTGTCCAAACCCCTTGCACTTGTTGTTCCCAGTTCTAAAAGTGCACATGTTACCAGTAGTGCTTGAAATTATGTAAATATATAGTTAAAGCTTATCTTTAAACAATTTCCTGCTTTACTTTTTTAAAAGAAACCACTGTCAACGCAAGCAATTTCTCGCAAACCTCTGATTAGTTATTGAGGCTCGATATAATGTGACCACACTCT
This sequence comes from Hylyphantes graminicola, assembly GCA_023701765.1. Taxonomy (NCBI): domain Eukaryota; kingdom Metazoa; phylum Arthropoda; class Arachnida; order Araneae; family Linyphiidae; genus Hylyphantes; species Hylyphantes graminicola. The sequence goes on along the minus strand of CM043119.1, from coordinate 3,567,002 downwards.
CCAGGATAGCAGGGGTAATATTTAATTCATTTATTAATTAAAATCAATGGTTGATTTTTTTTATTGATTTGATAACCATGTGTTGGTGTGATTGTTGGACATATTATCTAAAGATTAAAAAAACACATATTACTATGCTAGGGTAGACTGACCAGTGAATGAACAGTTGGTAAATGCATTTAAAAAGTAAGGATTAAAAATCATTCCACTGAATGGATTGGCAACACTGACCTCCTCTCATCTAGCAGGAAGCTATCTGACATCTGATTGGTTGTCCTGGTCGTTAATTAAAATCCAACATGTTTATTGACTGGACATTTTTGTGTTCTTTCCAGGGTGGAAAAAAAAATAATGATTTTTTTAATCGAAAAAATCGGATTTATTTGATTATTTTGGATAATCGGATTATTTTGATTTAAATAAGATTTTTTTTATATTTTGCATACTAACTTGTGTATTCTTGGAAATTTGATTGAACTTTTTACTTATCACTTAAAAAATTAATATACACCTAAAATGAAGAATATTTATAATTTTAAATGCTTTGAATACTAATAAATGGATTAAATTTTTGATTTTACATTCTGAACTATTTATTAACATTCAGATTTAAAAACTGTAATAGTAATAGACATACTTTAGATATAAGTAAAATAAATTTTGAAAAATGCTAGACTGAAACCTAGATTGATCTTAAAATATGCTCAGCGTAACTATAACCAAATCTTGTTCTTAAATTAAAGCTTATGATTCCACATATAGAATAAATTTAGCCTTTCCCAGATGTAGTTTGCTTTATACATTGATATCAATCCAAACTTGATCCTTTTTTCTCCCATACATTTTGAAATATGAAAATGTGATTATGGGAAGTGCATTTCCATGCAGTGTAGAGTTAAGTTGTAGGATTTAAAGAAGTTTTGGTTTTATGAAGATTAAGGCAGAACCAGAGTTAAGGACAAAAACAAAAAAAACGATTTAAATCAATGATTTTTGTTAAAAACTCATGTGATTTAAACCATGATTTAAATCAATCCACCCTGGTTCTTTCACTGGTAAAAGTACTGTTCATTCACTCGGCTTTTGTACCACTTTTTATTTGGACCCCCAAAAGACCCAAAGCAATGCAATATAAAGTCACCTCCTTTTCTTTGTAGAATTTACATATAATGACAGATGAAGAGTACACGGGAAGAACCGATTGATTTATTAGGCGGACGCCCGCAATTGTCTGCTTGGCGGACATTGGCGGCAGAAAACCAGTTTCTCTCTTTCCTCTTCTCTTGGTCCAAGCGTCGGGATCGTCAATCGCCTGAATCTTGGTGGCTAGGAACCACAGAGATAGTAGTTAAAGTATTAGAGTGGCAGGTCACGTGAACTACAACACTGGCTTCATTGGGGCTATTCTGGGAGCTCCTTGCGCGTCCCGTCGCTAGCATTGGAGGTCATGTGCTTTGCCACTTTATTACTTTAACTATGACCTCTGTGGTAGGAACTGGTTTCCTTACACAAGTTTAGGCGATCACTCGCTATCAGCGCCAAAGTGGCATGCTAAGGAAACTTCTCTACAAAAATCAATCGGTTTTTTCCAGTGTATTCTTCAGATGTGTTCACATTGTCATAAACCCCACTAGCTATATTCTCTTAAAATGTATGATTTTTCTTAAAACAAATTTTGCTTAAGCGGTTATTCACTGGTTAGTCTACCCTATAAAGTTTTAATTCGAATAAGCAGAACATAATTTAATGTGAAGTTTAGTTCTAAACCGTTAAATTTTTTTTTGACATTTAAAGCTCTATGTGAGAACTAAACAACAATCTAAGATACTTCAACAAAAAAAATGCCCAGTGTAGAGTGCGAGCACATTAAAATATTTGTCGACCTGTGTGAGAAATTTGATGAAAAAATTTTTGGGAGAAATGCCTACTACCAACTTTAAATAACAGGAGCAAACCACGTTACTAGGGAACAATATTGAAAAAAAAAACCTTATAAAACAAAACACCATTTTTGGCTGTGAGGCACCTGGTGGTCAGTGTCTCAATTTACGGATAGGAAGGTCCTGCGATCGAGTCCTGGTCGCTGAAAACTCACCGAGTTTATGCGGAGTACGTGCTCGTTGAATCTGTTGGGTCCGAAAGTCCTGTGGGCGGTCATTGCGCAGTTGGTACAGGTTCCTGGAGACAATTTCCCTCCCCTTCATGGACATGTCTAAATTGTGGAGGTGGCGCGTGATAGATGGCAGCATCTGTCACGTATATGTGACAGATACTGAGCAAGCACACAAGCCTGAAAATATATGAAAACCAACCAACGCCATTTTCATGTATTTTACCCCGGAATTTTGCTATCTTAGAATCACAGAAGAGTTTCAAATTCTATCACAGAAGTTAGATGAATTCTAATAGCAGAAGATTTTGGAAATGATTATTTTCGAAAGGATCTTTCGATACCACCCTAAAAATGTTGATAGCGATATTAAAAAAAATCTTGTCATGATATATGCGGCTAAATTATTTTTAAAGTCTCAAAATTGATGGAGGATTCAGTCGAATTTTGCCAAGAGCGACGCTAAACTCAACAGTCAACGCCCTTAGAAGTTGCTTTGGGTGCAGTTGCTCTGGTGTCAGTTCGTCACTTGACTGTGGTTCTTATGTGCGATGACATTAGTGTGAAGATAGTTCAATCTAATCTTGTTATCTAATATTAAGTTTTCGATTTCAAACGTACCATATTGCCACATATTACAATACATACACAACCATATTAGTTAATAAATGAATATTCCTAAATATATGGTGATAATCAAATGTAGAAAAATATTTGCGTTCTATAAACTTTGCTAAATCTAAGAAAGCCACTCAATTATTTAGAAGAAGTCTAAAGAAATCACAGGAGGAATGGTGAACGAATGGTGAATCCTAATGCAATGAAAAAGAAATGCAATTAATATGCTTGCTATATGAATTGTAAAAACAAATTTTGGTTTTGATAAAATTTGGGTCACACCAAAGCTTAAAGTCTGCTATCGGCGACGATCTTTGCCATTTTGAAGACAAGCCTACATGTGAGTAGGAACCCAACGCAACTTTAAACCCTTTCTCCACTATTTATACATGTGTCGTACAGCTATGGCATGTTTTTGTTTTTTGATTCTTGAACCTTTACACTCTTTACCTTTAGTTTTATTCATGTTTTCTGTCTATTATTATACTCACATTTGAAGAGTACAGGGGGAAATCTCTTTCACGGACTGAATGTATTCATATTGGGGTGTGCTTGGCGAAAGTGGTGATCCAGACCAGGTTTCTCCCTTGGTTCTTTTTCTGCAGTTTTAAGATCAAAGAAACAAAACACAAGATCCGAGAACAGTTTTTATTCGCGAGACTCATGTTTCCCTACAAATGGTAACTGTATGGAATAACTTGACATTTCCAATGGTATATTTACAGTCGTTAAAAATGCAGAACTTTCAGAAGGAACTACTCAGTGATCATCAGTTCGTCCACTCCCCAATCTTCGTAACTGCCATCCGGAAGGTACCTTCGAATGATGATAGGGATTTTCCTTGCTCTGTGTAAACACAATGGTAAAATTTAAATGTTGTAATAAATAACTGTATTATGACACACGTATAGTGTAAGATCGTGCTCAGGGTGGTAACAAAATCCTCGAAAAAAAGTTCCCTGATTTCCCTGATACTTTCACAAAAATTTCCCCAGGCCTCAGAACTAGTAATGCTATAAAAAAAGTAGACAAAAGATACTTTCAAATTAAAAAAAAAGACTAAAAGTAGACTATAGTAATCAGTGTTCTGCAAATCGTTTCAGCAAGAAAAAAATCTTTCATCAAAATTGCAATTTACGACTCCATGAAAGTCCATAAATTATGAGTTTATAAAATGTAAAACATCAGTAAATTAGCGAATTTTTGGAAATTCGCTTTTCAAGAAGTACAGAGCCAGACACATATAATGTTCTATTCCGGACACTTTTAAAATTTTGGCAATATTACCATTTTTTATAAACTTAAACCTGTCTAGAATCAAGCACTCCAAGATAAACCAAAGTAGAAAAAATGGCCCAAAAAAGTTTAAGAAGGCGGACAAAAATCAAGCTCTTCTTGTGCTATCTAATATAGTCACCATATCTCACGTACTCTTGATCAGCGGAAAATATTCTGTTTGGTCTGACTTGGCCTGAACCGGAACTACAAAAGTAACGAGACGCTCTTCCGATCAGCATAGGCAAAAAAACTGTCAATCATTATGAAGCAAGGCAACCTCATCGGTGGAATTCAACAAAATTACTAGGCAACAAAATAAGCAAATCGTTAAGCATTATTGGATTTTTCTGGGAGGTAACTGATATTCAAAGACATTTTAGTGCAATCAATTGAAATTCATCTTCACATTTTAATCAAATTTTTATTTTTATTATTAAAATTTATAAAATAAACTTGTTATTTTGTACTCTGCAATTCAAAACTTTTGAAGTCAAAAAATCACTAATCCTTACAAATTACAACGAAATTCGAAAATCGCTTAATCGTAAAACCTTGAATATCGATGACGAAAAAAATCCTCAAAATATCAAGTTAAAACGACAAAATCACAAGTAGGAAATATTCTAATCGCGAAACTGAAAATGTGTAAATTGTGCATCTTCAAAAATCGGGAATTGAAGACTCTTGAAAATAAATAAACCTAAAAAAATTATCATGTCACATAATCTTAAATTCCGCCCAAATAATGAATCTAGGCTAACTGCAAAGACGGAAAATCGAGAATCTCTGAAAATCAGCAAACAAACAGCGAATCCTAAAACTCTACATAACAAATAACTTTTAAATTAGAGCAATTAATTTGAAATTCTAAATCTTAAAAGAAAAAAGACAAATCTTGTAACTTTGAAGGAATTGGACATTAGCGGAAAAATTAGAGAACTCTTGAAATCAGCAAATCTGAAATTTACAATGGGGGATTTTTTTTAATTGGCTAATCGTTAAACCTCAAAATAAACGATACAAAAAACTTATCTTTGTAAATCTATATAAAAGGAACTTCCAGAAAGTGGCAAACCAAAATGTTTAACAAATTCAAGAATAATTCAGATTTTTACGGGGCTAAAAAATCCAAGTACAATTCTGACTTTCCAGATATTACCTGATGGCTGGACACAGATGTCACAATGAGCCCCTTGGGAAAAAACAAAACGTGGCAATCCTGTAGCGTTGAGTTGTAACATCACCGTTAGAAAATCGAAAGACATGTATTTGCATGAGAGAAAAAGTTTTTAATTTGCCAGCAATGTTCTTGTTTAAATCTCGGCAAAAGTTAGCCGGGCTGGTGAAAAAAGCTAATATAGAGACTTTTACCTGAAATAAGATACTTTTAGAGACACTTTAAAAAAATAGAGACAAATAGCTAGAAAAGAGACTAGTTCCTAGGCCTGTTTCCCTGATTTTACAATCACCTAGAAAACATGCAATACACACAATTCAATGCAGTACAGAAGAAAATTTAATCCAGATATCATGGAAATTAAGACTTTCCGGATTATGGGGTAGCCTACCTAATTTTTTTAAAATTCCGATTTTGAGGAATCATGCATGTGATCAGAAATTCATTTTATAACAAGATTTGTGAGAGAGATTGATCCTTACTCCAAGATTGGTCCTTCAGGAAAATCGGATCAACCAGAATATATATATATATATTTTGATCAAGCGTCCTTTAGTAGTGATCACAAGAACCTAAACCTGCTGTTTAAGTATTCCAAAATGGGAAAAAAAAATGTCCCTGATATTTTACAAAATTTGAAAAATTCCATGAGAATTCAATGATATTTCCAGAATTAAAAAGTACCCTGAGAATTCTCTGATTTCCAGGTTCTGTTACCACCCTGTGCTATTAACTTTATATACTTTTCACACAAGTATTTAGAATTATTTTTCGCACAAGCATCTAAAAAATTTTTTACCACGAGACGTAACAGACTTTTCTTAGATTTAAGTTTTATTTTTTTAAACAACATTTAAAAAAATTAGATGTCAGAGAAGCTTATGACTTTCTTGGTGGGGGGGGGGGCAAGTTAGCCGAACACTGCGACCTTAGGTCTATTGTATTCAACCCCAGAAATGACATGAGCACAAGAGACATGACCCAAACACTTTGACAAATAACAACACTTATTGACGGACACAAACATCCATGCCATGACCGGGACTCGAACCCGAGCCCACTAGCTCCAAGGGCTAACGTGTTAACCATTGCGCCAGCGGTCCGGCTGTCAGAGAAGCTGCTCAGAGATCCAAGCGAGTCCATTGCCCCTGGGGGATGCAGAAGGACGGACAGAAACCTCCATCTTATATAGTTCCCATGCTTTTAATTTTTTAACCCTCTGAAGGATGCTGTGACAAAAAACCTGTCACAATATAGGTTTTCCACCAACACACCATACTTTAAAAAACTTTTTTATATTTGAAGTGGAAGGAGTGATCTATAATTTGTAATTAAAGGTATGTAAATTTAAAGAAATGTTAGCTAAAAATTTAATATCATGCAGTTTAAACAACTTAATACTTCAGTTCATTTTCTTATATTACAAACAGTTAAAAGATCATAATAGGATAAAAACTAATTTTATGTTAAATCTAAAAGTTCAAGCCCTCACTTCAGTTCCTTCATGGCCAGCTGCAAGGGATCAGTCTCACTTTCGAGTTCCACCATGACAGGGGCATGCATCCTGAAATAGAGCAAAAATAAAGTTTCACTAATATGTTGTAATTATTAACTTAGAAAAGGATAATAGATAACTATAGTTAAGGATGACAATACTACGATTTAAGCACCAGAGGCTTTACAATAACTTTTAAAAATTCTATTTATATCTACTGCTTTTCAAATAGGGTAAAAGTAGGGTGTCCATGGGGTAGCCATTTTAAAATTAACTGATTTTTCCCTACATACTGAAATTGCTTACAGCATAAAATATTCTTTAAAAATTTCAGCAAAAAAAAGCAGTTACAATATTAATAAGTAGGGTTATAATTTTACCTGAATATCTATATAAGTTTAAAAAGGTTTAAAAACACTCCTCCAACATTGAAAATATTTTTAAAATTTTAAAAAATACATATTCCAGCCTAAAACTATGGATGCATATTAAGATTGCATAAAATTAAAAATACCTTTCTTTAAGGTAAATGTGTAAGCATGTTTTTAGAATTAACAGTCATAATAATTTGCTAAGAAACTTCCCACAATAGACCTTATTGCATCCACAGTTATGCAAAGAACAAAATAGGTCAATTAAGGAAAAAATTCAATTCTTTATTTCTTTTAAAACTTGTCTTTAAATATAGCACAAATTGAAAAAAAAAAGATAATTAATTGAATGTATAGTTTTCATTCTACACTGCAAACACTAGAAAATAACTAAATGAAGAAATGTATGATCTCTTTATATACATACAATTGATGTCAGCGTTAGTTTTTTAAGCCATTGTCTTTTTTTTAAATTTATTCCTAACTAAAGATGCTTTGTGTTTAATTTTCTTTTAGGAAATATCTAACATAATTTTTTTAACTTAAAGAGAAAAAAAAATGGTAGCATTAAATTTTATCATATTATTTTCGGAAGGAAGCTAGGTTGAATGGTAATTGTCTTTTCGAGGGCTTTATCAATATTTGTCTGATAGGTCACTTTTCCGTGCATGGCTCAATATATCCAAATAAGCAACAACAAAAATCATAAACTGTTGGTTGTGTCCGTTAAGCCATCTTGCACTAGAGCTATTCGTGCTGTAATTTAGAACCACAATTAAGTGATGAGCCAGCACCTGAATAGGCACATAATGCCTATTTTATGTGCAACATAGCATACAGTGTGTGGAATCTTTCTACACAGGGCATTATTTGTCAGACTTTTTAGCTGCACAAACTGTTTAAAGGTCAGCAGTCATATGGGAAAGTGTCTTACCAACTGGATTCCACAGCATCTTCTAAATAGAAGTAAAGAATAACTGTGAAAAGTTTTTTTAGTAAACAAATTTATTTTTCCCCTGAAGGCTATAAAAAGCATATTGTTCTCAAGGTCATTCTCTTTTAAAATTAAATCCTAACTACTCCTTTAATATAATTTTTTCTTTTCAAATAAGTAACATAATGTGTATGAAAAAAATGGAAGCATTAAATAGTATTTTTTTGTAATTAGTGGGCATACAACATAGGAAAACAAATGAAGAGCTTAGTGGAAGAACATGCTAAGTGACAGAAAGGTGAAAACGAGAAGATCAGCTTCGAAGTTTTAGTTTGCATTTAAATCCGTTAAAAACATACTTACATTATTAAAAATATACTTTAAAAGGGGAAACTTGTTATGTTGAAAGAATGAAATAATATGTTTATTGACACAAAAATCAAAATATTTTCAAAAATGTCACTTAGCACGTTTTTCTCTTGGCTCTTCAAATGTTTGATAATCTGAAAACCATAAAATGCATTCATTCGATTCAATGTTTGAAATTGGGTAAAAAATATTCAAAGCAATTTGTGCAACTGACTCAAAAAATAGGAGCAAATCCACACTATCTGAAAGCATTATTGAAAAAAAATATTTGTGGAAAAAATGGTTTCATGTAATTTATGTATGTGCAAACTCTTAAGATTGCCATAGGTGAGCACATTTCACTATTTCAGGAGTTCTTAATTTTTGGACCCACAATCAAATATTCCTGGAGTTTTACAATATAAAGATCTCAGTATAGAGAATTTTGAAAAAAAAAAAACTTAAGATCAATGAAGACTTACGATTTTAAGATGGTTATTTTAAGCAAGCTTGTGAACAACTTTAAAAAATTTGATAATGATACTTTAAAATACTAGTCACGATAATTGCGACTAACAAGCCTTAATTTTGAACCCCGATTCCAACCAAGCAACAACACCAAAAATAATAAAAACATTGTGTGGCTTACGCTATCTGGAGTGCCCTGGTCCCCAGCACCCGCGCCCTCTCGTACTTGGTCATGTAGGGGGTGGTGATGCGCTTTGCGTTCTGCTGCGGCGGCTGCTCTCCCGCGGGAAGCAGCTCAATGTTGTCATCCTGGAAACAGAGAATGGACTCAATGAGACTTAACCTCTTAAGGGGGAATGGGCGTGCAGGACCGGGGGTCTCCAAACTCAAGTGCCTCAATGTTAATCCAATGCGAAAAAATTATTTTCGCTGCCACATTTCTCCGGCTGTATTGAATAGTTTTACAAGCGGATTTTTTTTATGTGATAAATGTAGCTGATTTACAGGTCTCTATCTTCCCACTTTTTGAAATTAGTAAAAATATTTTTTTTTAATATTTAATAATTATTTTACACAAAATATTCGAAGCAATTTCAAAAAGTGGGAAGATAGAGACCTGTAAGTCAGCTACTTTTATCGCACAAAAAAATCCGCTTGTAAAAATATTCAATACAGCCGGAGTAATGTGGCAAAGAAAATAGTTTTTTCCCCATTGGATTAACATTGAGGCACTTGAGTTTGGAAACCCCCGGTCCTGCGCGCCCATTCCCCCTTAAGCCCCAAGCAAATTCCTACACATATATTCTTAATCTAAACATACTTTTCATGCAAACATATGGTAAAAGTATGTTTTGTAAAGACATTTTTCCTTTTAAAAAATTATGTTTAAGGCATGTCCCCCTAAGTAACTATTAAACTCTAAAAATACATATTTTTTCTACTATAAATGCAACAAAAAAGACTGTATCAATTATTTTAGTTAACAGATTATTTTAACATTGTTTATTGTGCAAAATGACTCTAAAGTTAACTACTAAAATAACTTTTTGAAAAGTTGGAGAATTTTTTTTAAGGACTCCAATTTTGTATTGACCCTTGTGTTCCAATTCATATTTTTATAGAAATAAATTACTGTAACCCGTAATCAAAGGCTGAAAACTGATATTTTAATAAATCGGAACTAAATAACGTGTTAATTTTTAGTGGGGAGGTTTTGAAAAAATGTCCCTAAATGGGGACGCCAGGTTGCAAGAGGTTAAACTTAATATCAAATAATTTGCCAACAACAACAATTGCAGAGCTTAGTGGAAGAACGTGCTAAGTGACAAAAAGGTGAAAACAAGCTTTAAGGTTTTTCCTGTTCACTTAGATACATTAAAAGCGATATGTACAACCGGTAAAAAAATATACTTAAATTTAAGAAAAGGGGAATCCTGATAACTTTAAAGGAGAGAATAGCATATTCATCAGCACAAAAATCTCAAAATCTCTTTTTTAAAAAATGTCACTAAGCATGTTCTTTGATTATGGAATTTTAAGATAAGCAAAGTATAAAAACCTACAAATACCCAGAACTTTTTTTTATTATATAAGTAGATAATCATTAAGGGAACAAAACTTAAAATCAGGATTTGCAACATAAATTTAAGAAGTTATAAAGGCCTTTATGTAAAAAGAAAAAATATATAAAGATGAAATTCGGGAGGAGTTCAAGCCATGACTCTAACGACAATTCTATTGTTCAGTATTCATTTAATAATTTTAACTAAAAATAATTTTATAAGCTATCCAAACTTATAACATCAATAAATACTTCAACTTTGCATATGCTCAAAAATATTTAAAGGTGAAAAACAAATGATAGCTGGATTTACTTCATTTTGTTCAATTTCATCGAGTCCTTCATCTTCGGGTTCTCCTTCATCGTAATCATCACCCACAGGGCTGCAACGAAATGCAACCATGTTACACAGGAACTGATACTTTGAAATATATAACCAATTTGACCCTACTACTATACATAGCACAGTGGTTCTCAACTGGTGGGTCGCAAGAAGTTTTTAAAAAATAAAAATATATATTTAAAAGTAACATTTTGTACAATAATTTTACAATTAGAATAGAAGAAAAAAATCGCCACACATTATTTCACTTTATATCTTGGTTAGATTACATCTCAACTTTTTTATGTTATTATTACATAATTTTTATTCTAGTATGGTTACATTGCAACACGTTAATGAGAAACTTGTGCTTGTCGGAACTTTTAAACTCGGATTTTTTAAATTTGTAACATAAATGGAAGTTTTCAAAATTAGATTTCTTAACTTTAGTAGCATAAACATTCACTTTCTTTCGATTAATTTTGCCTTGGGTTTTGATTATTGTTATATTTCGACCATGTAGCTCGGTATTTAGCTCATTCGTAGCTCAAATAACTTTTTCAAAACCTTCCCACGGGACAGCCATCGTAAAATAAAAAAAAAAAACAATTACCCAAATATAATAGCTAATAAAGAGTACATCATATGTGTAGGACGGGGGGTCGCGAAGTTTATTTTGTAGCATTAGGGGGTCGTCACCTACAAAAGGTTGAGAACCACTGCACTCCAGCCTAATAAAACTGTTGTTCAAGGCAAATATTTTGAACAAATTTGCATATTATTATATGAAGTGCTTTCAATGCAGACATTTTAAGACCTAGAAATGTATATTCAGATCAAATGTATATTATATACAAAAATCCATGAAAATTAGTTAAAAAGTAGGATTTTAATGAGATCATTTTAAAAATGCTTAATCTTACTCTTATTTTCTTCCAATTCCCCCTATTTCAAATCATAGCAGAAAAACTTACTCATCAGGTTCATAGTCATCTGCCATTGTACACTTCTTTAGATGAAACCCTTACAAATGATCTAGATAGAGATAAAAAAAAAAAACATTATATAAAAAAAAGTTTATTAAACAATAAAAATTCAAATAAATATGACTAAACAGTCAAAGTTACTGACAACAAAATTAACCTTGAATTGTCATTAAACTTAACACTATTGTATGATGTGAAGTAATAAATATTGCGCCAAATTAACGGCTTTTTAAAAAAAATAGTACTAACAAATGGTTTAAGGTAGCCATGAAAGTATCATTTCAACAACAAAAAAACTTGAGTGTTTTTTTATTAATAAGACAGATATGAAAATTAGGGTTTCATAAAACAAAATCAGATTAAGTAGAGATAATATATAATTAATATTCATATACATGATGAACAGAAAACTTGCTGAGGTCTTTCAATTAAAAACCTTTTGAATATTTTTTAATCGGCATCTATAAAGGAAGAACTACAAACTAAGAAATATCTTATTATTTAACAGTCTTATAGATCTGTTCGCTTTACAAATTATTTCTTAAATCCATTTTAAATTAGCTAAATTCATTATTACAAAACGCTAAATCAAAATAGAAAAAAAAGCCTTTAATTTATTTCAAGAAGAGAGATTTCATGAAGGTTTAATAAACATAAATATCGATAATTTATAAACAATCATAAAGAAAATGAACTTAATCATGCTGATTTAGAAAACACAAGTTAAAAGCGAAATTTATACGAATCATTGAGAAATCTTGTGTTCAAAACTTTAAGGATGTAAATACTTATTAGAAATTATATTGTTATTAACTAACTACTTACAATTAATTTTAAATTTCTTAAAAACGCTTACAACGAATGAACGTGATGCAATTCGATTGCAATCATAACAATAACACAAAGAAACTTCGCTTCACTTCCTGAAATTTTTTTTTCTGGCTTACTGGTGTGGAATGAATATTTTCTAATCTTATTTAAATAAGTAAAAAAAAATTTAAAAAACTAAATATAAAATTTTTTAAACTAAACTATTAAAGTTCGAAATTTATGCTAGAAAATCGAGATAATTCTTTTTCATATTTTTATATTTTAAATATATAATATCTCTTAAACAACTAATCTTAGATTTGTTTGTTTGGCTCTGTGCTCGCTCTTTTGTTCCTTTTTCGCTCTTTTCGTATTTCGTTTTGTATTTTGAATTATAAAATATGAGTTGTAATGATATCATTTACTTATCTGCTCGCCTAACTAAAGATAATAAAATTGAAACTTCTATAGAAACATGCATTTGCATGTTTGTGTACAACTACTGTAAATTAAAAAATCCAATTTGTTTCATCGACGATCATCGAAACTATTGTTGTGAAGTTTCTCAAACGTCTTTTAAAGTAGACAAATTTAAATTTATTCCTGATAACGCATTACAAGCTGAAGTAAGTTGTCTTATTTTATTACTTTACCACTCGACTGCAAGATTGACAAGGTTGATCTTTTTCTTAAAAGTTAATATTTAATTTGTTAAAAACATTCTAAATTGTTCATTCTAATTTCACATAAAATTCTGTGTAAATAAATAAATAAATAAAACGGCTTTGCGATTAGCGCAACGATGCCAAGCTGCGAAAATACCTAATGTGGTAAACTTTGCACTTCATTTGAAATACAACTCAATATAGGTAAAGCGTTAAATTTTCTCTTCAAAAGTAGCCAATGAACAATCCTTCCATTATATCGAACCGGTACTACATATGAACTATGTATTTGCTGCGAATGAAAGTTGGCTTTGAAGAAATTGCTGTGAGATGTTGACCTTTGCCAAACTTATAGAAAAAGATAATTATTTTGTAGTTAAGTGTATTTTATAAGAAATAACAATGTTACAAATATTTTACCCTGGGTCAAAGTGAACCTATACAGTATCAGCAATCCCAAAATGTTAAATAATAAATAACAAACAAGTTGAATGTAAGCAATCCCAATAAATGAATTCCATTTAATGAATCATTGACATTTCGGGGTCACTGCAGAACAGTTTTTAGAATTTGTCATTCTATAATTTTTCAGTGAGATCATTTACTCTAGCTAACCACTGTATGATTGTATTATAAGTCTTTATCAATTTTTCTATTTTACTGTTTAGTCGGTAGCTAATTTTAGAAAAGCGATTTACTATTGTATTTCAAAGTACCATCTCACTTGGTTAGCTTTGAAGTTTGATTGGCGTTTGGAACTTAGGTTTAAAGTTTTATCTGTATTTCAGGGAGTGCACTTAGTTCTTCCTGCGATAAAAACTGAGGGAGGTAAAACCTTCATTGCTGGAATATGTTCCGTCCTGAGATGGGTCATCAAAGCCAATTTGGTGGAACGTCCTAACCATTACTCAGAAGGATTGTTGGTTAGAAGTATTTTCTTATTTGCTCACTATTTTGTTTATTTAATGAGATATATCGTTAGTAAGATTTGTTTATATAATTAATTTTATTTATCATTAAGTTTAGTTGAATTGCGAAGAGAATAACTGATTTCGTCATAATAAATTATTTTGTGAAATAAATGCCTGGTTGAAAGGGTTTTCTTGCAGAAACTTTAAATTTTGCCCTACTTAAAACATTCAAATAGTTAGAGCAACAATTCAAATGTGATACCTTTTTCTTTTACCCAAAAAATATCCATTTAATTCCCATTGTAATACACAAGAAGAGGCAATTTGAAGTGAATGCAACATACTCACTTTAAAGTTCAATTTATTTGTCTATTTATATTTCAATTTGTATTGGTTGCTGACATATATTATTGATTCTAAATTCTTTTTGCATGGTAGATTGTTAAAACCTTTGCATAAAACTACCATGAAACTTTTATTTAAAACCAACAAAATAATTTTATTTTAGGGTTTTCGAGGAGGATGTCTTGTTGCTTGTACAGAGGTAAGAATCACACAATTTAATGTAATAAAAAATACTTTTATTATTATTTTTAAACTTTTAAAATGATTATAATATTATTCTGTAGTCAAATTTTAATCTATGCCATCTTGTTCCATAATGTAAAGTTAGTATAAACTGTAAAATATTAGTTAAAAAAATAATAATTCAAAATTGCTAAAACTTGTTTTAGTCGACAAAATAACTTTACCCTGAAAAGTTTTAATAAACATGTTCTAAAATTTTATTAAGAAACAATTTATTTCAGAGTTCGCTTTGGACCAAATTTTGTGAGTTGGAGATGCCCAATGCAGTTTCAAAAACTCAATTCAAAGACAGGTTTAATATGCTTTTTTAATTCATTTATTATGGTAATATAATAAGTGCTTAAAATGAAAGTCTCATTCTGCTTCACAATGTCATTTTTTAAAATTATGCTTTTATTAATTAATATTTATGTTAATATCGAAACAATTTAAAGAAGGATTTTATTTGGCTTCCTTATCCGAATTCTATATCGATTTCTAGTTAATTATTTATATAAAATCCATACCAATTCTTTTAATTTAATTTTTAAAATGCATTAAATATGTATATGTGTGCCCAATTTCCCAACTGAGCTCATATGGATCTCACATTAGTGTGCTACCCTATTTAAAAAAATATATATATTATTCTGTTTTGAGACCCAGTGGCTTGGTGGTAGTGCTTCGCATTGCCATGCCACAGGTCCGGGGATTGAATCCCAGATTGGGCGAGGTAGACCCATCCTTCCATCCCTTGAGTGGATCGACAAAATGGGTACTAAGCATGCTTGGGAACTAAACACTGGGGGTTCTGCGTGAGGCTGACCACCTTACCGGGACATATGCCTAGCACCCCAGAGCCCTTGGTCACGAAAGCTGAAATGGGTACAGTAGGCCTTGGCCCAGTAATGGGCTGTTGCGCCGAGGAGTTTTGTTTTTATTGTTCTGTTTTATGTGCTATGTTATGTATCTAATACTTGAAACAAAGTTATACTAAATGTTGACTTAATTTCCAGAATCAAAGATAACCAAAGCCCCAACGAAATACCACCTTGTTTAATGCTTGTAGAGGCCCATCTCCAGCGACCAGTGAGGACGCACAACATCTTAAAGAGGAAGCTGGACATTGCGAAGCAAGTCAAGAAGAACAACTCAGAAGGGACTGCAAGTAAAGACTTTGTTACTAGTACATTGAATGTTTTATAACAACCTGATTAACAATGACAACTCGTTTATAATGTTATAACAGGGTGGTAACAGAACCTTGAAATCAGGGAATTCTCAGAGAACTTTTTAATTCTGGAAATATCAGGAAATTTTTATGGAATTTTTCAAATTTTGCAAAATATTTTTTTCCATTTTGGATTACTTAAACAGCTGGTTTAGGTTCATGTGATTACTACTAATGGGCACTTGATAAAAAAAATAATCTAGTTTATTCAATTTTCCTGAAGGATTGATCTTGGAGGAAGAATCAATCTCTCTCACGAATCATGTTATAACCTGATTCCTCTAAACTCAGATTTTCGGAAATGTAGAAAAGTTAGATAAGCTAACCCATAATCCTGAAAGTCTTAATTTCTGCAATATCTCGATTGAATTTTCGGTACTGCATTGAAATGTGTGTATTGTATGTTTTCTAGGTAATTGTAAAATCGGGAATTTTTTGTGAAAGTATCAGGGAAATATAAGGGAACTGTTTTTCTAGGATTTTGTAACCACCCTGTATAAGTATTTCGTCCCTTGAATTGTCCATAGACCCTAATGTGAAAATATATTACTTACAACAACAAGTTTTAATCTACTCTTTGGTTATTATGCTAAAAATATATGGGTGGGATATCCAAAATGTCATTCTTAAAGTTGTTTTTAAAATGCCAGAACCTGGGACCTTTCAAATGAAACTTTATTACTAGTAAAGCGATCCAACTTCTTATTACAATTCACATTATCATACATAATCAAAGCTGAATTAAAATAGGGTGACCACTTATTTAGTTTGCTCAATCATCTATCTAGCTATAAAAATTGTGCAAATAGTTGTGTGCTTAACTTTTTTTTTTTAAATAGTTTTTTCATACAAAAACAATGTAAATAAATTATTAGTTATGGAAATTTAATGATTTATTTCCATAGTTGAAAAATTAACCTCTAATCAAATATGGTCAGTTAAAACTTCATTATCCATACTTGCAAAAGCTGATTTTGAATGTTCTTTTCTTCTATTGTTTAATTCAGCTTTGATTTTTTTTAAAAAAAAGTTAATGAGAATTTAAAAAAAAAAACTTTAACTTCTTGTTTAACTGCTTAATTTTGTAATTTTCATGTTTTAAAATTTCTTCCGCCATTATATTATATTCACTATTATAATTGCAATACATTAACATTGCCTTTGTATTAACAGTTGACAAAAATTCAAAACAAGCTCATCTTGTTTACCTGCTTTATTTTTCTTTGATTACCATTTTATGAATTTCTTGAATAAAATCCACTGGCTCTGTACTTCCAATATATTAATATTGCATTTAATATTAACAGTTGATGCAAATTCTAAAGAGTATTCCAACATCGAATTCACAATCTACGATGAAAATTCTTGTCCGGTGAATGGGGAAGATCTTTCGAAAGCACTGGAAGGCCTGGTTATTACAGAAAAGAGCGAAGATTTCAGTCTCCATCACAACTATTTAGAAGGAATCGATCTCACTCTTGCTGATATGATTGTGTTTCCGTGTGTGCATTATTTGTTAGTGAGTAGGATACTTTTTTTTATTCAATGACAATTCAATGTTTTGCATGGAATTTATTATTCATAATAATTTTTTGTATAAAAATGATCTATTGTTATCATGTTTCCACAGCTTGATATAAAATAATTATTGTGTTGCATAAATTATTAGGTTACATTATTATGAAGCATGAACTGTATGCATTAACATTTTATAATTTATTTGATGAAACATGCACATTTATTTTTGGTTTACATTATAATATTTTTCTATGATTCATTGAGCCATAATTTTTACTCATTGTTAAAGACGAGCACCTGGCTTCTTGAAACTTCCATGAATTACACACGAAAAACACTCTTCAACATTGATTTATTAACAAAACAGCTCACCGACCTCTTGGCTTACAAAGTTAGTTATATGTATACAAAACAATTCAGCAATAATTTGCATAAACATAAGATAGATTTCTTTTAAAACATAAACTCACTAAAATTTAGAACAAATTCGTAGGCAAAACTTTTAAGAATTAACACTCATTGTATACATTTACAAGTTCGACAATTCAATTTTTTGCGTGAAATTTACGATTGTTCATATTTTTTGTATTGATATGATTTGTTATGTTTTGTATAGACATGACATAAGACAACTTTCTTATCTTAAAAAGTACTAAATGTTAATTGACTGTTAAAAAATTACCATGGGGTGATGCAAATAAAGGTCTTGATTATAAAAAATGCTGACATTTTTATTCAAGAGAAAATACTTAAAATTCATTGGGTTATAACATGCCCTGACTGACATGACAAAATTGAGACACAGATTTTGAGTGGCCTTATATTATTACATTTGCTCTTAACTGGTATGCATTTCAAGTCTAGAATTTTTTTGTAATCAATATAACATTCTGATGTGCCAACCAGAAAGAAAAAAATTAAGAAATTTATAAATAGTGAAATGTTATAAATATTTATTAGCGTGACTGACATGACTAATGTGACAGACATGACAAAGTTTTTATGTTCTATATATAACTCAAATTTTAAATTTAATGCTCAAATTTTTTACGAACTGTTTATTTTGAGGTTTAAAAAGAGAAAATAAAGTGTCAAGAATTTTTGCCGCATAGATTTTGCTTAAAATAAAAAAGTTGAAATTTAAAAAATGATGTCCATGGTGCATTTTCGTGGAATCAACCAATAATGTAACATAATTTTTATGTAGCATAAACTGTATGCATTAACATTGTATAATTTATTTGATGAAACATGAGCATTTATTTAATTCTTGATATACATAGAATATTTTTTAAACAATTTATTAAGTCTTTTAAAATTTTAATTTTTTACTCATTGTGAGTAGTTTAAAAGTCGGGCATGAAAGTGAAAACAAAATATGACAAACCAAAATGTGCAACTTAAAAAATATTCATCAAAACCTTGGAATGTAAGTAGTACATTCAAGAACAATTGTTTAGAGATCAACTATTTTTCTTACATTGAATCAAAAATCAGAATTTTTTTGTTAAATTTGTTTTTAAATTTGTCTTATTTGTTATGATTAAACTACTTTTTTTTATGAAAAGTACTTATTTGTAATTCAATTTAAGGAAACTTTTATTAACAATTTTTATTTTGCTTTTTTTTTCCAATATTAAATATACTTTTTTTAGCCTTATATAAAAAAAGGAAGTTTTCTTTTTGTCCTATTTTTTTAATAAAAATTTTCAATAGAAGTAGTTATTCTATTTTTTATTGGACAAATGATTCATTTGAGCTTAGCTTCATTAAGAAAGTTAAAATATTAATTAAATATAAGAATAAACTTTAATTTATGTTATAATGGCCAGATTTATATTTCAAATACATTATTTCTAACTATATTTAATGTCTTTTTCTATTAGCATTAAAATCTATTTTTAAATCTTGAATAAATAATCAGTAAAAAATATTTTGCTCAGAAACTCTTGAATTATCCATTAATTTTGTGTTATATTTCAATTCCAGAAACAAGTTTCCGTCCAATGCGCTCCCCACTTACCACATGTGGTACAATGGTACCAAAGGATGCTATTGAATAAAAGTATCAAATCAGCAGCTGAAACGTTAGGATTATCTTTGAAAAACATCTTCAATCAAGACGTGGAGGTAGAGACTGATTCCATCGTTGTACCTGAAGTTGATAAAGATAGTTTGTATAAGAGGTAAAAAACAGAGAAATTGTTTATCTATAGTATTTTATATTCATTGTTGTTGTGAATATAATGCAATTAACTTTTTTGCTTGCATCAAAATCTTGTTTCGAGATGTTTCAAAGGTTTCGTGTTGTTAAAGAATCTAGCTTGATGAATTAGTTGTTTCTGCATGATTTTTGGAAAATAACAGTCCTTTGCTGTGTAGTATCATTTGTGTTCCTTAAGAAGACAATCAGTGCCTTTTTTTAACTGTTCGTAGCAGTTTAATGACAGTGTCCAAAATAACCTAATTGTTGTTTGGAAATACTCATTGATTACAATGGATAAGAAAGCTATGGAGAGGAAAAAGGGGGTTTAGTTTTGAATTCAAAATAAAACTTAAAACTGAAATCTTGAAATTTATTAGTTTAGAGTTTGTTTATATTTTATTATTTATTTTTTATTCAATTAAAAAAAATTGCAATCATGAATGGAAATTTTAAATACATAGACTTGCTTAGTTAGTTCTTAAAATGATGCAATGTTGAGCTTGATACTTTTTTGTTTTTATTAAATCTGCTACTAATTGAAAATTTTCTTTTTCAAATCTTTTGTACAAAAGTAGACAACCTTGAAAAGGATCCTTGTTTGAGATTGTTATGATTAGTTATTGTAGGTCAACCTGTACAAAAGACTTAAAGTATCAAATTTTGTCCCCTGATCAACTGATCTTCTTAGATACGGATTGCTCACACTTTACAAAATGACTTATTGATTCTGTACTGCTCTACAATATAAATAGTTCATCTGTTTCGTGAACCATTTAAAACTATTTCAAACTTGGTTTAATCTTTAAAACAATCATTATTTGTTTATAATTTGTATTTAATTCATTAAACCAAACTGATAACTAGAAGACTATTACTTTATTATTTTTTATTCAATCAAGTAAACTGAAGACCGTAATCTTAAAATGATTGCTTTCATTATTACTCTTTTGTATCTTGATTATATTTTAAGCAAAAAAGGAACATAACTTTCTACTGTTAAGATCTTTGCTATAATTTAATGGTCATATTATAGAATATTTATTAAATTAATTCTATGACACAGATAATTATATATTGATAACTATAATTTTACTTTACCAATAACTTTTATATTTGTAACTTATTTTAATTTGTTTTAATTGTTTTGTTAACAGAGACCCTTCCTACACAAAGATGAAAATAAAACAAAAAAGGCCTACTGGAGTACTGCAACTTCTCAAAGTGAGATGCCTTTTTTTGGTGTAAAAAAATTAGTTAAAATGATAATGAACTTTTAAACATTTATTCCATATATTTCACTTGATTGTTAGGTTTTTA
The DNA here is from genome assembly GCA_023701765.1 of Hylyphantes graminicola. Classification (NCBI taxonomy): domain Eukaryota; kingdom Metazoa; phylum Arthropoda; class Arachnida; order Araneae; family Linyphiidae; genus Hylyphantes; species Hylyphantes graminicola. The sequence continues at coordinate 3,546,109 of CM043119.1, read as the reverse complement.
CTTTTAAGAGCAGCTACTATTTGGTAAGTATATGAACTAAGTTACAGATTAAAAGGAAATATATGATAGAAATATAGCTATTTCATAAAATAGTACGAAAACAAAAACAGTACATGCAGATTTTCATATGCCTATGTCACAGATATACAAGCCTTGAAAAATTGATTTTAAAACTTTATTTAAAATGAAAATTTAACTTGAAAGAATGTTTATATTTGTGTTATAAATCAGTTTGGATTGAAATCCTAGTTTTGATTAAAATGATGTTTGTTTGATGAATCAATATATGGAATTATGAAAAGGGCAAAATCTATGGGTTTTTTTTTGCATAAATATTCTACTCATTTTTAACTTACTCATTTATTGATTAACTAAAAGTGTTGTTGTGTGTATGGCAATGAAAAGTTAAGTTTTATTTTTTAGAAAAAAAAATATATTGGTATTATAAAAAAATTATAATATCAATCAGGCTGTTAAAAACTTTTTTTAGTGTAAAATACATGAAATTACAAGACATACATATTACAAAACATTTTGTATCCCCAGAAAATTTTTAACTTTTGTATTTTGTACATTAGTTTGTAATTCATGTTTTCAGAATACTTGCATTGAAACATATAAGGTTTAATTAAGAACATAGATTTTATTTAGCAAATTTCATGTTAGTTCAAATTACGTCATTGACACTTTTTTGATAATTTCCTTGTTTATCGACAATTTTTACTGATTTTTTTTTGTATTTCACATATTTTAATGCAGTTAAAATAAAATAAATTTTCAAAATTATTTCTGTAACCCTAAATTTCTAATATTTGATATGATATATTAGTTTCTTTATTTTTAAAGTTAGTTTAATTTGTTGTATTTAAAGGAATCCAACATTCATACAGTAAGTGAAACTGGCTATTGTACGACATTGGATTGGGAAACTTTGCCTTCACTTCTGCATCCTGCCCATGGTAACACATTTATTTTGAGGTTAATCATTTTGGAAGTGACAAGTAGAAAATCTAAAACAAAAATTACTATTGTCGTAAAAATTATGATTTTTTTGTAGTCTGTTTAAGGTAAAGAAGTACCATAACTTTCCTTTGAAGTTTAGTTGAACTTTAGTTGAGAAAAATGCAATATTATGCTCGTTTTTTTGTCACATTTAATAAATAATTAATGTTTTTTGGTCTTACTTTGATTATTTAACAATGCAATTAATATGAAAGTTTAGGCAAGTATCCCACATCAATATAAAGATACAGAAATGGAACTGTATTTTTTACTAATTATAGTTACAGTTATTAAATAGTCCCTTTTCTAATTTACTATAAGTACTAAAGGAACATTGATTTACTAAAATGGAGCTATCCTAAACCCATGTTAACCTAAGAAGAAATAGTGTTATTTTTTTCCCAAATGACATCAGAACTTATCAAACTGCGTGTAATTAAACTTAAAAGTGGGAACTCCAACAAAAGATGTTTTTCAAATTGTTTTGAGTTAAGTGCAGGGTTGGCATGGTTTAAATCAAATGGTTTAAACCGTGATTTAAACCAAATGGTTTTTTTCCAAAAAAAACCCAAAGTGGTTTTTTCCCCCCAAATTTTTTAGCCGAAACATTAGAATATGCAAAACACAGATTCACTAATAACTCTTCGGTGTTACTCTTGTTATGAAATATTCTGCTAGAGTTTGTAGTGACTTTCAGAAATTTTCCTTTTTGAGAGTGATTTTGTAAAAGATGTGTTTGCACCATATTGGCCAGTTGATATAAAAAAGTTTAACAGTAACGTTTTTAGCGAAGTTGAACTCATTCTGACTGCTAAAGCAACAACAGCTAACTTTGAGCTCATTTTTTCCTCTTTTGGCCAAGTGCAGTCTAAATTGCATAATAAGCCTGGGATCGAAAAAGCTGCAAATTTGTTGTTCAAAATGTGAATTGTAGTGGTCCTTGATCATAATTAATTTGTATCTAAAAAGTTTGGAATTATATTACTTTAGTTATCATTTTGATTTGAATTTATAACTATATAATTACTTAATATGAAAGTCTTAGAAAATATTCAACATTAAAAAGAAGGTACAGAAACAATTATATTTTTATCAATTATAAAATTATAACTTTACTTACTATTTAACTATGTTTAAGTGTTAACTATAATTAAAGTTACAGATTTTTAATGTAGTTTATTGACTTCAATGTCTGATTTTGACAAAATTGGTTTTGCATTATCATGTCGTTACAAGTTGTTTTCGGTTCTTTTTTCAAAAATTTGTTTGTAAAAAATTCATTTATTTTATTCTTAGTTTAATTATATAAAGTTATAATTAACAAAAAAGTTTTGGAAAATATTTCCCAATTAAAAATCCGAATAAAATGGGTACTGCATAATAAATAAATTATAAATTGTTAATTTTAACTTTACTTCTCAATTATGTTTGAGTATTAATTATTAACTGTATTTTTATATAGTAATATTTAACTATATCTATTCAAAAATGTAGTTAACTGTCAAACATAGTTAAGTTCAATTTCATAATTTCTAAATTTTTCCATTTTGGTGCCTTTCTTTTAAATGTCGGATGTTTTTGAAGTTATTTTTAATTATCATTTGATTTCTTTACCTTATAAACTTGTTTCCTTTTAGGGGATTTGCCACAAAAGCGCATCGAGAGGAAGTGCCAGCAGATTGAAAGCATGGTGTCAGCCACGCTGAAAGTTGCAGTGGAAGGGCAAACAATTGTCGAATTTTGTGCAGGTGGCGTAAGTTGTTGGATTATACTTTAAAACTTCTCTCTTTAAAATATTGTTTGTTCGTTTTTTAAAAGATTTTAAAATTTCTTTATTTTTTTAATTCTTTACCTTTTATGACAATGCCTCATTTTATGCCTCAAATGTTGATATATCTGTAAAACGAATTATAATGCAGTTGCGTTGCAATCTTGCTTTACTCTTGCAGTTGCGTTGCATACTTATACTTTAAAGGATCAATTTACAAAATATTTCCTGACACTATATGTAAAATATGTAATACATCTGAAAATGAAACCTGTAAACACATAATTTTAACTTGTCCTGTTTATGAATCCTTCAGAAGAAAATACTTTATTAATTCTAACAATCTTTCAGTATTTTTAAAATTTCATAACAAAAACTATTATAATATTTATAACTACTTAATATCAGTTTTAAAATTCAGACAATATATATTAAGTTTCGATGATACTGACAATTAGTTTACTTCCTTGTGTCTCTTTGTATGTATATAAGTGTTTGTTTGTATTTCATTTGTTTGTTTTTTATAGGTATCCTTGCAATAGATTTATGTTAATATTATGAAACATTTTATTGTAATAACCATTGCCAACCATTGTAAACGGGCTTAGGCCCATTGCAATAAATTTATTATCTATCTATTTTATGTTTTGTTTTTCTTTAATGTCAAGCTTTCTTTAATGTTAACTGTATAATTTCTATGCACTCAAAGCATATTAGTTTTGAAGAGATCAGTTTTCAATGTAATAATCTATTTTATGAAGTTAATTTTGTTTTAAACATAACTGTATCAGAAATTTGCAATTCTTCAATGATTACACAATATAAAAATCAATTAAGTAATAAATTCTATATGAAGCCATCTAAATGTATTTATAAATTTTTCTAAAATTGCAGGGCCATGTTGGTCTCCTTCTTGCATATTTCCTACCGAAATGTAAGGTAAGTAAACCATTCAAGAAAAGTTTTTTTTATTGAAAAAATATTTCCCTCAAAAGTTAATAAACCTTCATAAAGTATTAGTTTAGGTATACCTTGAATGTGGTATTTTGTTATAAGATTTTGTTTGTGATATTTTCTTCCCCTCCCAATATATGTTCAAATATTATATAATATAATTTCTAGGAATAAAATCCTTAGGTAAACTTGTGGACCTGTTATATATAGTTTTTAATTCTTACCCTTTTTAGTATTTTTAACTATCTGTTATCCCTTAAATATTCCCAACAAAAGAATGTAACATGACATAAAAGTACAAGTTTTTTTTTATAGAAGGTTTAAAATTGCATAATTCTATTTTGAAATCATAGTTATATTTTTTTAACTTAAGAAAATAAGTATTAAGTCCCAGAGCAAATTTTTCAAAAAATAAATTTAGTTTATTTAATTGAAATTATTTTTATTTGAAATAATTATATTTAAATGTGTTATTTTTTTAGGTTATTCTTATTGAAAACAAAGAATCTTCCATATCTCGAGCTATATCTAGAGCTGAAGAATTGAAGTTAAAAAACATATATTTTTATCAGGTACATTCCATAATATTGACTAATGTGGAAGATTTCCCATACTTACTATTTTAATGTTAAGTTCTTTCATAACATATTTTAGTTGAAACTCAAATATTGGTTTGGTTTGGTTTGGTTTGAATTATCGTCGCACTAGAGCAACACGAGGGCTATTGGCGACGGGCGTCGTATTTTAGAACCACAGTCAGGTGACGAGCCAACACCTGAATAGGCACCCAACGCAACCGTTAAGGGCGACATCGTACGCAGCGTTAGGACTTTGAAGGATATTTAACGTGCACTCCCTTACACGGGGTATTATTCGTCGGACATTTTTGGCTGCACGGGCCGTTTATAGGTCGGCAGCTATTTTGACGATGCCCGGACCCGAACCTGGGACCTTCCGCATGCTAAGCGAGTGCTTAACCGACTGGGCTCCCCAGCCCCCTCAAATATTGAAAAATATACTTGCTATTTAAGGGGAATTGGAGGTATCTCACCCACGTTAATTTGCCTAACTTAAGGAACATTTTTCTCAGGAACTATATGAGATATCATTATGAACTTTGTATAGTTCGTTCCTTGCATTTCCTTACATCTTTTGATTTAAACTGAGGATATTTCAAAGCATAAAAAAAGTACTTTTACAGTGATTTTTTAAAAAATATGTATTAAAAAACAAAAAAAGTCAGATTCAAAGCATTTTGAGCAGAGATATTTAAAAATTCCTCGGTTTAAATCAAAGAGCTATTAATGAGGAAGAAATAATAAAACAAAACATGTTGATATATTCTATGGTCCCTGAGAAAACTTTTCCTAACTGTTGAAACACCTTATATTTATAGAAACCATAAAAAAAAAATGTAAGGTGTAGGTAAGAACCGATGTTCAGAATGTCTCAAAAATGCTTCTAAAAAGAAAACGACTAAACAGAAATTGTTTATCTTAAACTAAAGCTTAAGATACATAGAATAAAATAAAAAAAATCAGAAATTCTGCATTTATGACCCAAACACCTATCTGACTCCCCTTAAAGCTTTTTTTATGTAAAAAACAAGATTACAAGATTGGGTAACTTAAAAAAAGCTTTAGCAATGTAGCAGTTTAAACTATTTATCAAAACTTCTGCTTTTTTTAGCCTAATATTTTAAAGTTTTATCTTTTTTAATCTAACGTTGTCAAACAATGTAAATTTTTTTATGTACATAAAAAGTGTTAATGTAACATCTTTAAATCCAGATGACAAAATTCTAAATATGTAATAGGATTTTTCGATTCAATTTCATGTTTGAATTCAATTTAAAATTTCTTGTTTCAATACATAATTTACCAGGGTTGAATAAAAAACAGATTTTTTTAAAAAAAAATCCCAAAGCCTGTTTTTTTTTTCAAACCAGGTTTTTTTGGTTCAAACCAGGATTTTTTGGTTCAAACCAGGTTTTCTAAAAAACTTTTCTGATATTTAACTAGTTCGTGTTTTTGCAGAACTCTAATGATGTTTATATAAATTTCACTTTATTTTAAGGTTTCCTTTACCAATAAGCTTAAGATACGTAGTTGGATTAGATACGTTCCCCATGTTTTTAAATTTGATATTTTATTAATATAGATCTAATTTTTAAAACTTTTTATTTATACTGTCTGGCCTATATTGCCGGCACCTCTTTTACACAATTGCTCTCAAAAAGATATTTCTGAAAGTCACTACAAGCTCTTGGCACAATATTTCATAACAAAAGTAACCAAAGAGTCATTAGGGAACCTATGTTTTGCATATTTTAATGCTTCTGCTAAGAAATTCTATAGAAAAAAGAGCACTTTGTTTTTTGTTGTTGAAAAAGAAACCATTTGGTTTAAACGATGCAAACCCTGCTTCTAATACTTTTGTTGCTTTCACAAAATATAATCTAAACACCCTGTTTGTATGAGCAATCAAGATTTCTTTTGTAACTATTAAACAATTGTGTTTCCAGTGCAATCTGGACTACTTCAAAGGATCCTTCGATCTCGGGATAGCCCTCCATGCTTGCGGAGTTGCGACAGATCTAGTCATCCAGCAGTGCATACAACAAAGTGCCTCCTTCGTGTGTTGTCCTTGCTGTTATGGCGGAATGCAGAACACACACTTACTGAGATACCCTCTTAGTAAGAAGTTCCGGGATTCCACTATCTCATATGAGGTGAGTTGTAATTAGGTTTGAGTTTTTGAAATACAGTATAACCCGGTTATAGCGTCATTCATGGGACAACAATGTTTACAATGTTATAAACAAGTAATGTTATGAAGAATGTTTTGAATTTATAAAGTATAGGAATTTATGAACTATGTACTTATTTTATAATCAAAGTTATGAAATGACAGTAAAACCTCCGAATACCGGACACTCGCGGTGCCGGACATTTTGTCCGTTATTTGGAGGTGTCCGTTATTGGGGGGGGGGGGGTAATTTTTTTTTTTTTTTTTGAAAAAAAAAACATCACTGAAGGAAAGGTTAAAATTACTAATTAATCTAAAGGAAATAAATTTATTTCCTTTGATTTATAATAAGTGTTAATTTTGATTGTATTTTAAAATCTATGCAACTCAGCAAGATGGTTGAACGTTCTTTTGAAATTTTGCCGCCATTATAAATTTTGTCTTTGAAGCACGAAGTTCTGTTCGGAAAGATGTGGTAAAATAAACCAGTCTTATCACAATTAAAAATGTTTCGATCCTCATACCCTTCACACAATTGTTTAAGTTTATTAATCCAGTCGGCAACTTGAGTGGGGTCCACAGACTTTTATTCGCCGCTAACTGCTTTGAAAAAAATATCATGGTTTATCTGCTTTTTTCCAACTTTAAAACGTTCTGCAGTAGATCGCACACTTAGCTTTTCTTTTTCAGCAACATCCATTTTTTCTTTTAACGTTAACCTTTTCTCTTTAAACACATTATTTTACTTAATCTAAATCAGCTCTCGTTACTCGTTAGCAACTCGACTTTTTAGGATTATGAGCAATTAGAAATCGGACACAACTCCTGGCAAGCGGTCAAACAGGTTCGCGAAGTGGAGAGGGGTGATTGCATTCACTCCCTCTCAATTCTCGGAAAGGGAAGGTTTCGAGAATAATGGGGGAAATTGACATGGGGCGTGTAAAAACCATTGTAAAGCTATGGTGGTCATTCTAAGGTTACTAGAAGGTCATAGAACAGTCACCAATACGTAGTTTGACGATAAGAAAATGAGGGTGCAAAAATATTTGGATGCAAAAATGTGTTTTATTGGGATTGATAGCCGAATTAAATAAAAAAAAATTAAAAAATGCGTCCGCTATTTAGAGGGTCCGTTATTTAGAGGGGATTACATTAAGTAACCTATGTTAAGGGACTGGGACTTGAGAAAATGTCCGTTATTTGGAGGTGTCCGCTTTTTAGAGGTGTCCGTTAGAGGAGGTAACACTGTATCTTGAATAGATTTTTAACGGCTATTAGCTGTACTTAAATCAAAATTAATTTGTAAACTAATAGTAGTGAAGGACAATATTTTAGCAAACTACTGAAAACCTAGTAACATAGCTAATCACTTAGTGAAATACCCTTTTAGTAAAGACTTTTGGGATTTAAATATCTTGTATGATGTGATTAGTACTTCAGTTTAAGTTTTTCAAGTATAACTTTTTCATGATACTCAAACTCTTTTACAACGACAACTCGTTTATAATGCCATAAATGTATAGTCTCTTGGATTATTACATACATTATCAGATTTAATATAATTACAGCTACCATTTTAAGATCATAACTGTTTACTTGTTAAGCAAATAAAATTATCAATAATAATTTAAGCCATTAACTGCTGCATGTGTCAAATTTTATGAAACAGTTATACCTTAGGCGTTAAAAGATCATTCATGGCAAAAAAGATTATGACTGATTATATAACACTTGAGCATAACCATTACCAATAAAACATAACTATTAACATATTTTACCAAATGTTGTGACTTTAATGTTATTGAGTGTACTGGCTGCGATATCTGTTTCACATTTCTGTTGCTCTAAAGTAACAGTCAAACTCTGTTGCAACATCATCGTTTACAAAGACAACTCTTATGTTATATAACATGCTTATAATGACAATTTTTAATTAACTCTTTGATTATAATGTTAAAATATATGTTTGTATAATGTTCAAAATCCCTCCTTAAATAAAAATTTCATTATCACTATTTAAATTCTATATTAATAATGCTGTGAAATGTTGTAATTCAATATTTATTTCTCGTTTAAACAAATTAGTAACCGGAGAAGGAGATGTACTATGTTTTACTTTTAGCCTTTTTTTTTTAACCATGTTTTTCGTATTTTAATTTAACTACAACAAACATTATTTATTTCTTGAAAAGACATGATTCCACATTATGATACAAAAAGAAAATATAACTTTTAAGAAAAATCTATGCAGAATTGAAAAAAAATTATTTGAAATAAGTGCAAGTTTAACTTAGTGAGAGAAAAAAATCCAAATGGAATCATTGGGAGTGAAAGGTTTTTAAACAAGTCTAAGTTTTGTACTAAGAAACTTGTTCCCCAATTTTAACCGATTCACAATGAAAAATAAAATTTGGCGTAACCATTTCTGATTTTCCACCTGTTTCTGCATTTTTATATACTTTGCTTACACAGCATATTTCTCAGAGCCATTTTTTTTCGGCACCATCTAGGCGGTTCTTGTTGCCAATTAAATTCCGACGCACGGATTACAATGAATCTGAGCTGTCTGTGGATATTAAAGTATGCCCAAATTTTAATTTTGTTGAGAGAAAACAAACCAAATGGGCCCCCAGGGATCTTCTACATGACACATAATCATATGACATGCGTGCCCAGAATTGTCCCATCCAGAAAATCCGACGACTCAGGCGGGGATTGAAATTGCGATCTTGGGCTTACGGACCCTTAAACCTCTCAGCCGCATGATAAACTTGTTGATTTGTCCATTTCACTCTAGTTTTCCTCTTGCATTTCAGCAATACACCCTTCTTGCTCGGTGTGCAGACAGAACTGAAGTGAACACACCTACTGCGGAAGAAGGTAAGCCTTTGTTTGGAAATTACTTTGTTAAAATTGCATGTCTTTAAAAATAATTTTTGTTTATACGATTGGTTTTGAACCACAAAACTTTGTTCTGGGCTTGTTTATGCTGAAAGGATCATAGGAATATTAAATCAACACATACAATTTGCTCTTAGTATATTGTTACGATCAAATATTTTTTTTGTCTTAAAAATAAATTGAGCAGAACACACCACCATGGTACGGTAATGTTGATGAGGAGAACTACCTGTGGCGTGGCAATGCGAAGCACCGCTACTTAGCCACTGGGCCTCAAAATTACACTTAAAATAACTTCTTTATTGAGTGGTCATCGTAAGTCGCATAGTGTTTATCACCACTAATTTTTTTTCTATATTTGTAGGTGAGACTTGTATGGGACTAGTTGACATGGACAGAGTGTATTGGGCTGAGGAAAATGGCTACGATGCCACGTCGACCCACTTGAATCCCTTATCTTGTTCCACAAAACACAATCTGCTCATTGGGAGGTCACCCAAGTGGAAACGCAAACAAAATAAATGAATAAAGTACTATATTTTTACATTTAAATAGTTTATTTTCACCCTTCATTACATTACAAGTTCATTATTTCAGAGTTGCTAGGATGTTCCTTTATTTACAGAGTCATACATTTAGTGCCAATTTAGTTCCCTCCAGTACAATAGCAATTTGCTGTGCTTTCACCAAAAACTCGATCCTGACTACAAAACACAACTTGTTCATTGGTAGGTCACCCAACTGGAAATGTAAATAAAATTAATGAGTAAAATCGTGAAATTTACGTTTGAATGGCTTTATTTAAAGTCTCTGGGCTATTGGAATTATTTACAGAGTCATCGTTTAAGTGCCTATTTAGTTGCCTCTAGTCTGCTAATTGTTGGGAGATAAGCCAAGTGGAAATGCAAACAAACTTAATGAAAGAAATAGTGTAGTTTGGCATTTGAGTAGCTTTATAATATTTCAATTCGCTAGGTAATTAGAATTATTTACAGGTTCATTGCTTTAGTAACGATTTAGTTCTTTCTAGTCCTTTAATATAGTCGTTGGGAGATCAGCCAAATGGAAATGTACGGAAAATTAATGAATAAAATAGTTTATTTTTACATTTGAATAGTTTATTTCACGTTGCCAAGATGTTGGATTTATTAATAGAGTCATTGCTTCACTGACACTTTAGTAAAATAATCTGCTTGAATATATATTTTTTATTAGTTCTGAATTGCAGGATTTATTAAAAATTAATTGGCTTTTCTGGATGGGAAAATCTTGGGCACGCATGTCATATGATTATGTGTGCATGTAAAAGATCCCTGGGGGCCCATTTAGCTTGGATTCACTCGGCAAAATTAAATCTTGGCCTACTTTAACATCCAAAGAGAGCTCAGATTCATTGTAATGTATGCGTCAAAGTTGGTAGCGAGAGTCGCCTACATGGTGCCACAAGGAAATGGCTTTCAGTTCTGGGGGAATATGCCGAGTTGTTTGCAAAGGCTTGACCGCCAAAGTTGCTGCCCCATTAGGGGAAACAATTCATCATAATAACAGTTATACTTTATTTTATATTTAAATATCCAAATTCTCAGGGTTACCACCAATAACTAATACGAACTATTTTCAGCCGTTAGCAACTATTTTGCAAAAACATAAAGTTAAAAGCAATTATTTTTCACTGCTTCGACAAAAAAAAGAAATTTAATGCATTTATTCCGGATATTTTGGTTCATTTTTTTTTTCAAACGTAAGTGAAATAATATAAGCCCAAAATTTGGTGGGAAAAATCTTTTAAGCACATTGTTCTTGCAAGATCTTTTTCTGATATTGGTAATAGTTCTTTTTAAAAATTGTAAAAAAAAGGAAGTTCTAAGGAAGGAGAAAACAAAACGGATTCGATTGTCCCTAATGTTGATGGATAAATTTAGGAACAGGAAACTGTCCTGGTGTTAGGAAATTGTCTATTTTTTCAGTTTCCGAAGTTTTGATTTTACTGAGAATTGGAAAAGCTTTTTGTGGCAAATTCAACTTTTTCCTATTGGATCAGTCGAGTCGGATATTTAACCCTTTCAGTCTTAACTTATTATTTTTATTGTAGAAAGCTAAATTTTGTGAAAATTACACATAATACATCCAGAATGTTGTGTGAAAAGCAACGGGGACAAATCTTATTTTTTTTTAACTAGAAATTTGGAATCGTAACTTTTGAACAAAGTTGAATAGTATAACAATAATTTTTTGAAACTTTATTTGTTAAAAATAGTAAAAAATCATTTTTTAAACATTTAAAAACGCAAGCATGAAGAATTTCAGACAAAAATTATTAATTTAGAGAAAAATCGCAAGTTCGAAGTTTAATGATTCCAAATGGAATAATTAGGAGTGAAAGAGTTGAAATGAGTTTTGGTGGTAAGATAATTGGCGATCCCTCTTTTATATTTTGGTTTTGAGTTGAATGAACAGTAGCGGATTTAGGTTTGAGGACGCTCTAGGTCCGAGACGATATGGTGCCCTTCTTCTGTTGTAAGTGTGTGTGTATATAAATTAATGAAAATAATAAGAAGAAATCTAATTCAGGTATAAATTAAGCATGTATTTTTGTAACATAATTAATCATTTTAGTCATAATTTTAGTCATCTTAAAAATTTTGACGCCCCTCAAAATTGCCTCCCTAGACCCGGGCCTTCTGTGAATGAACGGCGCACTAGAACTACACGAGGGCTATTGAGAGGGCTTCCTAATTTAAAACCTCGATCAAGTATCGAAAACGGCGCCTGAGCTTTCTTATATACAGGGTGGTTATAAAATAACTCTCGCTATTCGGAGTGGTCTGTAGCTCGAATGAATAATCCAAATGCATCAAGAATTGAGACACTTACTAGTCAAGTAGGGAGGAAAATAATGGAATCGTAAAAAAACAAACTCGTCCCTTGACCAGGGTTTGACTTACGAAGCGTAATTGGATGTGTTGGCCGTAATTAGCCATAATTGGTTATGCCTCGAAATTTAGAACCTTGGTCAAGAGACGAGTTTCTTTTTTATGATTCCATTCTTTTTCGAAAAAAAGAAACTTGTCTCTTGACCAGGGTTCTAAATTACGAGGCGTAATTAGCTGTGTTGGCCGTAATTGCCATAATTGACGACCCCTCGTAATTTAGAACCCTGGTCAAGAGACGAGTTTGTTTTTTATGATTTTTTTTTAGGATTCTATCTTTTTTATAATTCCATTCTTTTTCCCCCTTCTTGATTAGTAAGTGTCTCGATTTTTGATGCATTTGGATTATTCATTCAAGCTACAGACCACTCCGAATAGCGAGCGTTATTTTATAACCACCCTGTATGTATCAACGGTCTGTGCAGCATGAAAAGTCTGACGAATAATACCTCGTGTACAGAGAGGGAGCACGTTAAATAGGATCTAAAGTTCGAACATATGTATTGTAAATCACCTTCAATAGTTGCGTTGGGTGCCTTTTCATCCGTCGGCTCGTCAATTGACTGAGGTTCTAAATTACGACATCTGTCGCCAATGTAGCTCTAGTACGACAATCAACTTAACCTAAATCCTAATCCTATTTGAGGAGTTTGACACATAAAAATAATATTAATATTATTTATAATAAGAAAAAGTTAAAACATGCGATCTTTAAGCCAAAAGGAGTTGTTTTAAACTAATAAGTCCGCAATAGAATCTCATACTATCGCCTTTAGTATAGTTGTTTAGGGGCACCTTCAGATGTCGGATCATCACTTGATCTTGATAGTGAATCTGAATAGCCCCCTTTTCAATAGCCCTCGTGCAGCTCTAGTGCGACGTACATTAAACTCAACTCAACAACTTCCTTCGTGGGGCTGGGGAGCCCAGTCGGTTAGGCACTCGCTCAGCATGCGGAAGGTCCCAGGTTCGGGCATCGCCAAAGTAGCTGCCGACCTATAAACGGCCCTTGCAGCCAAAAATGTCCGACGAATAATACTTCGTGTAAGGGAGTGCACGTTAAATATCCTAATGCTGCGTACGATGTCGTCACTTGACTGTGCCGGCTCGTCACTTGACTGTGGTTCTAAAATACGAAGCCCGTCGCCAATAGCCCTCGTGTAGCTCTAGTTCGACGATAATTCAAAACCTAACCTAACAACTTCCCTCGTTAACAACCGTAAGTAGCTTTCGTGGGACGTTAATTCAATAACCAATTCTAACTTTTTTTTTTTTTTTTTGTATGTTTCACTTACCGTTAACAGAAGAAACCGCCTCTCGCTTTTCCCCCAAGCCCCAATTATTTCGTATAATAGATCCAACAACAATTATTTTATGGGTCCCGAAACCAATTTGGCTTTTCCATTTCCAATCCGCAAAACCGCTTTACTATACACATAAATACTCGACTTATTCTACAACAGTAAAGAATATATTTTTATTGTATTCGCCTAATTCCATGGTTTTCCGAGGTAAGAAATAATACCTTGTTTCCTTTTTTGTACCTGTTGTTAAGTATTAAAATCTTAAAATCAATGGAATTTTTTATTTTAATCAAGGTACCCCCTTTTAATTATGACACATTAAAGTTCTGTTATAGGGTTATTATTAACCAAATTAGTAATACCCATGGTACTTTGGGATTCAAGCAATGTGATTTTTTTTTTTGGGGGGGGGGGTAAATTGTTTATTAGAACCTTTTGCATGATTCTTCGATAATTTTTTTAAAAAAATCTTTTAATAAATAGTAAACAAGTATTTTTTATATTTAAATATTTGGATTAATTGCTATTAATAATTTCGATTTTTGACCCTTGTACAGTTTTAGAGTAAAAGTAGTATTGAGCAGAGTAAAGGTGATTTAAGAGTGTTGATATGTAACTTAACGGATCAACTTATTTTTTAACATGCATTCAATCTTATAATTCTTTCGTTAGAATATTAGGGGGCTGGGGTACCCAGTCGGTTAGGCACTCGTCCATGCAAGGTCCCTGGTTCCGGCCCGGGCATCGCCAAAATAACCGCCGACCTATAAACAGTCCGTGCAGCCAAAAATGTCCGACGAATAATACCCCGTGCAAGGGAGTGCACGTTAAATATCTTTCAAAGTCCTAACGCTGCGTACGATGTCGCCCTTAACAGTTGCGTTGGGTGCCTACTATGGTATCGGCTCGTCACTTGACTGTGGTTCTAAATTATGTTACCCGTCGCCAATAGCCCTTATGTAGCTGTAGTGCGACGACAATTGAAATCTAAGTCTTCAATCTAAAGAAGTGCAAACGGAAGATAACGGTGATGTAAAAAGTACCTTCCCATATCCTTTTCCCGATTGCAGTTCCGCTCCCGTCTATATTTGGGATTTATAAGGAGTTTCCCGGAGAGCACTGCCGGAAAAAACATCCGGATTTGGTTCTATTTTTGGATCATTTTTACGAGGAGAATCTCTAACGACAGAGGTGGTCATTGAGTTTTCGGGTCTGAAAACATGAATGGTTTGGTTTGGTTTTGAATGTTGTTGCGCAACTGAGAGCTCTCTGACACGACTAGGGCTACGGGCGGCGTACGGCGCGTCGTTTTCACCACCACAGGTCAGGGCACGAGTCCAAACCCCCACTCAAACCGCAAAAGGGCGCGTTAAGAACGACCCGTTAGGACTTGATAGGACTTTGAAGACACACCCCCATAACGGGGTATTATTCGTCGCTATTTTTTTGGCTGCAAACGGTGCCGTTTATAGGTCGCAGTTATTTTTGGGAAAACATGAATGAAATACAGCAAAGTTGAGTTTTTGTGAGTTTTACTTAACTTTTCTGTTTTTCTTTAAAAAGGATGCTTAAATCCGAATTTTCAATTGTTTAAAACCTATGGTAGTTCTATAAATAAATCAAAGCATAAATAAGAATATAATTGTTTTTTTTATATTTTAGTTTAAAATTCTTTTGTCCAAATTATGTAACAAAAATATAAACGGTATATACCACAAGTTCTACTTGGTTATTTTTAAAAATAGATTACACAGATTTCTAAAACTAAATGTAAAAAAAAGCCATCGAAACTTGCATTTATATATTTTGCAGGGAAAAACTTTTGTATGTTACTTTATTCTTACTTGTATGCTTGGTCTTAACCTGTTTACTCAAAAAATGACAAAAAAAAAAGAGAAATATGTATTCAATGTATCATTACGTTGAAAAGCTCATAAAGCATTTTAGATGCGTTGCGAAATCTGCAACACACGTAAATGATCCGTGAAAATGTTTTCATCCTTGCTACTCTTAAATTCCAAACTTTCTTCATCTTTAACACGAGCGAAGGCGAAACTCACTGAAGTTAACAATATTTGGAGGTGCCATGTATGACAATTTAATGCAATTTGGCCGTTTTTAAAACGATATAATCTCTCAATTCGTAGAGATATAAGAAATATAATTTTTTTGTTATGATAAGTATAAAAATATGATTATAGCATTTTAACATCTTCGCTCAAAGATACAACATACACATACGTGGACCTTTATATAATTCACGTCACGGCTTCATTTACAATATGTCTAAGTACTTAACTTTTGTATTATAAACTGAAAGGTTCATGCTTCTCAAAAATACTGATTTTTTAATTGCATAAAAATGACGTAAAAAAGATGGTCAAGCAAATTTGTGAAATCCTTATTGACATGCGGTCGATGTCAGCCGTCCGTACCCCCCTTCGAAAATCAGTTCTATCCATTCGATCTTAAAAATTCTTTTTTGTTGGAAAGGTATGACCTCGGAGAACCAACTTTCATACTCTTTGTCCGTCTGTCTGAACGATCGAATGGACATAAATCTACCATTTGTTAACGAATTCCCCATTGAATTAGCATTGAAATTCAATTTCGAGGTCATTTTAATCGCTGTTGCCAACTTAACAACGGCATGAGAAACTTAATTAATTAAAAAATATATAATTTGAGGCACAATTTATTTTGGCTATAAATCAGTTTGAAATGGCGTCAGAAATGTGATTATTTGTTTACTAAGTAAGTGGCAAGGCATATTTTTTTTGCGTACAATCCTGATTAGTTTTAATTTACATTTCCTATTTTAAGTGTATTTTGTTGTAGTTCCGTGTTTTTTGTTCTAAATGAATATTTAATTATTCGTAGAACTACAAATAAATCAAGCAGACGATAAGTAATATTAATTTTATTGTCTATAGAAAATTAATGAAAGTAGTTAATTTTGTCATTCAGAAGTTTAAATTAAGGCAGGATGTTGTGTTTAGTGACATTTATTCTAATGTGTTGACATTAATTCTGTGTCTAAATGTTTTGCAGAAATTGTTGTAAATGACGTTTACTGTTACTGTAACAAGGCTAGTTAAGTTCTTTTAGAACTTCTTGTTGATAATTCCACACCTTAAATTCCATTAAATTTTCGTGACCCTCAGCAAATGTTAAAAAAGGGCCTTTTTTTTACTGATAGGAGATTTTTGCCCCCTTTACAGCTGACGGCTTGACTTACAGTTCGAGTTGTGAATTGTATCTGCTTAATGATTCGTGCTGAATGCGAAAAACATCAAGTGTGCATAGAAAAAGATCACAATTTATCATCTTAACTTTACTGCTTTGCAAATTGCACTTTGACTGGCAACAATGGAAAATTCTAAGCCTCATTGTGTTCTTGAAAGATTTGTACGTGTGAGCTGGAGACACATAAATTACGCATGCATAAAATACAAATATGCAAGGAACGAAAAATCTTGTTTTCACTACATCAATTTTTTTTATAAAACAATTTTTAAAAAAATGATAAAATGCGAATTTGATAGATCAAATATGGAAATAAAATCCCTGAAAGGGAAAGAAAGTTAACTATTAATTGATTGAAGTTATTAACTATTAAATTAAGAGAAAGAAAGTTATTACCAATTATGATGATATTGGGAAATTACAACGTTGGTTTGAAAAATAGATTATTGTTTGTTAGTACACAAGTCAGAAAAACAACTATGACTCAATTTAAAGGTTATTTCAGAAACCACCCTATGGGTTCCACTTAACCTTTTAGGTTAAATGAATTACTTAGAAGACATTTTTAACCCTTTCAGTTCCAATGACAAATTGGCATCATTATTTTAGAATTTTTTTTTTCTAATCGTCTGTAGCCATTTGTGATATCAAAAAGCACATCATTCGATTCTTCAAACTTTTTTGTATCAGAAAATATTTTTTATTTATCCCAATAGATGGCAGTTACTATTAGTTTTTTAAATTATGATCAGAAACATGATGATGCCAAATGGCCTCACTGGGACTGAAAGGGTTAAACTTTTTTGTACACATTCGTGCATGCATTGCTGATGGTACAATGTATTATATTTAAGATACTTTTGTAGCGAAATAAAAAAAAAACTGCATGAAAATTATCTTAATTTTACTAGGCATACTATAATAAAACCTTGCAAGTTTTTACATAAATTAAACTATAGTCAAATTACCTGCTTCCCATTACCTTAAAAAAACCTATGATATTCGATCTTACGTAAAAAAAACCCCACCTGAATAATAAAATTAAGTTATTAAAACCTCTCTATGCGGAAAATTTCCTCACTAAAGACCCAGCCACTTATCCTTATTTAGGCCGCTTTAAACCGGGCAAACGGCTCATCCGATCCTGTTTTCCGTTAATTGGCCTTACTCCCGTTAATGAGTAAGACACCGATAAACCCGTTTAACGAGCAACTCCCTGAGTGGGTTTGATAAAACTGCAACTGCTACAGTAGAACATCGATTATCCGAAGTAATTGGGGGCCGGAGGTAGGTCGGATAATCAAAAATTCCCGATAATAGCGAACAACTTTCTTTTAATAGTAAAACTTGCAGTACATTGGAGCGGCAAAAGTCCTCAAATTCTTAATTTCTCATTTTCACAAACGTCTTAACTAAACGATTTTTCAGAATCGCCGGAGAATTCCGATTTCAGAACACTCTCAAAAATAACACTTTCATTTTTGACGATTCATGAATCCTCAAGCCTCATTTCGTTAATTTTGAGGATTGTTTCGTCAAGCTATGACGTGACTTTTGAGTAAGCGCGAATCCTTTCTTTAACGATCTTGATTTGACGATTCTGTATCTTGATTTTGAGGAAACTGAATTCGTATGCTGTACTCAAAAATGACGAAATATTTCTTTAGATTAACGAAATTCGAATCCTCATAAAAATGACGAATCAAATTTCCGCACTTTGAGGAAAGAAAAACATGGAGTATTTGCCAGTAAATGGATCGTCAAAATTAAGGAAAATTTCGTCGCTTTTTGAGTATTCATTTCTGAGAGTGAATCGCCGAATATTCCACACTTTAGCATCGCTGTAGGTAGACTAATGAGACTGGTTTCTTTGTGAACAACTGAGTGTGACCTTGTTGGCGATTTTTTTTTATTTTGGATTATAGGGGTGGTCGGTTAACAGAGAGTTCCGGATAAAAGAGGGACGGATAATCGAGGTTCTACTGTTGTAGATTTCGACTTCATTTGCGATCTTTATTACGCCAAGATCAAATGACCGTAAAGTGCGAAATGGACCTTACACTTGTGTCTTGTGTCAGTCTCTAAGGAAAGCTTACTTTTGCGACTAATTCACCCGATCTACAGCCCAGTTGGTTAGGCATTGGCCTAGCACGCGGAAGGTTTCGGGTTCGGGCATGGCCAAAATAACTGCCGACCTATAAACGGCCCGTGAAGCCAAATATGTCCCACGAAAAACCAAAACTATTTTTCTCAAAATTGCTTCCAAAAAAATTACATTTTCTCCTAGATTTTTTTAGTTAGTAGCACAAGTTACTCCTAAATTTTTCATCCAATTTTTTACACTGAAATCTTGCGGCACTGTAAGTACAGTAACAATAACCGTGTAAAATGGGTCTTACACTCCTGTCAGTCTCTAAGGAAAGCTTACTTTTGCGACTAATTCGCCCGATCTTCAGCATATTCTTGCAACCAATTTGCTGCATTACACTTTCTTCTTCAATAGGTTCACACCGGCTTCAGAAGGTGTTTTTTTTTTTCTAATTTAAAATGTTAAGAAGGTACTCTTGTTTCGTAGTTGAAATTTGGCCCCGATTTATTCACGGTTTTGTGTCTAAGGGACAAGTCATAACAAATGGTTTTAAATGCCTCGTTGTTGAAAAGTTTTGATTATCGGGTCATATAGTAAGGCAGGGTCATATATAATCGAGTCGTATGAAACGATATTTTTAAAACATTGTAAGAAATGCATCTAAGAATTCCTAACGGGAATTTTTTATTATTATTTCGTTCTGTAACGATGATTGTGGTTTTCGTTCTAAAGAACTGCATTTGAATGAATTTGAGTTTTTTTTCAAATAATTGTATTATTTAATAAAACAGCTAGACTAATGACAAATTCGTCATATGTGAATGTTTTTTTTTTCAAATTACTTCTATACAACATTTCATTGAGCTTGTTTGGGGAAAGTATAGTATGTGGAAAGTGACTTTAACATTTGCGTAAAAATTACTGTTCTACATGTATTACGGCATGTTCATCATATTTTTAAAATTTAAATATTTATAATAAGGTCATCTATAATAATAAAAATGAAGTTTTGTATGTGTGTGTGTGGGTGTGTATGTCTCTCCGAAACTCACAAACTAGACATTTGTTTGACTCGTAACTTGGCACAAATGTGTAGTTAATACTTGAGTAACAAAATAAGAACTTTCAGAGCTCGAAATGTTCTACTTTTAGAGAAAAATCGAATTTTCTGAAAAAACTACACCACTTTGGCTCAAATCCGATGAAAATTGTTCTTTCGAGTTGCCATTCAGCAGAAGAAATTAAAATAAACTTTTCGAAAATAGTTAAAATATAAAAAAGAAAATACTTTATTCTTAAAAACTTACAAATATTTTCATTTTAAAGATTTAGTTTACTATCATTTTAAGTAGTAAACTTCCATTTTATATTATTCTTTAATTTATATCAAGGCAACTTTTAATTTTTAACTTGATATTTAAATCTGTAATAATAAAAATGAAGTTTAAAATGTTTATTTTTGTGTTGCCATTACTTTCAGAAACTAAATTCATCATTTGAAAATAATTTATACGTTTCAAGTGACGTATTTCTTACCAGTTTTCATACGAGAATATATTGTGGGTTTAGTTGATGATTTCTTCATTGATGGTTTTGTTGATTGCAAATATGCAGCAATAAATGTATAGCTAAGCAATTACAGAAATGCGATGGTTAATAACGAAATTGCACTAGAGCTGCGTATAAGCGTTTTATGTCTTTATTGTTTTGCCAAATATGTTACCAATCTTGCCAAATTATTAATTAAAACTCGCCAAATTTGCAAAATGTTTGTTAAGCTATTACTGAACTATGATGGATAATAAAGGCCATCGCATTACAGCTGCATATTAGGATTTTATGTCTTTATTTTTTCGCCAAATACGTTGCCAATCTCGCCAAATGGGCACAATGTTTGTTAAGCTATTACTGAACTATGATGGTTAATAAAGGCCATCGCACTACAGCTGCATATCAGGGTTTTATTCTTTATTTTTTTCGCCATATATGTTGCCAATCTCGCCAAATTATGTATTAAAATTCACCCAATGGGCAAAATGTTTTTTAAAACTAATTTATAAGCTGGTTGGTTGTGCTAAGGTCATTGTGTTAGAGCTGTATAATGGTGTGTTTGTAGCTATATCTATTTTCGCGCCAAATTATTCCCCAAAACGCGCCAAAAGAGTTAAAAGGTTTTATTTATTTATGTGGTTTTTTTGGGGGGGGGGGTTTGGATTGAATTCACGTCGTTCTAGAGCTGCACGAAGGCTATTGGCGACGGGTGTCGTATTTTAGAACCCCTGTCAGGTGACGATATTTATTTATGAGGGAATTGTGATGCCATTTATGAGTGTATTTTACACCGTATTTTTTGATTTTGGAATTTTAAAACAATGAAACGGGATTTCATACTCGAAAACGAGCGGGAAGAATAACTTAAGGGTATGATTTTATTCCTTTCCTTACTGAAGCGCCCCCAAACGCCCGAACAACTAAGGATTCGATAATGTTATTCCTATCATATACTACGAGGAAGCAAATATCCTTCGTAGCGAAAGGGTTAAAACAGGTTATATGGTACACATACTTGCATCGATTTGAATTTTTTTTAATCCGTGCGAAGTACGGGTATAAATTTGCTAGTTTTAAATAAATTTAAATATTTATTATAAGGACATTTTAAATCGCGATCAATATAATAGTTTTTAGTTATAATAAGTAAGGTTATAGATTGTATCTAAGAAAAAAATAAAACTAAGGGTATTTTTTCTTAAGTATCGTATTTTCACAGTTGCGTAAGTTCACAGGCGTACTAAATGATATATTCAACCACGGTGTAGTACACAAGCTTCTTTTCAAAAGTGTCTTTGAAAAAATAAAAACATTTAAAATAAATGTAATAAAAAATCCATTCCAAATGGGAATACAAGTTTAAAGAAAAAGTCACGTGGCCTTGAATTCCAAAAACTACGTGACCACTTCTTTTTTCGCAGGACAATAATAGGAACCACTTACTTATCATGGGAGGTAAGAATTGAATGGAGATGTTGATGGATCAAAAATCAATGTAAAACCGTTCTGCCAAGTGAAGACATGCGTCTCTTCCAGCTCGATAAATAATGAAAATTAACCGTTTGTTGTTATGGAGAAAAAATGGTGGAATGTAAACACGGTGGTAGCACATTTTACCAGCTTTCATGAATAGCCCTCGTGTAGCTCTAGTGCGACGATAATTCAAACAACCAGCTTCTATGTTTACAGAGTAACGATAAAAAAAAATATGTACTGCATTTTGCAGTACAGCACTGCTTTTTAGGTTTTTGTTCTGCCTGTTTCAAAGAGTCCAAAAATATGCCAAATGTTCTGTTTTTTTTATTTGTACCGAATGTATACAGAGATTAAATTTTATAAGGAGAAACCAAGCTAAATGAGTATTCATACTTTAACATCCACAGAGAGCTCAGATTCATTGTAATCGGAGCCTCAATTTTGGTAGCAAAAGTCGCCTAGATGGTGCCACAGAAAAATGGCTCTCAGTTTTGGAGAATATGCCAACTCTGCAAAGGATTAACTGCCAATGAAGCAGCCTTGTTGAAAAGAAAACCTATTAATTTGGCTTCTTTTTCTAGGCGGCTTCACTGTTTTTCGCGCCGTGCGTATCCTCATTATTCTTTACCTCCACATGAGTCCCGGAAGTGGCCATAACACGGTCAGGGGCCCATTCCGGATTACATCTAACGCCAAAAAAGGGACTTTGGGAGAGAAGAAAAGTAAATTTATTTGGACCATAAAACAAATAAAAAGCCCCCAAAACATAACAATAATAATAAAATGATTGTATTTCTATTTCCTATCACGTTTTGAACGAGGGAGTTTGGGGGAATTGAAAGGAACATGTTTTATTTCATTTCATCTTTTCATTATCAATTTTAATATTTTTAATTGAAATTAAGGTGAATTTACTTTAAAAAAAACAAATTTGTAAAGTGTTTTTTTTAAAGTATTTTACACAATTCATAGGTAAGTTTCTTCGAAAAAAATTACTGAGATATTTTTAAACCTCATCAAAACAAGCAAAAACTAGTTTACAGTTTAAAAATTATTTTGATAAAACATTTCCCCAAAATTTATTGTTTTTTTTTTCGCATTTGAAAAGCTCATTGGTTAATTTAATTTAAGAATCTTATTTTTCGAAAAAAACAAACTTTATCTTAACTAAATCCTAATTTAAACTTGCAAGTTTAATTAAATAAAAGCATGTATAATGAAAATGTTAATCTATGTTAATAGTAGATGCTTTTTCATTAAAAAAATGGTGTTATTGTAATTTAAATGAAGCAGAGTATTAATTTTTTTTTTAAATTTCTGAAGTAAAATAATTTTTGTGAATATTAACTTTTAAGCTATGAATATTGATATATCTTAAAGACACAATAATCTAAGTTGGCATTTTTTAGTCTGGTACTGAATTATTTTATGCTTTCAGAATTAAATGCTTGTCATTCAAAGAATTTCAATAATCAGTTTTTCCATTTCTGACGCGACATTCATGAAGATTTATTACTATTTCCTTCGCGAGACGGTTTAACATTCAAACATTTCATTATTTAAACTCAAATGAAGAGCTTAGTCTAAGAAAGTGCTAAGTGATATTTTTGAAAAAATTTAGATATTTATGTCAAAGAAATATTATTCTCTCCGATATAGATAACTAGCCACATTTTTTTCTACAAACTTTAGGCGAAGTATATTTTGTATCTTTTGTAAGTGTCGTTACTCGCCTAGCATGCGAAAGGTCCCGGGTTCGGGCATCGCCAAAATAACTGCCGACCTATAAACGGCCCGTGCAGCCAAAATGTCCGACGAATAATACCTAGTGTAAGGGAGTGCACGTTAAATATCCTTCAAAGTCCTAACGCTGCGTACGATGTCGCCCTTAACAGTTGCGTTGGGTGCCTATTCAGGTGTTGGCTCGTCACTTGACTGTGGTTCTAAAATACGACGCCCGTCGCCAATAGCCCTCGTGTAGCTCTAGTGCGACGATATTTCAAAACCTAACCTGTAAGTGTCGTTTTAACGTAATCAAGCAGTCCCGGATTTCTAAATCGGCTGAAGCCTAGAGCGGCAAATTTTCGGGGTGGCAAATTTTACGACCAACTAAAGCGGTATTCGGCATTTTTTTTTTTAAAGATACCATTACTTTTGAGAAAGAAAACAAATATTTTAGATTAATGCGTAAACCGTAAACGTATATGTACACCAAAACCGAGCTTAAGTTTGCAGCAGAGAAATGTACTAGGCGGAGGAATTTGCGTAAACAACGCTGCTGGCCCCGAAATTTTGACTGCTTCTATTGGCTGCTCCTCGGACCCTGATATTCGTCCGCCCTGTTACGTCAAAATCGAAGGAAAAAATAATTAAAATAACACTCTAACTGAAGCTAAACTAATAAAAATAATAAATTTATGTCTTGAAATAACAAATTTGTTTATTGAATGGGAAATAACTTTTTGTAATCATTTCTCGCACTCAAAAATGAGAACTATTTACCCTTTTTTCTCGTACAACATTTGTATACTGCAAACTTAAGGTCGGTTTAGGTGTAGTATTAATATTTAGTAGTAAACATGGTAGCTGCGAGGGCAATTGCACCCTCTTCCCTCGGATTTGGAAGATGAAAGAGAAATAGAACATAGAAAATTCGTATATTACTTCGCTTTCGATTTGAGTGTAAGGTATATTAATAATTCTAATACTATTTAAAAAGCAAAATATAGTTATGAAAACTATATCTTGTAGCAAATCGTTTGAAGCCTGCAGGCGGCAACTCTTTTAAATCCGGCCCTGGTATTCAAGTGCAAACGGTTAGATTTGAATTATCGTCGCACTAGAGCTACACGAGGGCTATTGTCGACGGGCGTCGTATTTTAGAACCACAGTCACGTGACGAGCCAACACCTGAATAGGCACCCAACGCAACCGTTAAGGGCGACATCGTACACAGCGTTAGGACTTTGAAGGATATTTAACGTGCACTCCCTTACACGGGGTATTATTCGTCGGACATTTTTGGCTGCACGGGCCGTTTATAGGTCGGCAGCTATTTTGGCGATGCCCGGACCCGAACCTGGGACCTTCCGCATGATAAGCAAGTGCTCAACCGACTGGGCTCCCCAGCCCCCATAAGTGCAAACGGTAAACTTAGAAGCTCATTTTCCCGTTTTCACCTTTTTGTCACTTAGCACGTTCTTCCACTAAGCTCTTCAAATGACAAATGGTGTTATTCTTCCATATGGAGCTTGTATTTATATAGATTTTTTTATTTAGTTTTGCATTTAACAGATGGGTTTATCGAAAGTTTATAATAAAAACTTCATTTCACGTGAATAGAAAAGAAAATTCTCTTAAACTACGTGTTTGTATTAATAAGCGTTAATGTAGTTTGTTTGAGACTTGGCTTGAATTCAAATACTCTTCATTTTTATTACACTTTGACTTAGTTTATAAGATTTTGTATTTTATGTTTTTTTTTATCCTTTCCATTGAAAAGTCATAAAACATAGTATTGTAAAGTGTGTTTTCTTTCATAACATATCGCTGAATCTCGAAATGAACTTTTAAATAATTTATAAACATACTTATATTTTAGACAGTTCTAAGTAATATGAAAAACATCAGATCGTGAATCTTTACTTACGAAGGTAATTTTACCTTGACAATAAAGAAACTAACCTTTCAAACTCATATTTTTCATCAAATTTTAAATCTTTTATAAAAGTAAAAACATGTTTTAACAACTAAAGTATATTGTTTAATTTTATAGTTTACGCAAATAATTTATTTAATGAATGAATGTGTCATACATTAAAATCTACTTGGGTAAATTGGGTTCTGGATAAATTTATGTAATTTTTTTTATTTAAATAAAATTTAAACAATTTGACATCATTTAAATTTTAACAACAATATATGAAATATGGAATTTGATTGTTTAGTCTCTTAAGACCCTAGCAAAATCCTACACGAATATTCTTAATCTAAGCATACTTTTCATACAAATATATGCTAAAAACTATATTTTAAAGAAATTTAAAAAAAAAAAAAAAAAATTTTGTGCTATAAATGCAACAAAAAAAAAGTCCGTATCACTTATTTGTAGTTAACAGATTTTTTGACATTGTTTTTAATGCAAAATTCCTTTTAAATTAACTACTAAAGAACTTTTTGAAAAGTTTGAAAAAAATTTAAAAAAATTTTAAGAACTCTAATATCGTATTGACCCTCATTCATCTTCATTTTTTCTGAAATAAATGACTGATACCTGTAACCAAAGGCTGAAAACTGATATTTGGATCTTCTTCTATCGGACCTATCAATTTAGGAACTTATTAAAGCGTTAATTGTTTGTGGGGAGGTTTTAAAAAATTTGCCCTTTGGGGACGCCAGGTCACAAGAAGTTAAACCTATACATTATTTATAAAAAGATGACTTTTTGTTTGAAAATGTATAATATTTAAAACATATTTATATGTGTTACTTTAACTTGAGAGGTTTTTTGTGTACTGTTATTACATTGTTACATTTATAATTAAAGTCTGAAATTGAATATATTACTTTACGTGCACTTTGTAAGCTAACCATTTTAAAATTGAATGATGGTAAAATCTCTCTCTATTAAGATGACATTTAAGTTTCTTATACTAAACTAGTTTTTGACAGATCCTTGCATACAACGTATATCGATTTTGAAACCTAACGGGTTCGAAAATAATTAAATTTAAAATATTCACGAAGTTTGCGAGCTTAACCACATCATAATGGTTTTTGAGAAGTGTTAATAATCAAGTTCGTGTCAAATTCAATTTGGTTCAAAATAGAAATATGTCTTATATATTTACTAGTTTTCGCTATTTCTTAGCTTAAGTTGGTATTATACTTTTATTTTTTTATTTTTAATGTATTTACTGGTAATTTTATTACGACACTCATACATACGGGATGATTAGTGTTTTTAACTTTGACACTGGGAGACAAAATTGTTTCATGGAATATTCTAATTGAAATTGTCATACTTGATGTGTTCGTTTAATTGCGATTTGGTTTCGTAAAATTACTTTTAAGACGTTTACTTTTTTGTAAACACGTGTCATTATTTCACTCGTTTAAAAAAGTATTACTTTTCACACTTACTGCACAACTATTTAATTCGCACTCATAACTTCAAATATTAAAGTTAAAAATAGTAAAGATTGTTTAAAAGAAAAATAGCCAAAATGTCCTAAAATTGCACTTCTTCGTGTTACATTAAATTGTGTACAATAATTGAAGTATGCCTCTGTTTAAAGTTATTGTGTGATAGCGTCTTTGACACAATTAAAATCGAAATGTGCAATTAATAATCAATTTTGCTATTTTATCTGCCTAAAATTTCATTAACTCTATGAAATTTCTTATTGTCTTGTTTATAATTTTTTGGCACTTATCGAAGGCGAATTTAAGCAAAGTTGATTTTCAACCAGATAATGACTTGACATTTTAAACTAATTTAATTTTTTAAAAGGAATCCTCATAACTATTTCTTAATTTAATTAAGTATGTCGTTTGAGCAAAATTTATCTTTTTAAATACCAATTTCATTATCGTTATGCAAAATAAAATGAATTTTACAACGTTTTAGCAATCATAATTCAATTCGTAAACAGATATTTTAAAGTTTTAAAAAGAATTTATTACGGAACTAAACCAAATTATAGAATTATCATCAAATGATGAAAATAATTATATATGTAAATTTGTATGATACAAATTATAACTTATTGCAACTATTTTAAAGTATCTGAAAAAAAACCCATATCAATCTCTTCTTTAAAAACTCTTAGCTTGTGCAAAATCTGACCCAAATTCAATATTAGCCTCAATTTCAAGCAATATATAACAAATTAAAAAAAAAAAAAAACTTGGGTCTTTTCTGTTTGTCAGTTACCAATCGTTCAAGCAGGTAAGGTATGCTAAAAAATTCATTCGAAAAAAGCCATAAAAAATTCATCAGGGAAACACGATTCTTTTTACTCGATCAAAGAGAGACTGGGGGAGAGATAGAGAACTCTTCGTCACGTGACCATTTCGAACGGGATAGTTAGTTTCAGGGTTACCTAGTATTGGCGTGCATCGCTGTATTTGTTGACTTTTAGAAAATTAGACTTTTGATAATGTTAGAGAATTACATTTTAGAAAAATCTTTTAACTACGTTTGATTTGTTGTTGGTTAAAGATGAATTATTGTCACCTTAAAGAAACATGCGGGTTATTGGTGACGGACGATGTAAGCTGGGTTGGGCAAATTTTTTTTGCAAGATCAATTAATGATTAATAATTAATTATTTAATGTAACCAAAACAACTAACAATTCATCAATTTTAAATGTGGAAAAGTACAAATAACAACTAATTTTCAATTGTTTTGTTAATTTTGATTAAACATTAACAACAATTAACCACTTTTTTTTATCGTCTTTAGTCTAA
Source organism: Hylyphantes graminicola (assembly GCA_023701765.1). NCBI lineage: Eukaryota > Metazoa > Arthropoda > Arachnida > Araneae > Linyphiidae > Hylyphantes > Hylyphantes graminicola. The sequence goes on along the minus strand of CM043119.1, from coordinate 3,517,667 downwards.
CACTTACAGCTTAATTTTAAAAACTCATTTCATCTCAATACATAAAGTTAATAGTTTAAATTTGTTCAAAAAACAACTAAAAAGTTAATTGCAGTAATTTTAGTTGTCAGTTGCAATTGACATACGTTAATCAAGTTAATTTAATTGTAAGGTGCAATTAAAAGTTCAATTGCGATTAATTGAACTGTAATTCATTAAATTTCAATTTTAGTCAATTTTCAAGATAATTGACAAATTAATGGATTAATGACCAACACTGGTTGTAAGTTAGAACCACAGTAAATTAACGAGGCGACATCCGAGAAGGTACCAAACGCAACTTTTTAAGGCGACAACGTACACGACGGCGTTGGGACTTTGGGGCATATTGAACGTGCACTCCATTGCACATGGATACTTATTCGTAGGACTTTTTGATGGGACAGACAGTTTATAGGTGGCAGTAATTTTGTTAATGTCCGGGCCCGAACCTGGGACCTTTCGCACGCAAGGTGAGCGAAATACCAACTTAGACTCCATTAGTTTCGTTGTTACTGGATTGAAACTCAATTATGTAAAATTTAGCTAGCAAATAGATACTATTTCAATTATTTTCCACACAAAAATAATAAAATAACTGCCGACCTATAAACGACCCGTGCAGCCAAAAATGTCTGACGAATAATACCCCGTGTAAGGGAGCGCACGTTTAATATCCTTCAAAGTCCTAACGCTGCGTACGATGTCGTCCTTAGCGGTTGCGTTGGGTGCCTAGTTAGGTGTCGGCTCATCACTTGACTGTCGTTCTAAAATATGACTCCCGTCTCTAATAGCCCTTGCGTAGCTCTAGTGTGATGATAATTCAAAACCTAACCTAACCAAAAAATGAATTTAAGTACTGAATATAATGTCAGCGGAATAAAAATATCTTAGAACTTCAATAATGAAACCGCTTATTTTTTTTGCCGTCGCTTTATATGCCAGGCGTTACGGGTGTACCCTTTATAATGCACCATCTCAAACTCCATACATTAATACAATCATTCCATTGATAATTGTCCGATGACAGAGCTTTATAGCATAGCCATATATCTCGTTATTTAAAAACCACCGAGATGTTGCCCTTAACGGTTACGTTGGATGCCTCTGCCTACTCAGGCGTCGGCTCGTCACTTGACTGTGGTGACTGGTTACGTAGCTCGTCGCCAACAGCCCTTGAGTAGTTCCAGTGCGACTAAACTAAAACTAAATGACTACTTCAAAACTAAATCTAAACCTATAGACCGCTGACAAATGAGAACGTCAACACCTGAGCAAACGATTACGCAAAAGAGACTTTTTGGCGACTTCAAGTCGGAAAAATAAAATTGTTTTACACTGTGTATGTCAAAATTAATTATGCTATTTTTATTGCTCTTAAAAATTCGATCATTACCATTAAACTTTCTAACTCTTATTGAAAGACTAATTAAGTTGGAATTTAATAAAGTTAACATTTGAAATTTTAACTAATTCAATATTTAAAGAAAATTACTGGTCAAAAATAATAATTTTTTTAATTAAAGTAATGCGTCATTTAAGTAACATAGAATTCTTTAAAAATGATCAATTAATAACTTAATACCAAATAAAATAAATTGCACAAGGTTTTTGTTATTACAATCGTAATTTAATTTTAAATACGTCTCGTAATTTAATAACCGCGGTTAGATGACAACGCCAGAGCAAACCAAACGATCACGCAAACAGAAACTTTTGGCGCTTTCGAAAAGTATTCGCGAATCTGGCAACCTTCTCTTCCGAAAGAAAATATCGTCTGCTACTCAGCGAAAGACAAGTAGTTCTCTTTCGGAGAGAGCGGGACATGGAACATTCGCTTGGCTGGGTTTAATTCGTTCGATGCTGCAATAACATGTGAATTTTGAGTGTGTGTTTTTATCATTTTGAAAAATTGTTTGAAGTGAAATTTTCTTATTAGTTTAGGGAAACAGGAACTGGCAATGGCTTTTTGTTTGGAATAAAAGACGGATTTGTTGGAATGAGCCAAGTTAGGAGGTATGGATTCCTTAATTTATTTGACACTTGTTGAATGTGTGAGATTGTGGTTTTACTTTCATTGTTTTGCGTAATTGTTGTATACTTTCATAAAGGCACTTCTTTTAAAAGGTTGTAAATTTCTTATAATCAGATTTCTTTGTCAACTTGTTAGAATAATATCGTAAGAATATAATAAGTTGTCGTGTGAAATTTAATAATGCTTCATTACGAAATGAAGGGTGACAGGAAACAAAAAAAAAAACAGTTTATAATCAATAAAGTTTTATTTTTTTTATAAGTGAACTTTTTACTCTTAACTTTTGTCTTCAAGTAAAGCTAACCTTAATTTAGTAGAAATGTAACATTTCCTTTAAAAAATACGATAATACCTTTTGCACATTTCTTCTATTTAAATGAATGAATGAAAGAAAAAGTTTATATGCTCGAAGTCTTAACTATTCAAGCATTTCTTAAGGTTACTTTGAAGAGTAAGTTCACTTACTCAAATACAGATTCAATTGAATTCTTTAATTTTTTTAGTTTTGAAAATTAAACTGTAATAATATAAAAGATATATGTTTTAAATCCTAAATTAAGTTTACGGACGAATGAACTAGAAAAAACAACAAGTTAAAACATGCAGATATTATTAAATCGCAAGGAGTTATTTCAAATAAACACAAATATAACTATGATAAAAAAAAAGTAACTAAACCGTGTATTTCCAATTTATGATTTCCCGAACTTCACCAACTCTATCACAGCATAATAAAATCCCAACCAACAGCTGCCAAGAAACTTAAACAAAAGTTTATTCTCCCCATATGACTGGAATTAAGATATTTATATACTTTTGCAGTAAAATGCTAGCGAATGAATTTTAAGCTAGATGTTAGTCGCTCGTAAATCGTGAGTAAAGCGCGTTTCGAATAAAATTGAAAATTCATAGCTCAAGAAATAAACACGAGTACATCAAAGACACTATCGATCAAGAAATTTATTATTTTGTGTATATAATTTTTGGATGGCATGAAACTCAGTGTTACGTAATAATAGTTTTTGGAATTAAAAAAAGAACAAAGTAGTATAAATACTTTAAATATAAAAAATATCAGTTTTTAATTAATTGAATATTTAAATATTACAAACGGAAGAAGTTAAATTTTTCTTAATATTAAAACAGCAGTAGTAACATCGATATTCTTTCGCTAGTAAATTTTTAGACAAAATATGTTGTTTGATTATTTAGCAAATTTAAGGTACTGTCATTATGATTTATTATAAAAAACAACTTTTTTAGATTCAATAGATTTTATAATCTGGCAAGCAATTGTAGTCGTTGAATTATGTACATTTACTATTTTAATGTATATTTAATTTTATTTTAGTACTTATTTAGTTTTGTATTTTTTAATTTATTTCCAAAACTTTTGCATTTTTAAACTATAATGCGGGTTTTTAATGGATAAAAACGCGATATTTTTTGTTTAAAATTACACATTTTATTATTCTCATACACATGCACGTTGATCGTCAGATGTTACTTAATAGTTAAGTTTTTAATATTTAAAATACATGGTCTTGAATTTTCATTTCAGTTTAATTATTTTTTTTAAACTGTAAAAAAAATGAATAAAAGGCAAACATTATTACCAAGCTTTAATTGTCTGACGTGTCACTAAGTTCATTAAATAAACTCGCCTTGATCAATTCATCATCAACTTGAAAAACAAATGGAATCATTTAAAATTCTAAAAATAGATTTCAAAAAACAAATTTCTCAAATGAAAATTAATTAAGCTGACATTCACAATCATTAAAAAAACAACCTGGTGGGTCATTAAGAGTAATCTTGGCATCAAACTGTGCTTGAAATTACCTGGGTAATTTAAATAATTATCCATCGATTTGTGACTGTAACCGCCGAATCAGTCAATCGGCATTTCATTATTGAGAGGAAATGGCCGATAAAGAATTATCTGGAATCTGCGGAATTCGGAGTAAAAATAACTTTTTATTTTTAGTTTTAATGTTTGTAAATGACTATAAATAAAAACCATTATACACCAGTGCTAAATAATTGAACAGTCCTAGGTTATGTTTGAATATTGTTGCACTATAGCTACACGATGGCTATTGGCGACGGGCGTCGTATTTAAGAACCACGGTCAAGTGACGAACCGACACCTGAATAGGCACCCAACGCAACCGTTTCAACAGTCCTTACTTTATTCATTCAGTTATATATTTAGAACCAACTTAAAAAGAGGAGAAAAATTAAAAAGTGTATATTTTCTTTTCACTGGAGGAAATGTTAATAACAGTTCTCTAAGTATTTGTGTTTTTAAAAATGAACATTATTTTCTCTGTTTAGTATTTAATTTCATTTAATTCGATTAACTGATTTTTTTTATTTCAGTTTAAAAATAACATTTTTCATCTTTACAAGTTAAAAAAATATATGTAAATAAATGTTTAAACATGTGTACGTTTGAAACCCGACAAATATTTAGAAATGCATACTGCGTTTTACAAAAACTAAAATGTCTCTGGCTTTGAATAAATTCAATCGAACTAGCGATACACGAGTTATAATTTACGTATACTTTTTACCTTAATGACTTCGCCTTTTTGTGTGTAAACTAACAAGTTTTAAATTTTTATTCGGATTACTATACCTTTGAATATAGTATTCATACATTTGTCATCAGATAAGTTTAGCCAGAAGTAAACTTTAGGTATATTTAGTCGTCAAAAATACTCTTTATTTGATTTGATAAATAAGGTTTCGCATCTTGAGCGGCAACGTAAATGCTGAATGAAAATAAATTATTTCTCGAATATTTCATGTGAACAAAATACTAATGGGGGAACCAGTAGGTGGAAAATCAGGAATATAAGCTGGGCGAAATTACTTCATTTAAAAAAAGCCGAATTTCAGTTTAATTTAACCCTTTCAGTCCCAGTGATGCCATTTGGCATTATCATGTCTCTGATCATAATTTAAAAGAATAGTAGGAATGAAATCTATTGGAAGTAATAAAAAATATTTTCTAATAAAAAAAGTTCGAAGAATCGAATGATGCGCTTTTTGATATCACAAATGGCTATAGATTACCACAATTTTTTTTCTGAAATGATTATTATTGGAATTGAAAGGGTTAAGCTTGCTTAAAAACCCCAAATAATCGAAGTAGTCCAACTAAGCTCAAATATCACAAAGGCTACGCACTAGCAATTCTTGTAAAATTCCATCTTAGTCAATTCGAAAAATAGATAGGACACATTTTCTGCCAAGTAACGTTGAGCAGTGAATTTCTAAACGCACTTAACGATTATTTCTCGCTAGATCTAGAAACCCATTAGAGATCGAGAAACAAAAAGAAAAAGGAGCTAAACAGCGCTTTGAGAAGCATTTTCGCATAAGCGTCATTACAAAACAGCCAAGATTCTTCGATATTTGGAGCACTGAATCGCTTTAGTTTCTTCACTTTTGGGGAAAGATTTATGAGATTTAATTTATTTATAGTTAGGAGATGAGTTTCGGATAGTTGTTCGAAAATAGCGGGAAAATCTCCTAAGTGACTTTTCTAATTCTTTAGTTTTAAGAATGAAATTTTTAAGATGTATTATTTACTGGAATGCGACTGAGTATATTTTCGTGTTTTTCTAAAAAGGAGTGTCTATGTTAATATTCCTAATACCGATTCTAAAGTAATTGACGTTACGTCTGCGGTGTTCGAAAGGTTTTTCTAAAATGTTTATTTCTTCTTCTAAATACTTTTTTTTTAACTTTATTTTTTATTATGAGGGACTGTCAGTCCCAAAGACCTAATGCATTTGTTTTGAAATAGCAACTCTTGCAAAAGAATTGTTTTGCCATGTTATATCATTTTCACCAGATATGGGAATCATTATAACAGCAATTTAAAAGAAAATAACAACCGATTATTTAATTATTAATTGATAAAGTTTAAAAATAGTTTCGCCATCTGCTGTTATTTTCGGCATTTTGAAATTTAAAAAATATATACATAATTAAATAACTATATGTCATTTTTGATTGAAATTTGCTTTATTTCTATCTTGTGTTGATTCGCATACTTAAGGGAAAAGGGCTAACATGGAACCTTGATTCCTTGAGATCTCAATCCAGCTCTATTACCACTTCTCCTTTTCTCCTTGGATCAAGGTTCTTCAAAATAAACATATAAAAGGCGACATTTACTGTTTTTAAAATTGCTCTTTAGTTATAAATATGTTTCAGAAATTTCTTATTAAAATTGAACAATCGGTTTCTTCTTAAATTAGAAATTAATTCGTTCTCTAATTCTTCTTATTTTTTATATCGAAAAAATTCCAAACACACTGGCCAAAAATGTGAAGATAATGTTCATAATGAAGTTAACAATAAACCCCAAGACATTATTAACTATTCACTCAAATATTTCTAATAAACGATGACATTTCCTTGCATAACTTAATGGTCATTAGTTCCCGGTTGTACAATTTTCATTAGTTCCTACTATCTATCACGAGAGAACAAAAGCCGTAGTAGTTTGGCTTCAGGTAGGAATTACAGCTTGGCGAAAAAACCGTGAAGCCGTTTGAAAATCTCGTCAAATGGGTCGCTTTTGAGTGACCAAACCGATTTAGTGCCAGTAAGAAAGTTAAGACTGATAAAAATATGAAATGTATACACTCTTAAAACAAACGAGTGATTTTAACTCAGTTTGAGTTAATTTCACCCCTTTCATTGTCGAAAATGCACTTATCCTATAGGAGTGGATTTCACTCCTTTGCTTTGTTAAAACTCCGACAGGATCTCCACCACAGTCCCCTACGCTTTGAAATTTGAACTGCGGACAAGTGGCGCAGATGACACCACAGCTTTCAAACAATGAAAATTAGAGCTATATGGAAAAACAAAGTTAGGTGTTGTAAATAGTTAGGTGTATGTATAAGTTGTATCAAATATATTTTCTTCCAATAAATATCATTCGTACACTCTTAATACAAACGAACGATTTTAACTCGGTCTGAGTTAATTTTCACTCCTTTCCAGTGTCGAAAATGCACTTCTCATATATAGGAGTGGATTTCACTATTTTGTTTAGAGAGTGTAGGTTTTTGATGCCATACCTTTTTAACAAAAAAAAAAGAAAAGAATAGTACCGATTTTCATAGGGGGGTAACGGCTGACAGACGGGCATCTGCAGCATGTCAATACTTACGTAGCCATTACGCACTTAAAATAACAGTAGAACGTAGATTCAAAATGATTCTTTGTGCAGTTGAGGACAGTAACACAAAACTTAAATTGGCAATTTATAGGAAAGCTATAAATCTTTATTTTTGAATGTCTTTCTATAAGCACTGTATCAGCTTATAAATAACATATAAAGTAAAAAAATGCCACAAAAAGTTTGAAAAACGTCTGTTTCACGTTTGGGCGCATCCTATGAGCAGACCCCAGCCTCACTTGGCAACTTATTTTCCCATTGTTTTTCGACCTAGCGGCATTTCCAACCCATTCCTTCCTCTCTCTCGTGCTCTTTATCGTTAAATTGGAGCCAATTCGCCGTGGTCAATGAATTGAATCTCTTTTCAGCAATTACACGTACAAGTAAAAGTCCGGATTCCGATTCCCTTCGGACATGTATCACGAAAATTAGCCATTTCAACCCTTTCCGACGGAACATTTAGGACATTGTATGGCGGTCCCGTGATCCGGAGATTTATCTCGCTTAACTGGAGATATAGGAAATTTTATATATCGATGTACAGTACATTATATTAACGCAATATAGTTACATAACTAAAAAAAACTAAACGTTTAGGGTAGACTAAATAGTGAATGAACGTTTAAGGCGCTGCGTTCGCCAGTGAATAAACACCAGGACATAATGACCAGGTTAACCAACCATATGTCAGATAGCTTCCTACTAGATAGGAGGAAGTCAGTGTTGCCAATCCATCTAGTGGAGTGATTTTCAATCCTTATTTTTTAATTGTGTTTCCCAAATGTTCATTCACTGGGGCCTGTTCACTCACTGGTCAGTCTACCCTATCTTTTGATTTAAGCAATACCTTCAAAGCCAATACGGCTGCTTGAGACAGCGCTTTTTTCTTAGGGTCTTTCTTTTTAGGTACAATGAACTCGTTCACCAAATTGGAGGTCGGAAGCTCTTTTAGTTCGAGCTGTAGAATTCTTTCAGGCATACAATTGGAACCAACGCTCGAAAAACACCATTCAAAAGGCGTAGAAAACAAAATAAAACTTTTTCGAGTTTTAAACACTTTCATTACCTTGAGATTGTTACACTTCATTATTGAAGATGGAACTTTTTTTCATGAACTTATCAAAATGTGAAATACAATATTACAATCCTGGTTGCAAATCCCACCGCATAGGCGACACCAAACCAGATCCACTTGGCGCGGGCAGACCGAATGACCAATATCCCTTATGGTATATTACGCAGACTCAACACGAGTAATTTTTTTAAGATGAAACTAATAACAATTTAAATTTGTTCTTCAAATTTTATGAGTTTCTATGGACTTTCTTTGCATTGTTTGAGGAATCAGTGCCTTATATCTTAAATTTGCATGGAGTTGGTTGGTATACATATATTTTCAGACTTGTGTGCTTGGTCAGAGACCCGCTTATAAACCTTCGTCAAGTAAGACAGATACAACACATACATAAGTGACAGATGCTCTCATCTATAACCACCTCCGTAATTTAGACATGTCCCTGAATTGGAGGGAAATTGTTTCCATGAACCTGCACCCGTGGGAATCTGCGCACTGACCGCCCACAGGACTTTCGGACCCAACAGATTTAACGAGCACGAATACTCCGCATATACTCGGTGGGTATTCAGCGACCAGGACACGATCGTGGGACCTTCCGATCCTTAGATCGAAACTTTCACCATAAGGCGCCCCACAGCCCTACATTGAGTTACTGTTCATAATTTTAAGATTATATTGAGAATGCATCTTTTTCGCTTAAACTTGTCAATATGTAAAAAAAAAAATGAATTTGTACTACGATACTGGCTACAAATCCCACCGCATTGGCGACACCAAACCAGATTAACTTGGCGCGGACCAGACCAAATGACCAATCCCCTCATGGTCTATTACTCAGACCCGCCTTTTGTTGAAACTTTTAATTGAGACGTTGGCGAGATTAGCGCTAATTAGGGAGCGGGGAGCATTAAGGTGCTTTAATTGCATCTTCTGCTTCTGTTCTATATTCGGGAAATGAACGGCGAGTCCTTTAAGCACAAGCGGAAACGGACCGAGGTTCGGAAATTGGATTTCCTGACCGTTATAAATCTTTATTACTCCCTGAGGTAGGGATGGAAAATAAGAAGCTGTTTAACTGAAAACCGGTTTTTGTTTCCGATTTGAAAGTTTTTTTTTTTTTACTGAACTGGTTTTAATCTCGACAAACCTTGGTCATATTTAAAACACTTTTTCGAAAAATACACGATAGGGTAGACTGACCAGTGAGTGAACAGGCCCCTGTGAATGAACAATTGGTAAATACATTTAAAAAAATAAGGATTGAAAATCATTCAACTTTATGGATTTGTAACACTGATTTCCCCCCATCTAGTAGGAATTTGCACATTTCTTTTCAAATAACTCGTTAATTAATTTCTTAGTCTTTTATACGCTAGTGGATTTGGCGATTGTATGAATTAGAGAAAGAGTGTTGATGGAAACAAACTGTTTTTTTTTCCACATAAGATAGTTTGTTACTTAAATGTTTAAAAAAATCGGAATTTTATCGCTGAGTTTAAAAAAGTTCATTATATTATCAAGTTTTGCTCTCGTTATATTATCAAAGTTAAAACATTTTTTATAGTAACGATATCTTCAATTGTTAAATAATTAATTATCAAATAGTGGGTCTCCTTTTTTAGTTGGAAAAAGCAAGCTTATATAGAATGGGGTTTCTAAATAAATTAAATTTTTAAGTTTTGATTATTTCTTTTGTCAATCCAATTTTATTATGCCAGTTTTTAAATCTTTTGGGGTTTCTGTAGGAATTTGCCGTCGTATATATTTTCCAACATCATAATTTCATTCGATATTTTTGGCAACTTGATCAAGAAAACTTATAAATTTAAGAGTAAATTTGAATTTAATTGGAAAACAGGAGACTTAAAATGGGAACTTATAACATAAAAACATGCTTGCATTTCACTTTATTTTTTTTAAATTCTAAGAACCTTCTTTTTTTTTTACGAATAAGTTTTTTCAGTGAATGTCAAACCGATACCGGTTAAAATCTGGAATGAAAGAACCGGTTAAACAGATAACCGGTGTTTTCAATGAAACCGCACACCCTTGTCTCAATGTTTTAATGATGATGTGGCTTTGGCGTTGCCGTTAGTTGTTGATTATCGTTACGAAATAAATTACCGAATTTATGTTTATTTATGTAAAGAGATTTGGATTTCATTGCGGTTATTGATTTTCTTTTTGAATGACAGAAAAATGTATTTTATGAAGCATTTTTTTTATTTATCCTTTCATTTATGATATATGAAGTTTGCATTCTTAATGAAATATATGATTTGTTGATGGTTTATTGGTTCTGTTATTTTATTTTCATTGTACTTTTTTGAAACACATAACAAACATTAAAACTTTGATTTTTTAAAAATAACTTATAAATTACTTAAATACCCCTTTCTTTTAATCGCATATTTAATTTTTTTTATATAAATACATATTTGTTAACGATATAAACAACGTATCTATTACAACTGCGATGCTATAAATTAGGCTAATTTATTAATTTTACGTAGCATTAGTTATTGATAATACATGCTAATTATTACACTTTAGGACTAATTAGTTATAATTCGATTTTATTGAGGATTAGTTTGTTAATAATAATTATTAATTTAGAATAAAAATGTGTTCTAATATATGTATGTAATTATGTACAAGAAAACTACCTAATAGGATGCATAATTCAAACTGTTAATGTAATTTCGTTACAAAGAAACTTCATATTAGGGTCGTTCTTCCATATAGTTTTTGAACAACTTATAGGCTTTTACGTGATTAACTGCATTATCAATTAGTTCTAAGAAGTATTAGTTTTTAAAACTGAATTCAAAATATTTCTCTTACATTAATCCTTCGATACATATACCAGAAAAAGGACACTAATTATTTACTATTTAATTCGTCTCTTTTGAGGTCTAGATAATAAATATTAGCAAGAGAAAACTAAAGGAAAGTAATTAGTGGATCACAATTCTATAATAGCACTAGCAGTATTGTCCCGCCTTACTGGGAACCCGTAAACTTCGCATTGCTTCCTTTAAGAGGCATGCTTACTTGTGAAAATACACTCAATATCTAAACTAAATTCAATTAATGTTGGCGCATGCGCAAGAAAAAAAGCAAATAATATCAGAGAACGGCCCGGTCGTTGTGTTTTGAAGCCCTGTTATGGTCTGCCTACTTATTAAAATAAACTCAAAATCAAAACAAAATAAAATTCGTGTTGGCGCATGCGCACTTAAAAAGCAAACACTAATAGAGGATGGCGTCAAGCCCCGTTTCGCCCCGGTCCATGTTTTTTTCCATGCCCTGTTATGGTCCCGCACTCCCACGTGGGTGACGTTTTTTTAAAAACTAATTATATTAATTAAAAATCACAATCAAATATGAAAAAACTAAGCCGCAGGTGCACACGTAGGTATTAAAAGGAATCTATTAAAAATTTCGAATTTTTTAGAGCAGTCTAAGTAGGTCTTTTGCGATCCACAGGCATACACACAGACACTTTCTTTTATTATTATAGATAAAGAAGTCCTCCAATAGTATTTTACATAAGAAAACTACTCGATAGGGTACAGAATTTGAGCTGTTAATGTAATTTCGTTAAAAAGGAACTTTACATTAGGGCAGTTCTTCCATGTAATTTTTGAACAACTTTTACGCTGTGCTTGCAAACGCTGCTGTCATTTATTTTAAGGCACTCTCTAAGATCAGGTGTACTTTTCTGACGTTACCTGCCGTAGTTCGGTGTAATCTCCTCGCATAGAAATGTAATTAGGTTAAAAGGAAAACTTCGTCCCAAATTTAGACTTTTAAACACAGTTTTTGAATTAGTTTTGGAGATAAAATTGAATTTATCCTCAGTTTTTGGATTACTTAAACAATTCAAAATCAACTTTATCATTTACTCTATAAATAATTGAAAAATCAAACACAATCTATTCAAATCCCAAGTTAAATCAATTATTATTTATTCAAAATATCGCAGGGAGACATACAATTATACAAAAATTACTTCTTCAAAACACTAATTTTATATTAATTCATAGTTTATTAACTAATTATATTGGAGAGAATTTATAGTTGAAAGTGCAAGACCTTTCGATTCAGGTTTCTGTTAATTAAATTGTATTGCAAGTTTTGTTATGATAACTATAAAAATCAGTTGTTAACCATTGCATGTTTATATTATCAGAAATCTTTGACAACAAATAGTTTACATTTTAAACTTACAGACAACACATTTTCAATACGGTTAACTATTAACAGGGGGGGTAATAAAAATATGACGTATGCTGTGACTTAAACCCCTCAAAAACTTCAATTTCAACACCAATTAAAACTTAATAATTTTAAATTACCTTTTCACTTATCTTTAATATCACTTAGTACTTTAACATCCCAACTACACCCTGTCGTCGACAAACATTCGCCTAAATTGGTCGTTTCCACAGAACTTTGCTAAATCATCATCCCACACGTTGACCTTTTAAAACTTTTCTAAAAAACAAAATCTTAACTCTGATTGGTCAGGGAAGAAGCATTTGGACATTTCCTAGCCAAATTCGTAAAGCACTTCGCCCGAACTATTCCTCGAGTCGACACTCCTAGCCAAAGTTCGTAAAGCACTTCGCCCCGAACTATCTTCGAGTCGACACTCTTGCCAACCTAAGTTGGGTAAATAGAAATATGCTATGGAGAAGATCCTTCCGCGGATGTAAAGAGTTCCATAAATTATTTGTGAATATATCCAGAACACGTGTTTGAAACATTAATTTCATTTAACGTTTAACATATTTGAATATTTTTGAGAAGAAAATTTCGCAATTTTATCAGAATGAAAAGTGTATTTTGGTAAAATTGTATTTAGATCATTTTGTATGTAAATATCACCTTACAAGAGTTTCCAACTAACGGTACCAATAGCGCTTTTCCCTCTGCCTTTTTACTCATTGTTTTTACCCAACTTAGGTTGGAACGGAGTGTAGATGCTAAAATCTATCCTCTCCTGATGCGTAATTGATACAATATAAGATTTAATTCTAAGTTTCCCTGTCGACATACATGTTTGAACGATATCATTTTGAACGATAGCTATTTATTTCTAATTTATCATCCGTGTTGTTTTCGTATTTCGTTTCGTATCCCCTCATGGTTTGTAGTGTCCTTGACTAAACGTCAAGGAACATTTCGAACTAAAAGACTAATATTGACAACAACAAGTATTATTTACCAGAAACATTACGTATAACGTAACAAGAAAAAACAGCAATACAAACATCAAAAGACTCTATAAGCAACTCTCACAAATGTATTTTTCTATGGTTTTGGACAGAATGACCGCAGAAAAAACTGCACGCAGGGGCAACCTGAATGCTCCTTCGCAAAAAAATCAATCAAGTTTCGTGTATTCGGACATTTGCCACTTGCGTTCATTCATTATAACAGTTACTTCTTGAACAGAGTGGGGCTGGGGAGCCCAGTCGGTTTGGCATTCGCCTAGCATGTGAAAGGTCCCATGTTCGTGTCCGGGCATCGCCAAAATAACTGCCGACCTATAAACGGCCCGTTCAGCCAAAAATGTCAGACGAATAATACCCCGTGATTGCACGTTAAATATCCTTCTAACTCCTAACGCTGCGTACGATTTCGCCCTTAATGGTTACGTTGAGTGCCTATTCAGGTGTCGGCTCGTTACTTGACTGTGGTTCTAAAATACGCCTCCGTCGCCAATAGCCCTCGTGTAGCTCTAGTGCGACGATTATTCAAACCAAACCAAACTACTGAGATTAATTTTAAACCAAAAGACATTTTTTGCAGCTAAAATGTCCGACGAATTATACTCCATGTAAAAGGAAGCGCACTCTAAATATGCACCCCACGCTGTCGACTTTATAAGTTATTGCCTACTCAGGTGTCGGTTCTTCACTTGACTGTGGTTCTAAATGACGACTTCCGTCGTCAATAGCCCTCGTGGGACGATTTTTATTCAACCTAAATCTTCTATTAGCATGAAAAATACACTATTACGTTTGTGATGCAAAAATGGGAAGGGTTACATTGGACTTGTTCGTTGGAGAAACATATTCCTGTAAAATATCTAATGTGACAATTTATACGGATAAGTAGTCGAGTCCGTGTATGGTGACTGTTTTTACGTAAGCATCTTATATATGTGATATATGAAATCTCTATAAAGTTATAATATTAACCGTTTTTTCTTAATAACTCTCAATTAATGTCTTGCCGATCCATTGAACAGTTCCCACGTTTTATTAGGCGTGAATACATTCTTTCCCAGAGAACTTCCAGATGCAGCAGACTTTGTTTTGATTTCTGATCCACTCTTCTCACAACCATTCAAAATAATCACACTTCAATTGTATTTCAAGATGTAAGGTTGTGTGTTTTTTGGCTGCCGAGCTTCGGCTCCGGCCTCGTTTTTTACAAACTCTAAAATATACTTTCTTTACAATAAACCTCATTTTAGACCTCCAATATTTCTTTATTTCTAGATTAACTAAATTAGAGTTATACTCTTATGTGTAATAGATGTTATTCTATTACATATATAATATTTAAACAAGATATTTGATTATAATTGCAGTTTTATGTTTGTACATTTTACGCTGTTAAACAGCCAAAGAACAGCCTTTTCATTGCAATAACAAGTAAAATAGTACACTGTTGTTAATTCTTTTTCTATCCGCGTATGTACCTGGTATATTGTATTTACGATTTTTTTGTGTCTCCCCGCGGCATTTTTTCCAATTTTTTTTATAAGGGCGTATGATTGATTTTTGACAACTGCTATACGTCGTGGTATATCAATAACAGAGTCAGGTGATGAAAAAATACAGGGTGGGAGCATATCATGTCACTGGTGTGACATGTAATTGAAACATCAGAAAACCAGGTTGTCCTATTTTTTTAGGATAGTCACAAACTTACAAAGGGAAAAATTGCATTTTTTTTTTAACTAATAAAAACGTACTTTTTTCTTCTTATCAAAACTGACATATTACACTCCTTGCCAACCTAACTTGGGTAAAAAACAAAGAGTGAAAAGGAAAGGGGCAGGTACCCAAAATTTCCCAATAACTTTTCAGAATTTGTACAAAATATAAAAATTTTCCAATAATATTCGGAGAAAATGTATAATCCGAATGCAACAAAATCGATACCATAAAAGAAACTCGGGAGTTAAAAATAAAAGAAAAAGAACTCTAGCTTTTCTAATCAAGGTTCATAAATAAATGCGAATTATTCTTTTTACGTTTTATGTTTACCTCGGTTGTTTTTTTTTTATGATTGTTCCATTCCTTTTTTAAGTTCGTGAGATTGCTTCTGGAGTATTACACAGTATTTAGGTGGTGTATGCATGCGTTGTTTTTTACCATTATTCATTTTTACTTTTTTTTTTTTTTTTTGTTTTTTTTTATTTTTTTTTTTTAATTTTTTTCTATTTCTTTTTTTTTAAAAAACATGTTTGTTAATTTGTTTTTTAAAAAAATTTTTATATGACACAACCACTTTTGCATAATAGGTACCCAAAAATTTCCCAATAATTTTCTGAAGTTTTTACATGTAGTTAGAAAATACCGTGTGGTTATAAAATAACGCTAGTATTCGGAGAGAATGATAATCCGAATGAACAAAACGAGACACTTACTAATCAAGAAGGGTAAAAAGAATGGAATATAAAAAAGAAACTCGTCTCTTGACCATAAATTACGAGGCGTAATTAGCTGTGTGGACCGAATTACTAAGCAACTCTCGTAATTTAGAACCCTGGTCAAGATGAGTTTTTTTTATGATTCTATGTTTTTTTAATGATTCTATTCTTTTCTTGATTAGTAAGTGTCTCAAAGTTTTTTGCATTTGGATTATTCATTCAAGCTACAGACCACGAATAGCGAGCGTTATTTTATAACAATGTATGTCATTTACACTAAATTAATCCAATTCTTGCTGTTTTAAATGAAAACGAACGTGCAAAATACGATTACATGACTTTTCTACATTAAAACACAAGTTGCGTAATAATGGATATATCGACTTTTTAGCGACAATGATCGAGTTTCAGTTCCATGAAAAATAAACCATGAAATAAAACCATGTAAACAAAATGTTTATTTACAAACAGAACTGGCAAAAGATTTTTGATATAAAGTTTTCATATTTGTCTATTTCCCATTTAATGCAACCAATGTAACTATAACTTAAATATTCATAACTGATGTTTTGCAGGTAGTTGCATTAATGAATAGTTATTTATTTAGCATATTTAATTTCCAATTCGCTTTTTTAAATATTTTAAAAAACAAAATGTAGTTTTAAGCTGTTAATCGCTTGAAAACAGAGCTAGACGATTCTGTACAGGAGGATAAACTGTTTATTTACATAAGGATAATATTAGCACATTTTTCGACAGTAGTACAAATGAATAGAACAGTTACATGCTAGCTAAAAACTCTACGTGACCAAATCAAAGTACAGTTTGATGTGCTTTAGTTAATTTTATACTTCAATCACATAATCTTTAGGATAAAAATGATAAATTTATTTTAAGTATAGCAGCAATTAATCTTGTCAAATTTCTTTATTCAAGAAATTTTCGTAAAACAACGTGACCTTTAGTAAATCTCAGAACAAGATAGTTGAAAAATATGGCCCATGTTCAATTTTGTAAAACAATTTACATCTGTCATTTCTAACTATAATTGGTATAAATATAACCATAATAATTTGTAAAGGCTAAAATATCTTAAAACTTCGCTATTATCTTTTTTAAACTTAAATCCCCGGCGCAACATACTCATTACTGGGGGCCAAGGCTTATACCCGTGACCATGCCCATATTCACAATACGTTGACCTATAGGCTGCTGCATGGGGGTGTGCTAAGGCATATGGTCCCGGGGTAAGGTGGATCAGCCTCGCGCGCGGAACCCCCAACCCCAGTGTTTAGTTTCCCACAGCATGCATTGGTACCCATTAATATCGAGACCACTCAAGGGATGAACTGATGGGTCAACCTCGCCCAATCCGGGTATTCGATACCCAAGACCTGTGGCGTGACAATGCAAAGCTACTACCACTAGGCCACTGGCCTTCTCTTTTAAACAATATTTCGGGGGGGGGGGGGGGGGGGGGGGGGGGAGGGGGGGGGGGGGGGGGGGGGGGGGGGGGGAGGGGGTTCAATTCGCTATAATAAATTCCGTAATTAATATATTCAAACTAATTTTAAAAGTCTTTAGTGAAATAAAAAATTAACTGCAAAGTTGGAAGTAAATAAAATGAGTATTCAGAGAAAACAAACACAAAATAAAATAGCAAACCTGGAAAAACTAACACCCAAAACAGACAAAATTCAATTCATAACCAAGAAATCATTCTGAAATGTACATCAAATAATACAGCACCGAGAAATAATTAAAACTTAAATCAAACTTTTTAACCTAAATTCTTGCCAATTAAGAGATCACGATATTTAACTACTAAATTCTGGTGATTGAAAGAATGAGTAGCGTGTTTGATAAAAATAGAAATAATAAGCTGTACTCCAACAATTAAGTTAATGTCAATGACAGATAACTAAACGACTATCATTTAATTAGTTTTATTCAATATAATTGAAAATACTCCTTTCGTCATTTTTTTTTGTATTTAACGTTAATCTTCGTTAAAATTCCAATTGAAATGTGGTTTAATTGCTCGAAAAGAGTTTTTACGCTTCCTTCAATTTTACGTTATTGGTATGTTGAGAAAAATTTAAAGTCGACTAATTTTTACATTGTCTTGATAACTAACCAGCATTACTAAAACAAACCGTTCGTATTGTTTGTTAATTTTGTAATAGTTAATAGTAATAGTTTAAATATATTTTCGATTCTGTTTACAATAGTAATTGTATGATTAATTTATCGAATAAGAACAAAGGAAAAAACCTGTTAATTTTGTCGTTTTGATTATTATATGTTTTTATGGGTGCATAAGTAAATTAATGAGCTAAACAAAACTGTCAGTAATAGTTTTAAAAAAGCAATAGTTTAAATTGCTAATAGCTTTTCTGAAATAAACGAAAAAAGAACAAGTAACAATAATTCATAAACTTTTTCTTTAATTATCTACAAAGACAGAACTATAATTTACGAATACAATCAAGAACGACACCCGCACTGCCCCCGTAGTCTGCAATAAGTAAGAAATATTTAGATTATCCTCGGTTTTTTTTTCGAAATAATCCTCGGTATTTTTTTATCGAAAACCACATATTTAAAAAAATTTCACCCCTTTATTAACGATATCTTATCTTTGAATAGAGTTAGCTTATTCATTGTGAACAATATATTTAAAAAAATACAAATGGAAGAAATCAATTTAATCTATTTATTTATCCAAGAATATATGTTTTTTTCATTAGTTAACATTAAAAAAAAAGCCTACTCTGAGCATTATTAATCTGTATTAAACACCTTAGTAATCATAATTCATAGCAATACATTAATAAAAAAAAACTTCCCTTTAGCAATTTATTTTTAATGGCAAATGTTAATGTATCCCCAAATTTAAACAGCAAATTTTTTATTAACGTTAATCTCTTTAAAATGACACCAATAGATGAAAAAATAACTTTTAGATATAAAACACCCAAGAATAATCCTCATCATTTAATCATAAGGACAAAATAACTGGACTTAACTATTCCAAAACGGTACTAACTGCCGATATTTTGCTTGTGTTAAGTTAAAGACGTCTAGAGTGGGTTTTTTACTTTAGACAAAATACATTGCAGGGCAGATAAGTATAGTTTGAGTGTAATTATCGTCGCACATAGAGCTGCACGACGGCTATTGGCGGACGAGGGGCGTCTTAATATTAGAAATTCAGTCAGTGACTAGCCCGACACTATGCAAGTAGGCCATTCCAATATACAACTTATTTTTGAAAGCTGACATCATAACAGCACATCGGGAACTTTGGGGTCGTATTTAACGTTTGCACTCCCATCTACACGGGCTATTTTTCGTTTAACTTTTTGAGCTTACACAGACTGTTGTCAGAAGTTTATTTTTTAAGAGGGACCGGAGCCCTCTATTGAAAGCCACATGTTAAAATGACCTTTTTTTTTATGTATCTTTTTACCAAGGATTTTTATTTTAGTAATTTTAATGTATTTTTTACTAGATTGTTAAATGGATGTTTTAATATATATACGAGGCTTTTTTTGTTGTGTATTTAAATTTGAATTTTTTAAGTGGAAACTACAGATTTTTTTACCTAAAATATAATATTAAAAAGAAAAAAAAAGTAAGGACAGTTATACACTCAAAATTCCTTCTTTTATTGTAATATACGTATTAATAAAAAAATTTCAGGCTGATACTTTAGTAACGTTTGTTTAAAAAAAAAAAATAATAAAAAATACTTCCATTACTAGAAACATTTAATTTGTAAGATATCGTTGAAAAATAAATTAACATATTTTAAGAAAAAAGCATTAAAAACATAGAAATGTCATTTTTGAAAATAGTTTTTAGGGTTCTGGGGCCCCCCTTAACAAGTCCCGGAACAATAACTTAGGTACCTTTTTGGCATGCACGGGCATAAGCACACCTTTAAAATAAAGCAAGCACAGAATGGGCTCCTAGTTTCTCAAGTTAGGTTTGTTCTTTAGTAACAGTCCCTGTCACATTCTCGGTTTGTTAGTGCAAAGTTAAAGATTTGTCGGAATGGTTAAAGTTTAGAAAGTAATTAGGGGCAGTGGATAGGGTCGGGTGCCGATAATAGTTGTTTGAATGTAGAGGTCATCGTCGAAGCCATTAGCTATATTCCTTTAACGTTTTGCCCATTGGGGCACTGATGGCAAGCTAAGAATTTAACTAACAAAAGGAATAAAACAAAAATTTTTATTATACGCCTATCTAGGGACGTCACACTATCCGTCCCTAGTTTCGGGTTGCCGGCCTTTGTTCCAGAAGAGGGAACGTTATAAATAAAACAAGCATTATAGGTTGTATTGAATAAGTATCTTACGTTTTTCTTGCTCGACGAAAAGTTGAAAATCCGAAAACGGTCGAATAGCTCATTGAGACGCTCACCAAGAGCCCTCTGTGGCTTTAAAATTGAGTAGGCTCTATGTATGTGGTTTTAATATTTGCTAGTGTACATGCCGAAAGCATACGCATTTGAAGAGTACACGGGGGGAAAAATCGAATTGATTTAGTAGCAATACTTTCCTCATCAGACCCGCATTTGGCCGATTGATAATCGAGTAATCGCCTAAACTGGTGCTAGGAAACCAGTTTTCTGACTTTATTGTGCTTCTTCTCTCACTGCAACCCGAAAGTTTCAGTTCCACGTTTTTAATTCAAAAGACTGTGTTCGTTTTATAATCATGTATAAGGCTTTAAAAATAAAGTCACGATTGATTGAAAATCACCGCATTTTTATTAAAACAATTAATGGAGAAATTTTAAGATTCGTAAATTAATAAGTCCTAAATCACGACTTTTCTACCTACCGAGTTACACGCGATGCACGATTCCGACGCTTGCACCAAGCGAATAAGAAAGTGAGAAACCGATTCCCTGCCGCCAATGACCGCCAAGCAGATACAGTTAGGGAAACGAAAAAATAGCTCTATTATCGATACCGGAAGGATGAAGGCCTGAGTGAACACATTTTTAGCTACCCGAAACGGATGCGAACCCGGGTCCACGGTTTTAGAGTCCAACTCTCTAACCGTTAAGCCATAAGGGCGATCCACCATTAAAACAAGTTAGCATTGTCTATTTCGCGAGCGCACAGCAATATTTCGCCAAAAATATATAACGTTTTTCAAGGGTGGTTTGGTAACGATCGTAAGGTCGCTTGCTCTTAGCATAAGTAAAGGCTCCAGGAATCATTGCCGGCGGGCAATGCAACAAAATAACTGTCCGGACCATTACAAACGATCTGGGTTGCCAAAAAGTGAAAAAATAGTACACTCTTAAAACGGACGGAGCAGTTTTTAAGATCTCAGTCTGAGTTAATTTCACTCCCCAGTCTTAGAAAATGCACTTCCCTGAAAAGGAGTGGATCCTTTGTGTGTTAAACCTCCGACAGGATCACTCCAAGACGAGTGATTTTAACTCAGTCTGAGTTATATTCACTCCTTTCCAGATGTCCGAAAAATGCACTTCTCCTACTGAAGTGGATTGTCAACTCTTTGGTTCTTAAGAGTGTAACCGCGTAGAAAGATGTGTGCATTATAAGTCCTGCTGTTGCCCTCCTAGTTATCGTTGGATGCCGACTCGGGTGGTCGGCACGTCAGCTTGTACAATCACCATAACTCATCTCTACCTCCACAATACATGCCACAAACCAATGCTAAAAGCTATTCATGATAATAACTCATTTTTTCTTAACAAGTCAAATGTTCTTTTTAACCAAACCTGTTTCCCATTAATAGAACGTTCTTATTGGATCTCTTGGTGTTTTCGATGAAGAGTTATTGCTTCTTCTAATACATGCAACACGAGAGGCGCAAAGTTAACGCCGTTATTTTAAGACAGTTGTTTTTGCAGGACTTAGGGAATGTATTTGTTTTTAATTATTGGTAAATACCTTGTCTAATTTTGTTTTTAGTTTGTCATTTGGTTAAAGGCTTACGTGTTTATGCTATTGAAAACCATTGTAAATTTTATGAT